>CM032456.1:141022422-141070460 GCA_019049505.1 Pachyrhynchus sulphureomaculatus
TGAAATATTCAGTAATTCCACAAATTTTTACTCTAATTGATATGTCTTTGATATTTTTCGTTTTAGTGAAAACAGATTATTTACTGTTTTGTGTTTTTTTTTTTTGGGGTTTTACTTGTAGTGTCACTTCTGATGAAGCCGACCAAAGAACGGCCAAATAGAGAGTTATAACAGCAAATGATTATTATTATCATTGATCGCTATCCTGATATCTCACTAATTTGTATATGTACACACACACACACACATATATATATATATATATATATATATATATATATATATATATATATATATATATATATACATATATATATATATATATATATATATATATATATATATATATATATATATATATATATATATATATATATATATATATATATATATATACATATATATATATATATATATATATATATATATATATATATATATATATATATATATATATATATATATATATATATATATATATATATATATATATATATATATATATATATATATATATATATATATATATATATATATATATATATATATATATATATATATATAAAATGCAACGTCTCTCTGTCTGTCTGTCTGTTCATTAGTGCGCTTATCACTGGAGAACCACTTATTCGATTTACGTGATTTTTTTGTAAATCACACATATGTTCTCTGGCCAGGTTATAGGCTATATTTTAACATAAGGAATAAGCAGTGACGATAATGGTGAATCATACACTGCCTAAACAATTAAATATGGAACAATATCATGCAGCAAAGAATATAATATAAACTATAATATATATAAAATGCAACGTCTCTCTGTCTGTCCGTCTGTCCGTTAGTGTGCTTATCACTGGAAAACCACTTATCCGATTTACGTGTTTTTTTTTTAAACATTGTAACATTCATTTTTTCCTAGATTTTAAGACCATATAATGTTACTGATTTTTCGCTTTATAATGTACTTCTTTTCATTTTTGTATCGAGCGGTATATTAATCAGAAATTCCTAGCCGCTCGTTATATAGTGTGCTGTGCGGGTTTTCGACCGAATCTATCGATACGCCGGGATTGGTCAAATGTTTGTATCCGGAGTTTTGGTTCCGGCGTCGCCATATTACAGAGAGAGTGCCCACGGCTTATATAAGGGTCCGGAGGACGCGAATCGAGGCTGAGTACCATCAAGCCGCAGCCAGGCTAATTTCCACCATGCCGCCGAGAAGGCTGACTTCCACCGAGCCGCAGTAGAGGCTTACGACAATATCTAAGAGAGCCAAGTTAAGCACGAGTTTTTTTATCATAAAGCCGTAGTGGGCTCTGTGTGTTTTCTAAATGGAGTAGCCAAAGTAGGCTCTTCTCAAAAGTGTGAAATCGGTTTTGTGTTCCATCGAAGGCCTAGAAGCTTGTAGGAAAACCGTAAGTTACCAGAACATACATCAATAGATCTATTCCCGCAAATAAGTGTTTTAACTGCAATTTGAACGGATAAATCGCGAAGTGAATATCACGACTCTTCGATTTCGGGTGTAGTTAAGTTTTAGAAGTAAAACCTCTGATTTAGGGACTCTAATTAATAAAAACTACTTTTAGGCTAGAATTTTTTTGTATTTCTTAAAAACTGCAAAGGTTGGAACTTTTTATTTTAAATCAGGAATAAATTTTCTTTTTTGTTGATTAAAGCTAGTGTCTCACTGAATACCTATTTTTCTTTTCAGGATAAGAAAAGTTGTACTAGACTAATTCTTTGTAGTAACAACCGTAAAACACTTCAGTATTTTTTCATTTTTTTTAACTGAAGTTAGATTCTTTCTATTTTAAAATGAATGGTGCCCAAAATTTGTACAACTGAAGCTTTTTAAAAATAGAAAATAATTCCAAAAAGACGTATAACAATTATCTCTTACCCATATTTCTCTACCAAGGAAAACTGAGCTAGTGTTTGTTTAATTTCTTTAGTTCTTTTAAAATCATTATTCACTCAATTCATTCTCAGAAATTAAAAAGAGGGCAAGTTCACAGGTTACAATATACATATGTTCTCTGGCCAGGTTATAGGATGTATTTTATTACGTTAAGTAACATAAGGAATACGCAATGACGATAATAGTGAATCAAGTCAGAAAAAAGTTTGCCGCTAGCGCGTTCCCTTGCAATACACTACCTAAACGATTAAATTTGGGCCAATGTCATGTAGAATATAATATATATAAAATGCAACTTCTCTCTGTCTGTCCGTCCTTTAGTGCGCTTTTGACCTGAGAACGAATTTACATGTTTTTTTTTTAATTTATACATTTTTTCTCTGGCCAGGCCTTATAATCTTCTATAATATATATAAAATGCAACGTCTCTCTGTCTGTTTCTCTGTCCGTTAGTGCGCTTATCACGCGAGAACCACTTATCCGATTTACGTTTTTTTTTTTAAATTCATACATATGTTCTTTGGCAAGGTTATATAATAATAATAATATATAATACATATTAAGCGCGACTCTCTATCTATCTATCTTTCTATCCGTTACTGCGCTTATCATTCGAGAACCACTTATCCGATTTAAGGTTTTTTTTTTTTAATTCCATACACAGGTTCTCTGGTCAGGTTATAGGATATATTTTATTACGTTAGGTAACATAAGGAATAACCAATGGCGATAATAGTGAATATATGTATATATATATATATATATATATATATATATATATATATATATATATATATATATATATAATTGTTGGTGTGTGTTAAATAAAAAAGAAAAAACGTTTTCTCTAAGAACTTGTCAATTTGTCTAGAAAAATAACGTAAACTGCCTATGACATACGTTTATATTAAGATTTATGACTGTAGTAAGTTAAAACTAGATGTTATTATAAAAACTTTTTTTTGGATAATGAAGAACAGGATATCTGCAAGAAATATTTATTTAAAATGGTCATAATAAGACGTAAACACAATGGGAGTATACAAGACCTTATTGAAGGCAAAGAAGAAGAATATTCGGCTTCACATTTCCAAGAATATCTAATTACATATTAACATATTTACGAAATAAAGTAATAATACCACAAGGGGACAACTACCAGAAACTATGAAGAAATAATATGAAAAAGAAGTGTGCTTATTTAATCCTAAATTCGGTATTATTAGTATTACAATTAACACATTGCACATTAAATGTTAAACGAGCCTCCAGTTCTATTCATTACATTTGCCTATAAATTTCTGTTGGTCTTTCTATGGTTGAATAAAATGACTTTTTGGCTTCGGTTGTTCAAAATTACGATATCCTCAACATTAAATTATTTTCAATATTTTTCTAAGTTTTTGATTGCAATAATGAACAAATATTAACTATCATTACTCCTAATCAAATATACAAGGGGATAAAGAGATCGAGAAGGGTATTATAGGGGTTGCTTCGTATCTATCATGTTACACGTCACCTCCAGGTTTTATTTTAGCCGAGTAATTTGAAACATGTTATTTTTCAATTATTCTCAATTATTTATGATCAAACTTTTAAGAGATTACTGAAGTGGGGACGGAATTAAAAGGGTTTTTTTTCCTATAGATGATGTTATCTGCTTTTGTCAGGTAGATTGGTTAATGTGGCTTTTCAATATTTTCAGGTTAGGTCCTACACTTAAGGGATTAATTATGTGGTAGAGGTAATCTAAAGGCTTTAGACGCCTATTAGGTCAACCCGAAGACCATGATGGAGGGTAATCATGACCTGTTAGAACTACAGAGATAACAGGGTTGAACTATTGTGGGTTCCAGGGCATTCCAGTGTGAAAGGTAATGAAAAAGCGAACAAATTAGCAAAATTTGGAGCTATAAGGGTTCCAAAATAGTGTTTGTTATATATTAAAATAGGTGATTAAAGTGACAATTACCAGGTGGCCATTTCAGCAACATCTCCATCGATGGCTCGCGACATCTGGCCAAGGATACGCTACGGACGTAATTGGCGGCCCCTTGAAGAACCTAACAACTGACGTTCTTTGGGGTCCTTAAGGGTTCAGACCAAACTAGGGGTGGGACTGATGACCGGTAGGTTCATTTACAGAAAATAGGTATCCACTATGGTTTCACGACATGCAGACTATCTGGTGAAGAGGGAGAAGTCTCTATGCATATCCCATATGAAGGCACAAGCACAATCACCTACCCGCCTACAACCAACCAACCAGAGGGTTACAAAGATTGCTTCGTACATATCATATTATATGTCCTTTTC
Source organism: Pachyrhynchus sulphureomaculatus (assembly GCA_019049505.1). Lineage (NCBI taxonomy): Eukaryota > Metazoa > Arthropoda > Insecta > Coleoptera > Curculionidae > Pachyrhynchus > Pachyrhynchus sulphureomaculatus. The sequence goes on from CM032456.1 coordinate 141,026,663, forward strand.
GCGGTTGCTGAAGTCGAGCAAACTGAATGTGTCATTTTTTAATTATTCAACCATGTAGGGGTTTAACAAAGTAGGGGAAAGGTTAGAGGAGTTACTTCATATATATTGTATTATACGTCCTTTTTGAAGTTCTTGTAATCAAGGAATCTGAAATTGTATTATTCTTTCAATATTTTCAATTGACCATACATATAAGGGGTTAATGAGGTAGGGGAGAAGGTAAGAGTGTTATGTGTTTTGAGTTCTTGAAGTCTACCAATTAAATGTTCTGTTATCCTTTTAATATTTTCATTTGGTCAAATATGTTAATGAGGGGACAGGGGATTAGAGGAGTTTCTTTGTAAATATTGTGTGATAGTATTATTCGAGGTCCTTAGAGACGAATAATCCGGAGTTATTTTTTTATTATGTATAATTGGAGAAACATTTAAGGTTTTAATGAGATAAAAGAGGGGACTAGAGAGGTTACCTCGTAGATATCAAAATCACCACATATCTATTTATATCTTCATGCAAACGCTTTCTGGGCTTTTTTTTTTCTCTCAGAGTTTCTCTTTGAAAGATTATTTTCAGAGCCATCCACATTTATAAATAGTTTTTACTATCTTTATATTATATTGCAATATATTCGTACAGGATATCTCTTCTCACCATTTCTTTATCTCACGTCTTAAGTTTTTAGATCATCTATTTTTGCCAAAAAGTCTGTCAATTCTTCTTAAGGAAATTGTCTTTCACACCTTGTCTTGGCTGTCAAGATCAAAAAAAGATTAAAAAGTCAAGAAGTTTATAGAGCTGAAAATATTTATTTAATTACTATCAATAATTTAAGACTAAAATATAATGTAAAAAAAAGAAAATTTAATAGCATTGATTTGATTCCTGCAGGGAGTAACTATAGAACATGCTATGACTTGGCTTATAAAAATCCTGTTACTTCAATATATTCAAGCACACCAGATCTGACCATTTATAGAGAAAGTTAAAACTTATATTTACTGTGTATGTTCTATTGCAGAGATGTAGAAAACTTAATATTACTCTCAAATATGAAACGTCCATTTCTTTTAATGAATTACAAGTTTCTCATCGTACCTGATTCCCGTATGTACGCTGAACATTTGAATACCAGCAAATATTGTCCATTGGGAAAGCAAATATTTACAGAAGTGACAGCTGCAGAGCAAAAGCTTGTGAGTGATTTGATGTTCGATTTTTACCAAAATTATCAAAAAAATGTCAAGCATGTCTTCGATATTAACAATCTTGATTCTATTGAAAACAATTCTTTCAAGGCGTGGCTCGGTTTTGAAAAAAGTTAATTCATCAAAATATATTAGAAATGTAAAGCTAAGTATGTTACTATCCTCCTTTGTAAAATCCGTATTTAGCTTTCTAATGAACAACTGGTTTATTTTTTCGGATGCTGTGAACAAACTATCGCTAATTATATGAATATTGCCGAGAAGATTTAATTAAGAATTGTATTCCTCATTTCATTAATAATACTGATCGGTCGATTTTAATTAATCATAACCCTCCAATGGCCAAAGAATTATTTGACATCCCAGATCATAAGCGTTGTTGTGTTTTTGATGGTATATATCAACTGGCGCAATAGTCAAAGAATTTTGCTGATCAAAAACAGTTGTGGAATGAGCAAAAAAAACAATGTCGCTTATAAAACTTATGGTGGGGTGTGCAGAAGATGGATATATTATTTTTGTTTTAGGGCCTTTTAATGCAAAAAAATTCATCATAAGGATGCGCTAATACGAATCAATCATGAGCGATAAACAGGATCAAAATATTGCACGGTTAATGAAATTTAGGATGAATGTTCAAAACCGATAGAAAAAAAATGTTCAACAATACAATCTTTCTCAGCAGAGAGGCCCTTTTAATGATGCTACCTATGCAGCAATATGTAAACAAGAAAATAACAATCTTATCCGATTTCTGCAACTTACACTGGAAGACTTATGTAATGTTAGCCTTGGGTCTTACCAATTAAAAAAATTTATTTCATATTATGCAGAACATCTAGAAGAGGGTATTTTTTTAGTACAGAAATTCAATCCCAATGCAAGACATGGAACTTCGAATTTGGATTTTAGTCTACATGGTATTGATGTTGCAGATCCATTGATCGTAAAAGCACATATGAAATCACGATATCGCAGTGGAAAAAACCATCAAATTGTTTTTTTATAGACAGAACTAAACTGGGCAGAGATGCTATAGCAGAATATTACTGTACATGCGAAAGTGGTTCACGTACAGTTGAATGTTGCAGCCATATACATAGCTACAATTATATAGTACTTTGCGTACCGGCCGTATAATGAAATACATATACCCAATCCTGATATATGCAAAGCGTCCATTACTGTTCCAATGGAAACGCAATGAATGTGTAAGCTATCAAATATTGACTTAATGTATCAATAAACATCTTACCTTAACTCTGTGGATCAAAAGGTATTGCTTTAATCGGCCCGATCTCTGATTGATCTTGCCTTAATGGGCCCGATCTCTGATTTATCATGCCTAGAGCATTAACCGATATTGACCCCCTAAGTAGCATTGATCAAGGTCAAGATCATATCTGATTAAAAAAAACGAAGTTTCGATTCACGAGGGTACCGCAAAGAATTGATGTTCATACATGTGTCTTGGACCTTGGCCATTGACGACGGTCGTCGATGTCGAATCAGATTGTAAAGTTTCCTACTTTAACCACTACCAGGGTCAAAGACATAGGTCTTTCGTAAAACAGACATTTGACCTTGAACTCTCACCTAGACCTTGATGACAAGGTCATATCCGATCGTAAAATTTTCCGCTTTACCAATTTCCGGGATCGAGAGAAGGGTTTCCCATTTAAAATTATAAAGTTGACCTTTAAATGACCTTAAAAATCAAGGTCAGCGTCAAGATCACAGTTGAAATGCTCAAAACCATACAAATTTTGCATAAGTATTTTTTTTTAAAAAACTATAATTACGATGCTAGGGGAGGTCCGATACTTTTTGATATGCTTATATCACCCGCGTATTATAACTTCAACTCAAACGCCAAAAATGGACTCAACTCAAAACTTTGTCACAAGTAAGTCCTCATCATTAACAATCATTTAACAAACACTTTGTATCAGAATTCGAGGGTGCCAAAACGGGCGATTTATGGCCTGTTTTTGGGGGAACTCTTTCCATAAACTAGCTATCACTTACAATAACGACTTAAATTTTTTGGATTAAGTAATTTCGTTTTGTGGAAAAAAGGTCAAATTCAGTACTTATTTTAGAACCAAGCGATGTAAATACCGAGTGACTTAATCTACTGATTTCTTTTATAATTGCAAAACTATTTATCAGTTATTAAAATATACCATAATATCAACTGGATTTTAATAAGAGTAACAATTACTTTTGTTTAATTATAAGAAATCCCAATGGTTAAAATAAACGGGCGTCACATTTTATATGGAAAATAAAATTAACAAAAAGTACTTACTCGTCCACCATCAAAAACTTATCACCATCAGAACCTAAACAACGACCTTTCGTACTAAGTCTGGGACCTTCTATGATGACTGGTGCTCGAACTCCAGACTGAAACCAGGCACCTTCCCATCTTTCGGGAAAATAACAGGTTCCTGAAACAAGAACATGTTGTCAGTATTATTATAATTTTTTTTTAAGAAAGGGACAAAATCAGTGAGTAACTTTTTATAAAATATTTCTGTATGAAAACTGTGTCTTCACACATTTCACTCATGTTTAAGTCAAAAGCCCAAAAATGATTCTGGTGAAATTAAGATCAGACAGCATATATATAGTTTAAAGTAAGAACAACTGAAAACAGACGAAAGTCCGTATCTCAGCAGTCTACCCACTGTTCTCTTATTTATCGAATCCATTCCGAGATGCGTTTCGCCGTATTACGGCGTCGTTGGACTAGGATCGACAAACAAGAGAACAGAATTTTCGGTACTTATGCCAGTATTGACGGCCGTTACGGTATTGTAGGTAAGATACAACCTACCAACCTACCTATATATATATATATATATATATATATATATATATATATATATATATATATATATGTATAAATATACATATACATATATATATATATATATATATATATATATATATATATATATATATGTATAAATATACATATACATATACATATATATATATATATATATATATATATATATATATATATATATATATATATATATATATATATGTATAAATATACATATGCATATACATATATATATATATATATATATATATATATATATATATATATATATATATATATATATATATATATATATTTATATATATATATATATATATATATATATATATATATATATATATATATATATGTATAAATATACATATACATATACATATATATATATATATATATATATATATATATATATATATATATATATATATATATATATATATATAAAGGGTCTTCCATTTGGGACTTGACAACTTTGAAATTTCCCTGTGAACGTACCCTTAAGCCAATCACCGAACTGTCAACGTCAAAACATTCAGTAAAGTCAACATTTTCATCATGGTGAAGTACACGAACGAACAACGTTTACAAATAATTAAAATTTACTACCAAAATTTGGAGTCGGTGACTGCAACTTTAAGAGCGTTAACGCCAATTTTTGGTCGTAATTGTCGTCCCAGTAGACAAGCAATTCATATTCTAGTGAAAAAATTTGAGTTAACATATTCGCTGCTGAATGTTCCCGTGCCAGTGAGATAACGGGTTGGTCGAAGTGGCCAGAATATTGCTGCCGTCCAAACGTCCATCTCAAACGAACCAAAACAGTCGATTTTATGGAGTTCTCAAGAATTGGGCATCGCTCAGACCACCCTATGGCGAATTTTGCGAAAGGATCTTGGCTTGCACCCTTATAAGTTAAAGTTAACTCAAGAACTAAAGCCACTCGATCATATGAAGCGACGCACGTTCTCGAATTGGGCTCTAGAAATGTTGGAAAAAGATGACCAATTTCATCGCAAAATCATCTTTAGTGATGAAGCGCATTTTTGGATAAACGGCTTCATCAACAAACAGAATATGCGTTATTGGTCAGGTGAAAACCCTGATGTGCTTGAAGAAACATCACTTCATCCACAAAAAATTACTGTTTGGTGCGGTTTTCATGCCGGTGGTGTCATTGGGCCGTTTTTTTCGTTGATAAAAATAACTGTCACGTTACAGTCAATGGAAATCGCTACAGAGGCATGTTGCAACGTTATTTCTTTGATCAATTGCATGGGCTAGACATTAATGATATGTGGTTTCAACAAGACGGCGCCACAAGCCACACAGCGGGTGTAACAATCGATTTACTGCAATCTAAATTCGGTGAACGTGTTATATCGAGAAATGGTCCCGTCGAATGGCCGCCTAGATCGTGTGATTTAACACCTCTAGACTTTTTTTTTTTATGGGGGTACGTTAAATCATTGATCTATGCTAACAAGCCTGCGTCGTTAGAGGAGCTCAGAGGCAATATTGAAAGAGAGATAGCGGCCGTTTCCGTCGAAATGTGTGGACGAGTCATCGAAAATTGGGTTCAACGAATCGACCGCACTGCAAACGTGCCCGTGGTGGATATATGAATGAAGTCGAATTCCATACATAAATGTTTTGATTGTACTTCAAGCCGATAGTAAAATTTTGGAAATGTCTCAAATGAGTTGCGTTTTATTTAAAAAAAAAATTGTCAAGTCCTTAATGGAAGACCCGATATATATATATATATATATATATATATATATATATATATATATATATATATATATATATATATATATATATATATATATATATATATATATATATATATATATATATATATATATATACATATATATATATATATATATATATATATATATATATATATATATATATATATATATATATATATATATATATATATATATATATATATTATATATATATATATATATATATATATATATATATATATATATATATATATATATATATATATATATATATATATATATATATATATATATATATATATATATATATATATATATATATATATATATATATATATATATATATATATATATATATATATATATATATATATATATATATATATATATATATATATATATATATATATATATATATATATATATATATATATATATATATATATATATATATATATATATATATATATATATATTTATATATATATATATATATATATATATATATATATATATATATATATATACATAATATGTTAGACAAACAATATCTAGAATTTTTAGTAGGACTCAAAAATAAAATAATACACGGCTTTCCATTTAAAAAAATTTAATATGGCGTAATTTATTCGAACTGACAGTTCAAAACATTTTATTGTCCACGTCAGCATGTGCGCCGTATAACACCTTATAACTTTTATTTAAACATTTTTTTGATTAATTGATTAATAAATGCTGTGAAATCATTATTCCGTACATATGGTGTACCCTGTTTATAAAGATTAATTAAAGACATCAAAAACAGAAAATTAAAGAAGGAGGTAGTTGACTGGTGGTTGAGAAGGGTGGCGTAATATATCTGTAATTAAAAGAATCTCTTAATGTTTATTATGATAAGCGAAGTTGCGAATGTCAAAAAGTCATTTGGCCGAGATGCTAACTGCATTTAATACAAGGTGACAATTTTTAGAATTCATCTTGGCCAGACTATTTTGTGGTGGATTTTTTCAAAAAATTGTTTTTGTGTTAATATGGGCTACATGGGCTGAATAACTTTATCTAGTGATTATTATATAGTATACAAGCATAAACAATGTCTCAACTTAGAAATCACATATTGAGTTTTAATTGGTTTCACTTACCTTTAAATTGTAACTAATTGTACACAAAATGGGGAAAAATTCGTGGCTTATAATAACCTGCATAAACTCAATTCAGAAATAAACCCTGGTATGTGATCTCGGATTTTTTTTTCAACTTCCCAAAATTTCTAAAAAACATAAAACTTTCTCAAAATAAACTAAACAACAATAACAAAAACGATTCTTCAAGATTTTGTTATATTTGAAACTTTAAAAATTACATTAAATAAAAATATAACTGCTTAATAAACTTTCTTGTTTTAGTTTTATTCTGATTTACAAAAAAACGGTAACACTATATATTTATTATGAATATCTAGGTGTGGCTTTATTAACTTTTACTATTTATTTTAAATTAAATTATTATTTTTCTTGAATAACATTCCCTAAATATTTGAAATTAAATAAGTAAATATTAAATTGTATCTTTTTTTTTTAATTTTAGAAAAGTTCAAATAATTTACACAATACACAAATCAGTTTGGAAATATTTTCATTTAATAATATTATAACATTAATTTAGTACAGAAACAGTTAATTTAGTCTAATATACAGTATATATTTTTCTAATTACGATATTTTTGCGTCAAATGTAACAGAATTTTATAGCGTAACTTTTGCATTTGTTAACAAAAGACATTATAAGCAACATTTGTAGTATGAATAATTTCCTAACATAAAAGAAATTCTCTAAGGGCAGAAAGTATTATCTTTTTAGAATTTTAGCAAATATTATAAAAGTGGTAAAAACCAAAAATTAAAATTCCCATTCCTATAATTTCCTATGATTATGTAAAATTAAAAGGAATATTTTTTTATAACTATTTTCTAAATTTTAACAAATAAGACTATTTTTGGTAAATTGTGATGGATTTCAGTATACATCTACTACTATCTATATATATGTATATATATATATATATATATATATATATATATATATATATATATTATATATATATATATATATATATATATATATATATATATATATAGGCTTTTCTCGAAAAAGGTTTATTCATAATCTTGGAAAAAACAAAGAAAATCCCTGAGATATCAGATTAATGTGGTTATTAGGATTGTCTCTCTAGAACACGTTTACCTCGCGGTACGGTTTTAGAAAAAATCTTTATTTTCGAGACCCTTTCCTTTTCACCAATTAAAGCAGCGGCTTACACGTGATTCTAATCAAAAATATTGACTGCAAGCCTAGACGGTAAAAATTTAACTACAGGACATTTAAGTAGACAGAAAAAACTAAAATGATTATAGTATTTTTAGTGTTCCATCCGGAACATTTATAGGATCACTTCGGTGTCGTCTGTCCGTGCCAAATGAAAGCTTGTGAAAACACAAGTTCAAAAATATATATAATCTAATACTCACACAAATTTTTCTCTTCGTAATATTTTAAATAATCCGCCAAAAATTGCTGTCCATCTCCTCTTATATCGGAAAGTACTGATCAAAAAATTTTGAAAAAATTCTGGAAAATTCTTCATAAAGTGTAGATTGAATGAAAATTATCACGAGTGCGTCACCGTTGATAATTTATCTGGTATATAAAAAAAAACAAAATTTTTCAAGGTTATCAATTTTCAACAAAAGTTAGAACCAAATTGTAGTACACATATGGTAGAATATTTTTGTGAGTTTTCATATTTCTCTTGAAAACATGTTGTTTTTGAATATTAGAATCTGTGATTTTTAGAGAGCCCTGTGGAACGAACATACTGTCAATAAAAAATTCGTATTATAAGTCCGCATTAAATAATTTTGAGATATCGCACAAGAAAAAAAATCCATCGACGTCAAATCAGGGCTACGTATGGATTAACTTACGTTATATACTTTGGAAACCAATTTACTCGACAAAACTGCTTCAATGACGGCATACATATGTGTTGTCTACATCTTGCTGAAATTAAGTCATCTTGTTATGAAAAATAGGTGTGTTACGCGGACTCTGCCGTCTTCAAAAAAGTACGTGCCCATTATTTTACGTATAGTACTTCCAAGCTGCTACTTGTATGTGAAAGTACTTTTAATTTTGTTTTGGAATTTTCGGGCTTTCATAACGACAACTCTATATACTCACGTGATTGTTAATGTAGGACTACTGAATTGAACATTATCAATTGGCTTTAGTATTTACAGTGGGTGTATCTTTTAGAAATACACAATACATAAATTGTAATTTATTGTGTATATCCCTATAATATTGTAACTAACTCTCGGGCACTGCTATTGTGGATATCTCTAAAATATTGTAACTCACTCCCGGCCACTGTTATGGTATTTGATCGTATTGAGAGAGCTCCGATTTTCTGTTTTGTGTTTTGACATCGTTGGGCACCTTACTCTCAATAAGCAAACGATCCAGTACTATAAAAGTGCCGAGGAGTCAGTTACAACTTCCTAAAAATTTGTGTATATCACTATAAGATTTAGTTAGTGCAAGAGGTAAATCAAATTGATACGGTTCCGAACACAAACCAACAGTCTCACCTTATTGGTCACGTCAGAAAACAGAATTGTCGTTACTAGAGTCCGACTATTCGAAAAAATAGTAACGAAAGCCTTTACATTCACCAAACGTGGTAGTTTGGGAAGCAATGCTGGTAAAATAATTGACCCAAGTAGGGGCCGATTATATCGATCCTTGCTTATTTAAGGATGACAGAGAGCACATAACATTTATTAATTTAGATCGCTATATGAAGAATAGTTGTTACACCTGTTTTTGATAACCAGGAAATTTTGTTTCTACATTATTTCTTCGAGTAAATGGTTTCTAAAAGAGGTAACATAATCTAACTTCCAGGTAACCCAAATTTGACAATATCACGAAACTAAACGTTAGAGTAACCATTGTCACCGCTGGATCAATTACAAAAAATACCTTTTAAAAAATGAAAGAGATCACGTAAATGACCAACGATTTTACTGTACCGAGAATGTAACAGTTCACATTTACTATAGATGATAATTTTCGGAAAATAATTTACCATTTAATGATGTATTTTTTTATAAATATTTTTAAATAAACCTTTTATCCGTCACCTTTAATCACAGCAAAAAAACTTGTATTTTTAATACAATTCATAAAAGTTCTTCGAAGCAGTTATTTTTATTATGTGCGTTGCATCGTAAACAAGCATACTAATAATGAAAAGATAGTGCCTACAAATTAAAGTGAATTACCGGTAACTTTTAAGTAAAACATATTTTAAAATTCTGCTAAACGCATGATGAGACATGATAAGCTATGATAACGTTTTATATGCATAGCCCACATAGTTGACACACTTTCTACGTAGATTACATATTTAGCCAGCTATGCCTTATTACTAGGGGTGGCGCGAGAATTGCCTAGTTACAGCTTTCATAATTCGTTGACAGAAGGCCTATTTACAGCTTTTCTTGATATATCAAGTAATACCAATTTCTGTCCATTATGACAAATGAATGTTGAATATAAAGACTCGAATGACAAGGGCGTAATAATCACCATTTACAGAAACCATAAAATGCTTGTGGAATCATAATGGTAACAAAAGCACTTAAGATCTCCTTTGACAACAACCGCAATCAGGAAATTTGATGGATTTTAAATTACTAAATAATTTGATATTTGGCAACTGCAACTATTTAATATTAATCTGACGCTACAGGAGTCCATTCTGTTTCTTTACAGCTTTACATGGCTTTTCGTATACAATCGATGAGATAAATAATTGAACGAGATCTATAGAAACGTCAAGTTATTGAGGTTATGTACATATAAGAAAAATATACCAAGATTTAGCTTCCCATTGCTTCCTGGCTAAGAAGCTAGCCGGGAAAAACTCAAAATTACTAGTTTTATGAAACATCTTTTCTGAAGTAGTAACATATTTTTCTCAACTTACATTGTGGATTAATTTCATCGTCCGATCCCAGAAATGAATAGAATACTATGTATACTGCTATCATAAATGATGCAAAATTTAAAAACTAACTAGGTGTCCTAAAGAATTATTTATTAAATAAGGAATGGATTGCAATAAAAAATATTTTTTAAAGTAAAAATCGTATGTTTACTCCTGTACTACGTTAATTACATTTAGATTATCAACTAGAAGAGTCTGATGGCACTGATATCCGACTTTTCACAATATCAGAACGTATTGGAGGTTTATATTAATGAACTCTTTGGTGAAAAAGTCTATAATTTTTTTCGTATTTAACTGCCCTAAACTAAAACGTTGCTATCTACCAATGCGATAAAACTTTTTTTAATTTCTCACATGTATTGTGTACTTGCTTCACTCTGGCACTGCATAGTCTACACCGAAAAGCCGTTTCTTACTAATTAAACTATATATGAATTTAGGAACATGTTTTGGGTATACTCTTCAAATTGGGTAATAATTTTAGGTAAGGTATACAAACTGGATGATTCATGATCAGGTATCAAACTAATTGTTATCTCTTCTGTACAAAAACTTAACCCATATTTTATTTTAGCTCTGACTATTTTTTGTTATAATGGAAAGCAAAAGAGAAGATCTATTACTACAGAACAACTCGCGTTCCGGTTTTTCATGCCACCATGTCTTAAGGCTGTAAAAATGAAAAAAGAAGTAGATGCCAATTAATCGCTAAATACTAAATTTTTCGAGTTTTGTGTCTTATGTACACTCGCATGACAAAACGATTTTTTAAATGTTTTTAAGTTGTCGCTTGTAGTTATAGCATTTACATTTTATTGATATTGAAAATTTGTAGCTTTTCTTTTTTTACGGTTTTTCTTTTTTTACATTACACTGAGAAGTTTTTCACCAATATATCACAAAAGTTTGGTAATACGAGGTTTGTATCATAAGTACCTGGTCTTGGCCAAAAATGGCATTACTACGATTTAAAAAATTACATTTTTTGTAAACATAACCTTTTGTGAATTTACAACATTGGAAAAAATTGCATATCGCACAGTGATAAAATATTTTTTTTCGAAAAAGAAAACGATTGATCAGATAAAAACAGAACTCAGCGAAATGATTGTAGAGTAAAAGTGCGTGAGATTGCTGAGACTATCGGCTTCTCAATTGAACGGCTGCAGAACATTCTAACAACTCATTTGTATATGAAAACGCTTTCCATAAGATGAATGCCGCGATTGCTTACAACACACACGTATGTCGACTTCAGAAGAATGTTTGTCGATGTCGCAATCGGAATTATTTTTGGCATCGATTCATAACTGTTGACGAAACATGGATTCATCACAGCATATCAGAAACCAAAGAACAGCCAAAACAGTGGGTTTTCCGTGGCGAACCGGCGCCATTAGGCGGCTTTATCGGCAATTACCTTGAAAAGGGCAAAACGATAAATAGAGAGTAGTATGTTAACTCATTGGATACTACTTATTGAATAGTTGCTAGACTAGACAGATCAGATGCTGTGGAAGAAAAACGCCCGCATTTAGCTAAGAAAAAATTCTGTTTCATCAAGATAATGCATAAGTTATTATTATATGCAACGAATTTCTTCCGCATCCACCATATTCACCTGATTTAGTCCCCAGTGATTATTTTCTATTTTCGAATATGAAAAAAATGGCTCGGCGACAAAAAATTTCGCCCAAAACAAACGCCTATTTTGAAGGGTTAGAGGAATGTTATTTTTAGATGGGATACAGAGACATTAAAACGTTGGACTAAGTGTATCGAGCTAAAAAGGACACTGTGTTGAAAATTAAAATATATTTTACACATAAAAATGTTTTTTTCTTGTCAAGGCACTTATCATAAAATCCTCGTAGCATGACTACCTCATTAGATTTTCAGAAATGTTCCTACCCACTTTTTTTTTATCTTGAGTATTTTTTTACAGTTTTCCTGTGTTAATAATAGTACGTAAAAGGATATAATATTTTCTTTTTGTAGTACATTATAAAGTCAGCATACTTGTTTGATTATAAATATTTTATTTTCACAAGTTTTTTAATTTTGCCCGATTTCCAGTGGTATTATAGGATGTACCCTCGTAAATGTTGAAACCGACACGATGGTTTTCAGCAGGCGTAGGATCAGTTTTTGGTAAAGAGCTTCGAGCGATAGGTGTTTAACCTTAATCCTGTGTCCCTCTTTTTAAGACGCTGCCTCCCAGAATTACAATTTTCTCTGTCATTTTTGAATAAGAAAACTCTCCTATGGGTAAGTTCCTGTTTTCTTTTTTGACTACTCCGTCCCTTTCTGGAGCCACTTTTCAATATCTACTAAAAAAGACAAGAAAGTGGGCCAACGCCATTTTTGCCGTAATGCATTCTTCCCAAATATCTCTGGCCACATGCTGCAAAAATCCATAAGGTAAAATCATTTGAAAAGCCTGAGATCTTTTTATAGGTGATACAATATTTTTTTCTTTTCAGGGTTTTACTTCTGGCTTTGTGACTTTTATGGTCTTATTACTTTTACTGCTACTTTTGTGTTCCATAAGTTTAACCACCAGTTTCTCCTTTTAATTCTATAACAATTTCATATTTTAATATTTTTAGACTTATACTGTGTTACAAGTCTGATACGTCAATATCTAGAAATAAATATATGTTTTATTTTATCTTAAATTCTTTCATTGATTGTCTAGTATAGTGACACCTCAATTCTGTTTTTTTCTAGAACGTTTAAAGGACCTAAAATTTCCTATTTTTATGTTGGGTAAACACAGTTGCTAAATTAAAATAGGTGTCGCCCAAAATAAATAAAATAACTGGTCAATACAAGTCGGACTTTCGGAATTAGTATTCCGTACGTTGATTGCTTTTAGAATAAAAATTTTTGTTACGGTGATAGAAAATGATCATTGACTTCACAAAACACATCCCAAATGAGTTATCAATAAAGTTTTTTTCCAATCTTTACTGACATTGTGATAATTTTCGTTCAATCTACACCCTATGGAGATATTCCAGAATTTTTTTAAAATTTTTTGATCAGTACTTTTCGAGATAAGGGGGGGACCATGATTTTTCGTAATTTTTTAAAAATAATGTAAAAGAATTATATATATTTTTGAAATCGTGAACTTTCATTTGACACCATACTTGATGAAGAGGTAAAAAAAAATTCACTTCCGATTTCATCCCCCAAAACTAACCTCTTAATTTCAAATTTAACTTTTAAAACTACACGGCTTTGATAAGGCCATATTAGTGCCAAATTTCAACTTTCTATATCAAATAGTTTCGGTGAAAAAATCGGGTGTGACAGATATACAGACATACAGACGGACACCGAAGTGATCTTATAAGTGTTCCATACGGAACACTAAAAAGGCAAATTTAGTAGCATCTTTACAGCTAGAGCCCATTCTCTACGACATAAGAGCTCCGTTTAGTATTGGCAAATTTCTGTAAAAAGAAGCTGTGTTACAGAAGTAAGAAGAGAAATAAGAATCTAAAATGATTAAGTATGGGCAGATATGCTAAATACAGGCAATATTTAAAAAAACTTAGCAAGAATCAACAATATCTGCTAATTTGGTATGTTTCAAGGAACTTAGCTTTGACAAAAAATTATATCCATGGATCAAATTAAAATGAGATACAGTGAATGTTTACTGTTTACGATATGGAAAGTATTGTATTCATCAAAAAGTCGCCCTCCGAGAGTCTTGTATTTCTTGAAGTTATTATAAGTAATTTCCGTCAGTCTGTCTGTCTATCTAACTATTTGCCTCTATGGCACGATAACTCTCGAGTTCACAATTCAGTAAACATATAATAGTTCGACTGTCGACTTCTGAAAAGCCTTTGACACAGTGATGAAAAACGCAAGAGTCGATCAAAGGTATATTAACATACTGACAAAACTACTCAGTATATATCAACACTACACCAAACCTTTATTTTTGCATTCGACGCGCGTTTCGCTAACCATGTTAGCTTCATCAGGAGCGATGATTGACTAAAGCTAAACTACCAAATCTACCCTATTTATACTTAGCCTAACCCTTGAATTACTCAAGCGGAACTAATGACATAGGCAAGGCTGTCAGTTCCGGTCAAGTAACCAGTAGAGGGGACTATAAGGAATAGGCCCTCTGTCTTTGTTTAAACTACTTTTACATTTTATGATTTCCATACTTTCGTATGAGTTTAAAAATCTCCTATCAGATACATTTTTTATCAATATTAGATTATCTAATGTTACAGTATGATCAGCTTCAAGAGCATGTTCGGCAATGCTAGACTTTTCTGTTCTGTTGTATTTTAAGTGTGCTAAAATGTTCTTTAAATCGTGTTCTAATTGACCTTTTAGTTTGCCCAACATACTTTTTGTCACAATCATTACAACTAATTTCATAAATTCCACTTTTCTCACAATTAGGAATCTTACCTTTGGGATTTCCTAAGATATTCCTCAGATGTCTTCTACTTAAAAGCGGATAAAGGAAATAAGGTTGTTATATTGGATAAGAAAGATTACTGAACGCGTAGATAATCTTATCGAATCTGGCCCTTATGAAAAAGTAATAAGAAATCCATTACCGAGAATGATATCAGAGGTTAAAAATTCTTTGAAAAAATGTAAGAACCTTGTCTCCGATTCGCTAAAATTTAAATTAAATGTGAGTAATCCGACCATACCAAAATTGTATTGCTTACCCAAAATTCACAAACCTGGAAAAGCAATGCGACCCATTGTTTCGTCGGTCGGATCACCCACATATTTAATATCCAAATGGTTATCAAAAGAACTTGAGAAGTTACCATTAAATACTTTCGCAGTGAAGAATTCGTTAGAATTCATTAATAAAACAAAAAAATCTAGTTCTTAGTGAAGGTGAAGTCTTAATTTCTTTTGATGTTAGTTGTTTGTTCCCAAGTGTGCCAATTCCACAAACTTTACAATATCTCGAAGAATTACTTAGAATGAATGATTTTGAAGACGAAATTATTCGTGAATACTTAATATTATCTAAACTCTGTATGGAACAAAATTATTTCCAATATAACAATCAATTTTTATGTTCAGAAAGAAGGAACAGCTATGGGTAATTGCTTGTCACCTTTCATAGCCAATTTATTCATGAGTAAGTTTGAAATCGAAGCCAGTCAAGGATTCGAATATTTCCCAAGGGTATGGTATAGGTATGAGGATGATATTTTCGCGATTTTTGATACAAAGAAAGCAAATATTGATGATTTTGTTTCCAAATTAAATAGCCGGTATGATTCCATTAAATTCACTTACGAAATTGAGAACAAAGGACAATTGCCTTTTCTAGATATTTTAATTATTAAAAATAATAATAGATTAGAATTTGATATCTATAGGAAGGATACAGTAACAGATAGATATATTCCTAATGATTCATTTCATTGCAAACAACATACATTAGCCTCATTACATTTTTTAGTTCATCGTTTGGTCACTTTCCCTCTGAATAGAGTAAACTTTAATAAAGAAAGGAATCGTATTAGAAATATAACTAGAGTTAATAGTTATGACGATGACTTAGTAAATAAGCTAATCAATAGGCATAAGTTTAGGTTTAATATTCAGAATTCCACCTTTTTTACACGCGAAGAAAATAACACCAAGTATGTCTCCATACCATATAATCCGAAACATAGCAAGGGACTCAATAAGGTATTTAATAAGGTAGGCCTCACCTTAGTCTATAAGTCATCAGACAATCTGAGGAATATCTTAGGAAATCCCAAAGATAAGATTCCTAATTGTGAGAAAAGTGGAATTTATGAAATTAGTTGTAATGATTGTGACAAAAAGTATGTTGGGCAAACTAAAAGGTCAATTAGAACACGATTTAAAGAACATTTAGCACACTTAAAATACAACAGAACAGAAAAGTCTAGCATTGCCGAACATGCTCTTGAAGCTGATCATACTGTAACATTAGATAATCTAAGATTGATAAAAAATGTATCTGATAGGAGATTGTTAAACGCATACGAAAGTATGGAAATCATAAATGTAAAAGTAGTTTAAACAAAGACAGAGGGCCTATTCCTTATAGTCCCCTCTACTGGTTACTTGACCGGAACTGACAGCCTTGCCTATGTCATTAGTTCCGCTTGAGTAATTCAAGGGTTAGGCTAAGTATAAATAGGCTAGATTTGGTAGTTTAGCTTTAGTCAATCATCGCTCCTGATGAAGCTAACATGGCTAGCGAAACGCGCGTCGAGTGCAAAAATAAAGTGTTTGGTGTAGTGGTGATATATACTGAGTAGTATCATTGTGCCAAAGATTCCACATTCCGAACTTAGTTAATACTGACAAAAATCAATAAACAATCAAAACTGAAAGTGAGATTACACGAGGATACCAAGGAAGTAAAAATAAAGAAAGATATTAGACAAGATGATATCATATCACCCAAAATATTCACCCTGGTACTAGAAGATATCTTCAAGAGCCTTCACTAGGAAAACAGGGGACTTAACATACCCGGAGAGAGACTCAATAACTTAAGATTTGATGATGACATCGCACTTTTTTCCGAAAATGAAATCAAATTGAAAGAAATGCACCAAGAATTACAAACTGAAGCAAAAAAGGTCGGTTTAGAGATGAACATCACAAAAACCAAAGTCATGACGAACGAACAAACAATCATTAATTACGTAATATCCATACATGGACAAGTGGAAAGGGTGGACTCATATGTATATCTGGGACAGGAAATTACACTCAGAAAAGTGAATCAAGAACTGGAAGTCAATCGAACGATACACCTGGGATGGGCGGCTTACGGTAAAATGAAGCAAGTCTTTCAGTCCAAACCACCTTTGAAACCTAAAACTAAAGTATATAACGAACGCATTCTACCAGTAACAACATACGGTAGCGAAACTTGGATTCCGACACGGAAAATTATTAGAAAATTCGTCAGAAAGTGATTGAAAGGAAAATGCTAGATATATCACTTAGGGACTGCAAACCAAACGATGAGATCAGGAAAAAAACAGAGGTCCACGACATAATTGAGAGTATATCTTCTCTCAAGTGGAACTGGACTGGCCATGTGGCCTAGAGCTGAAAAGTGACCAGATGAAGACCATGGGGGAAAAAAAGAAGTACTGGCAGACCTCAACAATGTTGGTAAGACGATATTAAAAGATCAGCGGGGCTAAATTTGTATAAAATTGCTCAAAACAGGGACATATGAAAGCACATGAGAGAGGCTTATATCCAAAGGATAGAGAATGGTTAGAAGAAGAAAAAGATAATACTTAAAGTAGAAAGAAATTTATAATTTAGCGATGTATCAATAGGATAGAGTCGGTAAATTTCGTAGATTTCTAATAGTATTATAAGAAGTTTTGCTGGTGTTCAGTTGAAATGATTAATAAATTATAAGCACAGCTATTTATAGTCAAATGAATAACCTGTTAAAAGGGCGAGGAATCTAAGAACATATTATTTTTTCATTAATTCCAATTTTAACCAAAACCATGTGTAGAGAGAAATGTTATGTTTCAGTTGTACAAATCTCAAAAGCACTTCTTTTGTTCAAACCTTTTTTGTATTTAACATCTCACCATAAAGTGATTATATCGAGTTATAGTGCTGGAATTAGGATATTTTTTGTTTGTGAAAGTCAAGTTCATATACATGATCTATATTTTACCTAAGCAACTTTGCGGGCTTAGATATAAATCATTTCAATGAGTTACCAACCTTTTAAAAATAGATGGTGTCCATATCTGTTTCTGATATGGAAATCTCTTCTGCAAAATTTAAGTTAAATGATATTATATATTATATTATATGATTATAAGTTAAGTAATTATAATGTTTATTATAATAGTAGTGTAAATAATAGATTGCTATAGAATGCTAAATACTAAATTTTATAAATTTATGAATGTTTTTACTGCTCATTATCCGTTAGTATTGGAAATTAATATTATTGCTTGTTGCCCCCAAGTAGATGGCTGGACTTCGGAGATCAACTGTAAAAAATTGACCCCTGAAGTAAATAAACTGCAGTGGAATACGATTCTGCAAATAAAGGATTCTAATCTAGTCACAAATTATTTCATTGAAATGTTACAAAGAGCCCAAAATAAAGCTACCCACAAAATAAAAAAAAAATGGTAATAAATATGCGCCAAGGAAAAAATGGATAACCCGAGGTATCATGATATCTTGTTCAACCAAGGAAACATTGTATAATTTATGAAAAAAAAACCAACACAGGAAAGCTTTAAAACTGATTACAAAAATTACGTCAAGGTATTGAATAAAGTAATTAAACGAGCAAAACTTACCATGGAAATATATACAACGAAAAATTAGGCCCAATGTAAAAACAAACCCAAATGAAATATCGTCTATTATGGATAATGATGTAAAGATTGAAAACCCAAAAGACATAGCAAATCTTTTCAATTCTTATTTCTGTAATGTAGGCAGCAATTTAGCTAAAAATATTGAAAAACCGCAGAGAGCGTCACTTAACTTACCAGAAATGAATAGAAACTCAATTTATATCAAATTAACAGACACTCATGAAATCCGAGCAATTATAAATCAGTTAAAAGAAAAATGTGGAGGAGTCGATGGAATACATGTAAAAATTATTAAGAGTATTCCTGATAAGATTATTGAACCTTTAAGTCATATATTTAATTTAAGCAGCAGAGGTAGTACCCATTTATAAAGCTGGTATAAAACATAATCCAATAAATTATAGACCTATCTCTTTAATATCCAATATAGCTAAAATTTTCGAAAAAATCATACACCCTCGCTTATACAACTTTATTAAGAAAAACGAATTAATATCAGAATACCAATATGGTTTTGTTAAGGGTAAAGGAACTAAAGATGCTTTAAAATTTCTTGAGTAATACAATTTATAATAATATAGACCTAAATATTCCAATAATTGTAACATTTTTGGACTTAGCTAAAGCTTTTGACACAGTGAACCATGAAATTCTTTTAAAAAAACTATATCATTACGGTATTAGAGGTATGGCTCATGACTTAATTAAAAGTTATTTAAATAATAGGATACAAACTATCAAAATAGCAGGTACTGTTAGTGCCCCTAAACAAATCACATGTGGAGTCCCACAAGGAACAAAACTTGGACATCTATTATTTATTTTATACATAAATGACATGCTTCGAATTTTGAAAAGCAGTCTGCACATGGTTAGCATTAAATCAGTTATCTTTGAATATTTCAGAAACAGTCTTCATGACTTTTGGTGTGTATCGTGATAGCATTCCGAATAATGTAACTATTAATATAAATCATAGTAGAGTAAAAAGGGTTGAATTCTGTAAATATTTGGGCATTGTGTTTCATTGCCATATAAGATGGAATAAGCACGTTGAGAATGTAGTGAAAAGAACGAAATATCTGCTATTTATATTTGCTAAATTATCAAGAATTATGTCGACAGGGACTCTATTAACGATTTATTATGCTCTTTTCCATAGCGTTTGCTCTTATAGAGTGATTGCGTGGGGTGGAGCATATGATAATGCTAGGATTCTGTTGCAGAATTTGCAAAATAGGATCTTAAAATTTAAGAGCAGTAATATTACTCCTATGAAGGCGTTTAACAAATTGCTCGAAGAACTGAAGAATTTAGAATTAAGATGTAAGACTCTAAAAAAGAAGTTTAAAGCTGGATTGGATCATCGGATATAAGTGTGGCCACAATATAATTAATGGAAAGTACGTTTTTGTTTTCTTATTGTTTTATTTTTTGTTTTCAGAGTTTTTCTGTATCTACTGCCTATTTTAGTGTAGTTTAGTATAATTGTGTATAGTTCTTAAGGATTATTTGTCTACCAGTCCTACTGTGCAGATAACTTGTGTTATCTTTATAGGTATTGCATATTTTGTATTGAATTGTAATAAGTCTGGTTCAAAATAAATGAATAAATAAATAAAATAAAATATGATTGGTTCAAGATACTGAAAGTATGCTGAAGCTTAATTTTAATATTAATATATTTTACTACCTACGATATCTTAAAAAAGTATAAACTTTCTATGTACACAAGACTCTTTTATAATATAGATGAATCTGAATACAAGCTCCACTAAATCCTTTACTCTATTTTTCCTTGCGAAGAGAATATCGTACGAAATAGATACAAACACTAATACAGATAAGCGGATAATATGAATGCATGACTACTTCGTAGCCAGCGGGGTATCTAAAACTATTGGCTCAAGACAGATCCGTATCGGAATTGATTTACGCAGAGTTCGCCATGCTTCTTGTCTGTAGTGACCCGGTTAGAAGTTTCAGCTTGTTTTTAAAATTATTTATTGCGTTCTTGATATGACAAGAAAAGTTACTTTGAGAAAGAATATTTTTTTTGCCTGTTGTTGAAAGTGTGGAAATCTAGTGGGAAATAAAATAGGGCAGTAAAGTGAAATATAATAAATATGAGCGGGCGAGGATATAAGTAGCTAAATTTATAGGAAAAAAGATACTTAAAATACTTTAATTTACCGTTTAGTTTATGTTGCTTTGCAATATTTTAAAATGTATGGATGGGAGATTAAAGATTTATTTTCTAATATTCTGAAGTTCCTAATTACGTTAAAGCGGTTATTTTTGACAATTTGTACAGTATGCATAATGCTACATAAGACTTAATTTTTAGAATAACATGGCTGTGTGTTATGTTGATATTCTCTAGAAATATACCTTCAAAATGTACATCTCAACCAAAACCAATAAAAGTAATTTTCTCTGAGAGCCTAGCTCACTTCAAAGAGTAACATGTGTACTCTAAAGTCTAAGACCCTACCTGTTTTATGCCCTATTGTTATTGAGAAAATCAAAATAGGTTGGAATACTTAATTGAAAGCAAACATCAACATTGTTCTAGAAAATATCTTTATTACATGCACAAAAACCAAGATCAACTACTTAGTACTTCGATAAACGAAAGATAGTGAGAGATAGGAAGCGACCAAAGCTCGAGAAAATACGATTGTGATTTAGACAGTTGTCTGTTAATGACAAATATTAGTCGTATGTGTACCTTATCTGAAACTAAAGGTTACGTTATTTCACCTTTGTCTGGAATTTATACAGATTTTTTAGATTAACTGAAACTACTTAGTATATTTAGTGATTTTAGTAAGGTATAGCCATAATTTACGCTAGAATAAGATTTCAGTGGTTGCAAATTCTTTAAGTATTTCAAATGTGAAAGAATAGTAAAACCTATGGTATACAATCTCAGGCATTATATGAGGTTCATTTCTGGGAATTCTCAACCCAAGCCATCATCATCAAGTATCATTAAGCATAAATTCCTTATTTTTTGCAGCTGTGCTGCTATTAGCAATATTTTGATTTTTTTCGTTCATTAATAGTTTATTTTTATTATTATTTTTAGATTGACCTTGTCAAGTACTGAAAATTTCATGTTTGCTTTTAACTCATATATTTTTACTTTGTGCAATTTTTTTAGTATGCTACGCTAGGGCTACGTTTCTTTACGGATGTAGCACACATGTGGCAGAGACATCCCTAAAGCGCAACAGAAGCGACGCATGTGCAGAAACAGCGATTCACGTTCATCTTGAATCGCTGTAAATTGTACTCGGTGGGAAACACATTTCAGGACAAATCATTCCAAAGGAATAATGTTCTCCATATAAAAAACTGATTAACAAGCTAGACCTCATACGGATATGATATACTAGCACAACATGTATTAATAGCCTGCACCGTACTCTGAAAGGATTTAAGCGTGCTACATCCGTGGAACACTTTCCATGAAAATACTTGTAGAATAGATTCAAGTCGCCAACCGTTCCTCGATTTTCCAAGGTATTAAGGTTTCTGGTGAGTTCTGGGTCTCCAATCAGACGAACAGCTCTTCTCTGAACAGATTCCAACAAATACAGTGTATGTTTGGGAGCTGATCCTCAAACATGCAAGCGGTATTCCATTGTAGGTCGAATTTTAGCTTTATACAGAATTAACAGTTGTGGAATATAAAGCTTTCTAGTTCGAAATAGTATTCCCAACTTTTGAGAAGCTCTCTTTGCCATGCACGCGACATATTTATGCCAAAACATATTTGCTCCCAAGTTAAAGCCCAGCAACTTGAGTGACGATGCTAGAGGAATGGAGTGTCCCGACATAACTATATCGTGTTCCGATATGACTCTGTCGGGTTCAGCAACGTTAACTTTTTTAGAAAAAACTGCCGCCTGGGTTTTTCTAGCGTTAAATTTTACTTGGTTACTGTTACCCCAAGATAGAATCTCTTCTAGGTCTTTCTTAAATTAAAAGACTTCCTGCTGGCTGCGGATATTTGTATGAATAACAGATGTTTGAGCGTTAAAAAGGAATGAAGAAATAAGCGTACTCCCATCTACAAAGCTGCAGATTGGATTTTTGGTCCTTTCCAGCAGATCGTTAATGTAAATGAGAAAGAGAGTAAGAGATGGTATCGAGCTTTGAGACATACTGGTGTTGATAGTGAAGGTAGTACAAAGAAATCCGTCGATTGTCACATGTAAAGGACACTCTTCGAGGAAATCCGAGAGATATAAACAAAATCGATAGGACATGCCATAAAAGCGTACCTTAGTCAACAATCAGTCATTTCAGACATGATCGAGTGCCTTGAATATATCGAGTGCAACCGCTCGAGATTCTCCAAAATGTTTAATTGCGTTGTTCCAAACATGTGTTACATAAGATTTTCTGTTGATTTTTTTTATGAAAACCATATTGATGATCGCTAATAATCTTAAATCCTTCTAGATATTTTAAAAGATGTTAATTGATAGCCTATTTCATAACTTTGATTTTTTCAAAGCAGTGCAACTGGCCGGTAGTTTTTTGGTAAAGTCTTCTTGCCTTTTTTGGGTATCGGCTGAACTGTATCGCATGTTCAACAAGAAGAAAATATTCCCTTTCTGTAGGATAGATCGAAAAGTCAGAAGCTTTGTTGGTGTCTAACTTCATTATCACACGTTTTATGATATGTTGTCCGGAGACAATATCAAACATCTTTAACTGCACTATGGGAATAGTGGGTGGTGTTTTTCCTTGAAAATCGACAGTAGAATGTAAAGCAAACAGTTCAGCTAAAACGTTGGCTTTCTCAACAGGGGTTGCTGCAATAGTATTATCTGGCCGTGTGAGTGGTGGTATAGTGGATTTGGTGAAGGTGTGACTAATGGTCTAAGCGACTGTCCAAAAGGATCTCGAATTATTGGGGCAGGCAAAGAGTTTGTTTTTAATTCGTTGATTGTGTGCCTCCTAGATTTCGTCGATAATTTTTTTGCATCTGTTTTTGGCACGAACAAGGATGTTGCGATTTATGACGTAGGATTTTCACGCCATTTTCGGTAAGCAAAATGTTTAGAAGCAACAACTTCTTTACATTTTCGGTCGAACCAAGGCTTGCCGTTAGACGGGCACTTCTTCGAAAAGGAGATGTAAGCTTCCACACCAGCCAAAATTACATCGGAAACCTTCTTCGCCCAATCAGAAAGATCATCAGATCTAAAATAAACGTCTAACCACGGGAAAGTCCTAAAATATATGAAATATATGCTTCCCATTTAGCAGATTCGTAGTGCCCAATCTTGCGCACATTAGACACCTCTCTGCCGAAGAACCAAACGGCGGATTTACAGTGACACTGTAAATATCTAGATTTGTGGTTAAAAAGAGATCAACAAGACTGGGGAACTTTCCATCTCGATCGGGGATCTGTGTTAGTTCTTCGATAGGCTAAGTAAAACCACCACTGATTGAGGATAATTTAATTTCACGACCTGGTTCGTCGATCATATTTGATGGCAATTTCGGCACTTGAAAAATTAATCTCTAAATGATCGATGGTATCTGCAGGAGAAGCGAAAAATCTTCTGAAGTTAGTCCTATGTTCAGATTCAAACTAAGTAATTTACTATATATCTGCAGAAAATTTAACCATTTGTAGATTTTCTTTCTCCATAAATTACAATTTTAAGATATCTTGGTTGATAGATCTGTCTTCACACAGATATTTTTACTTTTCTATTCTATTGTTCTGATGAATTGATACGTGCTTTTTCTTACTGTCTTTTAACATCTGCAGTTTCTTTCGTATTTATTCATTTTCCCACAGGAATGTTTATGTATAATTTTTGTTTAGAGTTAAGTTTAATTTGACAGTCATAAGTGAAAAATAACCTGACTAGAATTAAGTGCGG
This sequence comes from Pachyrhynchus sulphureomaculatus, assembly GCA_019049505.1. Classification (NCBI taxonomy): domain Eukaryota; kingdom Metazoa; phylum Arthropoda; class Insecta; order Coleoptera; family Curculionidae; genus Pachyrhynchus; species Pachyrhynchus sulphureomaculatus. The sequence continues at coordinate 141,051,840 of CM032456.1, forward strand.
TCCCGCAGCCTTTCCCGATTTTCCTTTTATCTAGCTCATTCCGAAATTTCTAACAAAAAAACGCTAAATAAATCTATCAAGATGAAAACTTTCTTTACTTATTTTTTAGGAATAGGGATTCTGTGATTATTTAGACGATTTTTATATTTTATAATTTCAGTGCTTTCGCATGCATTTAATAATCTCTTGTCGGATTACATTACCCTTAAATTATCTAATGTTACTACGTTATTACGTACATGCCTTGTTCTGTGAAGCTTCATTTTTCAAAATCTATCATGCCTCATTTAATCATTATCTTAATCTTGTTTCCACAATCATTATAACTTATCTCATATGTTCCACTTCTTTCACGTTCGTCAGTTTTATCTTTCAGCCTCCCAAGATATTTTTCAACTTAGTTGATGACTAACTTGAGGCCTATCTTACTAAACACCATATTAAGACTCCCGCTGGATTGTTACCGATTTCGTCTTATTGTGCTCACATAGAATTTTGAATATTTAAACTAAACTTATGAGTATTTGTTAGTTTGTGTATTAAGTTTTCGTCATAGCTATTGATTCTAGCTGTATTTCTAGCACGATTCATATTCTTTTTGAATCTGACTTCATTCGCATGGAAATTGACTTATCGTTGAACCAAAAAGTATAATGCAGCAAGTTTATGTTGTTAAAAATATTCCCTACATAACTAAATATCAAGAAATTGTAACGTGTGAAAAAAATGTTGCCCCAAGCTTGGGCGTAGCTTTGTAACATGGCAAACTGTCCTCAGTTTGAGGCATCTTTTTTTGTACCCTGTGAGAAGTTGTTTGTCCCACGCTTGAGCGCAATTTTGTAACATTGGAACTTGCCCGCACGTTGTGATGTCATTTTGTAACTTATGAAAAGGTGTTTAATTGCGCCCCACGTACACTGCGTCATTTTGTACCGTTTGAATATTGGACACCCCAAGCTTGAGCACAATTTTCTTGCAGCCCCGCTTTAATTTCTGATAATGAATTGAGTGACTAATGATTTTAAAAGAACTAAAGAAATTAAAGAAACACTAGCTCAGTTTTCTTGGTAGAGAGATATGGGTAAGAGATAATTTTTGTACGTCTTTTTGGAATTCTTTTTCTATTTTTTAAAAAGCTTTAGCTGTACTAAATTTTGGGCACCATCCATTTTAAAATAGAAAGGATCTAACTTCAGCTAAAAAAATGGAAAAATGCTGAAGGGTTTTATGGGTATTACTAAAAAGAATTAGTCTAGTACAACTTATCCTGAAAAGAAAAATAAATATTCAGTGAGACACTAGCTTTAATCAAAAAAAGAAAATTTATTCTTGTTTTTTAAAATGAAAAGTTCTAACCTTTACAGTTTTACCTAACAAATTCTAGCCTAACTAGTAGTTGTTACATTAAAATTTCAGACTATTATAACCCCCGAAGATGAGAAATCGTGCTTTACACTTCACTTTTTAGTCTGTTTTTCATTGCAGTTAAGGTGCTACTCTCGAATAAGTCTATTGAGTTTTGTTGACTTACTGTTTTTTTTATTCCTGCTGTGATCGACTACGCCCGATTTCACACTTTTTCTTAACAAACACTTAGAAAGCTCACTACGGCTTTTATTTAAGACACTGGTGCTTTTACTTAGCGGCTCTGATGAAAATTAGCCTACTTCGGCTAGATGGAAAATAGCCTCTCGGCTAGACGGTACTGCCTGGCTGCGGCTAGATGGAAAACAGCCTCGATTTACGGTCTGCGGAGCCTTAAATAATCGTGCGACTTTTGCCAGTTATATCACGACGCTCCAATCAAAACTGCCGATCAAACATTCCACCAATCGCGGCGTAGCGAGAGGTTCGGTCAGGAACCCGCACAACCGTATATACCGAACGTCTTGGAACTTCTGTTTAATATACCGTTCGATACAAAAATGAAAATAAGTACAATTTGAAATGAAAAATCAGTAACATTACATGGTCTTAAAATCTAGGAAAAAATGAATGTTACATTTACCCCCTTCCAAAAAGAAATAGACTACACTAGTCTATTAAACTTAGGCTACTTATGAAAAGGTACAAAGTGGTACACTATCACTTAATACTAAGGTCAGAACTTAAAACAAAATTACAAACTTCGGACCTTACTACTAGACTTAATCCAATTAAGCACTAATATTAAGTACAATGGAAACCAAATGAAAATCTTTGCAAATACACAAGAATCTTATAACTAGACCTAACTTAATTAAGCACTAAGGTTAAGTACATCAAAAAGTAAATAAAAATCCTTGCATGAACATAAGAAATACCTGTTCAAAGTAACAATCGCGGTCTTCTTATATAAAAGAATCAGCTCTGTTATCGTTACCAAAACAAAAAAATAATTTAACTTTGTCTAGACTCTTGTCTAAATCAAAAAAAATGAACTGAAACAAAGTATGAACACCCCCCTTAAAATAGTTTAAGGATTGTCTGAAAATTTTCTATTTCAGCAAAAGAAATTTATAAAAATTCTTAAATAAAAAAATAAAAAAATGATTCTAGTGCAAACACTTACACTAAAAAGAAAAAGTCTTGTCAGACCATTTAGCACTAGGCCAAAAAAAATTATCTGGATAAATATCCAGACAAACGCTCGGGAAAAATCGCTATCCATGCTCTAGCTCATCGCTAAGAGAACATTCTAAATCTAGTATCACTACTAGTCGCACTCGGAAAATAATCGCACTCTATCGCGCAATGTCGACGTCCTAAGACATCTAGACATGCTAAAATCGCTAGGGAAAACGCTCTGGTTGATCGCCAGAAAACACGTCAGCTTATCGCCAACTAAACACTCTGGTATATCGCCAGAAAAAACTCGGCTCCTCGCCAAGAAAACACTCTGGTATATCGCCAGAAAAAAAACCTCGGCTCCTCGCCAAGAAAACATTCTGTAAGTAGTCCTCGACTACACAAAGTCTGCGTTCTAAAAGAACAATCTCGCCATTAACATAGTAAGCAGCTATAAAAGCTAACAATATCACTATAGGCACAGTGAATAGCTATAAAAGCTAACAATATCACTATTAGCACAGTGAATAGCTACAAAAGCTAAAATTCACCCTAAACACAGTGAATAGCTATAAGAGCTAAAATTCACTAAACTGAATGATCCTGCTTCTAAAAGCAATGTTCACTAAGAACAGAATGATTAGTCTGCGCACAACTAACATTCAAGGAAACATTCCTAGCACAACTATGTGAGACAGCTAGTCTCTAAATAGGACCTCCCTAAAGTCATAATCCTATATATGGGAGTCCATAAGCAAAACGACTCAAAATCTCGCATTTTGAGCACATGCCCTCAGGCAACCAACATACACCGAAATATATACAGAAATATGTACAGAAATATATACAGGAGTTCAAATCCCAAACTCTTGGTTATGATAACTCCATACTGAGCTTGGTGAAAGCTCTTAGCAAAAGCTAATCAAATCTTCGGCACATCGCACCAAAGTGACAAATCTGCCTAGAAACATGAGCCAGAAGAAACGCCCTCCGTCATTCTTCAGGGTGGCTACACTGAAATATAAAACTTAACCAGCATTGCGCCTCTTCAAGTTGCATGAAGAACCCTCGTGTACTGGTCTCGCCCTAGAACAACAACGAAAAACATTCAATCCATCCCACATAACAGGGGACAAACACCTCACCACGATATACTGAATGGTGGAGACAATAAAATACAGAATTGGTGACCCTGGTGTCCACCAACAAAAGGGAGTAGATTATAGCATCCACTTAACTGAAACGGTGTCTACCACACCACCATAAGTCAAAAAAAAAAATTTAATCAATAGGGTGTTCCGAAACACACTACTGCCAACAGCCTGTCACCACTAATAGGCTAATTGGAGCTGAGGTCGACTACAGTAGCTAGACTCTCCTTTGGTTCAAATAGAAATAACCATTGGGTAACAAAACCCCTAAAGGTCCCAAAGGTCAAACGTTCACCCCCCATAGACTACCCTTCCAATCAGTCTGTTCCTCAGGAAGACTAACTTCCTGCCAAACGTCGTAACGGCATCTGTTAGCACCCGGTGCATCACAGCCTGTAAAAACAGATAACTCATGGGATACAACCTAAAAGGTTTACAAGGTTGACTTAACCAAGCTTCCAACGAAATTTTTTAAAAAACGAAAATGAGCTTAAAAAGCTACAGGAAGCAAAAATTCCTCAATTTTTCGGTGTCAACGCAACAAAACTTTTGAAGACGACAAAAGCTTTTCCAGCTTAATCAGAAACAAGAAGAAAACATCGTTGACAGCTAAAATATTCGATCATGGTGTTAATCGTCTCCCTAGACAATAGCCTCTAGAAGAAACTGCTACAGGTATCAGGCATAACCGTTTTCTGTCAGCCCAAACTTCTAGATTACCTCTTGGAAATCTAAAAATTCGGTTAGGAATCTTCCTTCACTGCGCTTAGCCTCTCTTGACAAGGTTCTCATCTCGGTATCAGATTTTGATCATTTCTTTGTGAAACGACTGTCTTACTCTGCTCTCATCTCCTGTAAATGATCAGCCTTTAGTTCTCCTGCAGAACTTCAATTTTCTATCAATCCGATAGTATACCGAAAAAACTCAACAGACGCCTATGAGTCTATGCAAAAAAATTTTTAAAAAAATTTGTGACTCAAAGGTAACGTTTAAACGGCCTGAAAAAAAATAGAAAATACCCTCAGTTTGTCAATTCAGAAGAAGATCTAAATCAAAATAATCCAAGTCTTCGACTTACTGGATAAACTAAACTCAATTTACTCTTAATTGCATCCAACATATACCACTAAGGTAATAGAAATACACCCCCTCGGGTAACAAATTTTGAAATTGCTCATAAAAATTTTGACTCTACATCATACCACGCGAGCTACATCTTGCGCTTGTCCTAACTCAAGATCACCTTGGATTGCCTCTAATCAAAATTTCGCTTCCAAGTGTCAAGAACTGGATATTATTTGGGGTCATAAGCAAATCAAATCCCGCGACCACCGACATACCAGTCTTATGATAAATCCTGAGTGTGACTCTTTCGCAAGCTCGCAACAGCTGAGTCGATGCTAAACATCAACTACAATCAACCTAAGTTTGGATATGGCCAATACCCAAAACCTTAGCATTAAACAATAAAAGTAAGCTATTCTCTGCTCAACTTTTATAACAGTCAAAAAAAACGAGGTCGTCACCTCTACAGAGCAACATCAAAAAAAAAATTTAAGCAATTAAGATAATGTAAATATAAATTATTCTTCTTCTGACAAACTTTCACTAGGGTTAGGTTCATTGAATGGTTTTAAGTCTTTAATATGCCATCCTCCTATTTTAGTCCCATCTAAATTAACTAAACCATAAACTAAATCTGAAATCTTTTCTCTAATCACGCAATGCACATACTTAGGTACCAACTTAGATGTGAATTTATCAGCTGCACTGGAAAGAATTTTATTTTTTCGCCAAAAACGTGATCACCTATCTTAAAGGAAAAATCCCTTTTTTTAAGGTTGTAAGACTTACTGTTCCGTTCATAAGCCTTACGTATCCTACTACGCACGTCGGTGAAAATATCTTTTAAACCCTTTAAATTTTCGGCATACGCACCCCTGTTACCCGGAATTATTTCGCTGTCAATATTGACATCCAAATCTAAATTTTTATATTACGATCCAGATAGAGGTATGTTATATGTCTGTCGTAAACTAAGAAAGACGGTGTAAACCCTGTTACTTCGTGTCTTGCGGTGTACACGGGATTAAAACGGATGTTAAAACCATAAGTTTCCCTTAAGCTCTTAAAACTCTTCGAGGTAAACTGAGTACCGTTATCGCATATTAAGAGCGATGGGACCCCGTGGATTAGAAAGACATTATTTTCCAAAATTCTCTCTATATGTCCAGCTTTAGAGCTTTTCAAAGGAAATAGCATGGTATACTTTGTAAACCAGCAAGAAATCACGAGAAGCCATTTATTTCCCTTTTTTGAACGTGGGAATGGGCCTACTAGATCAGCTGCTATGACTTGAAAAGGGTAATTAACCGTTTTCTCTTTTCCCATCAGTCCCATAGGTAGTGTATTTGGAGATTTCTGCGCTCCACATACTTCACAAGTCCTCACAAACTTTACGATGTCAAAACGCATTTTTGGCCAATAATACTCTTCCTGAACCCTGTGAAGAGTTTTATAAAAGCCAAAATGACCAGAAGTAGGAGGAGTGTGACACAAGTCTATAATTTCCTCTCTCTGTGGTTTAGGAACTTGTATTTTCCACTCGGGTACATTAACTTTTAAAGGCAACTGGTTTGGGATAAACTTGTACACGAAATCATTTTCCACTTTCCACTGCGGAAAATTTTCAGGAAATTCTTTAATTTGCTGCCGTAAATTGTCGTACCATGGGTCAATGCGATCTATGTCAACTGTATCAATTCTTACGCCAATCTCTGCATTAAGACTGTTTTCGTCCGCTGTATGATCTGGGATTCTTGACAAAGCGTCAGGAATAACGTTGTGGACTCCTTTTCTATGAATTAAATTAAACGTGTGTTGTCTCAGCCTAATCGCCCAACGCGCTAGTTTGCCACTAGGGTTTTTAATAGAATTAAGCCACAATAAACTATAATGATCTGTTATGACCGTGAAAGGAACACCTTCTATGTAAGGTCGAAACTTTTCGATGTTAAAGAGTACTGCTAAACATTCTTTTTCAACAACCGAATAGTTACGTTCAGCCTTTGATAAGGTTCTACTGGCATACGCTATCACTCTTTCCTCACCATTGATTTTCTGTGTTAGGACGCCCCCTAAACCGGTATTAGAAGCATCACTAGAAATATTAAACTGTTGGAAAAAATTTGGTTGGGATAAAATGGGAGCTGAAACCAATAGCTCTTTAATCTTTATAAAAGATTCTTCGGCTGCCTTTGTCCAATCTATCGATTGTCCTTTTTTTCGTCCTTTCAAAAGATCATTAATAGGCGACAACAAGGTAGAAAAATTCTCGATAAAACGTCTGTACCATGAACACATTCCTACGAAGCGCTTAACTTCCGTAGTATTAGTAGGTCTCGCATAATTAACCATGCTTGCTACTTTATCCGGATCGGTACGTAAGGAATTTGAGCCTACAATATAGCCTAAAAACTTTAGAGAAGTTTTGAAAAAATCACATTTGCTCAAATTTATCGTCAGTCCGGCCTCTTTCAATTTATCTTTTACTTCCTTAAGTAAGCGAATATGCGATTCGAAGTCTTCCGATGTTACTAAAATATCATCGAGATAGAGGAAAATATGTGGCTCATATTTCGGACCAAATATAGCGTCCACTAAACGTTGCTGAGTTTGAGCAGCGTTCTTTAGACCAAACGGCATAGTGACGAACTGAAATAGACCTCGGCCTACTACTGCAAAAGCGGTCTTTTCCTTAGAGGATTTGTCTAAAGGAATTTGCCAGAATGCCTTTCTAAGGTCTATCGAGGATACATACTTAGCATTCCTGAGTGATGTCAAAATTCTGTCGATGTTCGGTAAGGGATAGTTATCAAATTTGCTGACCTCGTTGAGCTTTCTACCGTCAAAGCATAGACGATATCACTCCGAGTTTCAACATTTCGTCTAACTCCTTACAAAATTCTGTCGATGTTCGGTAATGGATAGTTATCAAATTTGCTGACCTCGTTGAGCTTTCTTCCGTCAAAGCATAGACGATGTCACTCCGAGTTTCAACATTTCGTCTAACTCCTTATTTAATACTTTTGACATATACGGAGACATGGCGAAGGGCCTTGTCTTTACAGGACTGGCATCAGCCGTATCTATAGATGTTGATTTTATTCGTTCGGCCTAACCTATCTTTACTACTTATTTCATTGAAAGAGCTTATTACTTTTTCTGCTTTTAAGCGTTCCGTCCGCGAGAGATCTTCTAGGGTACATAGACGCGAGAAAAGGTTTTCTATAGAACTTTCTGAATAACAATCTTTAAAACTTGTATGAGAATTGACTTCTAGGGACTGTGGATACCACGAATTATTTTTAAAATTTACTAGAATTCCGAATTTTTGTGCAAAATCACATCCTAAAACCAAAGTATGTGATAGAGAAAGTACTACTAGAGCAGAAATTACTAAACAATGACCATTGCAGACTAGCGGCAACTCAACCGTACCTAAAACTTTTAGACGGCTGCCATCTGCAGTGGTAACACTTCTATTTTTGACATGGCATATTTTTATACTTAAACGACTTAAAATTTTGATACCATTCTGACCTATAACGGAGGCATTTGCACCAGAGTCAAATAAAGCCGAAAAATGGGCACCTAATAGATTTATCTCGATATGCGGTCTGTTATCTGAATATTTATGCACGAATAAAGGAGACATGTGACCATTTGGAGAAGCAGCAGGAGTTTTAACTTGAGGAGAATTTTTATTAGACTTAAAAAAATCAGAAACTTTTTGTAACCATTTAGTCCAATCTGATTTATTGGAGTATTTCTTTACTTAAGATCCTCGTTAGAATCTTTCTTTTATCCGCGACCGGACGTTCTAAGAAAGTACGACGGATTTTCAGTTCTTAGTCTAATTCATTTTCCAGTAAGTGATTGACTTTAAAATTGAAGGCTTCCATGATAAATAAATAAAATTTAAAAGAATTGTTTAAAAAATCGTAAAAATATTTCTCCTGTGCTCCCAATAGTCTAAATAAAATCAAAATATGTAAAGGCACTTAAAATATGTAAACTTCTTTATCAAACATTTAAAAAATCTTCGACAATTTCTAAAAAAAATTTCTAAGTATCGCCTTGTATTAAATTCTTTTACCAAATATGTTAAGAATTTCTCAACAAAAAAATCTCCAAATACCGTTTTGTATCAGCAAAGTATTTTTAATATTCATGCAAAATATAGGTGAGAAAAAAGAACAGTTTTTTGTTCGGTTTACCGTAAAATAAATCTACTGCAAAAAATTAAAGTAAACCAGCACATCTGCTAATCTGAACTATAAAGCTAGCTGTTAAGAAAAAAGTAGGAATCTCTTATCTTAGAGTCGACAACAAAATTCAAATATCTATATCAGATAAATTGAAATAAAAAAATTCCACAAATTTCCTGCTTTTGTCTTACTGCTATAGTGTAGTTTCGTTTAATAAGTATTATGAAATAAAAATATCTGCAAAGTTAGAGCTTTTATTTTGTTCCGAAAGCTAGTACACTGAACCCTTTTTTTAAAAAATAAAATTCCAAAAGCCCCGCGTTGACAGCGCTATTTTGTAAAGTGTGAAAAAATGTTGCCCCAAGCTTGGGCGTAGCTTTGTAACATGGCAAACTGTCCTCAGTTTGAGGCATCTTTTTTTGTACCCTGTGAGAAGTTGTTTGTGCCACGCTTGAGCGCAATTTTGTAACATTGGAACTTGCCCGCACGTTGTGATGTCATTTTGTAACTTATGAAAAGGTGTTTAATTGCGCCCCACGTACACTGCGTCATTTTGTACCGTTTGAATATTGGACACCCCAAGCTTGAGCACAATTTTCTTGCAGCCCCGCTTTAATTTCTGATAATGAATTGAGTGACTAATGATTTTAAAAGAACTAAAGAAATTAAAGAAACACTAGCTCAGTTTTCCTTGGTAGAGAGATATGGGTAAGAGATAATTTTTGTACGTCTTTTTGGAATTTTTTTTCTATTTTTTAAAAAGCTTTAGCTGTACTAAATTTTGGGCACCATCCATTTTAAAATAGAAAGGATCTAACTTCAGCTAAAAAAATGGAAAAATGCTGAAGGGTTTTATGGGTATTACTAAAAAGAATTAGTCTAGTACAACTTATCCTGAAAAGAAAAATAAATATTCAGTGAGACACTAGCTTTAATCAAAAAAAGAAAATTTATTCTTGTTTTTTAAAATGAAAAGTTCTAACCTTTACAGTTTTACCTAACAAATTCTAGCCTAACTAGTAGTTGTTACATTAAAATTTCAGACTATTATAACCCCCGAAGATGAGAAATCGTGCTTTACACTTCACTTTTTAGTCTGTTTTTCATTGCAGTTAAGGTGCTACTCTCGAATAAGTCTATTGAAGGGAGTTTTGTTGACTTACTGTTTTTTTTATTCCTGCTGTGATCGACTACGCCCGATTTCACACTTTTTCTTAACAAACACTTAGAAAGCTCACTACGGCTTTTATTTAAGACACTGGTGCTTTTACTTAGCGGCTCTGATGAAAATTAGCCTACTTCGGCTAGATGGAAAATAGCCTCTCGGCTAGACGGTACTGCCTGGCTGCGGCTAGATGGAAAACAGCCTCGATTTACGGTCTGCGGAGCCTTAAATAATCGTGCGACTTTTGCCAGTTATATCACGACGCTCCAATCAAAACTGCCGATCAAACATTCCACCAATCGCGGCGTAGCGAGAGGTTCGGTCAGGAACCCGCACAACCGTATATACCGAACGTCTTGGAACTTCTGTTTAATATACCGTTCGATACAAAAATGAAAATAAGTACAATTTGAAATGAAAAATCAGTAACATTACATGGTCTTAAAATCTAGGAAAAAATGAATGTTACAAAATGACAGTTGTTCTTTGTTCTTGTTTCAGAAATAAATTTAATGTAGTATCGGCTATTAAATTTACGGCATTTGTTTAATAAGTATACCTTTTATTCTCAATTGTGTGCTATTTCTATTGAATGTTTTTTAATTGTAAATGCAACAATTTAATTTCTAGATTAGTCTTTTAGTTAACACCTGTTGTTTCTTGAATAAGACACAGCTCTGACGTCAAGTTGGAACGATCCAACCCCGTCATGGATGGACATACTTGTTCGCAACGCCATGGACACCTGGTAGTTATTAAGGAAGGCATCCCCTCGAGATTCGTAGCCGGCGGAAAATATGAAGAACAAGACAGAAAAAAATAGCAGGATTAAGGGTACCATCTGCTGATCATGTGGTTCAGATCCAAGATTAAACTATAGATCTCGACTGGCTTACATGAGCCAGATTTTAACACTAGGTTAACAAAAAGAATTTGTATGATATATTTGGTTGGCTATAAGCCTCCCCAAACAGACTTCTACTACTACCTATCGTATCAAATCCTTAGAATTTAGTATAGAAATTACCTTGTAAGTAGATGCAACATTGTCCCTCATGGTTATCGGAAAGGAAAAATCATACGAAATGTTTTTAACTCCAAAATATGCCCAATGATAAAATATCGAAGAAATTTTCCAAAAATAGTATAATATTCCTTTTTTTTGCTCTATACCCAAAAAAACAGACTTGTTATGAATATTCTAACGGAAACAAAACCAACAGATAATTTCATAATATGTTTGTATATTTTTGGAGTGTATAGTAGAATCTACAAATTATTTACAAAAACTTCACTATATAAATATTCCAGCAAACTGCCTTTCATATTAATTTTATATAATCGTAACATATTTTTACATAGTATTGCAATATGTGTACAAAGTTGTAGCATCTCTATAATTTCAAATAATTTTTTTTACAAACCTTTGTAAATTTTTCGCTGCTGATATCAAACTGAATGTTAAACAATCTGTAGCATAATTTTTAACCGTAGTAGGAGAAGTCTCCCCCGAATTGACAGAAAAAAGGCAAAATAATTTTAAGAATTTTTCTAAAAATTAGTGTACAAAATTTTCCACAAATATGTCACACGGTATTGTGTAAATTTCTTCTCTTTCATGATTCACCTTCCTGGCACCAATGAAATTTTGAATGAAGCTTTTTAACTTGAAGGCAATATCATATTTTTTTCCTCGAAAACAATTTAGTAAACACGAAGAATACACGATAAATTTGCATTTCTATATACATTTTTAACATATTCATCTCTACAGCGCTTTTAATTTTACCATGTCCGATCTGCATGTCAAATCATTATGTGTAAATGGATCTCATTAGGGATAAAACAAGTAAATACGAGTACTTACTCGATACTTTTCTTTCGATACCAAGTACTTTTGGTATCGATACTTTTCAACCGAATACTGTACTAGTATCGGTACTCAATTTGTCTGAACCATAATTTTTTGTAATAGTTACTCCGTACATACTGGGAGCAATCTAAGACCATTTTTTAATTGTCACACACAAGAACGCATCTTTAATTTTTAAACAATTGGCAGCCTTGAGCTTCGCACTAGATCGTTCCATTTCATGCATTTTAATTTAACTACAGGCCCCTAAAATAAACTACAGTCATAGACCATAGTAACCAGTGGCTGTTGCCCTTATATAGTGTATGTATGTGTAACCTAACCTCCAATTTTATGAAGTATGAGTAAGTTAAGACTAGTACTGACATTGACTGAGTGTTTTCTTACGAAAAAAAAGAGAGCTTAATTAATATATGAAATGAGTCCTCCAGAGTCCGATGAGCAGTTACATTTTAATAAACAAGATGACAAAAACGCTATGTGCAAGAAATGCTTTATATCCGTGCGTTATTGCAGCAATACGTCTAATCTGCACAAACACATGAAGATCCATCCCGATTACGTTCCACATACTGCTGATGCTAGAAGTTGTGTTGTGTTTGGTAGAAGTTATGTTTTTATGTATGTTATATATAATATGATTACATATTTATTTTGCATTTGCATTTTATACTTTATTTGTAAAGACATGCGACCCTTTCATGTCGTAGAGGGCGAGTAATTTTTAAAGTTGATGAAAGAATTAGCACCTTTTTTTAATGTGCCTTCGTCAACATATTTCAAAAAACTACTCTGTGATAAATATGATATAGTGAAGATAGAATATTTAAAAAGAGTATCAAATGCACATGACTTATGTATGACACTTGATGTATGAGCAGAAACAATGAATGAGAAGAGTTTTTGGGAACAACACTCCATTTTTTAGAGAGAATATCCACTTCCAGTTGCAATATAGCTACTAGAGAACTTAAAATTGACCACACAACCTTTCTGATATATTTGTTAACATTCTAAATAATTGGAAAATTCCACTGACTAAAATTACATACACAGTCACATACAATGACGCCAATATGGTAATTGCAATGAGAAAGAGTGCAGTAAATGATGAGACAGACATAGTTTAGATACAGCATTTATACTCTCGAGGGTATCACCAGGAGTATTGTCCTGAGTTTGGACCTCGAAAAACTTGTACTCTTTTGTTTATAAACAATTTAAATTTTCGAAACATATTTTTGGAGCTTAAAATGTTAATAACTCCGGTTACATAAGTCGGATTGAGATAAAAAAAAAATGAGCTCTTCGTATTAAAATTTCTAACAAATTCTCGTTAGTTTTAAATCACTCAGATGTGTACATAACCTTCAAAATTGAAAAAACAGGCAAGAATCTGTTGTTTTTTTTTATTTTATTGTACAGTTCGATTAGGTGAAGCGATTAGCTTGAAACTTTCAGACAATATGTCTTTTATTATAGCAAACATATCTTGAAATTTTGGCACAAAAATGTTGAGCAAAGTGGGCACAATTGAATTTGTTATTTAAAATTTGAATTGCGTTTGTCCAAAATGGATCTTCTTTTTTTAAAATTTAGGTCTCGACGTCAGCTTTCCGATCCTATTAAAGAAAAAATTTTTGAACATTTGTTTATTAGTCAAATAAAAACAATTGCCTTTTTGAAAAAAAAATTGTTCACGAAAATATTTTTTTTTAAAATAAAGCTCTCGCGATTCTCTACCAAATGTGATAAAAAAATTTCATTTTTTTTTCCAAAATGACCAAAAAAACTTATTTGTTAGTACTTGATTAACAAACAAATGTAAAAAAAAAACGGTTAAAATGACTCTAAAAAAATTTCTTTTAATGGCATCGGAAAGCTGGTGTCGAGACTTAAATTTGTTTCAAAGACCAAATGGCATAAAATGGCGGCCAATTCAAATTTTAAATAACAAATTCAATTAGGCCCACTGGGTTCAATATTTCTGTACCAAAATTTTAGGGTATTTTTGCTATAACAACACAACACTTTGTCGAGCTGTACAATAAAATTAAAAAAAAAAATTTTGCCGGTTTCTTCAATTTTGTAGGTTATGTATGCACTTGAGCGACTTAAAACTAACAACGATTCGGTACAAAATATCACTGCAAAGTGTTTGTTTTTTTTGTGTCGATCCGACATATATAATCGAAGTTATTCGTATCTTAAGCTCAAATAATGCGTTTTGAAAAACTTTTATTGTTTATAAACAAAAGAGCTTAGGTTTTTCGAAATCTAAAACTCAGGATAATACTCCTGGTGATACCCCAGAGAGGATAAAATCATAATATTGCTGTTTCTAAACTGTGCAATTTCAAATGCTTTTTTTACTGCACTAAAAGGCAATAGGTGAGTCAAAGCACTTGCCTTGTTTTGCGCATACAATAAATTTGATGGTAGAATGTTCACTAAATATTCCTTTGATTAAAGGACCAATTACAAAAGTCAGGGATAGTATCAAATGAGTAAAGTGTGATAAATTCAGATGAACTTAGAAAAATACAGACTGATAATGGAGTTCCAAAAGGGTCGACAAAAAAGTTTACCCTAGATGTTAAAACATGTTGGGATTCCCTATTTTACATACTGGAGAGATTTTCAGATAAAATAAAAGATTGCTTCTCATCTATTATTTGGTGATACAGATAGTCCTGAAATCTTAACAAGTGAAATAGAAATAGATAATTCAGTTGTTGAAACCTTTCGAATTTATCACCAAAGAATCTTCAAGATAGAATTATGTCACACTGTCTAAAATCATATCTATGGTTAGTTGCCTCATATCTTAGATAGAGAAATTTTCTTCCTCTGTACAATGTATCACTGAATTGCAAACCAAACTCCTGGCAGAATGTATATATGTGTTATAAAAAAAGACCAGTGGCTTAGAAGAATAACTTGCCAAAGATGATTTTGATTTCTGGCTACACCATAAAGAGCTTGCTAATGACCAGAAGAGGAAACATAATAACAAAAAAGGTGATGAAGTGTCACTTTATTTATGTCAACCAGTCTGCGCATTGAGATCCAATCCAAGAGTTAAAGATAGCATTTCCACTGTTATACAAACAGGCGTGTATGTTTCTACATATAGTTGCATCCTCTGTTCCATGTGACAGGCTATTTTCGAAAGCTAAGGCTACCATGACAATATCAAGAAATCGTCCAACAGGGAAACACCTTAAAAAATTATTTTTTTTAAGGAGTGCTACGAAAGGGGACTTTTTCGTTAATTACATGCATAAAATATCATTTAAAGTCCTAGAACTGCTCTTAAAATAAAATACATAGTTTAAGTAAATAAGTTTAAGGTATTTCTTATGAGAAGACAGAGAGAGCATTATGTTAGAGAAAGACGTGAAATAATCTGGTTTAGTATAATGAGTGTGGCAACGTAGCTTCTCGCTTGCTTCCCGCTACACGCAATCACGTGTTATTGCATTGCATTGCATATATTAGTCCGGGAGCTCAGTACCAAAATGTCTCATCGAAGAGTGGCAGATAATAGTATCACTTTGTTAATTATGTCCCCCTTAGTCACTCCAGGTATTTTAAAGCCTCAATTCTGGTTCCTGTTCCTGGAAATACGCTTTAAAGCTACAAGAAAAAGTTGGTGGACGACTCCAACGCTGAGTGGCAGATATTTTGGGTATAGCTTCATTTCTGTGAAATATGACTGAAGAATGAATATCTGTCATGGATATTGGGTTAATCCAAAGTTATAAGGGTCCAAAGTTGCAGAAAAATGGACCCACCTGAACCCATAGAGGAGCGAATGTAATTTGTTTTAATATGTTCGTTGAGGTTTGTAGATACTAAGAATAACATTATGTGCCATAGGGTCTGGTTCTTTATTAAAATGCTCGCGCCTGTCCTACAACGCCCGCGCTCGTCCTGTAATTTGTTTTTCTCTCAAATACTATACACATACACCAGTGTCTCGAGAGACGCTCAAATCACCATTGAAACAGTTACAAGCAGATTAATATATTTATTTAATTTGCAGTGCAATTTCGCTCTATATTTTTTTTATATATAACCTTTAAATTTTGCTTATATTTATTATTTAAAATTTATATTCAAAAGCCCGAAAACCCCTTTTAATATGTAATTACGAAAATTATAAAAAAATTTTTTTTTGGTAGCTATATTCGATAGTACATATGAAATTTTTGATTTTTAACATGTGAGACAATAAGAGTGATCCAAAAAACCTCAAAAATTAAAATTTTAAACATTTAAAACGTACAATACTTTTTGCCGCATTCGGTTAATGCCAATGACCGTTGTCCATCCATTTTTAAACTTTGAGCGTTGCGGCTCCACTCTAGTGTACGGTATGTGTTTTTGGGTTGCAGAATCCGACCTGCATATAGTTTTTTGAAAAATGACCTATTAATTGTTATTAACAATTTTTTAAGCAATTATCTAAAAAAAAGTAATTTGATATAATTTATTTTTATAATAACAAAATCTAAGTTTAATAAGCGCTCCACCCAAATTTTTTTAAACGTATTTCGCCCTACTGAATCAATCTATTTTTGCAAAACTTAACCTTTTTATTGTTATAAATAATTTATTATAAACAATTATGCTAATAAACAGAATTTCATAGAATTTATCTCCATAAGAGCAAAATCTGAGCTACCCAAGTTTTTTAGATTAATTTTCTCCTGCTGTCTGAATTTCTAATCCCTTTTTCCAATTTAATTAGTTAAAAATTAATAGCTAATAAGTTTATTTATATGCAATTAAATAAAAATATTTGTGCCAAATTCCCAAAGAAAAATTAATATAATTCCAGTAAGTTGTCAGTAATAATAAAATAATTTAGTTTTTGAAAAAATGAACAGAGAATGTAAATTTAGAGTTAAATAATATTATATTAAGTTATTAGAGAAAAAAAAAATTCATTTGTAACAAAAATTAATAAGTTTTTAGCAAAAATGGATTAGAAATTCAACTTTAACGTGTCAAAAAACATATAAACTCATGCATCACAGCTAAGTAATAATGTGAATAGAGAAAATCAATTTGTATATAACTTAAGCTTTGCATTAAAAATGCAGAAATTCTGCTGATAAAAGCAAGGACTGGACTTCATGGCACATATTCGGGATTTCACCTTGTATTATAGTACTCGAACACTGGTTCATCTATCTGCCGCTCTCGAATGAGTTCAGATGGGTCCAAAAACTCTACAGGTTCAAAAATTCGTTAGAAATTCAAAGAACCAGTATCTATAGCAAATAATATTTTTTCACTTATTTTTGAGTCCCAAACCAACTATACCTCGAATATCTGCCACTCAGCAATGAGTTCATTTTTTGAGCCCATTTTTTTGAGAAAAAAAAAGGTTTACTCCCGCAGGACCGTCTCTGTGGCAGATATTAAAGCTATAGTATTCTCATAACATATAAAACAGCTACTCTGCGATGGGTTCACAACCTCAATTTTTTGCAACTTTCTCCCTCCATAACCACGGCAGGAACCGGAATTTGGATCTATAAGTTGTATTTTTTGGTTCAGTTGGTCACATTTAATAAGTAATATATTTATTTTTTTTTTTTTTTCTGCCGCTCTTCGATAAGTCCAAAAGTTTGGTCCGGACTATATATGGTTTAAAATTTGAAAGAACGCCCGCATCCGCGCGAGCTGTCTTTTTCAAGCTACGTTGGCACAGCTAAAATTCACTCCATAAAATTCTATAAAAAGTAATATTTATCTAATATTTTTGCAACAACTTGGTGGTAAATTGCCTTCATATTTTAAACAAACGATAGCAAAGTATTTTTTTATGTATATATAATTTTTTGTGGCTTTTTACTTTTTAATGCACATACGACAACAGAATTGTAACAAACGCATGCTTTTGATCGAAGAAAAAAGTATGGATTCCTATTATGGCAAGACGGCGTGGTAAACCATCTTTATATTGAAGCAGTGAATGCACGATGCTAAAATCTATTATTTCTCAAAATTTCAAGCAAAACTACTTTTAAACAGTTACTCGTAAGAAATACCTTAAGTATCAACAACTTTGTAATAGTGTTTATATTTGATCTTTAATCCGACATGCAAAAATAATCAATACATGTAGGTATCGATATTTATCATTCGATACCGAGTAGGTACCGATATTTTCTTTCGATGCAACTACCAAGTAAAAATATCAATACCTACGTGGTATCATTTTATCCTTAGGTCTAATGTATTGAGGAAATACTTTAAATGTTGATATTTCAAAGTTAATAGGCAATATTTTAGTAAATACCTCTAAGAATCCCCCTTGAAGTGCGTAACGACACCAAAATTCATAAAAAGCCCATTATAAATCGCATTCGACTCTCAACACATATATACCACGTGATCTTAACCATAAGAGCAATGTTGCAGGAAATGAGATACGTACTAGTTAGAGCCGTTATTACTCTAGTTTCCTGTAAAGTTTGCTGCATGGTTGAAATGGCGCCCTTTTGTTGCTTAAATTGAATGTCATCACACTAAATCGAATGCATTTAGGGCAGCATTCTGTTGTATCATTAAAGCCATTTAGTACTTGTATTATGGAA
>CM032456.1:141073060-141087553 GCA_019049505.1 Pachyrhynchus sulphureomaculatus
TCTTCAAGAGTTATACAATCAGTCCAACACTTTTCTAACATTTTTATACCTTTCATGTGGGATGATTTGTTGGTGGCGGTAACTTCTTCGTTGGAGCGAAATCTCTTTCCTGCAAGCATTTTTTGAAGTCTGTGAATAGATAATAATCGCTGGGGGCTAAATCTGGAGCATACGGTGAATGGGGAAGCAATTCGAATTTCAATTTATGCATTTTTTTTTATGGGTCTAGTACACGTGCTACAGGGTAGTCCCTAAAGCGCTACAGGAGCGACACGTGTGCGGAGAAAGCGATTCACGTTGTTCTTGAATCGCTGTAGATTGTACTCGGTGGGAAACACAGTCCTGGGCAAATTATTTCAAAGGGATGATGTTCTCCATATAAAAGACTGCTTGAAGAGCGTTGTACGAGGAGTAACAAGCTGAACCTCATACGGATGTGAAGAATTAGCGCGACGTGTAATTCTAACATGCACCGCTCTGGGAGGAATTAAGCGGGCCACATTCTTCGAACACTTTCCATGAAAGTACTTGTAGAAGAAGAACCGTTCTTCGATGTTCCAGCGAATCAAGGCCGTCGGTCAGTTCCTGGTCTCCAATCAGACGAACAGCTCTTCTCTGAATAGAATCCAACAAATGCAGTGTATGTTTGGGAGCGGAGCAGTATTCCATAGTTGGTCAAATTTGAGCTTTGTAAACAATTAACAGTTGTTGTGGAGTGTAAAGCTTTCTGGTTCGAAATAATATTCCCAACTTTTGAGAAGCTCTCCTTGCTATGCCTGCAACATGTTCATGCCAGGACATATTTGCTCACAAATTAACGCCCAACAAATTGAGTGACGATGTTAGAGGGAAGGAGTGCCCCGACATAACTATGTCGAGTTCAGCAACGTTAATTTTTTTAGAGAAAACTGCCGCCTGGGTTTTTGTAGCAGTAAATTCCACTCGGTTACTGTCACCCCAAGAGAGAATTTCTTCCAGGTCTTTGTTAAGTTGAATGACTTCCTGCTGTCTGTGGATATTCGTCTGAGTAGCCGATGTCCGAGCGCTCAAAGTGAATGAAGAGATAAGTGTACTGTCATCTGCAAAGCTGTAGATTGGATTCTCGGTCTTTTCCAGCAGATCGTTAATGTAAATGAGAAAGAGAGTAGGAGACAGTATGGAGCCTTGGGGTACACCAGCGTTGATAGTGAAGGTGTTAGAAAGAAATCCGTCGACTGCCACGCGTAAAGAACGCTCTTTGAGGGAACATGAAAGCCACAAACAGAACCTTTCAGACATACCATAAGAACGTAGCTTAGCCAACAGCCCATCGTGCCAAACACGGTCGAATGCCTTGGATATGTCAAGGGCAACCGCTCGAGATTCTCCAAAGTGTTCAATTGCGTTGTTCCAGACATGTGTTACATAAGTCAGAAGATCTCCTGTTGATCTATTTTTTTTTGACGAAAGCCATATTGGTGATCGCTAATAATGTTGAATCCTTCAAGATATTTTAGAAGATGCTGATTGATAGCCTTTTCCATGACTTTCGATATTATTGAAAGCAGTGCGATTGGTCGGTAGTTATTTGGCAAGGTCTTCTTGGCTTTTTTAGGTATCGGCTGAACTGTGGCACAATTCCAGCAGGAAGGAACTATTCCCCTTCTGTAGGATAGGTTGAAAAGTTTACAGAAAACTGATGTTAGTTCCCTCGCACAGTTTTTAAGAACTATGGCAGGTATTCCGTCAGGGCCAGAAGCCTTTTTGGTGTCTAGCTTCATCAGTATACGCTTTATGATACGCTGTCTGAAGACAACATCGGGCATCTTTGACTGCACTGTGGGAATAGTAGGTGGTATTTTTCCTTGGAACTCGACAGTAGAATGTGAACCAAAGAGTTCAGCCAACAAGTTCGCTTTCTCAACAGGTGTCGTTGCAATAGAATTATCTGGCCATGTGAGTGGTGGTATGGTGGATTTGGTGAAATTTTGGTTAACTACCTTAGCGACCGACGAAAAGGACCTGGAATTTTCGAGACAAGCGAGAAGTTTGTTTCTAATCCGTTGATTGTGTACCTCCTTGGTTTTGTCGATAACCTCTTTGCATCTGTTCCTGGCACGAACAAATGTGTTACGATTTATGGTGTTAGGATTTTCATGCCATTGTCGGTATGCAAGGTGTTTAGAAGCAACAGCGTCTTTGCATTTTCGGTCAAACCAAGGCTTGCTGTTGGGAGGGCATTTCTTCGAAAAAGGTATGTAAGCCTCCATACCGGCCAAAATAACACCGGAAACCTCCCTGGCGCAGTCAGATGGGTCGTTGGATCGAAAACAAACATCTAACCAAGGGAAAGTTCGAAAATATTCCATGAGATCTTCCCATTTAGCACACTTGTAGTGCCAAATCTTGCGCGGTTTAGGTGTCTCGCTGTCACTGATTGGTAGAATACTCGATGTCGAAAGTAGTTTATGGTCGGAAGAACCTAACGGCGGATTTACGCTGACCGTGTAAATCTCCGGATTGGTGGTTAAAACAGATCAAGAAGACTGGCGAACTCTCCGTCTCGATCAAGGATCCGTGTTGGTTCGTCAATAAGCTGTGTTAAGCCACAACTGATTGAAAATGATTCGGCAGACAGATTCCAAAGTTACGCGTAAATTGGGAATAGAAGTCGTACCCAGGATAAAGATAGTTTTCTGTGCTGGTCGAAGAACTGACCTTAGTTTCACAGAGAGCGAGTACATGAGGTTTGTTTGATTGCGGGTGTTGGTGCACTGAATTTATGTTCGTGTTGAAACCTCGCATGTTACAAAAATCCATTTTGAAATTCTGATCTTTGCATGTCGAC
The DNA here is from genome assembly GCA_019049505.1 of Pachyrhynchus sulphureomaculatus. Classification (NCBI taxonomy): domain Eukaryota; kingdom Metazoa; phylum Arthropoda; class Insecta; order Coleoptera; family Curculionidae; genus Pachyrhynchus; species Pachyrhynchus sulphureomaculatus. The sequence goes on from CM032456.1 coordinate 141,075,888, forward strand.
GCCCCTGAACCAGCCTCCACCCGGAGATCCGAACGGGGGCTATTTTACCTCCGGAATTTTTTTTGTATCCAGGTGCCTCATCATGCTATTTGGTCCCACAGTCCGGGACATCGGCACAGCCACAAAACTTTAAGCAACTTCACGCAGCCTAAGCCGATGCGATGGTATCACACCGGGCGATGCTGGTGGAATCTGGGCATCTACCATCTAGGTTGTTCTTTAAGTCGCCTCCTACGACAGGCAGAACATACCGGGGGAGATATTCTATCCCGCTCCCCCACAGGGTTTGTCATCGTATCCATTGACTTATGACACAGTGCATTGTCATGGTGATAGAGCGCTTTTGTCTTCTTTTTTTGGGGCCATTTCTTTGCGATTTCTACCTTGAAACGCACCAATAACTTTATATAATATGCGCTATTGATGGTTTTTCCCTTCTCAGCATAGTCGATGAAAATTATTCCATGCGCGTCCCAAAATACAGAGGGCAAAACCTGTGTCTTTGGTCGCTTTGGACAGCTTTCACCGGCTGCTGTCCACTCAGCTGACTGCCGATGAAAATTATAATAGTTAATTGCAAGAAAACCAAATATTTGTGCATAGGAGGAAAACAGGGAAGCCTTACTCTAAATACCAATGAGATGATGCTTGTGAAGAGTACATATATAATTATATATATATATATATATATATATATATATATATATATATATATATATATATATATATATATATATATATATTATATATATATATATATATATATATATATATATATATATATATATATATATATATATATATATATATATATATATATATATATATATATATATATATATATATATATATATATATATATATATATATATATATATATATTTATATATATATATATATATATATATATATATATATATATATATATATATATATATATATATATATATATATATATATATATATATATATATATATATATATATATATATATATATCGGCACTAACATAAGTAAAGACGGTAGAACCAAAGAAGAATTGGGAAGTAGAATAAGTAAAGGAAAGACGGTCATAAGACACCTAAACTCTGTTCTGTGGTCGAAAATTATAACGTCACAGAGAAAGCACCTCATTTATAACGCTGTATTTAAAAGCCTAGTGCTATACGATTGTGAAACTTGACAATTGACGAGACGATTAGAAACAGAAACTAATGGCACTCGAAATGGATTATTGGCGAAGATCGGTTAGAGCGTCAAGAATGATAGAGTTAGAAAGGAAAGAATAAGGGATGTAATGAAAGTAAAAACCACGATTATTGAGGAAATTCAACAATGGCGACTTATATGATACGGACATGTGGGAAGAATGGAAGAACACCGAATACCAAAGATTGTTCTAAAGTGGGTACCAAGTGAAAGGAGAAGAAGAGGGACATCAAGAGCAACATGGTTTGGAGGTACTCAGAGGGCAATGTTGAGAGAAATCTAAGGCCCGGAGATTGGGAAGACCGAAAAGAATGGAATTTGGGAACTGGAAGGCGAAAAATGCTATAAAAGACCCGATTAATAATGATGCCAAAAATCACTGTCCCCCACCCTAATCAAAAGATTTTGAAAAAATTCTGGAATATTTTCCATAAGGTGTAGATTAAATAAAAAGTATTACGAGTTCATTACCTGTGATAATATAATTTATGTGGAATAAAAAAAATTCTTAATAATAGTTATTTGTATAATGATATGTTATATCAACAGAATCATCAACACGTTGTTGTTTTTGGACCACTGTGAGCAAACGCGGTACCCATTTCGAACAGAGCTTTCTCATGTCCAAATGTTCATGCAAAATATGACCAATACGTTCTTTTGATACCTTTAGGATGTCAGCTATCTCACGCAATTTCACTTTACGGTCATCCGAAACAATTTTGTGGATTTTTTTTATGTTTTCCGGTGTAACCACCTTATTTGGGCGTTCAGAGCTTTCAGTATCATTTATGTCTGTAGGACCGCGTTTAAATTCAGCATACTAGTAAATGATGATTGATTTTCCAGGAGCAGAGTCCCCGTAACACTTATCAAGCCATTGCTTTGCTTAAACGGTATTTTTTTCCCATCAAAAAACCGGTTTTTTTTCCACTGTTTTGAAAATATCAAAAGTAGCGTCACTAAAATCACTGTAACTGGTAAATTAATCGTCGAAATGTCATGAAATTTTGACACGTATCATTTGAATGGTGGTACTTCCTAAAAATCATATGAATTTTCAGCCTACGTGTTTTATATATATATATATATATATATATATATATATATATATATATATATATATATATATATATATACATATATATAAACTATATATATATATATATACATATATATATATATATATATATATATATATATCTATATATATATATATATATATATATATATATATATATATATATATATATATAATCAGTTAGAAATAGCGCATCTGGTGTGGGTTTTAATTTTTAGATAATTTTAATAGAGTATAGATTTCCCAAAATAAATAATATTTATTGAAAATTACGAAATATTTTTAATGATCAATTTATATTACCGTTTCAAATTTATGAATCCAAAATATGTTTAATTATAGTTTTAGCAATAAAAATATGCCTCTATAACAGACAAACTCAGTGAAAGCCTACAAGGAATTAAGTAGAAGTAATTAATCACAAACCTGTTTGTAGTTGGAAGCAAAAACCTTTCAAGTAAGTTCATCTAACTTTGACGATAACAAATTCCAGGAAAAGTTGTTTTTAACCACATGGAAAACAAAGTTTTACTCCTGGGGCATATATCAGTAAATCCGTGTTTATAAGGGTTGATAGGTGGATTAGGTATAATTAGCAAGTTTTGATATTTAGGTAACTATATTATTCATTCTTTTATTACAATTTTTTATATGTTTATTATTGTTACTCTATAGACTGGAGATCATACCACTCAAAGAATATTGTAATCTATAATCTATATATATATATATATATATATATATATATATATATATATATATATATATATATATATATATATATACATATATGTTTATATATATATATATATATATATATATATATATATATATATATATATATATATATATATATTATAAACTGCAACGTCTCTCTTACAATTTTTTATATGTTTATTACTGTTACTCTATAGACTGGAGATCATACCACTCAAAGAATATTGTAATCTATAATCTATATATATATATATATATATATATATATATATGTTATATATATATATATATATATATATATATATATATATATATATATATATATATACATGTATGTTTATATATATATATATATATATATATATATATATATATATAATATATATATATATATATATGTATATATATATATATATATATATATATATATTATAAACTGCAACGTCTCTCTGTCTGTCTGTTCGTTAGTGCGCTTATCACTCGAGAACCACTTATCCGATTTACGTGTATTTTTTTAAATTCAAATATATATTCTCTGGCAAGATTTTAGTATATATTTTGTTACATTAGTTAACATAATGAATAAGCAGTGACGATAATAGAGAATCAAGTCGGAAAAAGACTTGCCTCTTGCAAAAAAAACCTAAACAATAATTTTGTAGTCCACGCGAGCAGAGCCGCGGACACAGCTAGTGTTGTATAACTCACAAACAATATTCCAAAAATATACACAGTGATGGATTAATTTACCCAAGTATACATATGTACGCATTAACAAAATACAAAGATAATATCAATGGCTCTTTAAGCCTGATATTAACAGCAGTTATGAATACAGATACTTTACAGAGGTATCGCGATAAGTACTTTGGGTTTTGCTTTTGTTTCTGTCGATCTTGCCTTAGCTGAAGAGTCGTGACCCGACGAAATGCATTCCTAGTTAGTTCAATGGTTGAAAAAGCCCGCTGAAATATTCGCTTTTTCCAATTTTGATGTTTGATATTGATTATCTTATTATTGCTTATAGGCAGTATATCAGTGGATATATATCATCATCATCATCATCATCATATCACACAAATTATTTACAAAGATCTTCACCAATAGACTTTCTAATCAATTAGATCAGAACCCACCACTGGGACAAGCCGGCTTTAGAAAACAGTTCGGTACATAAGATTTAACAATGAGGACTCTAATAGAAAAAACTTAGAAGTCTGCTTGGTATTTGTTGATTTTCAAAAAGCGTTTGACAACGTAGAGCGATAATAATGAAATATCTCCAGAAGGTGAGAATAGATAGCCGCTACACACAAATTTTAAAATACATATACCAAAACGCCACTTCTAAAATATAACTCAATGAAATTACAAATCCGATAGGATAGAAAAAGGTATAAGACAAGGTGATACTCTATCGCCAAAACTGTTTAGAGTGGCACTCGAAGACGTGTTTAAAGGGCACACTGGCAGGATAAGGGAATATCAATAAATGGAGAGAGACTCAGCCATCTAATATAAGCAGGCGATATTGTTCTAATAGCTGAAAGTAAGGAATAACTGGGACAAATATTAGTGGAATTGGGACCTATCAAACCTGAACAATGACGAGGAAATCGATAATAATGCTTAGAATAACACAAAGAGCTATGGAGAGGCAGATGCTCGGAGTATCCTTAAGATAAAAAAGAGACATGAAATAATAAAGGGTGTAACACAGACAAAGAACGTTGTAGAAGCTATTCTCGAACTGACATGTGGCGAGGTGCCATGATGACAGATGGAACAAAACCATACTACAGTGGAGAGCATATCTGGGACGGAGATCAAGAGGTCGACTATCAATGTGCTGGACAGGGGATATCAAGCGAACCTCTGGACTATCATGACTTCGGGAGGCACAGAACTGACAAAAATGGAAACTTCTATCCAGAGATAAATCGATATAGACTAATGATGATATGACCGATAGTATATCATGTATTATGATCACAACCCCATGTTCGTTACATATCTCTACAAGAAAAAAACTAATTCAAATAGTAATTAATTAGTTGTAGTCAAAAAATATAATTGATTGCTATTGCTATGGATGTATAAAAATATGAGTTTCAAGATTTTTTAGCTGATTTGTATCAGTGTGATAAAGTACATATTTCTGTATTATTAAGCTCGGAAAATATTAATTGATAAACTAATGGGTTAAATTTTTTAAAATCTTATGTGCTTTTATAATTTTTTTGATTCAAAAATTATTTATATGTATAAATGAAGGTCGGTCCAAAAGTTTTCGGCCTAACAAAGAAATCACAAAATTAAAGATATTTTTTTTTTCTATATAGTCCTTGCAAACCAATATATTCAGTGCCACTACTTACCAACTTTTGAATATCCTCATTATAATAAGATTTCTCCAACTCTGCAAAATAAGCGTTCACCTCAGCTTTAATTTCATCATTCAAAGTGAATTTTCGTCCAGCCAACAATCTTTTTAGTTTTGGGAACGAGAAATAATCGCCGGAAGCCAAGTCTGGCAAAAAATGTAGATGTAAAAGCACTTCGAAGTGAAGGTCATGCATAATACAGGTTCTACCTTTCTCCAGGTAGTCTTGAGCACAACACCATGGGACTCCCAAAAAATTGTAGTCATGACTTTTTCTGCAGATGGTACCATTTTGCTTTTATTGTATGGAGTTTCTTCTGCTCCCCTCACTTTTTTCACTGCACCTTCATCTCTGGTGTGTAATGATGAACCTAGGTTTGTTTTAATGTAATGAAACGTCAAAGAAATTCGGTGGAACTATGTAACAATCACCAAATTTAGTTGAACGAGGTATTTGATTTTTATTATCAATTTTGAATTAGTAATTCTATGGGCTTTATTCTACTTTTATTTATATATTTCATTAATTATTCCAGAGAATAATGATTTCTTCGATGATAATGTTTGTATTGTACCCGACGATTCGATGGAGATTGATGAGCCCAAGGAGCCAATAACCACACAGTCAGATTGTTCTCTCTCATACCATTTGCATTTTTCAAATGGAGATGATATACTTACGAGCTTTCAACTTCGTTTTAATTTTTGTTTCAGAATTAAGTTCTCCAGAAATGATGATACTAGCATTTCTTGACATCTCTGCTATCCCAGCCACATTTGTGCAAATCATTGACGCAAGGTAAAAAAGAAAGTCCCTGCTATTTCGTCAAAGGCATGGCGTGAGTCTGTAGAAGAAGAGTTGAGGAAGAAAGAGGCAATTAAAATTGCGAAGCAGGAGAAGAAGAACATACAATTAAAAAAGGAATAAGCTGCTGCTGCCAAAATTGCAAAAAAAAGAAGCAGCAGGCTCGAAAACAAGGAAAATCGATGAGAAAAAGAGGCTCTGGGAAGGAAATGTAGTTTGTGATTATAAGTATTTTTAATGTCGTTAAAATCGAAATGTTGTACTGACTAGGTTTAAAATTGAGAAGAAAAAGAGGCTCTGTAGTTTTCGATTAGAAAGTATTTTTAATGTCGTTATTGTACTGACTAGGTTTAAAATCGAAATGCTTTAAATCACGGTTATTGTAATACATCACTTATGAAAAATACAAAAGGTGAAAATTAACTTTTCGATTATTTCGATCTATTCGATAACGAAATTCATGTTAGGAAAAGTAAGATGCTTTCTTATTCTTTGGAAAAATCGAAAAAACACCCCACTACCCCAATTAGAGCTGTAGATTTCAATTATTCAGCAAGTGGTCGACTACCGGGGCGTAGACATGTCGACTACTGGGACATAGTGGTCGACAACTGGTGCTGTTACGTCCGTACATTATTTGTTTATTTATTCTGGTGTACCTATCTTTTATATATAAATATATATATATATATATATATATATATATATATATATATATATATATATATATATATATATATATATATATGTATATATATATATACATACATATATATATATATATATATATATATATATATATATATATATATATATATATATATATATATATATATATATATATAAATATATATATATATATATATATATATATATATATATATATATATATATATATAATTCATTCAAAATCCGGGTTTCAATCCGTTCGTTTAACAATGAATTTGCACGACGTTTCGCCAAAATCTCATTTCGCATTTTCAAGTGCTTCCGCTGCTGCTGCTACTCGATACTGTGATCTTGCTGCTGATGCTGCTCGAAGCTAACTTTTTCGATTGTAACATATAACATATATATATATATATATATATATATATATATATATATATATATATATATATATATATCTATAATATACATAAAATGTAACGTCTCTCTGTATGTCTGTCCGTTAGTGCGCTTATCACTGGAGAACCACTTATCCGATTTACGTACTTTTTTTTTTAAACATACATATGTTCTCTGGCCAGGTTATAGGCTATATTTTGTTGCGATAGGTAGCATAAAGAATGAGCAGTGACGTAAAATAGTGAATGAAGTCGGAAAAAAGTTTGCCGCTAGCCCGTTTTCCTTGCAATACACAGCCTAAACCATTAAATATGGAGCAATATTATGTAGCAGAGAATATTTATAATCTATAATATATATAAAATGCAATGTCTCTCTGTCTGTCTGTCTGCCCATTAGTGCGTTTATCACGCGAGAATCACTTATCCGATATACCTGTCTTTTTTTAAATTCATACATATATTCTTAGTCCAGGTTATATAATAATAATAATAATAATCACATCAAAGCAGAGCTCAGGACCGAATTCAAGAACAGACTGACGAAACTTTTACAAACCAAACTCAACTCTAAGAATCTCACTAAAGCCATCAACACGTTCGCTATATCTATACTCACATATTCATTTGGTATCATCAAATGGTCGCAAACAGACATAGAAAACATTCACATCCTTATACGATCTCAATTCACCAAATACAGGAAATTACACCCCAACGCATGCAAAGAAAGACTTACCATCGAGAGGAAAGCAGGAGGAAGAGGAATCATAGACATCAGATCATTACACACAAAACAAATACAAGCACTTAGGAAATTTTTTCACAGCAAGCAAACCAGCCTCCACACAGCGACAGTGAAAGCAGACAAAAACTACACACCTCTCGACTTAGCCCGAGCAGACCACTCAGCAGACACACACAGTCACGTCCAATTACAACAGGAAAAGATGAAAACGTGGTCAGAGAAAACACTCCACGGAAAACACAGATACCACATAGAACAAGACCACGTAAATAAAAAACAATCATACACTTGGTTACAGGATGGGCAGCTATTCCCTGAAACAGAAGGCTTCTTACTTGCCATCCAGGATAAAGTCATATTAACCAGAAACACCAGAAGCATATCATCAAAGACCCAGCTATTACAGAGGACAGATGTAGGAGGTGCCACCAGCAGAAAGAAACGATCGAACACATAACAAGCGGATGTAAAATATTAGCCGGAACGGAATACACAGCCAGACATGACTCGGCGGCAAAAGTGGTTCACCAAGCACTAGCCACAACATACAAGCTTATAGAAAACACAGATGCCCTACTACAAATACACACCAACATCCGTACTTGAAAATAAAGATTACAAACTCTACTGGGACATCAGTATCCATACAGATAAAACAGTCTCCGCCAATAGACCCGATATTACTTTCCAGTGCAAAAAAGAAAAAGTCACCTATCTAATTGACATAGCCGTCCCCAACGACACAAACATCCAAACGAAACACACAGAAAAAATTTCCAAATACACAGACCTTGCAACGGAAATAAAAAGGCTCTGGAAACAAGAAAAAGTCATCATTGTCCCCCTCATTATGTCGGCCACAGGCCTTACACCAACAACATTCACACCACACCTGGTACAATTAGGACTCAACGCAGACATACACAAAAACATTCAGAAGTCAGTGATTTTGAAAACATGTAACATTGTCAGGTCATTCCTTAATACACAATGGTAATGCGTTTGTGCTGACTTGGTTTGCGCCCGTCAGCCAAACATGGAACCACATTGACCAAATGTGAGAAAGAAGAACTTTTTTGTAATAATAATAATAATAAAAAAGGTCAAAGACCCAACTATTACAGAAGACAGATGCAGAAAATGCCACCAGCAGAAAGAAACGATCGAACACATAACAAGCGGATGTAAAATATTAGCCGGAACGGAATACACGGCCAGACATGACTCAGCGGCAAAAGTAGTTCACCAAGCACTAGCCACAACATACAAGCTCATAGAAAACACAGATCCCTACTACAAATACACACCAACATCCGTACTTGAAAATAAAGATTACAAACTCTACTGGGACATCAGTATCCATACAGATAAAACAGTCTCCGCCAATAGACCCGATATTACTTTTCAGTGCAAAAAAGAAAAAGTCACCTATCTAATTGACATAGCTGTCCCCAACGACACAAACATCCAAACGAAATACACAGAAAAAATTTCCAAATACACAGACCTTGCAACGGAAATAAAAAGGCTATGGCAACAAGAAAAAGTCACCATTGTCCCCCTCATTATAGCAGCCACAGGCCTTACACCAACAACATTCACACCACACTTAGTACAATTAGGACTCAACACAAACATACACAAAAACATTCAGAAGTCAGTGATTTTGAAAACATGTAACATTGTCAGGTCATTCCTTAATGCACAATGGTAATGCGTTTGTGCTGACTTGGTTTGCGCCCGTCAGCCAAACATGGAACCACATTGACCAAATGTGAGAAAGAAAAACAAAAAAAAAAATAATAATAATAACCCCTCAGGGGCTAGGGAAATCCCAGGATTCTCCTAGTACGGGCATTGACGATCCCGAGGTACCTGAGTCATGTTGTGCTGTCTTGTGTTGTCCAGATTATGTGTAATAAAAACGCAATCTTAAGGTGTTTACCGTGCCGAGAAGATGAATGGCTCAGCGTTTATGAGTCGCGAACGGTTCCCCCGAATACCGGGCGCCCTCCGGGAGTAAGTAGCCTTGCTGTGGCATCCAGGCTCTGCCGCAGTCGACCTTTCTTTCCTAGGATACTCGTGGGAATACTATGTTAAATAATAATAATTATAATAATGAAAATGGAAGGGTGTTGCGGAGGCGGACCCCTGTCGTACAAACAGCTACAGCAACACTACAAAAACAACTACAGACGAACCAAACAACCGCCTCAGTCGAAACTACTCCCGATAGTTTTACCAGATCCGACATTGTAGGTGATGGAAATTGCCTTTTCCGTGCAGTTAGCTTAAACTTATATGGCCACCAGAACCATCATGAGAAACTCCGAGAGGTTGCTCTAAGATATTTACAACAAAACTGGTCGGAACTTCACACATTTTCATTAATTGAAGTCGACGATATAAAAGACTTCAATAAATATTATAATTATATGCGGAAAAATGGCACCTATGGAACGAGCCTAGAGATACTTGCCCTCTCGGAAACACAAAATAGCAACTTTCATATCTTCTCAAAACAACGAAGAACAAGACATACAAAAATAACTTTTACGGACAGACCAACAATAATAAGCACGGAAAATACAACAAAACCATTTACCTTCTACTAACAGGCAACCCAATGTCGGGACACTTTGAGCTTCTGACACCACAAAACATTGAAAACATTCCAGAGAACAACAGACCAATAAAAGAAGCATCGGGCGAGCGACGTAACGGTCGAGGACGTTGCGGGAAATGGCAGCTCGACCAAAACGATGAAGACCAGGCAACCGAAAATGGACCTGCCAAAAGTGTTGTGTCGGCGACTAAGCCGACACCCACCAAGGCGGGAAAATCACAGCAGCGCATGAGTTGCACCACAGGAATCGACGAACACGCCATGCGTTGCTGTAATGAAAACACAAAACCTGACAAAGAAATCACTGAGAAGAGAATCACTCGCCGCTTGGACCCACCAACATCAATCCCAAGCGCAACCGACGTAGATACGGGACAAACACAACCACCAAAGCCAGGCCAGGGCCCGTATGTTTTGCAAGGACAACATGCAACTACCAAGGCTGGAAAACCAAGACAGCGGTTAAAGTGGACGGATGAGATGAATAGGACGGTGATGCGCTGTTACTACACCGCCACCAAACTCGAAACAATAACATCGGGCTACAGACAACAACTGCACAGACTTTTCTTGACCGAATATCGACATCTGCAATTACTTGTTTCAGAACAGAGAGTAGTAGACCAAAAAAGAGTTATTACCAAGAACAATCGTCTCACACCTCTCGAATTGCAAACCATCAAGGACACAGTGGCTGTTGAACTGAACACAGACCAACCAAACAATAGAAACAATAAAGCAGATTCCGAACCAGCCTCACACACACACAACCACCCAGACGAACACAACAATACCCACCACCCAGGAGGAGCATAACGCAAAATAATATTGCGAGTACCGCGCAACACCATATCACAGACAACAACATGAATCATTCGCCACCCTCAACGACATCCACACAACATCACCCCGAATCACCTCTCATACAAACACTTAAAGCAAAAAAATGGAGTCACATCTAGCTCTCTTTCACAGCAAGCAAACCAGCCTCCACACAGCGACAGTGAAAGCAGACAAAAACTACACACCTC
>CM032456.1:141087653-141090153 GCA_019049505.1 Pachyrhynchus sulphureomaculatus
TTTCAACATCATGGTGTTTCTTGCAGTTGTATTTCGGTCTTCAAAAAATTGTTTTTAACTAATGTTTTATTGACAAAGTTTTTATTTTTAATATTTGTGTAACTCTCTAAATGTCTTTTACTCATGTTTGTGTAATCATTCATACTACCTGGCCAACAAAAATGCAAATTTTATTGTCTTCACCAGAGATGAACTAACTGCTGACATTTTTGTAAGTAATTTTCACATACAGTCGTACAATTCATTTAATCACATTTTAAAAAACGAACGTTTTGGTTTATTTTCTGTACCTGGTTTGCATTTTTAGAATCCAGAAGAAGCTACCATTAGGCAGCGAAAGCTCGATAATAAAAATAAAAAGCAGATACTAGAGCCTTTAGATCTTTGATTGCTCATCTCTTCTCCTTTTAAGGGCGTTTCCCAGTGGTTAAACTTAGGATTGTTTGTTGCCTATATATATATATATATATATATATATATATATATATATATATATATATATATATATATATATATATATATAAACATGTAACATCCTGTAATTTTTTATTTTAAAAAAGTTACATATTTTCATTTTTAGATATCAGAATGGGACATTATTAGGCTTTTTTTTATCACTTAAGAAATGGTTTTAATTACTTCCGGTTTGACCTGGTGTGTCATCCGGTATATATATATATATATATATATATATATATATATATATATATATATATATATATACATATATATACGTATATGTATAACATGCTAGCGATGTTTCTTACAAATTTAAGTAGAACATCATTGCCTATGGAGTCTTGCTGCGAAGACTCCAGCTGCAATCGCTTTCAAGGCGTAGGAAAGTTGCTGATGTTGGAACATCCACCTTATTCGCCAGATCTGGCTCCGTTTGACTTCCATCTGTTCCCAAACCTTCTACGTGGGAAGCATTTTTCAACAAATGTTGAGGTGATAGTATCCGCAGTTCGGTATTTTAAAGGTCTTCCGGAAAATCACTTCAGAAATGGAGTAAATGAACTGGAAAACCGCTGGAAAAAATGTATTGTACTTAAGAGAGATTATGCTGAAAAATAAATGTATTTCGACTCAGTAATTCATCTTGCTCCATTTCTGCTTTCAAAACTTATTAACTGATTTATATATGTTCTGCTCCTATTTAGTAAGACGTTTGTTTTCGCAAATCTGAAATCAAAGATTCTATTTGACTAAAGACACTGACAAAAGTATGTGTGTCAAATTTTGAAATTTCTTTGACAAATAAGCTCTACGTTTTATCTACAAAATTCCATGTATTTATTGTCTAAGATTAAAATATACAAATGTTATAAAAGGTAGAAGTTAAATGAACTAATTATAGAGAAACAGGATTTCATAATAAATTGTCAAAACCAAATACATGTTCAGCGGAGGTTGGAAAATTATCCTAGAATAGAATTGTGTATATGGTTAGATACATTAAAAGTAACAGAAATAAAAATAAAAACATGATAATATACAATTAAAATTTATGAAAATGAATTTTATCTAAATTACTGGATAAAAAGATATATTATTATGCTATGGGGGCTTTCGAAAAATGACTTTCTTTATCTTTTTATCATGATCTTACATTACAAAAAAGAGTCATGTGGGGCAAAGAATACAGATTCATATAAAGCACCTTATTATCTAGTAGGATTCTAACTTTTCAGTGCATATTCTTCTTAGGACCATACTGTTTAATTTATAAAAAGTTTAAAAATTACATTAATTGGCTACCATTGTATATTACCAGCAAATATATACTGTGCCTACTTCAATCTCTGGTCAAAATAAAATCGCCTTATTACATAACAATAAAAAAAAATTTAATCATTTACCATTACGTAGATCTCTGATATTAATAGGTCCTGAACAGAAGACTTATCGGTAGATATCAACTAGTTTCGTTTAGTATGATTAGTTATTTTATTTTTCCATGAACAAATGTTTATATTGTTGCATAAGAAAATCAACTTGTTGCATTTTTGTCTCCTGATCTATAACCAGCAATAATTTTTTTTAATGGTTTATTAACATGATTCTTACCCAAACTAGAAAAAACGACTATATTTTTCATAAAAATAATAAACACCCTGAATTCCTCTCTAAAAATTTGATAAAATACTGATGTTTTAATATACAAATTTTATACAAATGACTCTGGCCATAAGTCATTAATCGGATTTGTATTTAAAAATATTTATTAACACAGGTTCTTCAACGAATGGCCCCAAAAAGACATCACAATGGTCAATTTATTTGACATAGATTTACGCGTCTCAAAATGTTAGGCGGCTTAACCATTACGGGGTTAAATAGATGGAACGATTTATTAGCCTTTAATAAATTGGTTGTTTACTGGGCGAAAAAAATGTTAAGAGAAAAAATTTTTAAAAAATCGATAAAAACACAGAGCATTAAATATACTATTTATAAAGCGTTAATAAAAATACTTTAATATTCTTCGTTAATGAGT
>CM032456.1:141095153-141102653 GCA_019049505.1 Pachyrhynchus sulphureomaculatus
AAATAGGATCTTATATTTTGGGACATGCTATACATACATACATACATACATACATACATACATACATACATACATACATATATATATATATATATATATATATATATATATATATATATATATATATATATATATATATATATATATATATATATATATATATATATATATATATATATATATATATATATATATATATATATATATATATATATATATATATATATATATATATATATATATATATATATATATATATATATATATATATATATATATATATATATATATATATATATATATATATATATATATATATATATATATATATATATATATATATATATATATATATATATATATATATATATATATATATATATGTGTGTGTGTGTGTGTGTGTGTGTGTGTCTTTGGAGTGCAATTGAACAATCTCCCAGTATTTCGTTTATCAAGTGCCGCTAATTAAGAAAGTGTGCCAGTTCTACATCTACTACTATTTCTTGAGAGTCTTTGTAAAATACTACTAATTTATTTTTTTTGTTAAATAATAGAGTTTAGCAGCAAAAAATTGTCAAAGTTTATCATCTACCAAGAGTTGTTTTTCAGCCATACAAACTTGTTGGTTTGTTAACGGCTAAATAAAATAACAGCAAAAGGGAGGTTACATGTATATTCGCCTGTACATTTCAAGGACATTCGGGAAGCATCGTGTTTTTTGGGTATAAAAATACCAAAATTACGGCGAAGTGAGCAATGATTTTAAGCACAATTTACTGATCGTAGTGAAATACTAAACTTGTAACTAACAACCGAACTAAGATCAGCAGAGGTCAAATATAGATTTGAATACATTTTATTACGGCTTGAAACACACCGTTAGAAGGGCGCCGGAATTAAAACTGATACGGAAATTGAAATGTTCTGATATGGAGTGTACAATAATATCACGACGATCACCAATTTGCAAAAAATTCTAAAAGTATTTTACTATTTTGCATGCATTACGTAGCCATTTTTTAACGGTTCGTCAATGTTTTGAATAATGCCAAAAGGCGATGCTACGTGAAATTCTATACGATTAGGTGAAATTCCAGCTGAAAACATAGTTGTCCATAATTAATTCAGTTGCTGATAAATTGGAATTTTTGTTTTATTAATAACCCTACGTTACAGTTATATTTAGTTTTCCATCTACCTCTTAAGAAAAATATCCTTTATTAAATACCAATATTTTACATCTCAAAAACTATTCTTTTAGGGTTATATTGCTTTCTGAGGGATTATTTGGGTTAAACTTTATATTCGACATTACCCTACCGTGAATTATGCTCGGATGTTGGCCAAAAGATTTGTAGTGCAGTATTTGTTTTCCTCTATTGTAATTCTGTCTGGGAAAATCCTGAAAATACGATGTCCAGAACTTACATAAATTCAAACAAACTAACGTTAACCCTACATTTAATACATTAAATAATTTCTAAGTGCATTTTTTCACAACTTCCTTGGGTGTTAGAAGAATCTATTGCTAGTAATCGAACAAATTTCGACAGTAAATTCTTCCTGAAAATGTTTTTATTTTGAAGAAACGATTGTTATTGAGTTCCACTGTCTCAGTGGCTGGCAGCTACTTAACTGTCATGCTTCAAGTGCGGCAGTCGCCGCCTAATATTAGTTGATGGCATTTTACGTAAATAGGAGATAAACTGCGTTTTCTAATGTACTGAAGCCAAGTGATTCACAGAAATTTTAGAGATAAAAGCAGTCTTTTCTGAATTAATATCGTCCACTAGGAGTCTGATGTATAACTGAAGTAAATCATTTTGATTATTATATTCTTATGGTCTACTTAACTAAAGAAATTGTGAGAAAGGGAACAGGAAGTTTTGTTTTCTTACATACAAATCTACATGCATATATATGTACAGGGTGAGTCAGCGATAGAGTAAAGTTCGTTATGTTATTTGTTTCGAGAATGACGAAAAAATGTCAAATACAATAGTTTTAGGGAATGTTAAGGTGCACAATTCAAAATTATTTGTAAGTATAAGGGGACTGCAAAAAAGTGTGGCCGACATAACATGTTTTTTTAAATGGAACATCCTATTTTCTAATTTATTTTTAAATTCTGCGTAAAATTTTATAACTTTTTTATTAATAATGTTATATACCTAAACCTAATAGTTTTTCTAATATTTCAATTTTTTTTTTTAAAATAGTAGTTTTCAGGTCCTTAAAAAATTGCCAGTAACGCCATTGTTTCTGAAGGTGGAATACTCATAATTGGTACGAGCGTTCTATAGAGATGAATGAAAATATATACGTAAAAAAATTTGAGTTAGAAGCTACAGGTTGTTCAAAATAAATTTATACATTTCGACTATTTTGAATTATAAAATCTCAAATTTTTTAAATGGCACACCCTGTATATTAATATTTTTTCTGATAGATTTTACAAAATCCTCTAACTTCTATTAAGTATGTCATATACCTATTTCTAATAGTTTTCGATTTATTTTGAGTTTTTCAATTTTTACCCTTGTTTTTAATACACTTACACTATTGTGAAAACATAAACAAATAGTTAATAATAATTTTAATACAGTTTAACTTATCTAATGATTAATTATTATGACATAATAAATATTCAAAAATATGCCCGCCTACTTGAATACACATGTTTAGTCGTTTTACTACATTTTCCTCTTAGCTTAGCATAAAGAGCTTTATTGTCCTGCACGCATCCCGTATCCTATTTTCCATATCTACTGGTGTTGTAGGGGGATTCACATAAACACGATCTTTAATGTAGCCCCACAAAAAGAAGTCTAAAGATGTTAAGTCACATGATCGAGGGGGCCACTGGATGAATCCATCCCTACCAATCCATTTTTGTGGGTAACGATCGTTTAAAAATTCCCGAACTTCCCGGTGGTAATGAGCAGGAGCTCCGCCTTGTTGAATCCACATTTGTTCCCTTTCAAAGTTATCAACTTCTTCAAGAAGCTGGGGTAATTCGTTTTGCAAAAAATTTAGAAATCTAGGCCCGTTAAGCGGTTCGCGGAAAAAAATATGGACAAATAATTCGAAAATTTAATATTCCATACCATACATTAAGTGACCAATGGTTTTGATTCTGAACTTCCCGGACCCAAAATGGATTAACTGTTGAATAATAATGCATGTTAAGGCTGTTAACGGCTACATTACTGCGAATAGTAGCTTCATCAGAAAACATTATTTTGAATAAAGAATTTGGATCGGCCTCTATTGCTCCATTCGTAGTGGTACAAAAGTTTACTCGTCGTTCATCTTGAAGTTCTTGGTGTAGTTCCATATGAAATGGATGATACTTGTATTTTTTCGTGGTGCGATTAGCCGTAGATTAGGATGTGTCAGATAAGTCAGCTAGTCGACGGCTACTGACCTGGAGATTATCTTCAACATGAAGTATATTGGCGTTACCCTATCGTGAATTATGCTCGAATGTTGGCCAAAAGATTTGTAGTGCAGTATTTGTTTTCCTCTCTTGTAATTTTGTTTGGGAAAATCCTAAAAATACGAAGTCTAGAACTTACATAAATTCAGACGAACTAACGTTAACCCTATATTTAATACATTAAATAATTTCTAAGTGTATTTTTTCACAATTTCCTTGGGTGTTAGAAGAATCTATTGCTAGTAATCGAACAAATTTCGACAGTAGATTCTTCCGATTGTTATTGAGTTCCACTATCTCAGTGGCTGACAGCTACTTAACTGTCATGCTTCAACCGCAACAGTCGCGGCCTAGTATTGGTTATCTAGTGAGAAATAAAGGCAGTATTTACGTTATTAAATAGCTTTCTTTTGAAATGAGAGATTGTTTTGATCAGCATCTAGTTATACTGTATTTCAAAGGTAAATTAGTTGATTATATCATGTAGAAACCCAATTTGGTAGCTAATGTATTTATAGGGTTGTAATTTCTTAAATAATGCCAACGCTGACCGCGAATTTACGCTGGTATAAATTAGGGGAGAGCAAGGTATGAATTTTCTTTTCCTTCTGGAAGTTTTAGGTGATAAAAGTAGTGTTTTACGGGCTCAATTTGGAATAATATAATTTACTGTCACCGAGATTACAGTTGAAACCATTGTAGTTAAATTTATCTTTTCGCTGAAAACTGGTTGTCGGCATTTTACGTAAGTAGAAGATAAACTATGTTTCCTAATGTACTGAAGCCATAGAAATTTCAGAGATAAAAGCAGTCTTTTTTGAATTGATATTGTCCACTATAAGTCTGATATATAAGTGAAGTGAATCATTTTAATTATTATGTTTTCATGGTCTATTTAACAAAAGAAATTATGAGGAAGGGGACAGGTATTTTTGTTTTCTTAGATATAAATATAAATGTATATATATATATATATATATATATATATATATATATATATATATATATATATATATATATATATATGTATTTTTTTTATAGGTCGAGCACACGTGCTGTAGGGAAATCCCTAAAGCGCTACAGGAGCGACACGCGTGCGCAAAAAGCGATTCACGTTGGTCTTGAATTGCTGTAAATTGTACTCGGTGGGAAACACAGTCCTGGGTAAATTATTCCAAAGGGATGATGTTCTCCATATAAGAGACTGCTTGAAAAGTGTTGTACGAAGATTAATAAACTAAACCCATACGCATGTGAAGTATTAGCGCGACGTGTATATCTAACATGCACCGCTCTGGGATGGATTACGCGGGCCACATCCTTCGAACACTTTTCATGAAAACACTAGGGCCGGGGCTGGTCAGTTCCGGGTCTCCAATCAGACGAACAGCGCTTCTCTAAATAGAATCCAATAAATGCAGTGAATGTTTAGGAGCAGAGCCCCAAACATGGGAGCAGTATTCCGTAGTTGGTCGAATTTCAGCTTTGTAAAGGATTAACCGTTGTTGTGGAGTGTAAAGCTTTCTGGTTCGAAATGATATTCCCAACTTTTGAGAAGCTCTCATTGCTATGCATGCAATATATTCATACCAGGACATATTTGCTTTCAAATTAACGTCCAACAAATTGAGTGACGTTGTTAGAGGAATAAGAGGACATAACTATGTCGGGTTCAGCGACGTCAACTTTTTTGGAAAAAACTGCCGACTGGGTTTTTGTAGTGTTAAATTCCACTTGGTTACTGTCACCCCAAGATAGAATTTTTTCCAGGTCCTTGTTAAGTCGAATGACTTCCTGCGGTCTGCGGATATTCGTCTGAGTAGCCGATGTCCGAGTATTCAAAATGAATGAGGAGGTAAGCGTACTGTCATCTGCAAAGCTGTAGATTGGATTTCCGGTCTTTTCCAGCAGCTCGTTAATGTAAATGAGAAAGAGAGTAGGAGACAGTATGGAGCTTTGGGGCACACTGGCGTTGTTAGTGAAGGTGTTAGAAAGAAACCCGTCGACTACCACTCGTAAAGAACGCTCTCTGAGGAAACATGAGAGCCACAAACAACACTTTTCAGACATACCAGAAGAGCGTAGCTTAGCCAACAGTCCATCAAGCCAAACACGGTCGAATGCCTTGGATATATCAAGAGCAACCGCTCGAGATTCTCCAAAGTGTTCAATTGCGTTGTTCCAAATATGTTAGAAGATGCTGATTGATCGCTTTTTCCATAACTTTGTATATTATTGAAAGCAGTGCGACTGGTCAGTAGTTATTTGGCAAGGTCTTCTTACCTTTTTTAGATATCGGTTGAACTGTGGCACATTTTCAGCAGGCAGGAAATGTTCCCTTTTTGTAGGATAGATTGAAATATCTACAGAAAACTGGTGTTGGTTCCCTCGCATAGTTTTTAAGAACTATGGCAGGTGTTCCGTCAGCGCCAGAAGCTTTTTTGGTATCTAGTTTCATTAAAATACATTTTATGATACACTGTCTGAAGACAATATCAGGCATCCTTGACTGCACTATGGGAATAATAGGTGGTGTTTTTCCTTGGAAATCAACAGTAGAATGTGAAGCAAAGAGTTCGCTTTCTCAACAGGTGTTGTTACACTTGACTAACTGCCTAAGTGACTCACCAAAAGGATCTGGAACTGTTGGGACAAGCGAGAAGTCTGTTTTAGTTCATTGATTGTGTGCCTCCTTGGCTTCGTCGATAATTTCTTTGCATCGATTCCGAGCACGAACAAAAGTGTTACGATTTATGGCGTTAGGATTTTCACGCCATTGTCAGTAGGCAAGAGTTTAGAGACAACAGCTTCTTTGCATTTTCGGTCAAACCAACCCTTGCCGTTGGAAGGTCATTTCTTCGAAAAAAGGATATAAGCTTCCATATCAGCCAAAATAACATCGGAAACCTCCTTGGTGCAATCAGATGGTTCGTCGGATCAAAAACAAACGTCTAACCAATGGAAAGTTCGAAAATATTCCATGAGATCTTTCCATTTAGCAGATTTGTAGTGCCAAATGTTGCGCAGTTTAGGTGCCTCTCTGTCACTGATTGGTAGGATACTCGATGTCGAAAGCAGTTTATGGTCGGAAGAACCTAACGGCGGATTTACGGTGACCGTATAAATCTCTGGATTGGTGGTTAAAAACAGATTAAGAAGACTGGCGAACTCCCCGTCTCGATCAGGAATCCATGTTGGTTCGTCAATAAGCTGAGTTAAGCCACAACTGATTGAGAATGATTCAACTTCACGACCTTGTTCGTCGTTAGTATTTGAATACTTAAGCCAGTTGATGTGGTGGACATTAAAGTCTTTCAGGCTGGCAATTTCGGCATTTGGATAGTTAATTTGTAAATGATCGATGGTGTCTGCAAAAAAGCGAAAAGTGTTCTAGAGTTAATATTACTTGATGGTCGATAAAGGATGCAGATGAATCTTGTGGTTTGTTGAGTCTTCATTTTTACCACATAGCATCACAGTTTTGGGGCTCCAAAGCCTCTTCTCATTAGCAGGAGAGGTCGCTTCTGACAAAAAGACAGATTCCAAAGTTACGCCTAAATCGGGAATAGCAGTCGTATCCAGGATAAAGATGGTTAACTGTGCTGGTCGACGACACAGAGAGCGAGTACATGAGATTTATTTGATTGCAGGTGTTGGTGCACTGATTTTATGTTCTAGTTTAAACCTCGTATATTCCAAAAATCTATTTTAAAATTATAATCTCTGCATGTCGACGCCCCTGAACCAGCCCCCACCCGGAGATCCGAACGGGGGCCATTTTACCTCCGAAATTTCTTGTATCCCGGTGCCTCATTATGCTAGTATATATATATATATATATATATATATATATATATATATATATATATATATATATGCATGCCTTTAACCCCCTTACAACTATAAATATTTATGTATTAAATTGGTTGATTATCTCAGCAAAAAAAAAAATAGTACAATTTTTTTTTCTTAAATAATATTAAAACCTCTTCTACACCCTTTTTCTTAAGCGATAACGCTCAAAAACTATAAGTTTCATCTTTTCTATAGGTATTGTTTAT
>CM032456.1:141107653-141278182 GCA_019049505.1 Pachyrhynchus sulphureomaculatus
CCTTTTCTAACTGATATTAAAACACGTTGCTAAAATTGTAATATAAAACACAGAGTAAAACAGAACTTAAATTGTAACGCATGTTTCTTTATTACAAAAGGAAAAATAAACACGTTTTAGCTTGGCATTTTCTCTGCTGGCAAAATAATTTTTACTTGTCGCTCTTAATTAACTTGTCTTTTTCCTTCGCAGTTAGAACTGTAATGTAAACTAAAATATGCATGTAGTGTTTTATAAACGTATTGAGGGATAAATTAAATTAATGTCACTCTGGCAAATAAATGCGGCTTCTAATTCAGGCTATTTGAATTCTTTATGTGCTATACATTTTATAATTTTGTCTGTTAAATAAGTACCTACATGATTCATAATATTAATATGATTTTTCATATATGATATTTATTTAGCTCCGGTAAATGAAAAGGGAGAAAAATATCCGTATAACTTTCAATCAAAACTGGCCAAGTGCAAATCGAACTTGCGCAAATAGTGTTCCGTAAAATAAAATCAAATCCTTACCTAGGCTAATTAATTCGGTTCCTGGCATGTATATATGTTAAGATCCAATATGTATTTTTACTTTTTTTCCTAGTCATCCCATAACAGTTATAGCTTCTTAGCTACCTAAAAGCCAGTAAATGAATCTAGTACAGTCTAGAATCTACTAATAAAAGATGAAAACCAATATTAATACCTAACTGTTTGTTTAATTATAAACGAACAAAATAAACTAAGTTCGGAATGTGGAATCTTTGGCACAATGACACTACTCAGCATATATCACCACTACACCAAACACTTAGCGTTTTGCTAACCATGTTTGCTTCATCAGGAGCGATGACTGATTAAAGCTCTGCTACAAGTCTACCCCATTTTTACTTGAATTACTCGGGCGGAACTAATGGAATGTATGAGGCCATCAGTTCCGGTCAAGTAACCAGTAGAGGGAACTATAAGGAATAGGCCCTCTGTCTTTATTTAAATCACTTTTATATTTTATAATTTTTACACTTTTGTATGCGTTCAACGATCCCCTATCAGATATATTTTTAATTAGTCTTAGATTATCTAATGTTACAGTATGATCAACTTCAAGGGCATGTTCGGCAATGTTAGACTTTTCTGTTCTACTGTATTTTAAGTGTGCTAAATATTCTTTAAATCGTGTTTTAATTGACCTTTTAGTTTGCACAACATACTTTTTGTCGCAATCATTACAACTAATTTCATAAATTCTACTTTTCTCACAATTAGGAATCTTATCTTTGGGATTTTCTAAGATATTCGTCAAATTGTCTGATGACTTATAGACTAAGGTGAGGCCTACCTTATTAAATACCTTATTGAGTACCCTGCTATCTTTCGGATTAAATGGTATGGAGACATACTTGGTCTTATTTTCTTCGCGTGTAAAAAAGGTGGAATTCTAAATATTTAAGGTTCGCTCCTGATGAAGCTAATATGGTTAGCGAAATGCGCGTCGAGTGCAGAAATGAAGTGTTTGGTATAGGGGTGATATATACTGAGTAGAAATGAAATAAAATTATTTTGTCTCAGAAGCTATCCTTTAGTCTCCACCCATCATGGAAATTTATTTTATCTGTGATTGACCAAATGCAGTAATGTACTAAAGAGTATATGAGTATATTACTGACTGCACCGAATGAAATTTCGTAGCTCTTAGTTCCGTTCACATCTTTCCACGAGAAGAACCTATATTGTCAAGACGCATAGTTTTTTTTATGTCAAACAAACTATCAGACGTAACGCACTTGTAATAATTTTCGGTTAGTCTACACTTTTTATGGAGAATGTTCTGGAATTCTCTCAAAATTTTTTAAAAGTACTTTTCGAGATAGGGGTGAGAGAAAGCAATTTTTGGCCTTTTTTTAAAGTAATACGAAGAAAAGTTTGCGCGAGTATTACATCAGATATATTTTTGAACTCGTATTTTCACAAGCTTTCATTTGACACCTTACTCGATGACCTAAGAAAAAAATATTTTTTTCACTTCTCCCTACAAGCTAACCCTTTAAGTCAAAAATTTAACTATCAAATTTATATAGCTCTGATTAGGCAAGTTTTTATATTTGTACCAAATTTCAACTTTTTATGTGAAATAGTTTCGGAGAAAATCCTCCCAGACGTTCACCATAAGTGTTCCGTATGGTCCATTAAAAAGGTAATTTCCACTAAATCCGTTTATAATGGTGACTATTAATTATTTTCCTCTCTATATTTACTACCGACAAGTGAATTTTTAAAAAACACCTTTATTCACATAGAGCGGTTAGAGCAGTTTAGAATCCTTTATTTTCTTTAATTTTGAATATATTATTTATCTACACCTTTAAACAGAATAACAAACACACACTAATAAATGGTGAGACTATCTCATTTTTTTTATTACAGAGGTAGTCATAAAGTATTTAACCATAAAGGTAAAATTATAAATTTAGAAAATACATGGAAAACATTTTTTTTTTTTCTGATTTTCTATTTCACCAGATCCTTACTCACCCTCCTTAGGTGAAAATTTAACATTCAAAACTACACGGCTCTGATGAGGCCATCAATTCCTATATTAGTGCTAAATTTCAACTTCCTATGTCGAATAGTTTCGGAGAAAATCGGGCGTGACAGACAGACACCTAAGTTACCTTATAAGAGTTTCGTACAGAACACTAATAAATGAAGTGTGTATGGAAGATATTTCATTTCAATATACAATCGTTTAACTTTAAACAGAAGACCATGAATATTTCTCCTAAAAACCGTAGTTTCAAAATTTTGATATGTTGATATGTAGGGACATAACATTTATTTGTTTCAATTAGCTCAACGACGTTGGGATTTTGCAACCTTTGGCACAACGACACTACAGAACAATTATCGCCACTATGCCAAATATTTTATTTATGCACTCGACGCGTGTTTCGCTAGCCACGTTAGCATCATCAGGATCGATTAACTGATGACTAATTTTAAGAGTAAAAACTAGACTACTTGTACGAAGCTTGCGGTTTACTCGAGGGGACCCAATGATTTACAGAAGAAGCACTAGTTACGGGTGATTTCAATATTTTAGTATGCGTCTAATATTTCTTATCACATACATTTTTTACCATCCTTAAATTATCTAATTTTGCTATATGATTATGTTTAGGAGTATCTTTGACGATACTTGATTTTTCTAATTTATGATATCTTAAATAAGTGACTAAACGATGAACCAAAAGCTTTTATGCTGCAAATTTATGTTTTATTTACGAAGAATATATAAGCGTTCGGCATGTTTTCGTTACCGAATCGGTATTGCACCGACAAATCAGAAAGCGGCCTAAGAGTGAAAATATCCAGGAATGATAATTGTTTGTTGAGAAACAAAATATTGTACATTTGATTCTAGAAGTCAGTAAAATTTTATTTTGTATCGTTTGATACTGCGTCGTAAAGAAACTACAATAAAAGTTAAACGATGTTTTTAAAGGAAATATAGTGATTATTAGTGGGTGTAAAACATTACTGCTTTAGATAGAGAATTGTTGGTGGTTATTCTTGTTAATATAGTACGTTAATGCCTTTAAAACACTCATCTTCAGAAATATGTTATTTCTTCAGTATGAATTTCTGTTTTCTAATCTGTTATAGGTAAAATTTCTTTAATTTGTAATAATTAGAAGTTGAAGAAGAAGTAACAATTGTGAATATAAGCGTGGCAATATTGCAACCATCTAGGTTATTATTATATATTTATATATATGTATATATATATTTATATATATATATATATATATATATATATATATACTCGTATATATATATATATATATATATATATATATATATATATATATATATATATATATATATATATATATATATATATATATTTACCGGTCTAGCACACATGCTGCAGAGAAATCCCTAAAGCGTTACAGGAACGACACGTGTACGGAAAAAAGCCATTCTCGTTGGTCTGGAATCGCTGTAAATTGTGCTCGGTCGGAAACATACTTCAGGGCAAATTATTCCAAAGGGATGAGGTTCTCCATATAAATGACTGCTTGAAAAGGATTGTAAGAAAAGTAACAAGCTGAACCTCATACGGATATGAAGGATTAGCGCGACCTGTATTGCTCTGAGAGGAATTAAGCGGGCTACATCTGAACACTTTTCATAAAAATAATTGTAGAATAAACTCAAATCGCTAACTGTCCTTTAATATTACAACGAATCAAGGATGCTGGCCAGTTCCGGGTCTCCGATCAGGCGAACAGCTGTCTTCTGAATAGAATCCAACAAATGCAGTGTATGTTTGAAAACAGAGCCCCAAACATGGGAGCAGTATTCCATCGTTGGTCGAATTTGAGCTTTGTACAGAATTAACAGTTGCTGTGGAGTTCGAAATAATATTGCCAGCTTTTCAGAATCTCTCCTTGCTATGCTTGCAACATGATCGTGCTTGCTCCCAAATTAATGCCCAGCAAATTAAGTGACGATGCTAGAGGAATGGAGTGCCACGACATAACTATGTCGGGTTCAGCAACTCTAACTTTTTTAGAAAAAAAACTGCCGCGTAACGTTAAATTCTACTTTGTTACTGTCGCCCAAAGATAGAGTTTCTTCCAGGTCTTTGCTAAGTTGAACGACCTCCTGCGGTCTGCGGATATTTGCATGAGTAGCTGAAGTTCGAGCGTTCAAAAAGAATGATCAAATAAATTCACTGTCATCTGCAAAGCTGTGGATTAGATTCCTGGTCTTTTCCATGGGTAATATAAATGAGAAAGAGAGCAGGAGACAGTATGGAGCTCTGGGCACACCGGCATTAATAGTGAAGATGTTAGAAAGAAACCCGTCGATTGCTACACATAAAGAACGCTCTCTGAAGAAACGTGAGAGCTATAAACAGAACTTCTCAGACATACCAGAAGAGCGTAGCTTAGCTAACAATCCATGGTGCTAAACACGGTCGAATGCCTAGGATCTAGCAAGAGCAACCGCTCGAGATTCTCTACAGTATTCAACTGCTTTATTCCAAATATGTGTTACATAAGTTAGAAGATCTCCTGTTGATCTATGTTTACGAAAGCCATATTGATGGTCGCTAATGATATTGAATCCTTCAAGATATTTTAGAAGATGCTGATTGATAGCCTTTTCCATGACTTTCAATATTATTGAAAGCATTACGACTGGTCGGTAGTTGTTTGACAAGTTCTCCTTGCCTTTTTGGGTATCGGCTGAACTGTGACGCATTTCCAGCAGGAAGGAAATATACCCTTTCTATAAGATAGGTTAAAAAGTCTACACAAAACTGGTGTTAGTTCTCTTGCACAGTTTTTGAGTACTGTGGGAGGTATTTCGTCAGCGCCAGAAGCTTTCTTGTTGTCTAGCTTCATTAAAATACGTTTTATGATACGCTGGTTGAAGATAATATCGGGCATCCTTGATTGCACTATGGGAACAGCAACTAGTGTTTTCCTTGGAAATCAACAGTAGAATGTAAAGCAAAGAGTTCAGCCAACAAGTTAGCTTTCTTAACAGGTGCTGTTGCAATATAATTATCTGGTCAAGTGAGTGGTGGTATAGTGGATTTGATGAAGTTTTAACTAATTGCCTTACCAACTAACCAAAAGGACCTGGAATTGTTGAGACAAGTAAGAAGTTTGTTTCTAATTCGTTAATTATGTGCCTCCTTGGTTCCGTCGATAATTTCTTTGCATCTGTTTTGGGCACTAACAAAAATGTTACGATTTATGAGTTAAGAAGGTAATTTCTTGGAAAAAGGGATGTAAGTGTTCATACCAGCCAAAATAACATTGGAAACCTTCTTAGCGCAGTCAGATGGGTCGTGGAAACAAACGTCTAACCGAGGAAAAGTTCGAAAATATTCAATGAGTTTCTCCCATTTAGCAGATCTGTAGTGCCAAAATACTAGATGTCGAAAGTAGTTTATGGACAGAATAAGCTATTTATGGTGACAGTGTAAATATCTAGATTGGTGGTTAAAAACAGATCAAGAAGACT
This sequence comes from Pachyrhynchus sulphureomaculatus, assembly GCA_019049505.1. Classification (NCBI taxonomy): domain Eukaryota; kingdom Metazoa; phylum Arthropoda; class Insecta; order Coleoptera; family Curculionidae; genus Pachyrhynchus; species Pachyrhynchus sulphureomaculatus. The sequence continues at coordinate 141,113,684 of CM032456.1, forward strand.
GGCGAACTCTCCGTCTCGATCAGGGATCCATGTTGGCTCGTCAATAAGCTCAACTGATTGAGACTGTGTATATATATATATAAATATATATATATATATATATATATATATATATATATATATATATATATATATATATATATATAAAAACTCCTGGACAAAATTAACGCAACAATCTGAAAATTAATTTATCTTTTTCTTATGTCAGTTTTAAAGTTTATCGAGTATTTGAATGGTAGGCTATGCATATTTTGTTTCGTTGTTCATGACAGAAATCAAAACAATTCGTTAAGATTTACAGTTTTAAAGAATTTTTTAGAAGATAAACCATTTTCTGTAATAATGCGATAGATTTTCTTTAAAAGTAAGCTTATAAATTGTTCCCTTTTTCAAAGTAATACGTTTTTGTGGTAGACTGTTTTATTTTTGACCCCGAAGAATTAGAAAAATGAATCGAACAAGGAATTTAACTGAACACGAGGTAGTGCGAGCCTCAGTTTTATTGGACGAGGGATATTGTCAGAGTTATGTTGCCAATTTGTTAGGCAAACATCGTTCCACAATAAGTCGTATGGTAAGACGCTTGAATGAAGTAGGAACTTATTCTAGAAGGCTAGGGCAAGGGCGAAAACGATGTACTAGCTACCTATATGAATGTTTTATAAGACAATATGCTTTAAGAAACAGGACTGTCACTAGTTCTATAATAAGAAACGAACTCGAAGCTGTTCGCAATGTCACAATTTCTTCTAAAACAGTTAGAAGACGGCTAAATGAAGCTGGATTAAACAGTAGGAGACCAGCCACTGCGCCCTTGCTTACTAGAGAGAATAGAGTTGCCAGGTTACGTTTTGCTCGAAATCACAAAACTGGTCTGTGGATGATTGGAAACATGTTTTCTTCACAGATGAAACTAGGGTTAGTCTAAAACATCCAGGTCGTGAGCGAGTATGGTGAAGACCAGGAGAGAGGTTTGCTCCTTGCAATATCTCTGCAAGGATTCCATTCGGCGGTGGCTCTGTTATGTTCTGGGGTGGCATCTGCTTTAATGCTCGCACAGAGTTAGTTCCTGTCCGTACGAGATTCATGAATGCTGACTACTATCTTGAGAATATTGTAATAGAACATGTGATGCCTTTCGGTCATTTTGTGGGGCCCAATTTCCTGTTTATGCAAGACAACGCTTGACCTCACGTGGCTAGGGAGGTACTAGATTATCTTAATCAAGTTGATATACCGATTATGCAATGGCCACCAAAAAGCCGGGATCTGAATCCGATAGAACATGTATGGGATCACCTTAAAAAAAATGTGAAACGTCATATACCTGCACCTAGAAACCTGAGGGAACTTGAAAATGCAGTTATCACAAAATGGGAGCAAATTCCTCAAGATTTTATCCAAAATTTAATTAGAAGAATAATTTTAATTCGAATTTTAAAGAGAAATTTGGTAGCTAATTCACTTTTAAAGTATTCGAATAAGTTTTTTCTAACTTTTAGTGTAACCAATGTTGATAAAAAATTATTAAAATTAATTCATTATAGAGATTTGTATGATTTCATATATTGTTGCGTTAATTTTGTCCAGGAGTGTATATATATAGTCGTAGTAATTTATAGCAGAATACATATGTCACATTCCGGGTGGAATTTTGCCGACATTTTCCTTTTTAGCATTTTCAGTGCTGACTCATCATGACGTGTATGAATGCATGCATATTTATATATGTCTATGTATATATGCATATGTAGGTACGCATGTCTCTGTGTGTGTATGTCCGAGTAAAACTCGAGGACGGATAATCCAATTTTCATGAATTTTCTTCTCGTCTATGTGACCAGATAATGGTCAGGCTTTCCACCATGTTTGATTTAAATTCGTTCACAAATGGCAAAAAAAGATCGGAAAAAAAAAATGTCAAATCAGTCATTAAAACTCTTACATCTTGTGACATCTTTTAGGTATCGCTTTTAATTATTTGTCTTTTTTCGCAGTAAATAGGATACAAAAAGCTACAAAGAATACATGTTGTATTTTATTAACGCATTGAGAAATGAATTTTATATTATGTCCTTCTGGTAAACAAAAGGGGCTCATAATTCAAGCTGATTGTATTTTAGATGAACCTTATTGCAAGTATATGCTCTGTAATTTTGTCGTTGTTTTTATGGTTGGTCGGAGGCGAAGCTTTTAAAACACGGCTATTTTGCATTCTCTTTTTGCAATCTCACGCACATTATCTTTTACAATTTGTCTGTGTCGAGTTAAACATGGCCGGAGGTATTTGTTATGTATAATTTGGAGAGACGGAAGATATGTTGGTACGTACCGTAGGATGATTATTTAATTATTAATATTGGTGATAACAACGGTTGACAAGAGATATTTCATAATGTTCACTTAAAGATATTATGAAGACAATACATTTAAAGCTTTATAATATAAGTAATTTGTCGGTCTTATAAGCTCTATATTTGTTCAATAAATATCTTTTTTTTTATGAGTCTAGCACACGTGCTGCAGGGAAGTCCCTAAAGCGCTATAGGAGCAACACTTGTACGGAATAAGCGAGTCACGTTGTTCTTGAATCGCTGTAAATTGTACTCGGAGGGAAACACAGTCCTGGGTAAATTATTCCAGAGGGATGATGTTCTCCATATAAAAGACTGCTTGAAAAGCGTTGTACTAGGAGTAACAGGCTGAACTTCATACGGATGTGAAGTATTAGTGCGACGTGTATTTCTAACATGCACCGCTCTGGGAGGAATTAAGTGGGCTACATCCTTCGAACACTTTCCATGAAAATACTTGTGGAATAGAGTCAAGTCGCCAACCATTCTTCGATGTGCCAGTGAATGAAGGCCGCCGGTCAGTTCCGGGTCTCCAATCAGACGAACACCTTTTCTGTGAATAGAATCCAACAAATGCAGAGTATGTTTGGGAGCGCAGCCACAAACATGGGAGCAGTATTCCATAGTTGGTCGAATTTGAGCTTTGTAAAGAATTAACAGTTGTTGTGGAGTGTAAAGCTTTATGGTTCGAAATAATATTCTTTTGAGAAGCTCTCCTTGCTATGCCTGCAACATGTTCATGCCAGGACATATTTGCTCCCAAATTAATGCCCAACAAATTGAGTGACGATGTTAGAGGGATGGAGTGCCCCGACATAACTATGTCGGGTTTAGCAACGTTAACTTTTTTAGAAAAAACTGCCGCCTGAGTTTCTGTAGAGTTAGATTCCACTTGGTTACTGTCACCCCAAGATACAATTTCATCCAGGTCTTTGTTAAGTTGAATGATTTCCTACTGTCTGCGGATATTCGTCTAGCCGACGTCCGAGCCATCAAATTGAATGAACAGATAAGCGCACTGTCATCTACAAAGCTGTAGATTGGATTCCCGGTCTTTTTCAGCAGATAGTTAACGTAAATGAGAAAGAGAGTAGGAGACAGTATGGAGCCTTGGGGCACATCGGCGTTAATAGTGAAGGTGTTAGAAAGAAATCCGTCGACTGCCACTCGTAAAGAACGCTCTCTGAGGAAACATAAGAGCCACAAACTTTTCAGACATACCACAAGAACGTAGCCTTGCCAACAGTCCATCGTGCCAACCACGGTCGAATGCCTTGGATATGTCAAGAGAAACTGCCCGAGATTCTCCAAAGTGTTCAATTGTGTTGTTCCAAACATGTTTTACATAAGTCAGAAAATCTCCTGTTGATCTATGTTTACGAGGGCCATATTGGTGACCGCTAATAATGTTGAATCCTTCAAAATATTTTAGAAGATGCTGATTGATAGCCTTTTCCATGACTTTCGATATTATTGAAAGTAATGCGACTGGTCGGTAGTTATTGGGCAAGGTTTTCTTGCCTATTTTGTTATCGGCCGAACTGTTGGCACATTTCCAGCAGGAAGGAAATATTCCCTTTCTGTAGGATACGTTGAAAAGTCTACAGAAAACTGGTGTTAGTTACCTCGCACAGTTTTTGAGAACTGTGGCAGGCATTCTGTCAGTGCCAGAAGCTTTTTTGGTGTCTAGCTTCATTAAAATACGCTTTATGATACGCTGTCTGAAGACAATATCGGACATCCTTGACTGCACTATGGGAATAGTAAGTGGTTTTTTCCTTGGAAATTGACAATAGAATGTGAAGCAAAGAGTTCGGCCAACAAGTTCGCTGTCTCAACAGGTGTCGTTGCAATAGAATTATCTGCCCGTGTAAGTGGTGGTATGGGGCATTTGGTGAAATTTTGACTAACTGCCTTAGCGACTGACCAAAATGACCTGGAATTGTTGGGACAAGTAAGAAGCTTGTTTCTAATTCGTTGATTGTGTGCCTTCTTGGTTTCGTCGATAATTTCTTTGCATTTGTTCCGGGCACGAACAAAGGTGTTGTATGGTGTTAGGATTTTCACGCCATTGTCGGTAGGCAAGATATTTAGAAGCAACAGCCTTTCGGTCAAACCAATGCTTGCCGTTGGAAGGGCATTTGTTCGAAAAAGGGATGTAAGCTTTCATACCAGCCAAAATAACATCGGAAACCTCCCTGGCGCAGTCAAATGGGTCGTCGGATCGAAAACAAACGTCTTACCAAGGGAAAGTTCGAAAATATTCCATGAGATCTTCCCATTTAGCAGATTTGTAGTGCCAAATCTTGCGCGGTTTAGGCGCCTCTCTGTCACTGATTGGTAGGATACTCGACGTCGAATTAATAAGGAAACAAAAAACTTTCTTACAAATGAAATAAGGAATTTTATATTTTAATTTCCATTGCTGATGGAAGTATATTTGTGAAGAAATCCCTGTGTGAAATATCGATTTTATATTTGGTACATATTTAATACTTGAATTGGGGAAAAATATGTAGTTTTTGAGTGGAACGGGTGAGGTTTATAAATTTCGTATGGAATAATTGAAAAGATTTCAAGGTTTTTAGTGGAATAAATAATTTTAAGCGTAATTATTTATAGGAATACATATGAATTGTTGTTGTTGAAAGTTGTGAAAGAAGGAATTAACAGCATGCGTCGGGTTTATTGTGTTTTATATCCTTTTCAAAATGCTTGTAGTCGAGAGATTTGAAAATTAGGTCATTTTTAAAATACTATTCTCTAGTATGAGAAAACCGTATTCAGTATTTATTTTTACAGATGTGTTTTTTCATCGGAAATACTAGGTAAATCATCTCATCAATTTTTTATAACCGACTTTTCTTGTAAATAATTTTTAAAATAATATATTGATTTTAATGCAACAAATTGTTGATTTCTTATTTCGCATACTCTGCATTGACTTTTAGGAATATCAACAGTACGTATACTATTCTAAGTCATCCATATTATTAAAATTTTTTAAATACATTCAATAAAAGTAATGGACTGTTATTATGACACATCCGGTATAGCAGTTATATGAGTAGTAGCTGTAATACCTTTGCTGTCATACATCATTCATGTAAATTATAGTTTTGCACCAGTGAACGAATTTCTTACATTCTTTCAAATAATGAATCGATTTTGAGTTATAGGCGTAACAGTTTTAGTACCTACAAGGGCCTCTTTTTAAGTTTTTAGAAGCCACCACTGGATAGCGCTAATGAGATATGATATTATTATTGTAAAATTTGACATTTGTTATTGTTAAAACAGTGGCAGCTCAAAAATTGGCAGAATAGTTTGTTTTACAGTGAGTGCTTAAAAAAACAGTTTTGTGAACAAATGAAAATTTCACGTGAAGGTTTTCGTTTGATGATTTTTTACGATTTTCCTAAAGGCCTAACTCAACAACAATGCCTTGAATCGCTTCGTTCAACTTTTGGTAATAAATCACCATCAGTAGAGACTGTTTACAATTGGTTTACAGAATTTCGTCATGGTCGTGTTTCCATCAGCGAAGAATTTCATGTAGGATGACCAAAATCGGTTGTTGTTCCAAAGAACATCGATGCTATGCACAACATGATTGAAAAAAAATCGGAATGTGACTTACCGTGAGATAGAGGCATCCTTAGGTATATCGAAGACTGCAATACATTCAATTTTTCATGAACATTTAGTTTTAAAAAAGATTTGTTCCTGATATATTCCGCATAATTTGACCGAAACTCAAAAACAGGCTCGTGTAAATTGGTGTAAGGAAATGCTCAAAAAATGAGGACATTCAAAATCCGTATACAACATCGTAACAGGAGACGAAATTTGGATATATTGGTACGAGCCGGAAACTAAGTAACAATCAACTGTTTGGGTGTTCCAAGATGTACCGAATCAAAGAAAAGTGGTTCGTTCGCGAAGCACTTCCAAGAAAATAATCGCTTGTTTCTTTGGTTATACCGCACATGTTACAACCATTGCTTTCGAAGATCGAAGAACAGTTAATGCTGAATGATATACAACAGGTTGTTTGCAGAAGTCATCTATGAAATCAGGAGAAACAACCTAAAACTTCGCATCATTCTTCATCACGACAATGCTAACTCTCACACAGCATGTAAAACAATTGATTATTTGACGAAGAAAAACATCGAATCAATGTCTTATTGCCCGTATTCAACTGATTTATCCCTCCACGACTTCTTTTTGTTCCCGAATGTCAAAAAAAAAATGCGTGGACAGCCATTTTGATTACCTCAAGAAGCTGTTGAATCCTTCCAAAATTATGACGTACCAACTTCAGAGTGGAAAAAATGTTTCGAGAATTGGTTTGAACGCATGCAAAAGTGTATAAATCTTAAAAGCGAATATTTTGAGAAACAGTAAAATGATTTGTAACAAATTTTTTTTTCTTTCATTGTTTTTGTAAAAACCTAAAAGGTAGCCCTTGTATATTATTATGTATTATTCAAATTATTCTCCTGGTAAAAAAAAATCAGTAAAGATAATTGTCCATGCCCGACTGTGGGTACATTTTTTTAGGATGAAATATAGTCTGTAACCTGGCTTGAAACTGTGCATAATTTCCCGGATTCCCGGTGGTAAAAATAAAAACATATTAAGGATCCACAATAAAAAAATTGTGGCAGTAAAATGGCACCCTTTTTAATGTTCACGTAGGGGCTCGTTTGGGCACGTCTTCATATAGATCGAAATTTTAAAGTAGATTTCTGCACCAGGTTTAAACTTCAATATTGATTCCGTGAATCAACACCAAGGATCAAGTAAACCTCATATACTCGCTCTTTGCCATACTAAATTTCATTTATTGGCTCACTCAATTCCCTGCATCATGGATACGACTTTTACTCCTAACTTAAAAGAAATTTTGGAATCTATTCTGTTAAAGGCGATCTCTCTTGTTCCAGAACCTGGTGACTGGTTAGAAGTAACAACTCCAAAAATCACGAGGTTTATCTACATTCTCACTTCATAGTAGTTTTTGTGTCTATTGCGAACGTTACCGATTATTTACAGAATAATCATTCAAGTGCGATTTTAGTGGTCACAAAAAGGAAATTGTTCTGCTGCAAATGCGCTCGAGATCAACTGACACTTAAGACAAAAAAAATCGTGCTTAGAATTATCCACTTCTAGCATTGCTTTTAGTAATATCCGCTGTTATTAAGAATGCTATCAATCAGCATCTTTTAAAACATCTGGAAGTATTTAATACTATTAACGGCTACCAATAAGCTTTCAGAATAATCTCTAGAGAATGCCAACGTAATATGCCACCAATGCTACTATAACATAACTAGTTATCATATACAGTCAATTCAAAAAGTCTCCATACACCACCTGCTTTCTATACTATTTTTCTGTTATGTTTAACTAATTAATTGGAACTATGAGAAAACATGTTTAAATTAATATTTGAAACTTAACCAACGAGGATTAGTATTAAAACCAACTACGGAACATTTTATTTAGAAGTTACATCATTGTTATAAGAATGTAAACAAAATTAATGTCAAAAAAGTCTCCATACACTCAAGAACTGCATTGAAAAAAACACGTTATAATCAGCGGCATTTTATCAAGCTATCTATTGCTCGCCAAGCTGAAAACAAGTGAATAATTTCCGGCCATACTTTATAAACTGTCACTTGTTGCTAGTAATTTTGCAGTGGGTTTTCAAAGTAAAATTAAAAATGAGCGAGAGAAATTGTGAAATTCGATTTCAAGTTCGAAAAATCATAATTGATTTGCGAAAAGATGGAAAATCGTACAGAAATATAGGAAAAATTGTTAAAATTCGATCACGTTCCGGTCGTCTTAAGAAACTGACTCTACGTGAAATACTGATTGTTAGACAAATAATAATAGATCCCAAAAAAGTGCACCAAAATTAAAAGAAGAAGTACGGGAACTATTTTCTAAAAATGTTTGTTCACAAGTAGTGAGAAATTGTTTACACAGGGCTGGCTATAAGGGGTGTGCAGCCAAGAAGAAGCTGTTAATTTCGGAAGCTAATCGCAAAAACTGGTTAGCTTTTGCTAGGGAATACTTTACTAAACCTCCTGAATTTTGGGAATCCCTAATCTTTAGTAATGAAACTAAAATTAACTTTTTGGGTCTGATGGCAGAACTAAAATTTGGAGATAGAAGAATACCGCATTCGATATTAAAAACATTTGTTCCACGGTGAGACAAAGGGGTGGCGGTGTTCTGCTTTGGGGATGCATGTCCGCTGGAGGGGTTGGAAATTTACATTTTATTAATGGTTCCATTAATCAGCATGTTTTTCTGAACATTTTGAGAGACAATTTAAGAGAAAGTGTCCAATTAGTACTCGAAAATAGATAATTTTCCAACAGGACAATGATCCGAAACATACCGCAAACTTGGTGCGAGAATGAATGATCCATAATGTGCGACAGCAGCTTCATACACCTCCGCAATCACCCAATGTTAACCCCGTCGAGCATTTAGGGGAGGAACTTAAACGGCCCGTTTGCAAACATAAGGTTTCAAATAGAGAAGGATTAAAAAATAGTATATTGAACGAATGGGAGAACATGCCAACAGAAGTTACTAGAAAGCTGGTTGCAAGCATGACAAAAAGGTTACAGGAGATTATCAAGGCCAACGGCGATCCCACTAAATATTAGGTTAAACGAAGTTGTTATTTTCTGTTAAACTCCGTCAAGCTATTACTGGTAATTGTTAAGTGTATGGAGACTTTTTTGAAGTTAGTTTTGTTTGGATTTTTATAACAGTGATGTAACTTCTAAATAAAATATTTTTAATATTAATCCTCGTTGGTTAAGTTTCAAATATTAATTTAAACATGTGTTCCCATAGTTCCAATTAATTAGTTAAACATAACAGAAAAATACTATAGAAAGCAGGTGGTGTATGTATAGAAAAAAAAGAAATAGTAGAAGTTATCTTGAACTATGTCACTGATCTTTGGAACAACGCAATTGAACTTATGTAGATTTTCGAGGCATTGCAGTTGATACATCCGAGGCATAAGCTGCACTCTTATCGTATACCTAAAAAGTTTTGTGTATAATACGTTTTTTTTGTCAAAGACCGTTCTTAGTAACTAGCAGTTTATGGATTTCATTCCGAGACCTCCTTCACTGTAAATGCCGATGTACCTCAGCGCTCCATGCTATTTCCTACTCGTTATTTCATTTGTATTAACTGTATGCTGGTAAAGTATAATATTCAGATTTATAGCTTTGCTAGTGATAAGATCCTCGTTTCTTCATTTATCTTGAACGGTCGAAGACCAGCTGTTTAGGCAAATATCCACAAATCACAGGAAGTTATACAGTTTAATGCTGCAAAAACCCAAAGGGCAGTCTTTTTTAAAAAAATTAACGTTGTAGAACCTGAAACTCTATTTCGTTATCATCGTTATTCAATTTTCTAAGGGCGCAAATCTATCTTCATCTGCATCACGAGGAGAGCTTCTCTCATGCTCTGAATATTTTTTTGTACTATAAAACTCTATGTTCAATCTTAGAATTTAATATTATGCAAAATCGACCATTCATGAAGTATTGATCCCTTGTTTAAAACTCTGTCTGAAATGTGCATTGTAGTTACTAAGGAAACGTCGCTCTACTAATTAGGATCCAAATTCACCAAAAATCTTGATTTTTTGAAACATCAAAAGGTGGGGACCTTTCATGAGAAATGTTCGATGGATATAGCCCACTTAATTCTTCTCACAGCGGTGTATGCCAGGTCTACACATCACTCTAATACATCACCTCGCTATGAACTTTAGCTTTTCACTCTTCTTTGGAAATTTTGAGACCCTATGATTATATTTGTCGGCAAGCTTATATTTTGTACCGCCGTAGCTTTAAGTTAGTGTTTGCACAGTATTACCTCTTTCCTGTATTAATAAAAGGAAATATTACATTACCCCCTTTTTTTCTGCTTCTTCTTCTTTTTCTTTTACTTCCTTCTTCTTTTTTCTTCTTTGTCTAACACCTGCAATACCATTAACATATGATTATTTAATTTATAGCCGTATTTCTCCCCAGTTTTGAACATTTCCTTCCATATTATCTTCCGCTTATCGAAGTACTGGAGTCCTGTTTAACAAACAGAGGTATTTTCTGAATGTTTTCTTTCAATTAAGAACCTCTGTTTTGATTTTCTAGAACCTTAGTGTCAGTTTCTTACTGTAGGACATAAGATGGGTGGCGCTCTGGATTATACTGTCGCTTGGGAGTAAGACGCCACTTGTTAAAATGACTTAGATCATAAAAGAGAAATGGTTTTGACTGACTATGGTTGGGAGGAATGTTTTGAATAATTTCTAGGAGTACCAACGCAACACGTCACCAATGTTACTAGCTCATAACTAGTTATTATATATACCACTTTACGTTTCTGATAACAGTCACTCTAACTAGTATATTTTTTTCTATAGCCAGACCCCTTTTATATGGATAACATAGTCTGATTCAAACGCATCAAGTGATTCAAGACCAACAGGAATGACTACTTCAATTCATACTCCCCTTTCTAGAGATTCCATGCTGTACACACAAAAAACAATTTAGGTAGGTTCGTCAGATGTCAGATCACCCAAACAAATGGATAAAATCGACAAATAGTTTTCTGGCCTCTGTACAGGGTGGTCCAAATTGGACACTTTTAAAGGGAAACCCCTTTATCTAAAGGAGATAGACGAAAACTGATGTCGGTGTCTGAGGCTCAATATTGATATCTAGTACCGTTTCAGATATACAGGGTGTTTTTCAAAAATCTGTATTTTGGAAAAATGTTTTCTTATTGAAAATTTTTTATTTCTATAAATATATTCTCAAAGCACTTTTTCACGTGGATTTCAACAGTGTAAGTTACATTTTTTTACAACTAATATTTTAATAGTTATTAATGCAAAAATACATTTTTTAAATGAGATACCCTATATATTTTTCCTTATCCGAAAAGAGCTTCAAATTACCATTCTAAAAATATAGCACATTTTATATTTTGCTTAAATCTACTTCAAAATATAAAGGTTTTCAGTTTTTACGAGAGTTTTAAATGCACATTTTGTGAAGTAGGTTTTGGACGGAGCGGCAATATCAATTGTTTACCGATAGCAGTCAAATCGTAAAAAAAAATCCCAGAAGTAACTCTAAGAGTCATAACTATAATAAAATTTACTAAATGCTATAATACTTTAAACTATGTAGAAAATAAAACAAGAGAGCAATAAAACAATTTATTCCGAGTAGAGCAAACTAAAACAAAACAATTTTCTATAAGAGATGTTCGAAATGTCGACCAGTTTCATTTACACATAGGTGGCACCTTTTCTGGACCCTTCTTACCGAGTTGATTAGTTCAAGAGGAATGGGAGCTGCAAAACTTTGTATCACTGCGACTTCAAACATAGAAGTCCATGGGTGTTAAATCCGATGACCTTGCCGGCCAACGATTCGGACCTTGGTTGGCTATGCAGTTATTACTGATAACTGCAGCGTTATGAGGGGGTGCCCCGTCGTGTTGAAAAAATAAACTTGTAAGGTCCATTAACGGCAGTTCAACAACAAGAGCTTCTATTTGCTGCCTTAAAATTTCTAAATATCTCTGAGAGGTGAGTGTTCCTTCGTAAATAAATGAACCTATAACCCTGCCTCTAAAAATTCCTGCCCACACATTAAATCCAAATCTGCCTTGATTTCTTAGCTCCACAACTAAATGAGGATTTTCTTCTGCCCACGTATAAGAATTGTAACGGTTAAAAATACCTGTATTGCTTTCAGAAGCTTCGTCTGTCCAAATGCAATTTAATAAAAAATACGGAACATGGTTACAGTTCTCCCGAAACCATTGGTAAAAATTCGTCTCTAAGGTGATGAACTTTTCTTCTCCTATATGATCCGAATTTGTGCTTCTTCAAAGTACGACTTACGTTAGTTCTTGGTAACCAATGAATTCTTTTAACTGTCGGATTGAAGTGTTGGGATTATTTCCGATAGTTCCTAAAACTACTATTTCTGCTAACTCCTTAACCCTGTTTGATGCATAATTTGTGGGTCATTTTTTTTCAAACGCCACTATTTACTAGGTTATGTTGCAATCGAGCAAATATATCCTTGAAGGGTTGATGCCTCTCTGGATACCGTTCGTGGTACAAATTACTTGCCGCTTCCGAATTTTCTCCGGTTTGTATAAAACACACTATCATTTCCCATTTTTCGTAATTTTCAAACTTCATTGCTATTTATTTGACAATTCAATAACTGATCCTGAAGTCAAATTTGACAGCTACGAGTAAACAATTGAATTAAACCATATGGCCGCTCCGTCCAAAGCCTACTTCACAAAATGTGCATTTAAAACTCGCGTAAAATATGAAGTGTGTTATATTTTTAGAATGGCAATTTAAAGCTCTATTCGGATAAGGAAAAATATACAGGTTATCCCATTTAAAAAATATATTTTTGTGTTAATAACTATTAGAATATTAATTGTAAAAAAATGTAACTCACACTGTTAAAATTCACGTGAAAAAGTGCTTTGAGAATGTTTTTATAGAAATCAAAAATTTTCAATAGGAAAAGAATTACAAACATTTTTCCAAAATGCAGTTTTTTGAAAAACACCCTGTATATCTGAAAGAGTACTAGATATCTATATGCGGTTTTCACTATCGAGTTGATCATAAAAATTAAGCCTTAGACACCTAGATCAGTTTTCGTCTATCTCCTTTAGATAAAGGGGTTTACCTTTAAAAGTGTCCAATTTGGACCACCCTGCACATACACATTAATTAATATCTCTCCACCAATTGTTCGATTTAATAGTAAATTTATACGTACAGCTTATCGCACAATATTATTATGTGTACATTACATACGAATAGATGGGTAATATTTAAGTATTTAAGCGTTTCTATGGTACTAAAATATTTTAAAATGATCATCAAATATTTGGAAACTACTATATTTATTTATTATTTAACCAGTTTATAGCATGCATATATAGAGCTTTAACAGTCAAATATTAATAACTACTGCCTAAGTACGTTATATTTTATTTGCGATACCTTCGAACATATTTTACCATTATTTATTATATGAAAATTGCATCGTTGCAATTTATTATTTAACTCATAATCCTAATAAAACCATTTAAACATCCATAGAATAATTATTTTATCACATGGCGTGATTGATCATTTTAAAATAGGATATAATTGATATGTCCTTAGTCATATGTAGTTTTAAATTAAAATTTGAGTTTTTTTATTTTGGGAACTCCAGGTATTTTAATGAAATTTCCATCATTATAACCCTAATTTTCTTAAACTAGAGACCAACCTCCTTTTAAAAAATGTTACTGTATGTATAATAAATTTTTCCACCTTCGGCATTTGATGTATTATACAAAAAAAGAAATAATGAAGCAACAACAAATTGGTTTTTTCCATTTCCTGCTTAAAACATACATATGTACGGGAGTTCAATTTGATATAATATATGAAGATACACATCTAATTAAGTAGATTCTATAAAGGATGCCTAGGTGTCGTTAATAGATGATCTTGTGCATTCTCTTTATATATATTTTTTTAGAATAGTATAGTAAAACTCTTATAGATCTGTACAAACTGTGACTGTTCACTGGTATTGCGCGTTGCTCATGGAGACTGAGTCAATACTGCTATCATTTCCGAATTATCACTTGTAGGTTGCTACATAACAGCTTATTTCCATTCCAATGATTTTAAAACCGAAACGGAAGATTTTGAAATGTTTAAAATGCTTGAATGAAATGTTTACAATAATTTTAAACATTGTTTCGGTTTTAAAATCATGGAATTGAATATATATATATATATATATATATATGTATATATATATATATATATATATATATATATATATATATATATATATATATATATATATATATTAGCGATCACCAATATGGTTTTCGTAAACATAGATCAACAGGAGATCTTCTGACTTATGTAACACATGTTTGAAACAACGCGATTGAACACTTTGGAAAATCTCGAGCGGTTGCTCTTGACATATCTAAGGCATTCGACCGTGTTTGGCACGATGGACTGTTGGCTAGGTTACGCTCTTATGGTATGTCTGAAAGGTTCTGTTTGTGACTCTCATGTTTCCTCAGAGAGCGTTCTTTATGAGTGGCGGTCGATGGATTTCTTTCTAAAACCTTCACTATCAACGCTGATGTGCCCCAGGGCTCCATACTGTCTCCTACTCTCTTTCTCATTTACATTAACGATCTACTGGAAAAGACCAGGAATCCAATCTACAGCTTTGCAGATGACAGTACGCTTGTCTCTTCATTCTCCTTGAACGCTCGGACATCGGCTGCTCAGGTGAATGTCCGCAGACAGCAGGAGGTCGTTCAACTTAACAAAGACCTGGAAGAAATTCTATCTTGGGGTGATAGTAACCAAGTGGAATTTAACGCTACAAAAACACAGGCGGCAGTTTTTTCTAAAAAAAGTTAACGTTGCTGAACCCGACCTAGTTATGTCGGGGCACTCCATTCCCCTAGCATCGTCGCTCAATATGTTGGGCGTTAGTTTGGCAGCAAATATGTCCTGGCATGAACATGTTGCAGGCATAGCAAGGAGAGCATCATTGAAGTTGGGAATATTATTTCGAACCAGAAAGCTTTACACCCCACAACAACTGTTAATTCTTCACAAAGCTCAAATTCGACCAACTATGGAATAATGCTCTCACGTTTGGGGCTCCGCTGCCAAACATACACTGCATTTGTTGGATTTTGTTCAGAGAAGAGCGGTCCGTCTAATTGGAGACCCGGAATTGACCGGCGGCCTTGATTCGCTGGAACATCGAAGAGCGGTTGGCGACTTGAGTCTGTTCTGCAAGTATTTTCATGGAAAGTGTTCGAAGGATGTAGCCAGCTTAATTCCTCCCAAAGCGGCGCATGTTAGAAAAACACGTCGCGCCGGTGCTTCACAGCCGTATGAGGTTCAGCTTGTTACTCCGCATACAACGCTTTTCAAGCAGTCTTTTATATGGAGAACGTCATCCCTTTGGAATAATTTGCCCAGCGCTGTGTTTCCCACCGAGTACAATTTACAGCGATTCAAGAACAACGTGAATCGCTTTTTCCGCACACATGCCGCTCCTGGAGCGCTTTAGGGACTTCCCTGCAGCACGTGTGCTAGATCCATTATATATATATATATATATATATATATATATATATATATATATATATATATATATATATATATATAATTTAAAGTAAGAACAATTGAAAACGGCTCATCAGTCGGGCTAGGATCGACAAATAAGAAAACAGAATTTTTGGTACAAAAGCCAGTAATGGTAAGATATAATGACTACCTTGGAGGTGGTACTTCATCGGAGGGCTGACTCGCTTCAGCCATTCACCGACAGAGTGGTTAGCAGACTGTCAACACTTCACCACAGGTGGCGCGAACGTTCGAGGGATCCCCCCTAAAGCATATATGATTTAAAGTAAGAACAACTGAAAACGGGCGAAATTCCGTATTTCAGCAGTCTAACCACTGTTTTCTTATTTGTCAAATCCATGCCCAGAGGCGTTTCGCCGTATCACGGCTCAGCAGTCGGGCTAGGATCGAAAAACAAGAGAACAGAATTGAACTAACCACTCTGTCAGCGAATGGCTGAAGCGAGTCAGCCTTCTGATGAAGTGCCACCTACGAGGTAAGCGTTACATTTTACCGTATATATATATATATATATATATATATATATATATATATATATATATATATATATATATATATATATATATATATATATATATATATATATATATATATATATATATATATATATATATATATATATATATATATATATATATATATATATATATATATATATATATATATATATATATATATATATATATATATATATATATATATATATATATATATATATATATATATATATATATATATATATATATATATATATATATATATATATATATATATATATATATATATATATATATATATATATATATATATATATATATATATATATATATATATATATATATATATATATATATATATATATATATATATATATATATATATATATATATATATATATATATATATATATATATATATATATATATATATATATATATATATATATATACGAGGCTGGTTTGAAAAGTCCCTGCAAAGTCCGAGAGATGGCACCACCGGCGCGTATCGAGGTCATGTTTAGTTAGTAGCATCTCTTGAATGAACGCACACCAAGTTTCAGCCATATTGGTCTATTTCTTTGTGTTTGGCATTCGTGTGAATCAAGGAAGTCAAGTGATTTTCAAGAAATGGACGAAAAAGAATTTCGTGTGGTGATTAAACATTACTTTATGAAAGGCAAAACGCCTCAGGAGACTAAAGAGAAGCTTGATAAACATTATGGTGACTCTGCACCTTCAATTAGAACAGTTTATAAGTGGTTTCAAAATTTTCGGACTGGCCATATGGGCACAAGTGTCGCTGAACGTTCTGGACGGCCTGTGGAGGTTACGACTCCAGAAATCATTGATCAAATCCATGATATGGTGATGGATGACAGAAGAGTTAAGGTGCGTGAGATTGCTAGTGCTGTGGGCATCTTGACTGAACGGGTACATAATATTTTGCATAAACATTTGGACATGAGAAAGCTATCCGCAAGATGGGTGCCGCGATTGCTCACGCTTGACCAAAAACGGAATCGTGTGAAGTGTTGCAAGGATGTTCCAGAAGAATCCGGAGGACTTTAAGCGTCGTTTCGTCACTGTGGATGAAACATGGATACATTACTATACTCCTGAGACCAAACAACAATCTAAACAATGGGTTACCAAGGGGAAATCTGCACCAAAAAAGGCGAAGACCGTTCCTTCGGCCGGAAAGCTTATGGCGACTGTCTTTTGGGATTCGCAAGGGATAATCCTCATCGACTATCTGGAAAAGGGTAAAACTATTACAGGTGAATATTATTCATCGTTATTGGACCGTTTGAAAACCGAGCTGCAAGAAAAACGCCCGCGATTGGCCCACAAGAAAGTCCTTTTCCATAACGACAACGCATCAGCACACACACCTCAGCAGTTGTGGTCGCAAAATTAATGGAAATAGGATTCCCACTCGTTTCACATCCCCCCTATTCTCCAGACTTGGCTCCCTCGGACTACTATTTGTTCCCCAATTTGAAGAAATGGCTGGCGGGACAAAGATTTTATTCAAACGAGGAGGTGATTGCAGACACTAATGGATATTTTGCAGACTTGGACAAATCCTATTATTCGAAAGGGATCAACAAACTTGAACATCGTTGGACGAAGTGTATAAGCCTAAAAGGAGACTATGTCGAAAAATAAAAAAAGTTTACCCCAAACACATAAGTAGTTTTTATTTTTGCACGGACTTTTCAAACCAGCCTCGTATATATATATATATATATATATATATATATATATATATATATATATATATATATATATATATATATATATATATATATATATATATATATATATATATATATATATATATATATATATATATATATATATATATACACACAGGGTGTACCAGTATTCCGTGTACATAGATTTACTGTGGATTTCTGGGATAAAAATTCGTAATTCTTGAGATATAGGGTGTCAAAGTTGTACTTTTATTTCAGTTTTTCTTAAGTAGGTTTCTTAATAATTGTACTATTTGTACAAGATTTGGTGCTAAAGGGTTTTCTGAAATGAGAATTGTAAATCAGCCCACAGTTTAGTTGTAAATTGTAGGGGGTACCACTTATTGCACTGTGCACTTTTAAATTGTCCATATTTTTTTATACGACTCTGTATGATATTTTTAATTAAATATTCGTAATCTGCACCGGCTCTTGTCTAAAAAAGCTCTTTTGGTAAATGTTGCTCCAAGCAACAGTTTCTGAGATAGTTGGATATTTGTTTCCATTTTTTAATTCCATTGTCAAATTCACAAATGGGTTCTTTCCCACGTTTCTCCATATTGTATAGTTACTTGGCAACGCTTAAAAATCACTCTGGCAAGGATGTAAGACATCATATGTTCTATGACTTAACTGGCTTCTAGTAGTACTGACAGAAAGTAATTTTGGACAGATATCAAACAAGTTTAACGAGTATTAACGAGAATTAATCCCTTCTCAAACTCAACAGTGTTTTAAATCTAGATTATGATGGAGTATACTTTTGGTGAGCAAACTAATATAATTTCAGTGTTTGGTCTTTGTAACGGCAACGGTCGCAAAAGTGCTCGCGTATACCACGAAAGATTTCCGCATCGTCGGACCACTAACCATCAGATTTTTGCCAATACTGGGAGGCGACTTCGAGAAATTGGACAAAAGCTAAAGCACCCGATGTTAAAAAGGAAAATCCTGGAATAAGCACTGGTTTAATTGAACGTCAAACGGGAATATCAAAAAGTACAACTAACCGGATCATTAGACAATAAATTATTCACCCCTTCGTCCAGGAATTCTTACCTCCAGATCTTGGACCCCGTTTGCATTTTTCAAAAATTATTCGAGCACGCATAGTGACTGTTCCGGCTTTTCACGCTAAAATCGTATTTACAGACGAAGCACGCTCGACTCGACGTGTTATTTCTGCTTATGAGATATCTTAAGTTGAAATATCTTAACTTCTCTCAATATATTTATATAAACTCCTTACCTAGGCTAAGTTAATTATGTCCCTGTCATATCATCTTAAGATCCAAATTGTAAATCGTGTTCTAACCAAATCATTGTATAATAGTTATAGCGTAAAAACTAGCTAGTGGTCAATAAAAGTAACCAGTAATTTTTATTTTAATATAAAGTTTATGTTTTACACTTTCCCTTATTTACTAAAATGGACATGAACATTTACTGAAATGAAAGGATAATCAGCAAAACTCGTTTCTCCTTATTTAAAATAAGTACATATAGAATAAATGGCATGAAACTACGTTGACTTGAATTGTTACATTATAAAGACTATGTCAATGCCTCGTTTGTATTCTTAAAACGATGTCTACTGAGAAGAGGGTTTATTAGATTTTTTAAATATTATTGTAGACAACTACCATAAGATACACTATTTATTTTAAATATTAAATATTCGGTGTTCTTAATCAATCCCATTTTTTTTTCTACAATTGTCATACAAACTAGAATGGACCAAAAAGGTTAAAATATCAGCATTTTCTTCCTTACCTCACTAAAAGGGATACACAGTGCCTTCCGGGCATCTGAGAACAAAGTATATTGTTATCATACATGTTAACTAAACACACGTTGTGACCAAATCAAAAGAGCCCAGTATATAAATGTAGGATATATAAAGAAACAAACTGAACACATCCAAACAGAAGAGTTGTACATCAGACGGGATATATTTCAGGGAGACTCGCTCAGTGCTCTATGATTTTGCCTCTGTCTCATCCTACTCTCGAATACACTAAACAGAACAGACCATGGCTTCATCATCAGACACCAAAAATTGAACCAACATCAAATAAATCACCTCCTCATGGATGACATAAAACTCTACGCCGCCAAAGAAACACAGCTGAAGGAACTCGTCAAAATCACCGAAACATTCACCTTAGATATCAATATGGAATTTGGTATAAGTAAATGTAAAGTGCTCCACATTAACAAAGGCCAATGGAAAGGCCACCATTAGACAGAAACCATCAACAACGAAACATTCGATAACATGGTCGACAAAGAAACATACAAATATCTAGGCTTCCAACAAAGCACCAAAGTCGATCACACTCACATTAAAACAGAGCTCAGAACCGAATTCAAAAACAGACTCATCGAGATGTTCGCTATACCTGTACTCACATATTCGTTCGGTATCATCAAATGGTCACGCACAGACATAGAAAACATTCCCATCCTTATACGGTCTCCATTCACTAAATACAGGAAATTACACCCCAACGCATGCAAAGAAAGACTTACAATCGAGAGGAAGGCAGGAGGAAGAGGAATCATAGACATAAGATCACACAAAACAAATACAAGCATTTAGGAAATTCTTTCACACCAAGCAAAGCAGCCTCCACACAGCAACAGTGAAAGCAGACAAAAACTACACACCTTTGGACTTATCACGGGCAGACCATCCAGCAGATACACACAGTCACGCCCAATTACAACAGGAAAAGATGAAAATGCGGTCAGAAAAAACTCCACGGAAAACACAGATCCCACGTAGAACAAGACCACGTAAATAGAAAATAATCATACATCTGGTTAGAGGATGGGCAGCTATTCTCTGAAATAGAATGATTCTTACTTGCTATCCAGGATAAAGTCATGTTAACCAGAAACTACCAAAAGCATATCCACAGAGACCCAACTATTACAGAAGACAGATGCAGGAAATACCACCAGCATAAACAAACGATCGAACACATAACAAACGGATGTAAAATATTAGCCGGAACGGAATATGCAGCCAGACATGACTCAGCGGCAAAAGTAGTTCACCAAGCACTAGCAACAACATACAAAGTCATAAGAAACACAGATCCCTACCACAAATTCACACCAACATCCATACTTGAAAATAAAGATTACAAGCTCTACTGGGACATCAGTATCCATACAGATAAAACAGTCCCCGTCAATAGACCCGATATTACTTTTCAATACAAAAAAGGAAAAGTTATCTATCTAATTGACATAGCTATCCCCAACGACACAAACATCCAAATACACAGACCTTGCATCAGAAATAAAAAGGCTATGGAAATAAGAAAAAGTCAGCATTGTCCCCCTCATCATATCATCCACAGGTCTTACACCAACAACATTCACACCACACTTAGTACAATTAGGACTCAACACAAACATACACAAAAACATTCAGAAGAATGGTAATAGCGTTTGTGCTGACTTGGCTTAGGCCCGTCAGCCAAACATAGAACCACATTGACCAAATGTGAGAAAGAAGAACAAAAATAAATAATAAAATTGTCCGGCCTGATTCTCCTGCTTGGTGAAGGCGGCTACCATGAACCACTGCAAAGTAAGAAGGTACGGTCAGCAAACTTGTAACCTATATGGGTTCAAATCGTTTCGATAGCCTATACACTATCGGAAACGTCGGGTGGCGATGGGTTATCACCCTATCGTTAACTCAGAAAACCCGTTGTTACGAGGATCAATGAGGTAAAAGCTCCTGACAGCTCATCTTAATGGGATAGAGACTATGGGCAAGGTGGAGGAGCTGCAGAACGAATGCCTCTAGATGAAAACTCCACCCAAGGTAAGAAAAATACTAGAGAAATTTCATTATACCCATCACATACATTCTAAAGGCTCATGGAACCCTATTAAACGGCATTGTCTAGAACGAATACAAGTTCTAGTCATGTTAAAGAAACTTCTGATTGATATATGTATTACCCAGGATACTTTTTGAAAGTCAGAACTTTGTGAACGTTTGATATCGAATTTATTCACTATTGATCAAAAACGGGAGCAACTGAATATCATACCATTCTATCTGATGCATTTTAAAACGAACAAAAATGATTTTCGCCTACGTTTTATTAGTGTCAATAGAGCTTGGGTTCATAATCACACTCCAACAGAAAAAATAACAGGCAAAGCACTGCACTGCAAAACACGAACTGACTCCGAACAATCTCCCAGAAGCTCTCTGACTGCATTTTCCTGCGATAATTCTGTTCAAATACTTGAAAAATGATGAAACAGAAAAAGATTGTCTAGGCCGATGAAAAGAGAATATTATTTTGGACTATCAGTAAAAACTCCTCTTCCATAACGATAACACGTCGGTACATGACTGAGCAGTTTGAATGACGAAATCGAATTAATTCAAATATGAATTACTTCCTAGTCCACTGTTTTCTCCACATTTGGGTTCATCCGACTTTTTCGTCTTTTCAGATGGTGGAAGTTATAGATGATATTATGATAATTTTTTGATTTAGATAAAAATTAGCATTTTGTGGGTCGGAAGGATTCTGTGAAAATAGATTCCTTTATTACCAAATGTAATTGGATTCATTATTATACTTTCCTAACATTATTAACTTTAAAAATATCATGTTTATTCCTGTAATTATTATAGTAGAGTAGTGTAGTTCCACGTTTTTGCGCAAATTTCTATAAAATTATGTAAACTAGATTACATAGATATGTGAAATATAATATATAAAAATACATTATGAAATCCACAGGTTTGTGTAAAATTTCAGTATTCACAAGATAATTTTACATTTACAATATGTAAATTAACTTCTATTGTGTGACCTAACACAGGAATGGGAAAGAAACCAACAATAATGGGAAAGTTATTAATTAACAAAGAATTGTACACTAAACGACAGACGTGCTTATGTAAAACTAACCTATTTTAATAATACATTGCCAGCAACCTTTCTCTGATCTTAACCTGCCTAATAGAGAAAGAGTTGAGATATAATTTCACCATTTTATAGCTAAGCTAAAAATTAAAATTAAATAATCGTGAGAAAGATTACAAAACTTATACAATTAAATAATAATACAGTAAAATTAATTATTTACTAAAGAAAATATAAAAAATATTTTGTATTTGAAGCCAATGATCGATACATTTCTGTTAAAAACCTGTTTAATTTTGATAAGTTCATTACTCAAAGAACGACATATCGTAAAATAGTTCCAGGATGTAGTTTGTGGCATAAGTGTTACAGCACAGGATAAAAACGTCAAGAGGTACTTTACCGATCACCAGCACGATCCAAGTATAGATCAGAAACACTTTCTACATAAAATGAATTTTACAACGTTCACTATTAATTCTTAAGTTGACAAAATTCTAAAACCTGTAAGAGGTAAAATTGAACATATGTATGTGTAAATACTGTAAGATGGCATTCTTAAGAGCACCAGCAACACTAAATAGGATATTACCCTTAAATTTATGCGTTAACAGTCGCAAGTAAAAAAGACTGCGCCGCGCTGATATGAATACCAAGTTGAATAAGTACAGTCGTTAGCTAATTTGTGTATTTTAAAATGTAAAAAATACATATTATTATGAAAAGTTAGACAAGGACAATTAAATTTCACAATTTTATATAGTTTTAACTAACAATAATACATTAATATATGTAGCTTTAACGCCCAAATCCATATTTTTAAAAATCTATCTTACTAAAAACAAATATTTACGTAAAATTCGTAGAACTTTTATCAGCGCATATTTAAAATTCTTTGAATGTGATTAGAGTAAGAACGAGAACTTTGATTATTCAACAATATTATGCACATGTAATTTACAGTCCTAAAAATAACCTAATATTTAAAATCGTTAGTTTAAAAGAATATCGTTAGAAGTGTCGTGCAGGCCTCTCTCTCTTCATTTCCTGTAGTGAACATGAAAAATTTTCCCATTTACAAACTTTATGTCGCACAATATATAAAAAAAACCTAAAACAATAATCTTCTGTATAGTTTTATTAAAATAGCTTTAGCGAAAAATTACTACACTGTGCATTAGCTCCATGAATAAAGGTAGATAACAGAGCAGTCCCACTTACATACCTAATTAGATCGCCACTCTATCTTTCTATAGCTCCCGTGGGATAACTTATCCGCAGCTACATCAGGAAACTCACTTTATGGAGCTGTAAAACTTGCGCTATAAAGCATTTTATGTAAAAACTGAAATTGGCTAAGTTATTTAAAGTTAATAATCTGTTGCTCTAGACCTCTCTATTGGTTAACGTCATTGCTATGTAGGAAATAATTAGACTGAGGGCATTAACATTAAATATATATATATATATATATATATATATATATATATATATATATATATATATATATATATATATATATATATATATATATATATATATATATATATATATATATATATATATATATATATATATATATATATATATTATTTTGTGACAAATTTGTAGCATCCAGATTATCATAGATAAATACTATTAATTACAACAAAAAAACTTAATTTTTAATCAGAAATGTATTTTTTGAATTCATTACCTTTAGCCTCCGTAACCAGAAAAACTAAATGGAATAGCTGTTTTTGTAAAAAAAACTCCTTTATTCACATGTAAAATTGTAAGTGAAAATAGTGTGCACCAGTTGCATTTTTTACAAATTTGACTCTTTTTTTCTCATGCTTCTAATTATAAGAAGACCTTTAGTATTTCTCCATGAGTGGTCAAAATATTTTACTAGCTTGACGGTGCCCATTTATCCTGATAACGCTTTTCAATCGAAACAATATCCTGGTAAAACCTGCCGCCTTGCTCATCGCATGCAGCATTCATATTTTCTAGATAAATTCATATTTTCAAAATCATGTAACATTCTATATTGGGACATGAATTCATCATTTTCTTCAAATTGTCAACATAATACTATATTGTGATTCCCAGAAAAGTTAGTTACAGTTATGCTTTACAATCACGAGCCTCACCAAGTGCCTTTTTATAATGCATTCAGAGTAGCTATACATGCTATTAGTTTTTACCATCAGGACCCACAGAAACATCGTCTTTAATTTTTGCATAACTTAGCAACAGACTCTTTTTTTTTGAATTTCCTCATTGCTATCCTACAGAATCTCAATCATCCAGCGGCTAGGAGATCTTCGGCGTCACCTTCTTACATTCAGTTTGCCCTGCATCACAAGTTTCTCTGTACTATCAGCAAGTATAATGTAGCCGAAATACTTTGGGATGCTTGCATAGTCTGTGGTGGAAACTCTCTATTTCGATTAGATCTCATTAAATACTGAAGCATTTGTTCACCGAGATGTCCATGGAATCCTCAGCATCCTTCCCCAGCATTTCAAACTATACAGCATCAATCAGCGGTACATACAGTCCAAGTTTCAAATACATACCTGAGTACGGAGAATACAAGTATTTCTACTAAATTTATTCTTATTCCCACTAAATTTATTTTTATTTCTACTAAATTTATTCTCGTGTTGCGACTGGACTACCAAAAGCTTAGTCAGTTGAGTCATATCTGTGCCATCCATTTGTATTTTTCGAAGTATTTCACACTTACCATTGCCGGTGTTATTAGTCAAAGCTTCTAAGTATATTAAGCTGCTACCAACCCCCCTCCATCAATCTGTTGGGCATTTGGGAAGTTATCCTGTTCTCTTTTCTCTACTCAAAGTTGAAGGCCACCTATATTAATTGAAGGCCTCCCTCCCATCGATCTACTACGTGTCTCATTATTAATTTACGATAAATATTGAAAAGGATGGGGGAGAATATGCAGCCCTCTTTTACACCTTTCGTTATTTGACATTTAGACGAATAATTGTTATATATTTTCACCATAGCGATGGCGGCTGCATACAGATTTTTAATGATGTTAATTAGATGAAGGAGTTCGGCCATATCTGACATTATACAACATTTAACGTTGTCAAAGGCTTTGAAGTAGTCTACAAAGCAGAGGTATAGTGGTACATAATATTCCTGTGCTTTTTCGATGATTTGGTGTATATTCAATATTCGTTCTCGAGTACCGCTGAACTTTACAAAGGTGACAACTGATATGACGGGCTGCAGTCGTGAATGTATAATGTATAACATTTAAAGATATATTCATAGGTAATTCACGAACTATGATTTAAAAGATGTCATCTAAATTAATCTAAGTTTATTTGGTTTACTGCCTGTACATAATGGACGCGAGGAGAAAAGTGGAGAGCGTTTATTGCAATTAAGCAGTTTATCGGAACAAGGCGTGCCTCTTGTGTGCAACAGTTTTACAAAAATAATACTCAATTAATATAATTTACGCTGCATAAACTCCAAATGTTCAACTAATTTAGACTATTATTGCAGAAATTTAGGCAAATTGGGTCGACTATAAGTAAAGAAGAATATAAAGCGGCGATGTAAATGTAAATTGCGTTCGAGTGTTAGGTTGCAAAAATGCCGATCTCTCAATAAACAATCTATCAAATGGAATAAATGTGCCCATCAGTTACAACGCATCCCAGGTAAAGATTTATATCTAGACACATAAAAGACACAGCTGGTACAAGAATTAAACTTAAATAATAATATTGCTAAATGGTGTAACTACGTTAATCAAATAGTTCAACACTTTTCAGCATTTACCAGTATCATGTTCTCGAACGGCATACATTCTTAGCTGGTCGGCCACGGTTACGTCGACAGATAGAACTGCCTTCAAATCCAAAAATTAAAACATCAAAGATTAAAATGTTGATTCGGAGGATAATCGGCTCGAACATCTTTGAGATAGACACCACACAATACTGTTAATTTGAAACGACATGTGAAAATGATCGAGAACTGCTTCATACCAATTTTATAGACTTTCGTAGATACAAAAAAATATTTTCCAAAAGAGGTGGTATATAAATTGGCACCCAAATGTTTCAGATTGATGTCGCTTGTTTTTTTTTCTTCTGGTTATATTTCAAAGATACAATTTGTAACAATTCTGGCTCTCTGAAATAATTTGAAAAAATCGGTAAAGTGATTTACCCAGAATATTCCTTGCACACACACCATTCTAACGTAAGTGGTAATTTCTTGCCATAAAAAATAATTTACAATATATGTATGTTAAAAGTCGATATTTTAAATGATACTTACTTTGTGGAAAGGTTTTAACCACGACAGAAGTTAAGGAGAGAAAGGCTTCGGAAATATTTACAGCTGAAACCTGATATTACTTTAGATATATTATTTTAACTGGCATTGAAAATAATGGAATAGTAATACAGATTTCCCAACATTATAAAGACATTTAAGTCAAAATATACGAAGTAAACTTCCTAATTCTCCTTATACCCCATTAATGTTGTTGTGTGACATGTTTGTTCATGTTTGTTCAAAAATAACTGAGAAATTGAAAAAAATAATGCGAGTGTCTAATTTTTCTACCCAAAAATTGTCCTGAAAAGGATGCATAATACTACATATACGAAGCAACTCCTCTCACACTCTCCTTCATACCTTTACATCTTTATACGCTAAACTATAAACAAATTATGCTTCAATTTTATTCATTAAAAAATCTCATAATGGTATTGAAAAATGAGCAAAAATTTATTGCTGCTTACAAAAAATGTGCACTCAATGTTCAGGTTAGCTAAGGCTAAAATTGTGTATGGCTGTGTCAGTATGTGAAGGTTTGTGAAAAATCGAGAAATCGTGTTTATTGTTAACTGAGTTATTGGTTTCTACAAATCTATAGACAACTAAACAATCTTCCTTAACTTCCTAAATAATTTGCATTTTAACTCTATAAATTTCTTAGACATATCTATATCAAAAGTTAACAATAAACACGATTTCTCGATTTTTTCACAAACCTTCACATACTGTGGCATACATTCTAGACAATTAATAACTACCCGGGGAAAATAACTACCAAAAACCAAATCTAAGAATTCCTTAAAATCAGGGTGGATCTTGTACAAATTGTTCACAGCTCCAAAAAAACGTATAATATACTAGTTTTCAAGTTAGTTCAGAATATATTATCAAGATTTCACACTTATTTTATTAGTTTTAGATATAAACAAACATTTTATCCACGGATAACATATAACTGTCATTACTTTTGTATTTCTGCATAACGGTTGGGTCCGTATTAAATTCCTGTATAGTAGAAACCTTCTAATTGTCAGAATTTTTTTTGGAAACTTTTTTAATGACTTCTCATTATCAAACTGTTTTCCTAGCAAGGAACAGAAAAACTATTGTTTGAAAAAGGCAACATCGAGGGAGTACCGAAGGTGGAAAATAATTTACCATGCGAACTAGTCTAATTTTCTCCAGTGATTCATGCCCTATGTGGCAAGGTCATGTTAAATAATGGCTTTAATATTCCATCAGGCTTCGTGGCCACTTTGGTTATAAGGTACAGTTCCAGCTTACCGTGCCCAGAGTCTCGGGCTTGACCCCCGGCATGCCAGTACACTTCTTTATTTAGGTGTATTTGACTAGATCACATTCCACGTCAAGCCACGAAGATATTCATGGGTTGGTCCACATGGAGGTCCATGGTTAGCAGGAAGTAAGAAATAAGACCAGGGAACAGCGAGCTAAAAGAATGCCAACTCCTAAAAATGTGACTCAAACTCTGGTAGGTCTCATTGGCTGACATCATCCATACGTTAAAGTAGGATCAGCAGGCAGGATCTTTCTGGTCTCTTTACTTGGCTGCAAGCCTTTTCACCCCTACTACTACTCTGTCAGCTTCTTCAGTTCTCTAATGTGTAATTGTGGCCTTGGTGACACTTCTGAGAGTGTTTCTATCTAACCATTGAGATGACCTATATACACTACCGTCAGAAAGTATTTGCCCACCTAGAAATTTCAATGTAACTGCCAAAATTTAACACCTAATTAAACCCTTCAATTATATTAAGTAAATTTAATTGTGTCCATCATAAAATTGTTTAGATAAGTCTTTTTGGCGAAATCACAAGTTAAAAACCAATTCAAACAAATTTCCAAGTTTTGCATTTTAATCGTTTTGAGGCAATTTTTGAGAATTCCAGTGGAAGTAAGAACTCATTTCGAGTTTCTAGGGATTATGGAAATTCCTAGTGATATTTTATGATAAAAACTATGCTATAAATGCCGTTGCCCTTTTGGAAATTAACCATTCGCAAACAGTACTTTGTCATTGATACAGGCTCAATTGTTTTGTGAAAATGCCAAAAACGAAAAAAGTTTCTGTTGAAAAACGGGCTCTGATAATTGCGAGACATCAGAATGGTCACTCGAGTCGACAAATCGTGAGTGATATGTGGATGCCAAGGAGAACGGTGGACTACACTGTAAAAAAACTTTCTGCGGGACATAGAATTCCAACCAAAAACGTTCAGAAAGGCCTCGAAAAACAACTCCCGCTGAAGACAGAGCTATAACAATGTCCAACCTGCACCAGAAATCATGGCTCAAGTAAACCCGGAGCGGCCCATCCCCATCAGCGTGACAACCGTGAAGAATAGGCTAGCAGAAGGTGGACTACACGGGAGAGTTTCAATGAGGAAACAACTTCTTAGGCAAGTAAATAAACGCAAGCGATTAGAATGGCCCGAGAATATGAAAATAGGACATCAGAACAATGGGATTCCGTCTTTTGGAGCGACGAATCTAAATTAGAAATTTTCGGTTCCAATCGACGAGTTTACATGCGGAGGTCAGCAGGAGAGAGGATGCTGGAAGCCTGTCAATTGCCTACAGTAAAACATGGTGGAGGTTCAGTAATGGTTTGAAGTTGCTTTGGCAACGGTAGAAAATCTTTAGAATAGAAGGAATCATGTGATAAAACAGTATCAAGTAATTTTGCTAACTCAAATGGAAGAGATATTTTTCAAGGGAAATTTATTTTTCAGCAAGACAACGATCCTAAAAATTCTGCTAAACAAATTAGAGAACTTTTAAACCAGTGAAAATCCGATGATGTCCTGGAAGTGATGGCCTCCACAATCACCCGACTTGAACCCCATCGAATTACTGTGGGACAATTTGGACAGGTGTGTTCGAAAACTCAATCCAACATCAAAACATCAATTATGGAAACTTTTACAAGCAGAATCAATTAAAATAACCGAAAAAACTCTGAAGAAACTACTAGACAGAATGCCGAAACTCTGTAAAGTGATAATTAAAAACAAAGGAGGTCACATACATAGATAAGAAAAATCCTGGAAAATCATGAATATTTTTCTGATTTTCTAGCCTGTAAATAATGTGATAATAAATAATAATTCATTAAAATTTAAAAAAAATATATATTTTATCTGAGTTTTTGTTGTCTTGTGACTGAAATAACTAGGTCTGCAAATACTTTCTGAAGGTAGTGTATATTTACGTTAAGCATCCATTGCTCATCTCCTACCAAAACTTGTGGCAAACCTAGAAAACGATTTTTACCGTCATTCTGTTAGAAATTTTCAAAATTTTAAACGGGAAAATAACAGTTTTTACAGAACGACATTAATTATTACTAGACCTGATAACAGAGATTTTAAAAGTCTAACACTGACCTTTAAAAATAGGAGTATAAGTTCATCATACTCGTAAGCAGCGCCCTTTTTTATGTATAAGAAACAAGAAATAAAAAGACATAAAAATAATTTTCTTCCTGAAAAACAGTAAGTACGTTTATAGAAGAAAATGTCTGTTGACATAATAAGAGATGTTTTCAATCAAAATAATAGATCTTATGTGCATGCGCGTATGAGGGGCCTTAAAAGAAGATTTAATCTGCAATGTCCAATTTTTATATTTAACAAAGAAATGTCGTACAATTTTCATCATGTCCGTAATGCAGATGAATTTAAGTCAGTTTTAATAAAAAGGAAAATATAAAGTAACTAAAATCCTACATTTTTATTACAGCGATGATGTTTGGTGCAACTTATCCACATTTGATTTGACGGGTCCTACAGAATGAGTCAATTTACCCGACCCGGATTTACACGTCTCAAAATGTCAGCTTAGGTTGAGTATAAAAACTCAAAGTGGACAAGAAATATTTGTCGATAACGAACAGATTTGGAATGACAAGGAATAAAAAATAAATCGGAATTGAAAAAAAAAGTGGCTTATATCACTGAAGGAATATTTTATTTGCTTCAAATCGATTTTATTCTATATAAAATTTCAACGGAATTGAGATAAAAATTGTTGCTAAAAAAATCTGGTAATTGATGACAAACAATTTGAATGATTTCAATTAAATAGTATATCATTTATCTACTGCTTTATATCAGTAACGTAGCCACGTTTGAAGGGTGGAGGAAGTACAGGGAGAGTCAACGATAGAGTAAAGTTCATTATCTTATTTATTTAGGGAATGACGAAAAAATATTAAATACAATAGTTTTAGGGAATGTTAAGGTGCACAGTTTAAAATTATTTTTTATATACAGGGTACTTCAAAAAAGTGTGGCCGATATAGGATATGTTTTTTTAATAAATGGAACATCCTATTTTCTAATTTATTTTTAAATTCTACGTAAAATTTTATAACTTTTTTGTTAATAATGTTATACACCTAAACCTAGTAGTTTTTCTAATATTTCAATTTTTTGAAAAAATACTAGTTTTCAGTTTTGTAAAAAATTGCCAATAGTGCCATTGTTTCTGAAGGTGGAATACTCATAATTGGTACGAGCGTTCTATAGAGAAGAAAAAAATATATATATATATATATATATATATATATATATATATATATATATATATATATATATATATATATATATATATATATATAAATTTGATTAGATATAGGTTCAAAATAAATTTATACATTTCGAATATTTTAAATTGAAAAAAATCTCAAATTCTTTAAATGGCACACCCTGTATATTATTATTTTTTCTGATAGATTTTATAAAACCCTTCATCTTTTATTATTATACCTATTTCTAATAGTTTTCGATTTATTTTGAATTTTTCAACTTTTGCCCTTGTTTTTAATACACTTACGCTATAACATCACAGTTGCCAAGCCAAAACAAAAATGTAGGCATTTTCAAATTTTGACATGTCTATTAAGCAAGTAAAAATAGCTAAAATTTGTTGTAGTAAGTGACGTATAAAGGGCATATTTTTAAACATTTATTACGTCATAATAATTAAACAATCGCTGGAGACAAAGATTTTTTACTAGAGGAGTTTTTGAATAATATAGATTTTCACTGAAATATTTTGTGATTTTGAAAACTAATTTTAAGTCTAATATCTTTTAAGAAGATCCATAAGGTATATGAAAAGTTTGAGATGAAATTAAAAAAGACAGCTTGCAATAAGATATGCCGTATGATATTTTCAGTGTCCTTGAGGTCACGAACTTTGAAATACGTGTCCATGCAAGTAGGATATGATTTAAAAAGTCAAATGAAAAAGGTTTTTATTACCTCTGTAGTAATATTGGATGAAATTTTAATTTAGTAATAACACAAGAAAGGAACAAATTTAAATTGGGGAATTACAGAGCCATCCGCCTGTTATCGGTACTACACAAAATCCTCACTAGAATCATACATATAGATTAAAGAACAAATTAGACAATTATCAACCATGTGAACAAGCGCGATTTAGATGGGGATACAGTATTTTGGACCATCTTCAAACAATTAGATTACTAGTAGAAAAAGCAAATGAATATAAGGTCTCCTTGTGGATAGTAATAGTTGACTACAAGAATGTGTTTGATTCGGTAGAAATAATAGCAGTCCTTAATGCCTTAAGCAATAGCAGAGTCGACGAAAGATATACAACTCTTCTTGAGCACATATCTAAAAATACCACATCACAAATATTGCTTGATGAAAAAAATAAATAAAATGGAGATTAAAAGAGGCATTAGACAAGGCTACTCAAAATCCTCAAAGCTGTTCACGTTGACTCTAGAAGACATATTCAAATCGCTAAAGTGGGAAAATAAAGGTATACTAATAGACGGTGAACGATTAAATCACTTAAGGTTCGCAGATGATGTCACTCTGATCGCCAATATAAAAGAAGATTTACAAGAAATCCTGATGGAATTAAATAACAAGTCTCGAAAAATAGATCTAAAAATAAACTTCACCAAAACTAAAAATTGAACAACAAAACTGAAGATAATAGCCAGAAACTATTAATAGAAGGTGAAAGAATAGGAAAGGTACAAACATTCATATATTTAGGACAAAAAATCGTAATATCAAACAATAATATAAAGGCTGACTTAGATAGAGGAGTTTCGTTAGCTTCGCCTACGTTTGGAAGGTTACAATCCACATCTAAATTCAACATCCCAAATACAATAAAAGCCAGAGTATTCGATCAATATAGCCTGCCGGTATTAACATATGACACTGAAACGTGGGCTTTAAATAAGAGTATAATATATGTATAAATTCCAGGTAACCCAAAGAGCAATGCAGAGGAGAATGCTAAATATTAGACTCCAAGATCGTATTCTTAACATGGAGATACGAAAAAGTTCAAAAGTGACAGATGTAATACAACGAATATGTATATTAGGGCAGAATTTGACGGGGCATATAGCAATGTAGAATGATAACAGATGGACACGCCATATAGTTGAATGAAGGCCTAGAGAACATAAAAGATGTAGGGGTAGACCACAGACAAGATGGATGGGCGATATAAAAAGATTAGCAGGACACGGTTGGATGCAAAAAGACAACCTGGGGAGGCTTACATCCTACTATGGATGGAATAAGCTCATGGTGATGATGATGATAAATAATATATAATACACTAAGCCAAATTAAATACTTATAGGGTATATGAAAAGTTTGAGATGAAATTTAAGCAGGCAGCTACCAATAATATACGCAGTATGATATTTTCAGTGCCCTTGCAGTCGAGAACTTTGAAATGCATATCGATACAAGTAAAATATACTTTAAAAAGTCAATGAAAAAGAATATTTTTGACATTTATAGGAATATTGGTGAAATTTTAATTTAGTAATACTGTACAATAGAACAAACCATTTGCATTATTTTAATTGCATTATTTTAATATATATGATCATGAAAATATTTTAGAAATATAAAAGCTGAAATTTGTTGCAACTTATCGTAAAGTTCTTTACAGACACATTTAAACAATAGCTGGCAGATATAATGGCAACCGAAATAAATCTTTTATCATTAACAAACCATTGTTTTTAGCAGAAGAAATATTTTTTCCATTAAAGTATTTTCGTCGTGTAATGCACCTAATCCACGTAAGATTTGATCGATCTTATCCAACCGGTCAATTTACCCGGGCACGGATTTACACGTCTCAAAATATCAGCTTAGGTGAAACGTAAAGGCTAAAATGGACGAAAAGATTTATTAGTCGATAGCAAATTGATCGGTCGGGACGAAGAAAATAAAAAAAAATGTTCGAAAACTCGTAAGTCTCTGAAGCTAGGAATTATGTGAAAATAATTAATCACGTCTTTGTAGTTTGATGCAAAAAATCTAAGTCCTCCAAAAACTTTATTCGGATATGTGAAAAAAAAAGTTCTAATGTTTTTTCAATTTATTTATTTTTAACTTTGTATGGAAGAAATAATGTACCCGCTGAAAGGTGAGGTTGTTTTTGTTGACGTTTCGATTATCTAATTAATATATATATATATATATATATATATATATATATATATATATATATATATATATATATATTATATATATATATATATATATACTGGTGAGCAAAAAATATATATCGACCGACCCCAAACTATTTGGCTTGATTTAACACGGATATTAGAATTAGGTGTTCATATATTTTTCCGGATTTTAGTATCATTTGAAAGCCCATTTTATCCTCTTTCTAATGATACCAAATTTCACAGCATAGCTCATGCTTTTTACTGATTAAAATAATTAAAAGATGAAACAAGGAGAACAAGGACTAAAAATAAGGGTAAGAGAAAGGAAAAATTAAACAAATTTTAAGTTTAACAATTAAAATTGATAAAAACCAAAATCAATATTTTGTATTACCCCCTTCCAGTCCTTATTACTGCTTCCAGTCGGTTTTTCAAGAAGCGGGTGAACTTTATGGAATTCTTCCCCACACTTCCGCCATCGTAACCTTTACGTTCTTCAGCGATGCAGGGGCTGGATTCCTGGCTCGAACCTTTCTTTTGAGCTCATCCCACATATGCTTGATTGGATTGAGGTCAGAACTCTGCCCAGGCTAGTCAAATGTGGGTATGCCCACTTCCGCCAGGTATTGCGGTACCAATGCAGCTGCATGTGGCCTCGCATTGTCGTGCATTAGCACTAAGCTATTGCCAACAAACCCAGTGTAAGAAACGACGTGTTCCTGCAGAACTTCTTCGATGTACCGGTGAGCAGTTAATCCTCCGCCACGAGTCTCATCAGTCACGAAAACCAGATCGGTTTTCGCATCTAGTAAGATGCCTCCCCACACCATAACAGAATCTCCTCCGTAGGCGACCGTTTCAGTAATGGAGCACTGCGCATAGCACTCCCCAGGCCTTCTATGTACTCGATCATTGCCATGTAGGCACATTCAGGACACGTTGGAGAATAAAACGGAGCACCATTGCTCTAAGGTCCGGTCGACATGTTCTCAGGCAAATCTGAGTCGCGCTTGTCGATGAGCTACTGTTAGTTTCGGTCTATTAGCTGGTCTCTTTGAGGATAGCTTCTTTAAGTCTTCTTTTGCCTGTCTAATGATTGACAACCCGGCCACGAACTTGTCGGAGCTCCTGCTGGACCTCAAGGCCGATGAAGTGGCGATTTCTTAGTGTCGTGTTGAAAATGAAGCGGTCGTCTCCGTGTAAAGGCGCCAATTTTTGGTAACGTCTGTAGACTCTGAATACAGCTGACTGGCTCAGGTGTAGTTGCGCAACGACTAAATGTTTGTTATGCCCTTCTTGCAATAGGGCAATGACTTGAGCTGTTTCTTCCGGGGCGGTATCCATTTTTCGGTGGCTTAATTAGTGAGGAGGTATAGCAGAGATATTGATGGATCAAGGTTCGATAAAGGAATAATAGGAAAAATTCAGTTGCATGTGTTTTTACAGGGAATGAATAGTCCGCAACAAGTACATTGCTGAGCGAGCCAAAACGGGTCTACTGAGTAAAACTATTTTAATTGGTAAAACTTTTTGGAAACCCAAATGTTTTTGGTATTATTGGGAACAGTAAAAAATCAGTCTAATAATACCAAAAATAATACCACTGTTTGAAAATTAAATTGTTACTATACTTATTCCATCCATAGTCGGATGTAAGCCTTCCCAAGTTGTTTCCCATGAACTCTGTTGTTTGCTTTGCATCCAATCGTGTCCTGCTAATCTTTTCAGGTCATCTGTCCATCTTGTCTGTGGTGTCCCTCTGTTTTATGTTCTCTAGGCCTCCATTCTCTATACGGCTTGTCCATCTGTTATTATTCATCCTTGCGATATGCCCCGCCCAATTCCACCTTAATATACATATTCATTGTATTATATCTGTCACTTTTGACCTTCTTCGTATCTCGAATACGATCTTGGAGCATGCTCTTCTCTATTGCTCTTTGGGTTACCTGGAGTTTAATTATACTTTTATTTAACGTTTCGTTGCCAGATGTTAATACCGGCAGTAAATATTGAAAAAACCACTTGGCTTTTGTTATATTTGGGATATCATTCCTTTCGAACGTAGGCCAAGCTTCCCTAAGTTAGCCTTTAAATTATTTTTGATATTACGATTTTTTGAACATGTCTTGTACCTTTTCTATTCTTTCACCTTTTATTAATACACTGTTACTTTTTGGTTGTTCAAATATTGGTTTAGGTGAAGTTTATTTTTAGACCTATTTCTCGAAACTTGCCTTATCTAGCATTTCTTTTAATTTTCTGATTATGTTTGCGATCAGAGTGACTCATCTTCAAGCATTATTTGTTTAATGTGTCACCATCCATTAGCATTCCTATATTTTCCCACGATTTGAACATGTTTAATCAACAAGGGGATACTTGTGCCTTATCATTCGTCTTTTAATTTTGACTATTTGTTTCTTCTTCAAGCATTATTTGTGATGTGTCATTTCTATATATGTTTTAAGGACTTGTGCATCATATCTCTACCGAATCAAAGCTTTTTGCAAACCATTGCTGTCGACAAGGTGACCTTATATTCACTTGCTTTTTCCATTAGTAATCTAATTGCTTGATGATGGTCCAAAGTGCTGTATCCCCATCTAAATCCTGCTAGTCCACGTGTTGATAACTCTCTAATTTGTTCGTTAACCTATATATTATGATTCTAGTGATAATTTGGATAGTACCGAAAACAGGATGATGAGTTTGTAATTCTCTAATTTAAATTTGTTCTCATCTTTAAAAATAGGCACAATGAAGGTGTTTACTCAAGGTGTTTACTCAAGGTGTTTATTCAAGGTGTTTACTCAAGGTGTTTATTGTTGTTATTTTACTTTCTATAAGGCACCTGTTAAATAGAGCTTGAAGAGATTGTATTATCGATGCCCCTTCATACCTAATCATTTCTATAATTATTTCATCGTCCACTGGTTCTTTGTTGTTATGCATATAATTTATCATTTTTATGGTTATTTCGTCGTCCCCTGGTTCCTTGTTGTTGTGCATATGTTGTATGGCGTTCATTATTTTTTCGTTGTTACACCGGGAAATTGCTTTAGATACCACATTTCTTACTATCACTAAATTTCCTTTTTCTTTCGCGGACGGTGGTGATATTCTCGTTTCATATAGTGTTTGATAATATTTCTCTGCAGAATATATATATATATATATATATATATATATATATATATATATATATATATATATATATATATATATATATATATATATATATAATATATATATATATATATATTGACAGCCTCCAAGAAGGCTTTTAGTACTACATAACTACCTAGGCGTAATTAAACTCTAGAGCATTGCTGCCCGTATTGTGAACTTTTTAGAGTGTATTATGTCAACGTGATTCAACTTCTAAAGTCCAGCATAAAAACAAGAACAGTCTCAATTCTTAGTACAAAAGGGCATACTTCAGACTCATGGATTAGGTCATTTATTAAAGAGTATAACGAGGAGGTGATAAGAATAAATTATCTACTGTATATGGCCGACCCCAAACTAGTGGCATATACTAAAATCAAGCTCAAACACCTACCCAAGACGGAGAAAAGTTTTTCAGAGTTGTAACGATGCAACTTAGACCAGATGAATGCAGTATTTTAAATATGATTAAGGGATAAGCTCAACCCGGTGGCTTTGAGACGAAAGATGGGCAGAATATTGAGGCAATGGGGGCTGAATAACCCTATAAGAAACAGAACAGTAAAATACGAATTAACTGACCAGTTTATAAACAGGATTAGGCGTGTATTACAAATCTAATTAAACAGCAGACTGCAAAGTGGCCAAAACATATGCGTGCTCCGCACTCAGCTGCACGGAGATGGACAACTTGGAAAAAAAAATTAGACACTCTTCACGAACACACCGAAACATCGCCTTTGGAGTGCTACCGTAAGAACAACGCTACCTTTATAGTAAGGAGAAAGAAACTGGCACATAGAAGCAAGCAACTAAACCAACAAATAATAAATCCGCGCTAATGTTCCCGAGGGTTTGCTAAAATTTCCGTACTACACCGGACAATATGCGAGGCAGTCGATTCAACACCGCCGCAGCTAGGGGAACGTGAAATACTGCCAATCATCGAAAGATGGTTCCGAGATGAAATTCAAAAGAACAGAATAATAGACCAGGAACAAATCCTTAACGAATACTATTTATTACTGAATTTGAAATATCGACCACAAATTAGTTTAAAATTCTTGCGAGGAAAATAACTAACAAATCACTGACAAATTTTTAAATTAAAGCCAATATATTTAAGTTTAGACAGTAGTATTTCATGAATTAAAAATCGAAAATTCTAACTATGCCAGTAGCAAAACCAGGAACCATTTTATTACCTTTAAATTTGCGAAGTAAATTTTCTGTACCAAAATTTTCCCAGACCCTACATTTGTTAATATATTCCACAACCTTACTCATTGCTGTTCATTTAAATTAAATATAATTGCTTTGTTTATAAAAATGCCTTGTACCAGACTAGTGTATCTGATTCAAAAATGATCCGCGAAAGGATTTTCCAAACTATAACTGCGTTTTTTAAACAGATCATTTTAAAAATAAAGGTTTTATTATTACACACTTATGAATATTCGTAAGGCAATATAAGGATCATGGTAATTTTTATCAGCAAAAAAAACGGCCGCAAGCTCAACCAATTATAAACTAGTACTGCGGATATGGATCTACTGAATGTGCTAATCTATTGAATTTCTTCCTAATCTTATAAATTGGTAAAATCATCGAA
The DNA here is from genome assembly GCA_019049505.1 of Pachyrhynchus sulphureomaculatus. Taxonomy (NCBI): domain Eukaryota; kingdom Metazoa; phylum Arthropoda; class Insecta; order Coleoptera; family Curculionidae; genus Pachyrhynchus; species Pachyrhynchus sulphureomaculatus. Next base: position 141,153,103 of record CM032456.1, read on the forward strand.
AACGGTGAGATAATATTATGGCCTGATAAAGCTAGTTGTCACTTCAAAAAAAAAGTTACTGCTAACCTGAAAAAATACAATATCGATTTTGTACGTACTCAGGAAAAATCCCACTGGTGCTTACTACTGTGAAGTTTTAGACTGTGAAATTTTTCAAAATAAATAGCGAAAAGACCAATACTTGCTATACAAATGTATATTGTACACTTGATTTTTCAAAACTTAATAACTTAGGGATAGCGAAAAAAAACGTCAGTTATCAATTATAAATTTTTTAAGGGTTAAAAGCATCGGCAGATAGATGTCATATATATATATATAAAGAAAAAAAATATGTAAAACTGTTGTTAGAAAACATTTTGTTGGACAATTACTATCCTAAAGCTCTAATTAAAAAGAATTTTCAAAGACCCCCCTTCAAATTAATCCAACTGTCACCACTAATGTCGATATTAAAGTAGGAAAGTTACAATACATTGAAGGCCTTTCCCAGTCCTTGTCTTCTCTTTTTAAAAATACAAACATTAAAATTGCTAATTACAACATAAAAAGAATGAATTGTTTTTATACGAATTTAAAAGATAAAATCGATACTTTACAAAGATCTAATAGAATCTATGGCATTCCCTGTCAATGTGGTTTGGTCTACGTTGGACAAACTTCACAAAAGCTCTCTAAAAGATTAGGCGCTACACAAAAGTGAGAGTAAACACAAACCTAACGCAACTAGCTTGAGCTTACACGTAAATAATACAGATCACAGAGTACAATATAACAACAGCTTCATTCTGGATGTTAAGACTAATTATTTCAGAAGAAGTTTCTTGGAAATGTGTTACATAAAAACCTGTAAAAATAATCTCAATCACAAAAAAGACATAGAAGGATTGAGCTCCATGTATACTTATTTATTAACACAAAACTATACCAAACCAATAAAAAAGAACGATCGATCTTTATGAAAAAATTAGTTTCTAGTAAAGTTGACGTTTCTTTTCTCCTTCTGTCATGTTTGCTATTTATTATCAGTTACTTTTCTATGTCTTCTTGTTAAAATTAAATAATTAAAAAATTAAATATGACAAATAATAAATAATGTCCAGTATTAATTTTCTCAAAATTTTTAAATTAGTCTATAAATCTCTTGATTATAAAATTAAAGAATATAATTAAAATAAATAACTCGCCGAAGAGTAACATTCATCAAATTTAAGTCCCCCCTTTTTTATAAAATTAAAACTAAAAAATAGATATCATTAATAATTAATAGTTTATCTAAAATTAGCATCCACCTAAAAAATTTACCACATCCCTAACTTCAATACTTTTTATGGTTTTTTGTCGACCTGATGACGACATAGACTACCAACAATATCCGGTTCGGACTAAAATATCACTAAAGAGTTACTAAACTCGACGTCAAAAAATTTTAAAATGGAGTACCATTTCAACATCATGGTGTTTCTTGCAGTTATGTTTCGGTCTTCAAAAAGTGTTTTTAACTAATGTTTATTGACAAAGTTTTATTTTTAATATTTTGTGTAACTCTCTAAATGTCTTTTAATCATGTTTGTGTAATCATTCATACTACCTGGCCAACAAAAATGCAAATTTCATTGTCTACACCAGAGATGAACTAACTGCTGACATTTTTGTAAGTAATTTCACATACAGTTGTACAATTCATTTAATCACATTTTAAAAAACGAACGTTTTGGTTTATTTTCTGTACCTGGTTTGCATTTTTAGAATCCAGAAGAAGCTACCATTAGGCAGCGAAAGCTCGATAATAAAAATAAAAAGCAGATACTAGAGCCTTTAGATCTTTGATTGTTCATCTCTTCTCCTTAAAAGGGCGTTTCCCAGTAGTTAAACTTAGGATTGTTTGTTGCCAGGGCCCTGTTACTGTCCTTCCTCTTTCTTATATATATATATATATATATATATATATATATATATATATATATATATATATATATATATATATATATATATATATATATATATATATATATATATATAACTACTTCCAGTTTGACAGGAAGTAATCGCAACTTTCTTATTTTTAATGGAACCCTGTATATTTTTTTGTCAATTTTAATTCGCTTTGAAATTCTCTTTCCTATGATGTATCACAAGTTGACATTTGTTTAACAGGTAACCGGCAAAAACTGATTTAAACTCTTAGACTTAGGCGACCATGGCAGATATACTAGCAATGGTTTTGTTCGCTTTATCTCACTTTAGAAAGAATTTAGGACTATCCATTTATCATGCCATTTTCGCGAGTCTTAGTGGCTCCTAGAAAAGTTACAGAATTTCTCTTTAAATAATGATCAATATCACCGAAATTAAAATAGGAATACATATTATTTATTTAACCTAAGTACATTTTACAGGTTTTTTGCCAACATACATCTAACAGAACTATCTAACGCAAATTGAATTTATTATTATTTTCAGAAAATAAGAAACCTATTTATTAAATAAATATTTAAATGCAAATAATAAAACCAAAACATTTAATAATAAGAATAACCCAACAAAATCGATAATCGTAATTAATTAATATTAGAAAGAAGTAATATTGTAACTAAGTAACACAATAAAAATAAATAGGCAAAAATATTTTATACTAGATATAAATTTGCTAAGTATTTATTCCAAATGTTCAAAATGCTGTCGGTTGTTAATCCTACACAATCTTGTTTTTCTCATCGTGGCTCTCATAACGTTCTGCAACTGAATTTCAGTAATTTGATTTACTGCTCTTCTTAAGTGCATTTCTAAATCATTTCTGTCTGTTGGTGGATTTTTGTAAACTTTTTCTTTTAGATGGTTCCACATAAAAAAATCAAAAGGAGTAAGATCTGGCGATCTTGCAGGCTACTTATTAGGTCCATTGGCACCTAACTAATTTGCACCAAATCTCTGATTCAAGTAATTTACTACATTTGTACTATTGAGGGCTGGAGCGCCATCCTGTTGGAAAATAATGTTCCCATGTTTTAAAGGTAAAGTTTCTAAAAAATCTTCAACATAATTTTTATTGAACTCCAAACATCTTTCTCCATTTAACGCACCAGCAATATAATAGGACCAATAATTCTTGTGCAAAGGATACTCAACCACACGTTAAAGCCGAATCTTTTTTGATAGGGCCGAATATCGAGTATTGTTACGATTAAATAGACCCAAATTGGCAAATCTAGATTCATCCAAAAATAGAATGTTGTAATGAAATTGGTTACCAAGGTGGTATCTTTGCAAAAACCAATTATAATAATCCATTCTTGTTTGGCAATCTGTTTGAAATAAATGTTGGTTTATTTGATGCACTTTCCATAAATTAATAACATGTCTACTTTTTCATCCGTTGAATATATTTTTATTAACGAAAAATGATTTTTGACGTAAAGTAAACAATAATAATGGCCATTTTGGTAACACGCAGCAACCATGACTTTCGGTTCGTCTGTTTTATCACAGCCTACTAAGTCCGTAATGGAACTTGTTGATATCACATTATTGCATAATAAAACGGTTTATTTTCTAAAAATAATATTAAATCCAATTGGCGTTAGATAGTTCTGTTAGATATATGTTGGCAAAAAACCTGTAATGTGTAACTAGGTTAAATAAAACATATGTGTTCCTATCTTAATTTCGGTGATATTGATCATTATTTAAAGAGAAAATTCTGTAACTGAATGTAAAGCATAAAATTTTGTAGGAGACACTTAGACTCGCGAAAATGGCATGATAAATGGATAGTCTTAAATTCTTTCCAAAGTGAGATAAAACAAACAAAAACAATTGCTAGTATATCCGCCATGGCCGCCTAAGCCTAAGGGTTTAAATTAGTTTTTGCGGGTCACCTGTCAAACAAATGTCAACTTATGATGCATTGTTGGAAGGAGAATTTCAAAGCGAATTGAAATTGATAAAATAAATACAGGGTTCCATTAAAAATAAGAAAGTTGCAGTCACTTGGTCAAACCGCAGGTAGTTAAAAATATTTCTTAAGTGATAAAAAAGCCTAATAATGTCACATTCTGGTATCTAAAAATGCAAATATGTAACTTTCAAAATAAAAAAAATTACAGGTTGTTACATGTTGGCTGTGTCACCTGGTATATATATATATATATATATATATATATATATATATATATATATATATACATGTATATAAATATATATATATATACATATATATATATATATATATATATATATATATATATATATATATATATATATATATATATACATGTATATATATATATATATATATATATATATATATATACATGTATATATATATATATATATATATATATATATATATATATATATATATATATATATATATATATACATATATGTTAGTTATGAAACTAGTTGGGGAACTCGGTAAAAGGGCATCAACAGATGTTCATACTATATTCATTTAGCCAATATTTCGGTCCTAGGTTGGGACCTTCATCAGGGCACAAACTGAAAAAGAGATAACAAAGCAACCAATAAAGAAAATTAGGCATGAAGAATTGGTGTTGTTAAGTCAATTTTTTAATTATTAATTTTAATTATTAATTTTTAATTTGCAATTTTTAATTTCAATCTTACAATTATTAATATGGAACTATTGTAATTTAAAAGTATTATTGTTCTAAACAATCATAAATTATTATTATTATTATTATTATAAAAAATGTCAAAAACAAAATGCGAGTGACTCACATGTAGTATGCAATTTAATCTAACAAGAATGACCATAAATAGCAATCGCCATAGCAAAGACCAGCACTGAAATAAAACAACCATTATTCACTAACATATTAATATAAAAACATGGCATTTACAGCAGGGATGCCATTAAAAACGTTAGATGCTGAAAAATCAAAATTAATTAACCACCTGCCATCTCAAAGAAAAGTGACAATTCTGACAAAGGACGACCACCTGACAGATGTAAGGGATCAAAATGAATAAAAGGAAAGGTTAAACAACCAGGAAAGAACCGGTTGTACAAATTAAATGCTACGTCATATAGTAAAATTTTTTGGTTTGAAGGGAAAAGGTATCTAATGGGAACGCAAATTTTCGCTGTTATGGTAATTAATTGACATATGGAGGAAATGATTTTTCTTCATCTGGGGGGAAATAGAACAAGGAAAAGGAGGCGGCAAGTGGAGAGGGTTTTTCATTAATTGGGAACATACTAAGCAATTTATTATTATTATTATTGTTATTATTATTAATGTTATTACAGATGGAAGTGTAATTATCAAGAATTTCAGGAGAAATCAAGAAAAACATGTACTTAAACAAGGTGGTACCCAGAGGGCAAACATGCAGACAGACAGAGCTGTAAGCTACCAAAACGAAAAATTTTTATGACGAGTGTGACGACCCAGAGATATTATGTGAGGAATGAAGATCACAAGAAAGAAGAAAGCTGTATATGCTGCTCAAGCCGTCAAGATCAGTTTTTTATTGATATTTTCGGGATTCTCGTTGATATAGCACATCTCAAGAAATTCTCTTTTAAGAAGGTTTTTTTTGGATATGAAGGATTTTTGGTTCTCTGAAGTTGAAGGAATGTCCATTATCGACAGAGTGAATCGCCAGTGCACATCTCTGTGGAGACATCTAGTGTCGCTTTTAATGCGATGCGGCGGTTGAGAGATTGTGATGTCTGGCCAATTTACAGCAGGACAATCAAGACAGGAAATGGAATAGACAATATCTGACAAAATACGCTAAAAATACGCTTGTTTTTATAGAAGTAATACTTGTCAATCTTAACATTGGGAATGACACGCAAAATATGAACCAATTTAGAAGTAAGACCAGGTATAAATGGCAAAGAGAGCAACGAAGGACTTATTTCCGTAGGGCTAGCAGGGGGTAGATGGGGTGGAAGGGAAGGAGGGGATGAGCGTACAGGAGGGGCCTCTGGTAGATGTCATTAGAGAGGAAGAGCTTATCGACTTCGTCCTTGGTCTTGAGCAGGAACTTCTTATTGTACCCTTTTTCCATAAAGAGATTGGTAAGTAGTGTTTGTGCTTGAGATAGATAATTTGGGTGAGCTATATTTCTGATTCTTCGATATAGGCCCTTTATGACATTTATTTTAATTTGCATTGCATACTACATGTGAGTCACTCGCATTTTGTTTTTGACATTTCTTCATAATAATAATAATAATAATAATTTATGATTGTTTAGAACAATAATACTTTTATATTACAATAGTTCCATATTAATAATTGTAAGATTGAAATTAAAAATTGCAAATTAAAAAATAATAATTAAAATTAATAATTAAAAACTTGACTTAACAACACCAATTCTTCATGCCTAATTTTCTTTATTGGTTGCTTCGTTATCTCTTTTTCAGTTTGTGCCCTGATGAAGGTCCCAACCTAGGGACCGAAATATTGGCTAAATGAATATAGTATGAACATCTGTTGATGCCCTTTTGCCGAGTTCCCCAACTAGTTTCATAACTTAGGATTTTGTTAGATACTGCAACTTTTGCTTTCTCTCTCTTTATTTTATATATATATATATATATATATATATATATATATATATATATATATATATATATATATATATATATTATATATATATATATATATATATATATATATATATATATATATATATATATATAAAATATTTTACCAGAATGGAATGAATTAACGTGGACTTGCAACTCAAAACTATCGCTACTCAAAAGAACATCAAAATGCCTAGAAAGTGCAAAATACACAATCGTGATTATTTTCTTAGCACATCTGGTCGTAAATTCTACATACTATTTAATTACGGAGTACCTCCTCGTATCTGCGCCGCCTCTATTGTTGTGAGATATTTACCTTACCTTCATCTCCAAAATTTACACGGAGTTACAAGTTGTAGTAACTAATTTTTTCGTCGCTAATAATGATGCATTGGCGATTATATTTAATATACAAAAAAAGCGCTTAAATTTCTTATTTGTATTGAGCCCAACCAATAAGTCAAACAATCACCAACATTACAATATATAAAGACTTTTGTTTCAGCAAGCATGATATAACCGACAAATGTATGGTCCCCACTAAACACTTGCGGGTAATCGGCGGTTCATATTGCCGTTGTTAATCCGTTTGCGGTCATGATAATATTTTCGAGTCAACGAATTGCCAGATTCCAACAGAAGATGTCACTAGTTTGGTACGCTAAATACGACTTCTCCTGTCATATAGAATGCAGCCGGAATATGTCAGTGGAATACGGAATTTGGCATCAGCGTTAGATCTAATGCGTCGGCATGACAAGTTATAGCCAAGGGGGACCGAATCTCTAGGGCATTTTGTTTCATAATTAAACATTTTATTTAGTTTTAGTAAATTATTTCTTTAAAATGATAACTAGTGCTTTTTAAATTTATTTAGATGGTAACCGTTTGATATTTTAGCATAATTAACTAAATGACGGATTAAATCTGGAAATTACCAAAATTAGAATTTTTTTTTTTTAAGTTTTGTTGCCAACATACAATGAGGTTCATATATTTATTACAATTAGGACGAGATAGTAAACTCTTTTATAGGCAATATAAAGTTCTGGTAAAGCACACTATATATCTAATTGCAAAGAATTCATACACTTTTGTAAGACCACCAGAGAGATCTTAACCACATACAATTCATCTAAATTGAAGATACCTACGACCTAAAAATATTCTACATGAAACTTTTAATTTTAAATAAATCCTCCAGTTTCTAATTTTTTTTTTGAACAAGTGCATTGAAAATCTGCGAAAACATTCATATCAAAGGAATTTATCAAAATAGTAACCAACTGTCTGCTGACTGGTTAGTATTTTCAATAACACCCTTTGATGTTACAGGTTCTCGCAGATTCTCAATACTTATGCTATAAAAGACCAGTCAAGTACAAGTCGAACTTACGCAATTAATGTACGGCGATTGCTTTTTAAATAAAATTTTTTGTTACGAAGGTATAAAATGATCAGTGACTTCACAAAACACATCCCAAATGAGTTTTTAACAAAGTTTGTTTCCGATCTTTGTCGACAACTGATGACTTTGAAATTTTCATTTTTTTTTATATACCAGATAAATTATTAATTATTATATTATTTGTGATAATTTTCGTTCAACCTACACCTTATGGAGAACATTCCAGAACGTTTTTAAAATTTTTCAGTACTTTTCGAGATAGGGTGGCTGAACGGGGCTTTTTGGCCATTCTTTTAAAAATAATACAAAGAAAAATGTGCTCAAGTACATCATATATATTTTTGAACTCATGTATCCACAAGCTTTCATTTGACACCCCACTCGATGACCAATTCCAATTTCAGCCCTTGAAACTAACCCCTTAATTCAAAATTTAACTTTCAAAACTACACGGCTCTAATTGGGCCATCAATTTCTATATTTGTGCCAAATTTCACCTTTCTGTATCAAATAGTTTCTAGGAAAATCAGATGTGACAGCTGGATAGACGGGCCGACAGACGGACACCGAAGTGATCCCAAAACTAATGAACTGAAGGGTTTATTTCAAATTCGAAAACTTTATAAAAAATTATTTTAGAGTAGTAAATGTCTTGAATTTATGAGTTATGTGCCATTATCGTTCCTCTTATGAATCTGCAGAAACGTATGACGCCTTTGTAAATAGATGGTGTTTTTCTCATACTGCTGTATTGCCTATAATTCAGAAAAGTTTCAAATTTCTCGTTGAATTCCTCTTTTAATTAGTAATAAATACATGAAGCTTTTACAGTATATCCTTATCTGTACTTTAAATAAATTTGAAAAAGTTTAAATTATAGTTCCAATAATTTCCAAAAATGTTACCCATATTTCAAGTTCTACAAGAATGTACGTTCTGCAGTCACAAATGTGCCTAATTCCATTAATATAAATATATACCTTAACTTTTATTACATGTTTTAATATTTTTTGAAATAAATTTATATTTTTTGTTTGTAATATGAATAATATATAATTAATTTTTGACCATCTTAATTTATAATTCATATTTTTCTAGAATAAGTTAGTTAGTTACACAATGAGGACGTAAATAACTTCTGCATGTTGAGTTTAAGATCTAGATTAAATACGATGTGTATTAGAATTTCTAAAATTTTTTCTCTCGTCCTTGGTTTAAGTTAAAATCGAGAAAATTATTTCAATTGACATTATCCAATAAGAAAATAAAATGTTTAAATATACCGTACTGTTAACACAATATTTATCTTTAACGCGAATATTTTTTCCTGCATTTGTATTGTTTTGACAACGAATAAAAAAAAAGCGGGTTAATTCAGACAAAAATTATTTTCCCTCAGAGAAAACACCAAGCTCTAATATTTACATTTTGCTTTGTAAAAGGCAGATATAATTTCATAAAACATTATGATTTTTCGTTTCGTTTAACTGTGTTGTTTGTTCTCTATTTTTATTTTCCTTCCAGCAAAACGATATTTTATGACAAATAAAATGTTCGTAAAAGAAACCAACAATATTTCAAATAAACAATATTAAATAGTAGTTAAAACATATTAATTTCAATTTAATTAACTTTACTTTTATAATTTTATTCGTAGTTAATCGCGGTTATTGAGTAGTTTGCTGTTTAACCTGAGTACATATTTATGTTAAGCGTATCAGCACATATAGACAGTAAAAACGTGTCCGCGATAATTCATTTCTGGTAGATGCGATTCTAGAGAAACCTTTGTTTACAACGCATTTTAGTAAAAATATCAGTCGATTCCGACCTTGGAAATCACGTAAAATTCAAAATGAGACACTTGTTTGCGCGTTGGTTCGAGGCAGTCTTTGTTTGTTCCCATTCAAAGGGGCCTAAACTGACACATTCCCGTTTAAACATATTAAAAATAAATATCGTTTGTGAAGAAGTGAGTAAATCGTTTTAACGAGACGAAAAATTCGACGACTTGCCAAAACGTGGCTCGGTAGGCAAAGGCACTCTCAAAGTCGAAAAACGAACCGTGTCTTTGTTTTGACGGGAACCGAAATTAACGCTGCATCAAGGAGCGGCAAAATTAAGAAAATCTGGTTTGAATGTATCCTATGTGACCATTCGATAACATCTTCATGCTCATGAAAATTCCGAAGCACGTTGGAGACACCTTTGCTGGGCGAAAATCACGGAGCGAAGCGACTCGCTTGGGCCCACGATAAAATACTAAAGTGGCCCTACAAATCGCAGGACGCCAGCCCTATTGAAAAGGTGTATTCCCGTGTAAAGAGAAGGCTCAAAGGAAAGACTCAGAGAAAGGATTTTGACTTAGTTTCCTCGCGAAATTCGAAAAATTTGGAGATCATTACCGTAGTATGCAGAAAATATTGTCGACAGCATGTAGGAAGTAATTAGACAACTTATTAAGGAAATTGCGCCATTTTTAGCACACCAAAGAATACACTGATGGCAAAAATTGTTCTCGCAACACATTTTTTCAAGAATACGAGCGGTCACGTTCGTACTTGACAGACAATACATATCAAAGAAGTCTGAAAGTTAATAATTATGTGAGTATGCAAAAGTTACTTATGTTTCAAAAAAATTGCTCTAAAATTTATAGCACTACATAAATATATTAAAAAATATAAAACTTAACAATTCTTTAAGAATATTCCTTTTCATTTCATTCTATTAAAAATCGTATACCTATATTACTGTTATCTGTTAAAGGGTATCGAGGCTATTATATTAATTTGTTTAATTTTTATTCGACTGATTTTTAAAAGAGCGTTCCACAACTCTACCCATTCAATGCTCTTCTATGCTCTGTCATTTTTCTCTTCCAGATTTTTGGATATCTTTACGTTTCTGGGCTCTAGATCACGAAAAATATATTTTTCTATTTCTGTGAGTCCGACTGTTTGTCGGTTTGCTTTTTTGCTTGGAGGATAACTTTCGAACAAAATAGATTTCAAATTTGGTACACATATAATATTAAAAATAGCAACGAGGTCTATCATTTTTAAGCAATACCCCTTCAGAGAAAGGTTATAAAAGTGTGGAGTCATTAAATATCGCGCACTTTTAATAGTATTATGATAATTTTTTCTGATTTTTGTTGGAGTAATGGAAAAATTTTAACCACAAATAGTTATTAGGATTGAAACATAAAAGGGGTTAGATTATTTATTTATTTTTTCCAATTTTAGCCGAAATAGTATGTAGACTGAAAAGTCAGCTTCTAGATTTAAATAGCTTCGAAGCCCTTCATCTGTTGAACATTTTCTTATAATTATTATTGGACTATAAATTCCCGATCACTTGATCGACCAAATTTATTAAAGGACTGAGTGCTTGTGAAGGGTATACCGAGTAAATTAATTTGCCGATTTTTTATTTTCTTTCATCGTGTCTTATTTTAAAAAAGGATTATCATATAAGGTGTAATGTAGAAATTATAATATAACGTTATAATACGAAGCCTATTAAAAAAAAAACCTGAAAATATCCTAATGACAGTTTGATTAACTAATTACAATTTTATTAATATATTACTAAAACAAATTTTATTTAAATAAACAAAAGAAATGCGATAGAAGTAACATCCGACGGCGAGTGAAAATTCTGATGTATTTAGTTAAAAGTGAGTTTTTGTCCGTCATTATCAAATATAAGTCGTATAATCAGTAAGCTAAAATTTTGACTAATATACCTCTATAAGGAATCGGAAAATTGTTTTATATATTTTCCAAATGTTTCGGAAAACCTGGATGCTTATTATGCAAATTTTAACAAAATGGTAAGAGTAACGAGGCCATAGACGATATTGAAAGGTTAACAGTAACCACTTCGTAAATTTTCAAGAACCATCCTTTTAAAACAGTTCAAAAAATAACGAATTTTAAGTTTCAGGAAACCAGAAGTTTAGGGGTCGGCAAAACTTGATGGAATTTTGATTAGTAAATAATTTTGTTTCTAACCTAAACAGTAATTGTTAACAGTATTATATAACATAACTTAATTTTTTGTTATAGCCTTCTAGCTTATTTATATTTTTATTGATTTTTAATTAAGGTGAACTAGTTAGCTGTAGCAATAATGAGATTTCGTGATGATTACTCTCTAAGCCTGCTGTGCTTGCACTCATTCTTTTTGAGCGAATGTTGACTTTAGTGCAATAACTAAAAGCCTTGGTTATAGAATTTATCGATTATTCCTGAAAGGTCGAGTGAAAAAAAGTAAAATTGCAACTCAAATTTTTACAAAGTGAACGTTTTTTATTTTTAAAACTAAAGGGATTTTTGCAGAAATAATTAAACAAAATTCCTCAACGTCAGTCAACGGTGGGAATCAAAAGAAAAAAATAGTGACCGTTGAATACTCTGCATAAAAGTAAAATATTGAAATTGCTGCTTAAGCTTTATGTATGTATATATATATATATATATATATATATATTATATATATATATATATATATATATATATATATATATATATATATATATATATATATATATATATATATATATATATATATATATATATATATATATATATATATATATATATATATATATATATATATATATATATATATATATATATATACATAAAGCTTAACCTCGAACAAACATTAAAAAAAATAGAAGCAAAAATGTAGTGGAATGGAGTCCCAATACGAGAAGATTACTTATATACTCTAAGTTTCGCAGACGACCAAGTAATCATAGGGCACGATAAGGAAGACCTCAGTTATATGGTAAGAAAACTGAAAGAAGAATACACTAAAGCAGGATTAGCAATAAACTTTGATAAAACGGAATATCTAACAACAAAGGAGGGATACGTGGAGAATCTAGAAGTTGATGACGAAACAATAATCAAAGAACCGATAGATTTAAATATTTAGGAACCATCATTTCAAGAAACGCAACATCAGAAGAAGAGATTAAAGCTAGATTAGGACAAACGCGGACATGCGTAAGACAATTAAATTCGATCCTATGGGACAAGCACATTACAAAGAGAAACAAAACACGCATATACAAATCAATAATACAAAGCATACGGGTCAGAAACATAGACGATCAACAAAAGAAATAAATCTAAAATTAACGCGGTAGAGATGGAGTATTGGAGAAGATGTGGTAAAGTGACACATATGGAGAGAATAACAAATGCAGAAATAAGAAGCAGAATGAACATCAAAGAGAACGCAATAAACACCATTGAAGAAAAACGATTAAAATGGTATGGACACATAAGACGGAGCGAAGATAATAGGTGGATAAAGAAAATAACGGAGTGGAGCCCTATGGGGAGAAGAAAAAGAGGAAGACCCACACGATCGTGGAGAGACGATGTGGACGAGGCTATGGAGGATAGGGATCTAACAGATGGAGACTGGGAAGATAGAAACGGATGGAATCAAAGGCTGAGAGAAGGAAGACAGCGTCAGCTGTAAAAAAAATCCTTGATATATATATATATATATATATATATATATATATATATATATATATATATATATATATATATATATATATATATATATATATATATATATATATATATATATATATATATATATATATATATATATGTATATATATATATATATATATATATATATATATATATATATATATATATATATATATATATATATATATATATATATATACGCTAATAAGGGACCGGCGAAAACGGTTCGCTATTAGCGATGTTCGTAATAAACGATAAATGCTAATATGTATTTATGGATGTACCATCAAATTTGAGGCATCCTTAACATATCAGAAATTCATTCTTTTTATTAATGGTTATAATAGATACATACATATTTCAAGTACATAAATATATTTTATAGTAATTTATATATATATATATATATATATATATATATATATATATATATATATATATATATATATATATATATATATATATATATACAACATTAACAACAGTTTTTTGATAAATCGGTAATTTTAGTTTAGTTTATTTCTGTGAAATGAATATCATTAATATGTAAATCCACTTCGTCTAGTTGATGGAGACCACTTTGGGGAGTATTTTGTGACAGAAGGAAATGACGGACCCTGTCAATATGTCGAAGTGCCTCTGGAACTGGTATCAACTCCGTACCAGCAGATTCTTCATCTTCCTCCTCCTCATTATCATCAATGTGCAGATACGACAATAGCATCATTATCCAAGTATTCAACATTGACAGGATTCTCATTAACATGGACAAGTTCAATGAAATTAGTTTTAGTACAAGGAAGGTTATCTTATTCCTATTGAATTTTCTTCATCCATTCGACTAATGGCAGTCATCGTCTGATTTCCAATTATTTCCAAACTTTAGGAAACCGCCGTACTGAAAGCAATTATAAATTATTTGTATTGATACTCTCTGCCATTCCATATGAATGAAGTGTATTGTATCCAAAAGACCGAGAGTGAAATTTTCCCTGCTATTACCAAAAAAAATACCATTTTCGAGAGAAGAAGTCGACGACAATGGCTTTGTAAACTATGAATAACACCCTGATCCATAGGCTGTAGTTTGGAACTGGTATTTGGTGGCATGAGCCCTGCTGTAGTGCAAATTTTTAACATCTGGATAATGGATGTCTACTAACATTATGATTCTTCGGTTTTTACGGAGTAACTCAGCATCCCATTCCCGCAATTCATTCGTAAACATCTCTGTGGTCATATATGCTCTTTTATTAGATTTGTAATTTAGTGATAACGGTACAACATTATTGTAGCATCTAAGGGTTTTAGATTTTCAAATTACCAATAACTTTCTTTTTTCTGTCCCTGTTAAATTTGCTACCAGAAACACAGTGATTCTTTCTTTGTAGAGCTTTCCACCTTCACAGTTCTTCCCTTTGAATCTCAAAGTTTTGTCAGATGTAAGCTTGTATTATAATCCGGTTTCATCTCCATTAAGTATGTCCTCATTTGCAAAATTTTCTAATTATTGGCCGCTTATTCTGCAGCCAGTCATCTCAACGTCCATATCAACTGCAGAAGATTCTCCAAGAATTTTTCCACTCATATAATGTCTTTTTTTAAACTTTTCTATCCAGCTTCTACTAAATTTAGATTCTTTATCTTTTAGTAACTTCTTTCCAAATTCTTCAGTCTTCGATGGCAATATAACACCGCTAATCGCTACATTTTTATTTCTTTGTTGAGAACAAAATTTTAAAAGTTCCCGATCTACTTCAGAATTCGTGGGCTTTATAATTTTTTGAACATTTAAGTTTTGGCCTTTTTCGAACATTTCCAATATTTTTTCTTTATTTTTCCAAATTGTACCAACCTGGAATTAAAATGTCGAATTGTAATTTACATTCATATTTCAGAATATGTTTAGGGGCGTTTACGTCGTCGAGATTTCGCAAAAACAATACTTTCTATAAATATTTGCGCTATGGATCATGGACGGGAGAGTGAAAATTAAAACCTGAAAAAGATATGCGATCATTTCAGAGGACACCTACAAATGTTTTTATGCAGTACTCACGGTTGATCTACTTAATCGCATTTCCGACCAAACTTTGCTTTGTTTTGCAGCTCGTGACAATCTTTTGACAATATATTTAATATTCAAAGTTAGAGATTTACGTGTTTTCTTTCAAATTGCGTCACTCGTGAGAGACCAAAGCAATGCCGGTGACCGTTCTTGCCCCACTTGCGCCCTTGAAAGGTTTCGTAGAATAATCTACTTATTCGATTAAATGTATATGTACATACCATTTTAAGTTCGCCAAAAACAACGTGAATCGCTTTTTCCGCACACATGCCGCTCCTGGAGCGCTTCACTGTAAATTGTACTCGATGGGAAACACAGCCCTGGGCAAATTATTCCAAAGGGATGATGTTCTCCATATAGAAGACTGCTTGAAAAGCGTTGTACGCAGAGTAACAAGCTGAATCTCATACGGATGTGAAGTATTGGTGCGACGTATATTTCTAACATGCACCACTCTGGGAGGAATTAAGCGGGCTGTAGAACAGACTCAAGTCGCCAACCATTCTTCGATGTTCCAGCGGATCAAGGCGGCCGGTCAGTTCCGGGTCTCCAATCAGACGAACAGCTTTTCTCTGAACAGAATCCAACAAATGCAGTGAGTGTTTGGGAGCGGAGCCCCAAATATGGGAGCAGTATTCCATAATTGGTCGAATCTGAGCTTTGTAAAGAATTAACAGTTGTTGCAGAGTGTAAAGCTTTCTGGTTCCAAATAATATTCTCAACTTTTGAGAAGCTCTCCTTGCTATGCCTGCAACATTTTCATACCAGGACATATTTGCTCCCAAATTAACGCCGAACAAATTAAGTCACGATGCTAGGGGAATGGAGTGTCCCGACATACTATATCGGGTTCAGCAACATTAACTTTTTAAAAAAAAACTGCCGCCTGGGTTTTTGTGACGTTAAATTCCACTTAGTTACTGTCACCCCAAGATAGAATTTCTTCCAGGACTTTGTTAGGTTGAACGTCCTCCCGCTGTTTGCGGATATTCGCCTGGGTAGCCGATGTCCGAGCGTTCAAAGTGAATGAAAATATAAGCGTACTGTCATCTGCAAAACTGTAGATTGGATTTCCGGTCTTTTCCAGCAGATCGTTAATGTAAATGAGAAAGAGAGTAGGAGACAGCATGGAGCCATGGGGCACACCGGCGTTGATAGTGAAGGTGTTAGAAAGAAATCCGTCGACCGCCACTCGTAAAGAACGCTCTCTGAGGAAACATGAGAGCCACAAATAGAACTTTTCAGATATACGACGAGAGCGTAGCTTAGCCAACAGTTCATAGTGCCAAACACGGACGAATGCCTTGATATTTTAGAAGATGCTTCTATGGTTTTCGATATTATTGAAAGCAGTGCGACTGGTCGGTAGTTATTTGGCAAGGTCTCCTTGCCTTTTTTAGGTATCGACTGAACTGTGGCACATTTCCAGCAGGGAGGAAATATTCCCTTTCTGTAGGATAGATTGAAAAGTCTACAGAAAACTTGTGTTAGTTCCCTCGCACAGTTTTTGAGAACAGTTATTCCGTCAGCGCCAGAAACCTTTTTGGTGTCTAGCTTCATTAAAATACGCTTTATGATACGCTGTCTGAAGAAAACATCGGGCATCCTTGTTTGCAATATGGGAATAGTAAGTGATGTTTTTCTTTGGAAATCGACAGTAGAATGTGGAGCAAAGAGTTCAGACAACAAGTTCGCTTTCTCAACAGGTGTAGTTGCAATAGAATTATCTGGCCGTGTGGGTGGTGGTATGGTGGATTTGGAGAAATTTGGACTAACTGCCTTAGCGACTGCCCAAAAGGACCTGGAATTGTTTGGACAAGCGAGAAGTTTGTTTCTAATTCGTTGATTGTGTGCCTCCTTGGTTTCGTCGATAATTCCTTTGCATCTGTTCCGGGCGCGAATAAAGGTGTTACAATTTATGTTGTTAGGATTTTCACGCCATTGTCGGTAGGCAAGATGTTTAGAAGCAACAGCTTCTTTGCATTTTCGGTCAAACCAAGGCTTGCCGTTGGAGGGGCATTTCTGCGAAAAAGGAATGTAAACTTCCATACCAGCCAAAATAACATCGAAGACCTCCCTGGCGCAATCAGATGGGTTGTCGAATCGAAAACAAATGTTTATCCAAGGGAAAGTTCTAAAATATTTCATGAGATCTTCCCATTTAGCAGATTTGTAGTGCCAAATCTTGCGCGGCTTAGGCGCCTCTCTGTCACTGATTGGATGATTTATTGCAAATGTAAAAATATTTGTTATTGTAGACATTTGTATCTTTTTAAATAAAATAACACTACAAAATTAAATTTTTATTAATATTATAAGTAAAGAGTTTTTTAAAAGCTTATTATAAATTATTGGAAAATGCATTGAAATGAAGTTTTGTGTTTTTAAATTACATGAATTGTCATGGTGTCATGTCATTGATCATTTTATACCTCAGCAGCAAAAATCAGCAATCAACGTACGAACATTAATTGTGCATGTCGGACTTGCACTTGGCCAGTTTATTTTTTTACTAGAATGGTCTTCAAAAAATGGTATTCAGAGATATAATATTGTCGCGACTGAGGATCGGAAGTTAAGGCCTTAATTCTATAGATTATCATTAATGTAATATTCTTGAGAGTAGGGATTGCTCTAAATTTCATAGCAATATCAAGGAACGTCTATAATCAATATAGGTAAAGCCTGCTGTAATAGATGAAAATGACGAAGTTTGTGAAAGAAAAAGGTAAGAATTTTACATATTTTTTTTTATATTTCCACTCATTTAGTAAATAAAGAATAGTTATACGGTTACTAATACTTCTGCTTAACTTTTCCTTTTCCTCTCTTGTATGAGAGACAGAAAGAGACAGAACTTATGTCAAGACATGTTATAACGGTAAATACCGAATTTAATAGTCAGATAAAATCTATAACAAACAATGACTAAAAGTCTTTTTGTTTTTCAGAAAAGTAATATACAAATATTTTAAATTTGATTTTCCATTAACAGAAAATAAACCCTTATAACCAACCAACTCTATTTCGTACATAATACATCATACATATAAAATAGCTTATACCCACATTTTGTATTCAGAATATTACCAGAGCAGATAGCCAACAATTGAATATACACTGTTGGAAACTTTGGCCATTAATCGCCAGCAAGTGTACTTGAAAGCTAAGGTAAACTTTTATCTAAATTCACTGAAAATTATTCTGTTCTATCTGCGTAAAAAAAGAAAGTAAAATTAAAGTTCGCTCGCTTAAATAAATAAATATATTTCAGCTATCGTTGCATATATTCCCTAAGGACATTGATTTGTTTGTTAGAGTTTTGAGTACTAGGAAAAGTTACTTAAAATGTAATTTGTCTGGTAACAGATATCCTATTAAAAAATTACTTTTAAAATAGTTCTAAATATCGGTAAAGTGATTTATCCAGTACTGTCTTTGCAACATGTGATTTTAAAATAAGTACTACCCATGTAACATATAGTTTTAAAATAAATATTGAATTAAACCTTCTTACACTTAAAATAACTTAATCGAAACGCTGAAAGTCAATCTCTTACCAGGTGTACAAGTGTTTTTTAAAACGCGGATTTTTTCTAAAAAAACATGTTAAATTCGGAAGAATGATAAAAAGTGCTTTATTCAAGGTATGCTCCACGCTTGTTATACATTTTTCCCATCTTTCCGACAATTTGTGCATACCACGCCAGTAAAAATCTTCCCCTTTTGCTGCGAACGATTCATCGAGCCATTTTTTCACATTTTCGTACGAACCAAAGCGCTGTTCAGCAAGTGCGTGACCCATCGATGCAAACAAGTGGTAATCGGAAGGAGTCAAGTCTGGTGAGTAAGCCGCATGGGGTAGAACTTCCCAGCTGAGTGCTTCCAACGTATCGCGAACTGGTTTTGCCGTATGTGATGGAGCATTGTCATGAAGAAAACTGACTTTGTGTTGCCCCTTTCGATATTCTGGCCTTTTTTCAAGCAGCGAACGGTTCAAATCGGTCCATTGTTGTTGGTAACGTTTAGTATTAACCGTTTCCCCAGGTTTTAACAGCTCATAATAGACCACGCCCCTCTGGTCCCACCAAACACAGAGCATCGTCTTTCTGCCAATTCTCAAAATAAATCCACTTTTCATCCCCTGTAACTATACGATGCAAAAACGACTTCCTTTTGTACCGAGCGAGAAAATGTCACACGTGTTTTTGCGCTTTTCCATTTGTCTGTCGTTCAACTCAAGTTGTACCATCTACCGGTCTTCTGAATCATTCCCATCTTTCGTAGCCGATTGGAAACAGTTTGTTGACTAACGCCCAATTGCTCGGCGAGTTGTTTTTGTGTTTGCGAATTATCTTTGTCCAACAATGCTTGCAATTCCACATCTTCGTATCTTTTTGGCGGTTTTCCACGTTCCTTGTCTGCAACATCGAAGTCACCACTTTTGAAACGCTGAAACCATTGTTCACACGTATCTTGCGATGGTGCATGTTCACCATAAACTTCTCGAAGTAATTGGTATGATTCAACAGCAGTTTTCTTCAAATGAAAACAAAAAATTAATGCTGTCCGCGAATGCTCTTTGTTCGGTGTAAATTTCGACATATTGAACACAACAACACAACACTATGCACACACTTTTCCAATTTATCACTCGTAAACGTCTGACACTTGTATGACACAACAAAATGGCGCAGTGCCAAATTTTTATAGCACAAACTGCATTGGTGCACCATCTCTTGTCTGAAATCCGCATTTCATACTTGTACATCTAGTAAATGATATGTACTTTATGGAAAGATTTTATTTAAAAAAGTTCCAAGGACCTTGGAAAGAAACGTATAACACGATATATATGAAAGAACCTTTATAGCACCCTCCTTTAACACCTAATATATTTATTTAACTCTGCTAACTGATTATGCTAAATTTGTTCATTAAATCAACCAAATACCAAGAGCAATTTTCACAATCATATATGGAAAATAAATAACGTTTATCAACCTCCTCCTTTTCACTCCCTTTCCCTTTGGAAACATCGTTTAAAAATTATAATTCCATTCGTCCTTAAACTATTGGGCCTCGAATCAGAGTCGATTGACTTTAATTCTTGCACCAGTTGTATCTTGCAGAAGTGCCGTCATGAACGTTTACGAAAATACTTTATGACATGCTCCCGCGTTTATTTACAGCACTTGATTTAGGAAGAATTTTGCAGCTAGTTTTTGTAATATACACATAAAAAGCACACTAGGCTCTGATTAAATGCTAGATAGCAACTAAATCTGCAAGGATCGAGGTTAAGCTCTATACGTCCACATTGTGCCTCTCGCCCATTACGTTTATGAAATAAGTCCAAAAAATCTGAATCTATTCGAAACACTACATATAAAATTTTACGAGCTGTATGGGTTTCAGACTATAAAGCGATATAAACACTGAATGTTATACAATATTTTCCATTTTTTTTGTCTCGCAATAGTAATTGCAAAGATTGTTTTAACGTTTCAGTAACTATGCATAGAACAAATTCGTATCAAAAACGCGATCTGTACATTAATAATTTTTTCTTTGTAAAAGTGAACCGGATATATTTTTCTTATACTTGTGGTGCATACGTTGTGCATGCGAGGGTGAGCGAATAGTGACCCGATTTATCAATATAGAACTAACATGAACTAAAAGATAATTACGTTAGTAATATTCAGATTTATTTTAACACTATTGAGAGTTTGCAACTTGGAGTTAAGGCGTAATACGATACTTATTAATGTACCTTAAAGAACTTCAATCAACGAAATAATTAATGTGAGAAAGATAAATCTATAATATATATAAAATGCAACGTCTCTCTGTCTGTCTATCTGTCTGTCCGTTAGTGCGCTTATCACTGGAGAACCACTTATCCGATTTACGTACTTTTTTTTTAAAAGATACATATGTTCTCTGGCCAGGTTATAGGCTATATTTTATTTCGATAGGTAGCATAAGAAATGAGCAGTGACGATAATAGTGAATGAAGTCGGAAAAAAGTTTGCCGCTAGCGGGTTGCCTTGCAATATACAGCCTAAACCATTAAATATGGAACAATATTATGTAGCAGAGAATATCTATAATCTATAATCTATAATATATATAAAAGGCAATGTCTCTCTGTCTGTCTGTCTGTCCATTAGTGCGTTTATCACGCGAGAATCACTTATCCGATTTACGTGTATTTTTTTAAATTCATACATATATTCTTTGGCCAGGTTATATAATAATAATAATAATCTATATCTATAATATATAAAATGCAACGTCTCTCTGTCTGTCTGTCTGTCCGTTAGTGCGCTTATCCCTCGAGAACCACTTATCCGATTTACGTGATTTTTTAACTTCATACATATGTTCTCTGACCAGGTTATAGATATATATTTTATTACATCTTTAATATATATAAAATGCAACTTATCTCTGTCTGTCTGTCTGTCCGTCCGTTAGTGCGCTTATCACTGGAGAACCACTTATCCGATTTACGTACTTTTTTTTTTTAAAACATACATATGTTCTCTGGCCAGGTTACAAGCTATATTTTATTACGATAGGTAGCATAAGGAATGAGCAGTGACGATAATAGTGAATGAAGTCGGAAAAAAGTCGCTAGCGCGTCCTCTTGCAATACACAGCCTAAACCATTAAATATGGAACAATATTATGTAGCAGAGAATATCTATAATATATAAAATGCAACGTCTCTCTGTCTGTTTGTCCGTTTGTGCGCTTATCACTGGAGAACCACTTATCCGATTTACGTGCTTTTTTTTTAAATATACATATGTTCTCTGGCCAGGTTATAGGATATATTTTATTATGTTAGGTGACATAAGGAATAAGCAGTGACGATAATAGTGAATCAAGTCGGAATCTTGGCCGCTAGCGCGTTCTCTTGCAATAAACTGCCTAAAGCATTAAATATGGAACAATATCATGTAACAAAGAATATAATATCTGTCTGTCCGTTAGTGCGCTTATCACTCGAGAACCGATTTACGTGTTTTTATAAATTTATACATATGTTCTATATAATTCGATATAAGCCTAGATAATGGGAGACAAAGTGAGATAAGTATAAATAATGGGAGATAAGGAAAAATAATGGGAGATAAACAGAGATAAGTCTAGATGATGGGAGTTATGGTGAGATAATGGAAGATAAGGAGAAATAATGGGAGATAAGGAGAAATATTGCGAGATAAGTCGAGATAAGCCTAGATAATGGGAGATAAGGTGAGATAATGGAAGATAAAGAGAAATAATGCGAGATAAGGAGAAATAATGGGAGATGAGCAGAGATAAGCTTAGATAATGGTAATTATGTAAAGATAATGGGAGAAAAGGGGAAATAATGGGAGATAAGGGGAAATAATGGCAGATATTTTATTACGTTAGGTAACATAAGGAATAAGCAGTGACGATAGTAGTGAATCAAGTCTACGCGAGCGGAGCCGCGGGCACTGCTGGTCTAATATAAAATCTATTGAATTTTATTGTAAATTTTTACCGATATAACCATGTCATCATAAGCATTTTGACAGAATATATTTCGAATTGCTAATTTAAAATTAAGAGGATATTTTTCAATTTTCTTTTTAGTATTCCGTACGGAACACTTTGGAGTCTGGCCGTCTATGTGTCTGTCTGTCTGTCACGCCCAATTTTCTCCGAAACTTTTTGACATAGAAACTTGAAATTTGGGACTAATATAGGAATTGATGGCCCCATCAGAGCCGTGTAGTTTTGGAAGTTAAATTTTGACTTAAAGGATTAATTTTGGGGGGCTAAGATCGGAAGTGAAAAAAAAATTACCAAATCATCGAGTGGGGTGTCAAATAAAGGCTTGTGAAAACACGAGTTCAAAAATATATTTGCGAACACTTTTCTTTGTATTATTTTTAATAAATAGTGAAAAATCGCTGTTCCCCCCTTATCTCGAAAAGTACTGATCAAAAAATTTTGAAAAAATTCTAGAATATTCTCCACAGGGTGTGGATTGAATAAAAATTATCTCGAGTGCATTACCTTTAATAATTTATCTGGTATATAAAAAAAAATTTCAAAGTTTTGAACGAAGATCGGAAACAAATTTTGTTAAAAACTCATTGATCATTGTCATTGATCATTTTATACCCCCGTAACAAAAATTTTTATTTTAAAAGCAAACAACGTATGGAGCATTAATTGCGCAAGTCCGACTTGCTCTTCGCCGGTTATTTTTTTAATTCATTGTATTATACACATAAATCAATGCATTTTAACAATGTTTGATCGGTGCTTCAAATCAATTTTCTAGTTCAGCATTGTCTACCAAGCACACGTAAGAACGTATTTTGAAAGGTCTCCTCGAAAAATATTCTTTCAACTTTATTTCAATAATTAAGAATAGTAGAAACTCACAAGACGCTAATTTAGGTGAATATGACGAACAATTCAACAAAACTAGTCGACTTAGAACCAAAAACTGATGAACGGGTAAAAGCATTAATTGCGGAAGTCCGACTTGCTCTTCGCCGGTTATTTTTTTAATTCATTGTATTATACTCATAAATCAATGCATTTTGACAATGTTTGATCGGTGCTTCAAATAAATTTTTGTAGTCCAGCATTGTCTACCAAGCACATGTAAGAACGTATTTTGAAAGGTCTCCTCGAAAAATATTCTTTCAACTTTATTTGAATAATTAAGAATAGTAGAAACTCACAAGACGCTAATTTAGGTGAATATGACGAACAATTCAACAAAACTAGTTGACTTAGAACCAAAAACTGACGAACGGGTAAAAGGTCACTTAATGTATTATCATGTAACAAGCATTTGGTCACCATATTCAGTACGTATAGTACATTATTGTTTTGATTTTTAATAAAACTTCGTATTCTCTCATCTTGCTGTAACAATTTTGACTTCCATTCTACATCTAGACACTTTGTTTGTGGATCATATTGAATAAATACACCATTTTTCATAACCAGTGAGAATTGATTTCGAGAATTTGGGATTATTTAATGAAGGTCCTATGATTGCTTTAAAATGTTGCATTCTCAAGATATTTTAATCTTCATTTAAAGGGTGGTAAATAAATTTTGCGCAACTCTTTATTTTAGCTAGATCTTCTTTTAAAACACAGGTTCTCTATTGATATTTAATCATCATTTTCAATAATATATTGCCATCAATTGGCACTTTATGAATTCTTTAAATCCTTTCTGGTGTTATGTTATTGATTTTAATATTTCAGTGTGTTTGTAACTCTCAAGCTGTTGTTTCCCACCTAAAAAATGATTATATCATTTAAGAACATGTGTTCTTGCTAAAAAAAACTTGGGCTCTTGATAAACATTTATTGCCACATATATTTTTTTATAAATGTAAATGTTTTTGTTATCAACCTAGAGAACAAGCCGGATTCAGAAAAGGATTTAATACACTGGACCACCTTCAAGACCTTAACAGAAAAGTTAAACGAGTATAATTTTAAGATTTGGGTGGCCTTTGTGTAACCGTAGACTGAGATTATTCAAAATATTTATAAAAAAAAATGCAATATTTCAGATAGTATTGAAAGAAAGCACCAATAAAATAGAAATGAAAAGGGGGGTACGTCAAGAGAACACCATCTCGCCGAAATTGTTTACATTGGCGCTGGAAGATCTTTTCAAACAACTTCCATGGACAAGTAGGAGTATAAATATAGAAGGAGAGCATCTTAATCATTTACGATTCGTGGATGATATTGTGCTTATATCTACCAACAAAGAAGAATTGGAAGAAATGCTGAACGAACTTAACAGCAAGTCCAGAGAGATTGGTCTCAAGATAAACATTGCCAAAACCATGTCCGTAACAAATGACGACTGTGATAAAGAAGCAGAACTGAACATTGAAAACGCGAAAATCACAAGACCGGATTCATACGTATATCTTGGCCAAAAAATAGTAATATACAATATGAACGCAGATCTATCAAGGAGAATATCATTGGCTTGGTCGGTATTTGGCAGATTGCGGAACATCTCCTTTTCGAGTATCCCAAATACACTAAAAGCGAGCAGATTTGATCAATGCGTGTTGCCAGTATAGATATACAGAACGGAAGCGTGGACTTTAAATCAGGACATTATAAATCGCCTATAAGTAGCTCAACGAGCGATTGAAAGAAAGATGTTGGGAATATCGTTGAGGGATAGGCTGATTAATGAAGAAATTTGAGGAAGGGGCAAGATAACTGATGTAGCTGAGAGGGTAAGCAGGTTAAAGTGGAGATGGGCGGGTCATACCACAAGACTCTCTGATAATCGATGGAAGGTAATTAACTGGAGGCCCTGGAATGAGAAAAGAAGTAGAGGACGCCCGCAAACCCAAAAGTCTGACGACATCAAAAGACTAGTTGGATACAACTGGATAAACAAGGCCCAAAACCGAAGAAGATGGACGTACTTAGGGGAGGCTTATGTCCGACGATGGACTGCATAGCTGATGATGATGATGAAATATTTTTGTGGCATTTATGTCAAATTGGAAATTTAATAACAGCTTTCTGTGCCATGTTGTAATTTCTACTTCTTCTTGAAGTGCCATATTCAATACGGGCGTAGGCGACCCTCTCGCCTTCGCCCGTGGTTGATGCCAGTTTAAGTGTTCCACAGACAAAGGGAAGCTACAGTTTAATATCGGTTTTGAACGGCCAAATTGAGAGGGTTTTACTAGGCATAATACTACAGGTGGTTTATCATTGCCTTTCCGAGAGAGGCTTTCGCCACCTTGTAAACGCTTTTTTTTTTTATTATTTTCCCTAGCGGAGATATGAACCAGGGTCGCCGAGAAAGAAAGCAGACACCTTACTCACTACGCTATGGCCACCTTAACTGTTAAATAAAATATCGTATATCAGTAATCTATCAATATTCCAAGCTACAATTTGAAACGAAAATCAGAAATGGATTCAGTTTTAAAATCACACATTGACCTCGTAGCTTACGCCACTGATTTATCATATGCAGTACCAATGCGCAAAATTAATTGTCACACGCCGTATGTGTCTCGATATTATTATAAAAGTTTACTCGCAAGCCTTTTATCTTTTAATATGTAAATCGCTTTATTTGAAATTAAGTTATAGGTAGGGTAGTAACGTTGCGTGCAAGCATATCGAGTGCATTTGCTGCTGATAAAAGATTCCCTCCCTTAGATACAATTTTATTATGCTGTTCATTCTATCACGATATTGTATAACGTCCGTGAAATAAGAATAAAGCAATTTAAAGTAAATGAAAATAAAGACTAGCATCTAGTCGATAGTGTGATAAATTTAAGTGTCTTTGTAGTAGTACGAGGGTTTTGTGATAAGTACTTGGACTCGGCGGTGCTATTACTATTTAAAAAATTATATTTTTCGTAAACATAACCTTTCACAAGAGTCCTGACCAATTTTCAAGTCGCTGTGTCATTTAGTTTGTAAGTTGCAGCCATTTAAGCAGAACTTTTGTGATTTTATAATCATGGAAAAAACTGAATATTGAGCAGTCACAAAATATTTATTTTTGAAAAAGAAAACGAAGGATGAGATAAAAGCGGAAATTTATGAGGACTCTACACCTTTTTTATCGATCATAAAATATTAGACCGCTGAATTCAAACGCGGTCGTACAAGCATATTTGATAAAGAGCCGTCGTTCAAATGAGGTCACCACATCAGAAATGATTAAAAAAATCGACGATATAGTGATAAATGATCGGCAGAAACATTTTAACCACTCATTTTAAAATGAGAAAGTTTACCGCACTATGGGTGCTTCAATTGCCCACAATTCACAATAAACACGCACATGTGCTAACTTCAAGAATGTTTGGCGATGTTTAAGCGCAACTGGAATAATTTCTAGCGTCGATTCATAATTTTTGACGAAACATGGATTTATTACAGCACACCAAAGACCAAAAAACAGTCTAAACAGTGGGTTTTCTGTGGCGAACCGGCGCCAAAAAAGGCCAAGGCGACTTTACCGGTCAACAACCATGGTCACAGTATTTTCGGATGTATGCGGCATAATCTACGTCGATTACCTTGAAAAGGGCAAAATGATTAATGGCGAATATTATGTCGGCGAGCTGTGAAAGAAAACATCCATATTTAACGAAGAAAAAAATTCTCTTTCATCAAGACAATGCACGCGTGCATACTTGTGTCATCGCTATGGCAAAATTCCGTGAGTTAGGATACGAATTGTTTCCGCATTCACCATATTCGCCATATTTAGTCCCCAGCGATTATTTCCTACTTTCGAACATGAAAAAAAAATGGCTCGGCGGAAAAAAAATTTGGCTCACACTATGAGGTAAATGCTGCAACAAACGCCTATTTTGAAAGGTTGGAGAAATCGTATTTTTTTTAGATGGGATACAAAAGATAGAAATATATTGGACCAAATGTATCGAGGTAAAAAAAGACTATGTCGAAAAATAAAATACATTTTACACATAAAAATGTTTTTTTCTTGTCAAGGCCAGGTACTATCACACAACCTTGGTATAAAAACAAAGCTGCACTAGTTAGTTGCATAATGCAACATGTTATTTTTTTTTTTGGAGGTATTCAATAAATAAATTGTAAATTGTGGTAAAAAATCATACAATCTCACGGAAAAAATAATAATATTATAATATAAGAAACACTGTTGGAATGTTACTGGTGGTCATTAATTTATGCAGTTCTTCTTTCGCAAACTCTCGATTCTTAAATAAATACTGTATCTGATTTTCTCACACAGAAGAATAACCTAAAAGGAACATTACAACTCAATACTTTGAATGAAAATTATTTTATACAGACATATTAGGCACAAAAACTAGTTGAGCACTGTTGAGTTTTATAGATAGATATAGGTGAAACCTGTTATATTAACTTTTTCGCTCAACTTCTGCACACAAATAAGTTTATAGTTTTAGATTATTCGCTTTATTGATTTAATTTAGTACACTTCATATGAGCTAGCTGTCAAATAATTCTTAATAACACCGATTTATCGCTTGGAAATAAGTGGAAATTAATACTGCATATTTTCTTTCCCCATACAGAGTATTATGCAAAACGTTTATTTTGTTAATATAGGTCGGTCCTTGTATCAAGTACAATTACAAAAACAGTGACAAATGATGTTCCTCTATAACAATTGAGAAAATTGACCCCAAAGATTTATGAGTTTCTATCCTTTATTTGAATGGCTGTGGTACAGTAATTGACTATAATCTTATTAATAACCTGGTCCGTCGATTTGTTATTACAACAGCATCAAAAAATTCTTAATTTTAGATCTTTTCAGTTTAAAAATAAATCTAAAGCTACAAATGCCTTCGAGGTTCAATGTTTTAAAGACAATTAGTCACTTCAGTTCAGAGCCCATAATCACTACATTTCCACTAAAAAACTAACTTTATATATTACATAGTTTATTATTATTATCTATTATATAATTTATTGTTATTATTTATTATATAGTTTATACATCCAGGATGTGTTTTTTGGGAATAAAAACTCTGCCGGAAACAAATACGGTCTAAACAGAAAATAAAAATACCTTCCACACAAAATGGGTATTACAATGTTCACTTTATATTGTAAATCATAAATTGCCAAAAATTTTAAACTATTTAAACTGTAGAAAGTTTAAATTTTTCAACAAAAGTATGGACGATCGTCATACCTTGGAGAATGACTGCCATTTTATAAAACCTAATTTTACTGTCATCTGTCGGACTCATGAGAGACTAGAGCAGAATACCTGGGTAGAGTTTTGCATTCATCAATTTTATCGTAGATTGTTTATTGATTCAACGTAAATTTGATATGTTTCCCCTCAAATAGCTTGAAATATAGCTAGGCAATCGATATTAATATGAATTGCATTTAAGTTTTCTTTTAATTAAAAAAAAAAACAGATAATTAAACTAATTTTTTAACAAAAAGGTGAAAACGAATGTTTGCGTGCTGAAATGTTCATGCTCATACAGGACTAATTTTTTCAGCACAATTTTAATGTTCGTTTTACAAGTATTTTAAAACGCCCATACAATAAAAATTATTACCAAGACAGATTTATAAGTCAGTTTAGTTTTCCAGGTCAATTTTATTATAATAAATATTTATAAAATGCGTAAGATTTTTTTTGAATTATTATAAATTTGTGTGGCAAATTATAAGCAGTAGTATTTTTTTCGCATCCTTCCTCCTTATAACTTGCCCATATACTGCTTAAACCATTTTGTCATTTAATTTTTAACCGTGGAAATTATTGTCTTATATTTATGATGTGTGTATGCGCACAATATTCATCAGCTTTGGAATAGCGGGATGGAAACATAGAATAGAGGAGATAAAGTATAGAGCCTTCTGTAAACGAACGCGTGGCGTCGGTAAAAGTCATTCTCCCTCCCTTACTCTTCTTTGTTCTTCCTTGGCTCCGGTCGAAATACGAATAACATTCTCGCACGGGGCGTGCGCCGGGTAAGAGCGACAGGTTGACTGATATTATTTCTTTCTCTTTCTATGAGCGCCATGCTTCTCGCGAGAACTTACCTCCTCTGTTCTAATATATCTATGGATGGAAACGACGCGAGTTATATGCTCGAGTTTTATTTACTGCTGATGAAGTTGTACGAGTTGCGTTGTTGAATCTGATACGTTAGCATTTATTTTTTACTCTTAAGTAAATAAGGAACGGAGGGCTGATCCAAAAGCTAATGTTTACGAAATAAACAATGTTCCAGTAGTTTTAGAATAACTTTACCAGATATCGTCATCGCCTAAGCCGGATATAAAAAATAATTATTACTTATATGTTATTTTGTTTAAATATATAACAAATTAGAAAAGTGAGAGACATTATATTTTATGCACAGAAATTTTTACTAGGGATAGCATTTACAGCAAAACTGCAGTCTCATGTCAAACATCTGTCATTATTCTAACGAGGTCTGGTTGATATTCGTTCATATTTTGCAACAATATCCAAAGATGTATAATAAATAATGAAAAGTCTTATCCGACTACCCGACCTCTCCATGATTAACTGCCCAACTGAACAACATCTAACACAAATCCTCACTTTAGTCCCCTTAAGACTTTTCTATCGGGTTTCAGAGGCTACGCGATACAGTTAAAGATAGGAATATATATATATATATATATATATATATATATATATATATATATATATATATATATATATATACATATATATATATATATATATATATATATATATATATATATATATATATATATATATATATATATATATATATATTTCGATATATTGAATAACAAAAGGTGAATTCAAAAAATTATAGATATGTATATTGTTCGCAATCGATATTTTTCGATATATAGATAGTTATAGATATGTCACTAATTATCGATAGAGCGATAATTATCGATATACTAAAAGCTATCGATATATCAATAGGCATCAATTATTTCCACTCCTACACCATCAATTTCAAAAGGTGAAAATTGTTTGATTAGAATAGAAGTCTCAGTCGCCCTGGTAATCCATTTGTGAAAATAACCAACGATATATCGATAGTTGATGATATATAGATAGTTTTCGAAATGTCGATAACTATCAGTATATCGATAAGTTAAAATTATCGATAGGTAAGTAAAATAAACTATTGATAGGTGAAATCTATTATCACCTATCCCTACATGCAGTGGGTTTACGAGCATACTTATGACTTAGAGGCTAGAAACGATCTCTGTAAGACGCTTCTAAAAGTTTTATTAATGGAGAGGGAAAACTACACCAGTGGAACTGATTTTACGAAGAGAGAATTCTTCTGATATATAAATGGATCTAAACAGAAGGAGCAGGCGCATACTGCTCACGAACAAAGCTAGCAATGTCCCTGAGCATATATTCGTCAGTTTTCTAAGTGGAAATCAACGCCATTCTCATTTGCAACTAGAAGATGGTGAGAAAAAATATATGTCTATGTACATTTATCAGAAAGTAGTTCCGGAT
The DNA here is from genome assembly GCA_019049505.1 of Pachyrhynchus sulphureomaculatus. Classification (NCBI taxonomy): domain Eukaryota; kingdom Metazoa; phylum Arthropoda; class Insecta; order Coleoptera; family Curculionidae; genus Pachyrhynchus; species Pachyrhynchus sulphureomaculatus. The sequence continues at coordinate 141,184,737 of CM032456.1, forward strand.
GGTTGATGGAAATTCATAATAAATACATATATAATAAAAGACTGTTAATTCCCACTGGTTTATTTATACATCTTTCATGATGCTTTCGCTGTACAGTGTAAATAAATCAGTGGAAATTGACTAAAAACAGTTGTGGTGCTGTTCTTTATATTTTTAAGTAAATACATTATTTATTATATAAGAACTCCAATTGCCCCTTGTGTATCTTCTTACTTTTAAGACTATATTCAGTGGATATTAATACTGAGTATGTTTAGAGAACAAAGATAAGAAGTAGAGCAGCTAACCCGTTTTTTTTGGAGAGATGTAGGAACGAGGTAATTTTTGTACGTCTTTTGAAGATGATCTCTAAAGCTGTTTAAAACTTAGTTGTACTGTTTTGGGCACCATTCATTTTATAATGAAAGATAATCTAAGTTCAGCTCAAAAAATGAAAAAATACTGAAGAAATATTTAGTTGTAGTTAGATAATTAAAAAAAGTACAACTTATACGTCCTGTAAAATAGAACGGGAGTTCAGTAAAATACTACGCTAAAACAAAGTATAGTATATTAACAAACATAGAGAGACATTTTTACATTAAGTCCCCTTATGATTAATTAATATAATAAATCTAGATAAATACCCTTTCATGTAATGAAAAAGTACATGTTCACAGACAGTCTCTAATTTTAAAGTTTGAAGGCTGTTGTATAGTTTCTCGTATACCACTTATTTTGGTTCACTTCTGGTGAAACTACTTAAGGAACACACGTGTAAAACAGTTTTTAGGAACACACGTGTATATTAGTTTTCAGCACACGTGGAAAACAATTTCAGAATCACACATGGAAACTAGTCGTCAGGAACACTCGTTGTGGGAAGGAACTAAGTTATTTATACTTGTATACTTGCCGAATTTTAACTTGGCCTTTTCCAGTGGGTTTCTTGTCACAATATTACCCCACACACTACTCCCTGGCTTCCATTTGGGTGATGGATCAACACTTGACCCTAAATGTCTTAAGATGGTTAGAATATTTCTGGAAAATGAACAAAGCCCTGAAATGCCCAAAATGGCAGCTTTTATAGCAAAACCTTCTCCTTCCGTCAAAGTAAAATCTCTACAATCAGTACTTCACTTCAGGAGTATAAAATGAGATAGGAGTGTTGAACTTGTAACGTGATAGACAAGGGCGGAGGACGTTCTTGCTAATGTGAATGCACACATATCCTTGGCAAATAAAATAAATTGAATCAAAGACTTGCGCCTAATACAATTTTATTTACACTGCTCAATTAAATATAAAAATTGTAATAAAATTCAAATAAGTTACACTGCTTAAACTTAAGCTAACAATTATTCCATGTATTAAAGAAAGAAAAACGGTTTAGTGATGATCTTAAAATTTAGAAAAAAATGAATGTTACACATTCTTTATTATATATTCAGACAGTAGTTTTTAAAAGAGACCAGAGTAAGCTTACAACTGATAAGGGAGGCTAAAGAATTGGTAGCCAACCTAGCGGACAGAAACAATTTACTTTTTATCCGATTATTTAGTCATATTAGTATCCAGGATATTTAGATACCCAAAACACCATCTAAGAGATCTCTGGCGAGCCTCATCGGATCTGAACACTTTGTCAAAAATCTTGGGCAATATAGCCGAAGCAGCGATCATGCATCTTTGAACGATAAGTTCTTGAGAGACTGGAACTAGGGATCAGGAATGAGACAATACAATATCTTATAAGGATACCAAATCCTGAGTACACCAACCCATAATTAAACCAAAATGATTTAAAGACGGTAACAAAGATCCCCATAGGATAGCGTCACAAGGTTATCCAGGATGCAAATGGTGCTTGGAAGACTAGGAGAAAACTTTTTATCTGATTATGTTTTGCCGATCATCCACGGGAGCAAGACAAGCTCACCTGGAGTCTCCAATAATTTTGAACTTGAAAGATATTCATCCTGAAAAGCTACTGATCTTTTTAAAGGCTATTGCTCTCCGATCACCCTAAATTGAGGCCTTTGAAAGGGCAATGTATAGTATAATAGCATTTTTTCTGATATTCATCGCTTTATTCCTACTAATTAATTTTATATTTATTATTGAATAATTTAATTTTATATTTATTATTATATAATTTATTCCACAACGTTCAACAGTTATCGATCTTGTTCAAATCATGCAGATTACTAGTAATATAATAGTGATATAATTAATAATTTGAAATAGATAAACGTAGTGCACAACGTCTTCTCGAAGGTATTTGACCATATTAGTTATCTGGTACTTTTTGTTTCTTTGGGTTTAATAGCTCATTGGTAAGGTTCTTCAGAAGCTCCCTTTTAGGAAACAATTCCTTGCTTATAATAGTTTTGGTTTTGAGGTATACAGTGCATCTTCAGGAGTACCTAAAGATATAATTTGGGACCTCTTTTATTTTTACTTGTTATCAATAAGCTCACTAGGGCTATGATATGTGAATCATTTCTCTTCGTGGATGATTTAACAATATATCGTTGTATTAGCGACGATACTGATTATGTGATTTCTTTAATGATTATATAATTCTGTACATAGATGGTATCTTTAGAATAGACTCTAATTAAATATATAGTTATGTTATACTTTCGTAAACATAATCAAGTGGAATATACTCATTACATCAATGGTTTTGAATTATCACGCTGCGTTATTACTGGAGACCCAGATGTTAAATTTAATAGTGTGGTGCCCCATATATCAAGTGTATGTCTTGCCCTTAAGGGTGTTCTGAAAAAGTTCTGAAAATTTTGGATGACATTTATTTGCAAAGGAACTCTGATAACGTTTTACTTTTATCTAGATTTAAGTTTGACTCTTACTTTTACAAGGAACTTAAACTCTCTTATTACTGTTCCGTACGGAACACTTATAAGATTACTTCGGTGTCTGTCTGTCTGTCTGTCCATATATCTGTCTGTCCGTATGTCTGTCTGTCCGTCTGTATGTCTGTCCGTCCGTATGTCAAACCCAATTTTCTCCGAAACTATTCGATATAGAAAGTTGAAACTTGACACTAATATAGGAATTAGTGGCGTCATCAGAGCTGTGTAGTTTTGAAAGTTAAATTTTGACTTAAGGAGTTAATTTTGGGGAGTAAAATTAGAAGCGAAAAAATTATTAGGTCATCGAGTGGGATGTCAATTAAAAGCTTCATCATCAAAAATATATATATTGTAATATATGCGCACAACTTTGTTTGTATTATTTTTAAAAAATTACGAAAAATCGCAGCCCCCCTTATCTCGAAAAGTACTGATTAAGAAATTTTGAAAAAATTCTGGAATATTCTCCACAGGGTGTAATTAAACGAAAATTGTCACAAGTGCATTACCTTTAATTTTTACTTGTTATCAATAAGCTCACTAGGGCTATGATATGTGAATCATTTCTCTTCGTGGATGATTTAACAATATATCGTTGTATTAGCGACGATACTGATTATGTGATTTCTTTAATGATTATATAATTCTGTACATAGATGGTATCTTTAGAATAGACTCTAATTAAATATATAGTTATGTTATACTTTCGTAAACATAATCAAGTGGAATATACTCATTACATCAATGGTTTTGAATTATCACGCTGCGTTATTACTGGAGACCCAGATGTTAAATTTAATAGTGTGGTGCCCCATATATCAAGTGTATGTCTTGCCCTTAAGGGTGTTCTGAAAAAGTTCTGAAAATTTTGGATGACATTTATTTGCAAAGGAACTCTGATAACGTTTTACTTTTATCTAGATTTAAGTTTGACTCTTACTTTTACAAGGAACTTAAACTCTCTTATTACTGTTCCGTACGGAACACTTATAAGATTACTTCGGTGTCTGTCTGTCTGTCTGTCCATATATCTGTCTGTCCGTATGTCTGTCTGTCCGTCTGTATGTCTCTCCGTCCGTATGTCAAACCCAATTTTCTCCGAAACTATTCGATATAGAAAGTTGAAACTTGACACTAATATAGGAATTAGTGGCGTCATCAGAGCTGTGTAGTTTTGAAAGTTAAATTTTGACTTAAGGAGTTAATTTTGGGGAGTAAAATTAGAAGCGAAAAAATTATTAGGTCATCGAGTGGGATGTCAATTAAAAGCTTCATCATCAAAAATATATATATTGTAATATATGCGCACAACTTTGTTTGTATTATTTTTAAAAAATTACGAAAAATCGCAGCCCCCCTTATCTCGAAAAGTACTGATTAAGAAATTTTGAAAAAATTCTGGAATATTCTCCACAGGGTGTAATTAAACGAAAATTGTCACAAGTGCATTACCTTTAATAATTTATCTGTTATATAAAACAAAACAAAAATTTTAAAATCATCAGTTTTCAGTAAAGATCGGAAAAAACTTTATTCAAAACTCATTTGTTTTATGAAGCCACTGATCATTTTATACCTCCGTAACAAAAATTTTTATTTTGGGGGCGCTGCAAAAAGTATGTATATTTAAAAAAATATATATTTTAAAGGTTTTTCTTTCTCAGCCTTGGGTCGACCACTGCTGGACATAGGCCTCCCCTAAGTTCCTCCAAGCTACTTTGTCTTGTGCAATTTGATACCATCTGTTTTTTGCAAAAGCCTTTATGTCATCGGTCCATCTTTTTCTTTTCTGTGGTCTTGCATAATTCGATTTGACCATTGTTCAGAGGTTTTCTTGCGACATGCCCTATCCAGCTCCATTTTTGTCTTGCGAGTACCCAACATCATTTATCAGTTACCTTGGTTTTCTTTCTAATTTCCATACTACTGATTCCATCTCTATGACTTATGCCAAGCATAGCTCTTTACACGGTACATTGTGCTATTCTCAATCTCTCTTCACTCTTTTTCGTTAGTGTCATGGTCTCTAATCCATATGTCATAACCGGCAATATACGAGAGTCAAATACTTTTTTCTTCATACAGTTTGGCACTTCTTTGTTTCTTAGGATGTCTTACCTCTGCGGTCTGGTTTTATTTTCCTAACTTTATTAGATGTCCGAGATATACATACTCTTCAACCGACTCTATATGTTCTGTTTCTGCTGTGAACTGTTTTGTGCTGTTCGACATTACCTTTGTCTTATTTAGGTTTATCTCTAGATCAATGGTTTTTGCTGCCTCATTCAATTGTTTCACCATGTCTTCAAGTTCATCAAGATCATTGCTAATGAGAACTATATCATCAGCAAAACGCAAGTGTGTAAGATGTTTTCCTTCTATATTTATACCATGATTTTTCCACCTCAGTTTTTTAAAAACATTCTCCAGCACCGCTGTAAATAGTTTTGGGGATGTCCCTGTCTCACGCCTCTGTGGATAGGAATTTTTGGGGTGTACGTATCTTCGTTTATTTTTATCATAGATGTGGCGTTTTCGTAGATATTTCTAATTAGTGTTGTATACCATGAATCTACTCTTGCTCTGTTCAGGACTTGAAGTCTAGTCCATAGTTCCACTATGTCGAAGACCTTTTTAAGGTCTACGAAACACATACGTAAAGGTTCTTCATACTTCTCTATTAATGTTCTTACTGCCTGTAAGTGGTCTGTGGTAAAATAGCCCTTCCTAAACCCCGCCTGTTCCACTGGCTGATAGAAGTCGAGTTTATTTGTTACATGGGATGTTATGATTCTAGTGAACAATTTGTATAATTGTGAAAGGAGACTAATTGGTTAGTAATTCTCTTTGCTAGACGCGTCTCCTTTTTTGTATATTAAAACTACTTCTGCGTTTCTCCAATTTTCTGGAATTTTCCCTTCTGATAAACATAGGTTTAAAAGTTGTTTGATTACTTTAAATAATGCTTCTCCTCCAAATTTTAGCATCTCGGTCGTTATTCGGTCTTCGCCAGGTGAACGGTCATTTTTCATTGATTTGAGTGCTTCTTCAATTTCAAAAGTTGTTATTTATGGAATTTCTTCGGAGTTCACATTTGTAATTTTTTGATTTGTGCTTAGATCACTGGGAGATTTTTGATGTATATAAGTTAGTGTAAAAGTTAACTATTACTCTAGATATTTTAACCTTTTAAAGGTTATTAAGTGAATAATACAAAAGAGTAGTGATTATGTATTTTGTAGTGCCGTAAATTAAATGATTTTTTTTTAAAATATGTTTTACATGTTAGCATTATTTTTTATCGGGTTAAATGGACCACTGATGAAAATAATGGCGCCTCCTTGTCAGCAGGATAACTTCACAAAAAATAATCAATTCTTCAAAAATAAAAATTAATCTTGTGAAATAATATAGTAGTTTAAAATTTTCGAGGGGTTTCTTTTTTCAAAAATAAAAAATTTACGGTGTTTCAAACTTTTGTATGCAATTTTTGACCAAAAAAATTATATTCAATTACCTATTTACAAATTAACTATCCAAACGCCGAAATTGCCATCCTGGCTTAAATATTCAAATACTACTGACGAATAAGGTCGTGAAGCTGAACCATTGTCCACCAACACGGATGTCTGATCCAGACGGGGAGTACGCCAGTCTTCTTGATCTGTTTTTAACCATCAATCCGGAGATTTACACGGTCACCGTAAATCCGCTGTTAGGTTCTTCCGACCATAAACTGCTTTCGACATCGAGTATTTTACCAATCAGTGACCAAGTGGCGCCTAAACCGCGCAAGATTTGGCACTACACATCTGCTAAACGGGAAGAACTCGTGGAATATTTTCGAACATTTCCTTGGTTAGATGTTTGTTTTCGATCCGACGACCCATCCGACTACGCCAGGGAGGTTTCCGATGTTATTTTGGCGGGTATGGAAGCTTACATTCCTTTTTCAAAGAAATGCCCTTCAAACGGCAAGCCTTGGTTTGACCTAAAATGCAAAGAAGCTGTTGCTTGCCTACCGACAATGACGTAAAAATCCTAACACCATAAATCGTAACACCTTTGTTCGTACCCGGAAGAGATGCAAAGAAATTATCGACGAAACGAAGAAGGCACACAATCAACCAATTAGAAACACACTTGTCGCTTGTCCCGACAATTCTAGGTTATTTTGGACAGTCGGTAAGGCAGTTAGTCAAAATTTCACCAAATCCGCTATACCACCACTCCCACAGCCAGATAATTTTATTGCCTGTTGAGAAATCGAACTTGTTGGCTGAACTCTTTTCTGCTTCTAATGTCGATTTCCAAGGAAAAACACCACCTACTATTCCCATAGTGCAGTCAAGGATGCCCGATATTATTGTCTTCAGACAGCGTATCATGAAACGTATTTTAATGAAGAAAGATACCAAAAAAGCTTCTGGCGCTGACGGAATACCTACCATAGTTCTCAAAAATAGTGCGAGGAAACTAACACCAGTTTTCTGTAGACTTGTAGACTTTTCAACCTATCTTACAGAAAGGGAATATTTCCTTCCTGCTGGAAATGTGCCACAGTTCAGACGATACCTAAAAAAGGCAAGAAGACCTTGCCAAATAACTACGGACCAATCGCACTGCTGTCAATAATATCTTCTAAAATATCTTGAAGGATTCAACATTATTAGCGACCACCAATATGGCTTTCGTAAACATAGATCAACAGGAGATCTTCTGACTTATGTAACACATGTTTGGAACAACGCAATTGAACACTTTGGAGAATATCGAGCGGTTGCTCTTGACATATCCAAAGCATTCGACCGTGTTTTTTTTTAACACCTTCACTATCTACGCCGGTGTGCCCAAAGGTTCCATACTGTCTCCTACTATCTTTCTCATTTACATTAACGATGACAGTATCCTTATCTCTTCATTTAATTTGAACGCTCGGACATCGGCTACCCGCAGACAGCATAAAAGTCATTCAACTTAACAAAGACCTGAAAGAAATTCTGTCTTGGGGTGACAGTAACCAAGTGGAGTTTAACGCTATAAAAACCCAGGCGGCAGTTTTTTTTTCTAAAAAAAGTTAACGTTGCTGAGCCGACATAGTTTTGTCGGGTTCAGCAACACAGGCGACGATTTTAGAGGAATGGAGTCCTCTAAAATCGTCACTCAATTTGTTGGGCGTTAATTTGGGATATATATGTCCTGGCTTGAACATGTTGCAGGCATAGCAAGCAGAGCTTCTCAAAAGTTGGGAATATTATTTCGAACCAGAAAGCATTATACTCCACGACAACTGTTAATTCTTTACAAAGCTCAAATTCGACCAACTATGGAATACTGCTCCCATGTTTGGGGTTCCGCTCCCAAACATACACTGTATTTATTGGATTCTATTCAGAGAAGAGCTGTTCGTCTGATTGGAGACCCGGAACTAACCGACGACCTTGATTCGCTGGAACATCAAAGAACGGTTGACGACTTGAGCCTATTCTACAAGTATTTTCATGGAAAGTGTTCGAAGGATGTAGCCCGCTTAATTCCGCCCAGAGCGGTGCATGTTAGAAATACACGTTGCGCTAGTACTTCACATCCATATGAGGTTCAGCTTGTTACTCCTCGTACAATGCTTTTCAAGCAGTCTTTTTATATGGAGAACATCATCCCTTTGGAATAATTTGCCCAAGACTGTGTTTCCCACCGAGTATAATTTACAGCAATTGAAGAACAACGTGAATCGATTTTTCCGCACACGTGCCGCTCTTGTAGCGCTTTAGGGACTTCCCTGCAGCTCGGGTGATAGACCCATAAAAAAAAAAAAAAAATTGCCTATTAGAAAAATTAAAGAAACTTCTCGATACTTTGTTAGTCGTTATTAAAATTTAAAAAAAGTTAAAATTTATAGAAAATTGACTGAGTAATATTGCAGACAGTGTCTGAAAACAAGTTGCGGTCTCACTCCGATGCCAGGTCACATTTAATGCTATATTTTGTAATGGAATGGAATTTTCTTAAGAAAATATTTTGAATAATTCTTAGCAGTATAGAAAATAAAAATCCGTAAAAAAAATCGACTTTTGAAAATTCTAGGTGTATGTAACCCCTTAAAAGCAATCAACGGACGGAATACTAATTGCGCAAGTCCGACTTGCACTTGGCGGTTATTTTTATCTTTAATTTAGTTCATACTATGTTTTTACAGATTTACTACCATTACTGAATTTTCGTGTTCCACGTTATAATTATTTTCTTTCCAACCGTCCCGTCCTTGCCTTACTACTGTGAAAACTTACGCACCAGTATTATAAAAATCACAAATTTATATTGTGACATAAGTTTCACATTATCGCTCCTTTACGTGATAAAAATGAACGTTCTGTAGAAAAACTAATTATTATTGTTAGTTAGAAAATATTTTTATAATGCTACGTTATACACTTAAATAAAGTATATTGTTTAGTTTAGTTTTTCGATGCCCGTCGTTTCAATTGTTGCTGGCTTTATGGATTCTATTAAGCAAAAATATAAAATAAAAAAAATATCTTAGATTTCATCCGACAATAGATAAAAGTTTTCAAAGTCATGTAACACTTCTTTATTTTTATTTTCTGTTTTATGAATTAACATTTATAATAAATTTAGGAAAAAGTAACAAAACAACAAATTCGAAGTCGCCCCATTATACATATTTAACCAATTTATTTAATTTTGTGTTTATGTGATTCTTACCAAATAATTTTTAAAAGAATATACTACCTAATTTCCTTTATTTGACCTACATATCCATATGGACCATTTCATGTTTTTAGCACTAAAATATAAAAGACAGAAAGGGAAAAATCAGATTGGGGCCACACCATTACTGTCCCTAGAGGACAATATTAGGCTGCCGTATCACACTCAGCAGCCCTTTTTAAATTTTTCGACAGTGTTTCAAGTTTAACAAAGTGAGTTTGCCGTAGGACGTTTAAAACTTTTTTACATTATATTTTGGTAATATAGATAATGTGACACAAACTTTTAAATTAACAGTGTATAGAGTTTGAGGATTAGTTTATTTAATCCACGGATGATTAAACTTTGCTTGTTGTCTTTGTTTCATCATTAATTTATGAGTAAATAGTATGTTGATTACAGAATATGATGTTTAGCTAATATTTTGTGATGTTTGCATATATCTACCAATTGTCTAGAAACTATTGAACTAGTTTTAATACAAGTGTGTTACTAATTGTAATAACTGACTGTGAAAAAATCTGAATATAGTAAATGCAGTAAAATGATATAAACTTATTTTGATAATGGAAATATGGTCTTACTTAACTCACATGACCTCTTAGACACTTCAAAGCTTTCATACAAAATCTACTTTAACGATTTGACCTTCGGATTATTACGACATTTTCACCGATATCCATAGAATATGGAAAAAAGCGTAAATAATTCCTATTCAGGAGGGGAGGTAAGTAAATGATAAGAAATAAATGAAAAGATGCGGCACCAATTCGTGGTGTAAATTTTATAACAGTCAAAAAATAAATCGATAAAGATGATATTAATCTTCGATTTACTTTTCTCTGATATCTTTGTATGTGCTGATTGGTAGTCTTAGAATATCAAATAATGCACAGAATCGACATTTTTATCATTGTTTAACGTAGAGGGACGACTTGACTTTGCACTGAAATTATTGGGCACACTTGAGAACGATGTTTTCTTTGAACCATATTTTTCGTCCCATTAGAAGCAATAATAGATCAAATTTAAAGGTAAACACTAATCAATTTATCCAAGAGTTGCCGTAGAAGGTCCGAGGCATAAAAGAAATTATCAAAGATTTTTTTTATTTATCAGCGACGTCTCTGCCTGAATAGAGATTACCCTTTTTGAATGGACAGTGACGAGAATATCGTAATATCCGTCAACGCTATCCAAGTGTCGAAACATGTATTTATATTTCACGGCATCTTTTAAAAATAGTGGTACGGCTGCCACGTGCGCAACAACTACCACCTATGCATCTGGAAAAGCCAAATGTACTTAAATAATCTAAATATTGTAGATCATGTCCTGCAACATAATCATATAGAACCATTAGATAATTTATTGTTATTTAATAATGTAAAAATAATTTGAATAGAGACAGGGAATTCATCCGTGAGAGTTCTATGTAAGGGTATTAGACCCGAACTAAGGCCACGTTTGTGACTATTCCACGGGTTCCACTTGAGCAATAGCAATTCTTTCAATCATCGATCCTAATGGTTAAAGCAGCGAGCATCGAATGCAAAAATAAACTGTTTTGAGTAATGGTGCAGTACAATTATACCAGACATTGTCCAGTCAACGTAATACTTTGTAACTTTTCTCTAGGAGTGAGCTGTCCCGGTACAATCCCGAAGCAAACTTTTTATTTCCAAGTGTCTTGTCATAATCGTACTCATATTAACAGACGAGTTTCCTAAACTAAATTATTCTGCTGTCTTTGTGCATGTCAGCGGAAATTTCTGGGTATAAAAAAAATGCACACGATCAATACTTCGATCACTACTTGAAGTAGAGGAGTATCTTGACTTTGCATCGTCATCACACACAGAATTTCCAAAAAACGCTAGACACACTTGAAAACAGTCCTTTTCTTTGAGATTGTGGCAACACTTGATGTCTTTCGGTTCCATTCTTGTGCCTTGATGTTAAATTTTTGTTCAAGCTGTTCTCTATTTTGATAATGCTCGAAAAGTAGTTTCACAATAAATAAACTCACGAAGTCTGCTCGGGCTCACACACAATCTTATATGGGTTCTGTTGACTAAAGACATTTTAGAGGGTACGTTACTAGTTTATTTCTCACTCCTCTGCTCATTCATTAGAAATAGATAGAGAGAGAAGGATTTTTAGTGAGAGATGACCAGACTTGCTTAAATTTTGCAAGATTTCTAACACTGACCATGACTAACCAGTATTAACTTGCGTTTTTTATGTAAAATAGAAAAAAAAATTGGGTGCTACAAGAATAATTTATTATCTGGCAGTTTCCTTCCTCAATGACTGCATCTTAATTATATTCTGTAATTTAGATTAATGTTAGGTATAGATATACTGAGATAAAACAACAAAAATTATTTACTGAACAAAATATTTTGAATTAGTATTATATGAATACCCTGTTGTTAATAGGGTATTCATATAACACAGTGTAGTAGGCTAAGAGCCTGCATATTAAATTGATGGTCGCTGGTTTGATGCCGGCAAACGGCCGGATGCTATGTGTGTATTTTTAAGTCATTGCAAAAATGCAATAACGCCCGTGGTAATACTACCGCGTTGTCTTAAAAATGCCGTGGGATACAAATATACGTTTCAGCACCTCGGTAACGTTGACAGATATTACAACATCCCCGTCAATGAGTTTCATAGATATAGTAAGAAAAAGGGTTAAAATCCCAATAGTAGTAGAGCGGTGGACTAAAAAAAAAAAAATGAAAGGTTTCTTTATCACTGTAACGGCATGTACTACTATAGCGGTAAAATATTGGGTATTTTGACCACTTGTCGCAAGCATGGTTTGATGGTATAGTTCTGGCTTGCCATGCTCGGTATGTTTGTATACATGAACTTACTTAATGTACATTTGGTTAGACCCATAGCAGGTCATCTCGCAACAAGACAGATATTGGGAAAGTATTAAAAACCAACTTTGTTCTAAAATGGCATGGTGTTGGGAGGTTGCTAAGACTGGCTCTAAGTTAATGATGAAGATGGTAGCATTATACACCGCACCCCTATCTGCAATCGAACTTGATAGGACTGAGTGCTAAAAGATCTCTGTGTTTTTGTTCTCAGCTATAAAGTCTCCACAACTATTATCATAAGTACATTGATTTGTAAGTTTTTGGTGCCCTGTAAAACGCTCTTCTTCTCGAGCATTGACACTCCCCTATATGTGTGCTTTTACTCATTTAAGTACTACATAAAATTAATCTCGAGTGTCAAGACAACCCTTAGCGATGGGTCAACTCGACTTACTAACTCGAGTAAACTCGAGTTAACCCGAGTTGGATTCTCACTAACTCGAGTAGTATAATAATTAAATAAAAGTTCCTATTGCAACAAACAACCAAAATCAACAAAGAGTAATAGCTACTACCAAAATAATTTGTTATTTAGAATAGCAAAGTTATTTAAGAATATTTTGATTGTGATAATTAAACTAATAATAGCATAGGTACCTACATCATAAAGTTAGACTGATATTATTTTGTTAAGACTGTCTATATAACTAGTTTTGTTACTAAATATAGGTACTTACTATAACTAAGACTAAAACCAAAAATACATATATGAGACATACCTTTTTTATTTCAATCCTACCTACTAAGTTTAGTAATGATAATTGTTCCAACACAGAATTGAATGGAAGCACAAATATATAAATAATTTGTAACAAATAATTTACTCAGCTTCGTCCTGCCAATTCGAGTTGTGTAACTCGAGTTAAATTCGAGTTATGTGAATTTCAACTCGAGTTAACTCGAGTCGAGTTTTTTCCTAGTTGGCACATCTCTAACAACCCTATTATTATTATTTTTGATACAATTAACTTTTGTCGTGTGGGCTAGTCATCGACTGAGATATTTTGAGTCTTCAGATATGGTGCACTTTGAATGGTCTAAAGAGTTGTTATGTATAAAGCAGAACGTGAAAATCCGCCAAGTTTTTTATAATACTTTCTGTGGAAGCGGACAAAATGAATGATAAATATTTCAACATTTTCTCTGATAGCATAGTGATTATCTCGAAATGAAAAAGATAATCCAGGATATTATTAACATGTTCGTATGTAACTAATCTTGTAAACCTATTCTATAACTTGGAAAACCAACCATTTTCTTATGTTAAATATCAAGATATCATGTTAAATTTTATAAAAATGCATGAGGAAATTTACTCGGGCACTGATTCGTACATAGAATATTCGCTCTTATAAACATAAATATCCATATATCTAAAAAAACATGTGAATATATCAGTAGCTTTTTTAACCGTTTTCAAAATCTAGCTCCCAGAAAAATTATTACCAAGGATTCACTAGTAGATAGTGTAATTTTATCCGACGTAAATGGTACTATGGATAAAATAATCAAATTATTTAATAAATATTTAAGCACGATTAAGAAAAATGGAAAATACTGGAGATCATCCATGATAATTCCTTTACATAGTAAAAGTGTTCATAAAATTGCGTGTTAATGTGGTACGTAGTATGTGGGAGAAACTGGAAGGGTAATATCAACTAGAACTAAGCAATATGAAAAATATACTAACAAGAGACAAATTGTAAAATCTAATGTTGCTGAAGATTAATACTCTACACAATAATGATAGCGAAACCAAACTTTTTGCTTCATTCTCCAATTTCTATAAACGAAAAATTAGGGAATCAATTGAGATTTACAAGCACTCAACTAACATTAACAGATATACTGGTTACTGGCTGCATCATATGTGGAATCCGATTATTATAATGGCTCATGATTCGGTGATCACCAGTAAGCTAAAAATTGTGCTCAAGTCGTTTGAAAAGGTCAGTTATCATTCTATGCGAAACATTCAATTTAATATGGCATAACTAAATAACAATGAACTCTTATCTACCTAAAGCCTCAATATTATTAGTAAGCATTTTCACTATGATTATTGTTTTTATCAATTGTTAATTAATTGGTCAGTAATTTTAAATTGGTTATAACTAGTGAAATAGTAGAATTTCAAATATTTTTTTTTAGCAACTCCATCCTGTTCAGCCTATGTCTAACTGAGAGATATTTTTTTGATGAAGACTTTCTTTTCGTTTTATACAAAAGCTACAAATTTGTTTTCAGTATAATTATTTAATTTCTGGTCAAACATTGGCATGAAATGTGGGTACCCATTAAACAGATTGGTCTTTAGCGAAGACATAGTTAATTAAAACAGATTGCTAACGAATAAATAAAATAAATCTCATACAGACTTTTTCCCTCATAAATTCCCGATTTTAATCTCGGAACAAATTAAAATTCACATGAGTTATGCAAATTTGCTTTGATAAAGTGATAAAGTCAACACAAATCTTGATACTTTAAAAGCACAGACTGGATTCGTTTGTCATCAGTGTTTTTATGAACTTCGAACAAAGGAAAAAGAGCTTATTAAAGCACCATGTCAACTCTCAGCATCACGAGGGTTGTGATTGTGTTTTCTTTGTAAACGTTTTAATCTTTTTTTAAATGATTAATGTGAACTTCTAATTATTTAATTTACTCTAAATAATGTTTCTATCAGTTTAAGTAGTAATAAAAATGTTATAAAATTTATATAACAGTAGTAGTAATTGTACATGTAAATCACAACAAAACCACACACTTTAGTTCAGCAACAATGATAGTCTACTAAAGTTAAGGTTATAAAGTAGTTTATTTACTCTAAAGTTGTTTTAGGAATTCTGAAGGACAAAATCCGCGATCAAGAAGATGAAATATATGACATAAATTGTAATTATTGTGATGAGAAGTAAGTAACGAGAACCGAATATTTTCGGCTCAAAAATGTTAAAAAATATCAGGACATTGCTGACTCCGTCAACACCCTATTCTAGCTAACTAGAATATATCACCTACAGCAATGACTTTATTTTTGTACTCGACACGCGTTTCGCTAACCATGTCAGGTTCATCAGGAGGGATTACTGATAGTCAATCGCTCCTGATGATCCTCGCTCCTCGCACTTGATAGTCATCATTCCTGCTGAAGCTAACATGGTTGGTGAAACGTGCAGCTAGTGCAAAAATAAAGTTTTTAGTGTAGTGGTGATATACACTGAGTAGTGTCGTTGTGTCAAAGATTCCATATTTCCAACATATCCTATTCTAAGTTCTGTTGCACTCTAGTTAGAATTTTGTAGGTCTACCACCTACAGCTATCGTTACAAAGAGGAGTTTTGTTGCATAATATATTAAAGAGTTTGAAGTTGTGCAGTCATTCAATTTTTGATCAAAGAAGGTAAAAGCTCGGTAAAAATTAAACGACGTTTAGATGTATGTATTGCTAATCCTTATCGTCGTATTCGAGAGTTAAAGAATGGTCTAAGCCGTTTCGATTAGGGAGAAATTCGATTGAAGATGATGCTCGTCCAAACCTTCAGAAAAAATTACGCTGGTCTAAGAAGCGCTAAAGGATAAGCGATGGACAAATAAGGCATTACCAGCAAGATGTAGACTTTAAAAAATCACGATCCTTTTAATTCTACAGGACTACCTCGGGATAATCAAAATTAGTTCAAAATGGATCCCCAATCCTTTGAATGTTTACCAAAAACGATTTATGTAATAATGCACTGCATTATTAGCGCTTTATAACACACAAATATAATATATGATTTTGACTAAAGATGAAAGAATGGTCCTGTACCTAAACGGAAATCTTTGGAGTGGCATCATCCTGAATCCCCACGTCCAATAAATGTAAAAGTGATAGAATTGAAAAAAAATACATCTTCTGGTATTCTCAAGGGATCTTGCTAGTCGTCTATAAAAAGTGAAATAACTGGAGTATTTCATGAAATACTCCAGTTACTGGTGGAAATTGCGTATCATACGTGCACAAATTGAGGGGTGTTATAAAAAGAAAATGTCGTTGAAAGCTGCCTCAAGGAGTAAGATTATTGCCCGACATGAGTCATAGCAAAATGCAGTTGCTGTAAAGACTGCTATTCAGCTATATAAATTCCGGGACTTAAATCGCCCACCTTACAGGCTTAATATAGCCCCCTTGCCACTATTTTTTTATTTTATAAATTGAAGACGGTCCTGCGTGGGAGAACATTTGCTGGTGATGAAGAAGTGATTTCTGCAGTTTTAGAGCAGCTTAAGGAGAAAAATTAAGATTATTTTTTTAGTGGTATTGAAAAATCAATTAGCTGTTCTAAAAAAATATATCGATTTGAGCGGTGAATACATTGAAAAATAAAAATGATTGATTTTTTCGCCATTTTAAAATCCTTAGGCGTTACTAAGTATATTGGACAAACCAAAAAAGTCCATACTCGCAATTATTTCTTATTTCTGTTTTACGCTTTATTTTATTTTTGTCTAATATAAGTAAATATACCTAAAAAAGGCAAAACTATAAGTATTTATTTTATATCTTGAATAAATATATTTTAGTAAGGCAGAAAAACTTACCTCTGGTGCTTCAAATCATATAAATTCCTATTTTACAATGCTTTTTGCAAGATATTAAATTCTCACCTCTGTGAATAACAAAACGTTTTTATTAAAATTATTTTAATTTATAGCATGTTCATCATATTTAGTTTGTTTTCGCAAATTTGAATTGAACTGATCTAAAACAACTTCATCGTAAATATTATGATGAAACTATTCACGGCTTTAATTTAAAGTTCTTGTCAATTGCAATATTATTGGTTGAAAAGGTTTGTGAAAATACATAAAATAAAATTTAAAAAAAAATTTAAATCATTGTCGAGCTAATATAGCCTGAAATGTTTTTAAAAAATATGTTTTTTCGAACTTAATTGATTATATTAACTATTTAAAATAAAATAATGCGTATAAGGTGCTTAAGTGTGTGCGTCGTGTGTTAATCTATGTAGCGTGTGCGTGGGCATGTGTGTTTGTGTCTGTATATGCGCACGTGCCCGTACAAATGTATTGGAAAATGCAAAATACTATTTGAGCATTTAATAAAACTTAAAATGAGTAAAACCGAAAATTAGTAACGTTTAGATGAGCTTGTATATTTGTGTATGTCATATATATATTTTTGTCACCTAACCACTCACTTCTGCAATTTCTCACGATAACTTGCGCTACCGTATACTTACTTATACATATAGAATTCTGTGAATTCGCTCATTTATATGTAATATCCCTTATTGTAAATAAATTTAATAAAAATATTAACATAATTATAATAATAAAATTATAATAATAAAAAAATTGTAATAAATGGAATCGCGATTCTTGACCTCACAAAATCATAAATAAAAAAGTTTTTTCTTTTTATTTAAGTAAGTGAGATCCGTACCAAGATTTTGTTACTATTATTGTAATCAGATTCAGTTTTTTTTTCATATATTTTGTAGTAAACTAGATACTCTTTTTGTTTTAAGGTCAACTTTTTAATTTCATCCTTCTCTACAGCAACTGATATGTGCATAAGTGTATTTTCCCTTTTTTCTTTATTAAAACATTTTACACAACGTTTAGTACTAGTTCTTATTTTTTTTCTTTTTCTTACCTAAAGTTAGTAACGTTATGAATATGGAACGATTTACTAAGTTGAATTTTGAAAATCTTGCTAACTCACATAAGTGACATTGACAGTTTTTCAGTGCGGTTGATACTGTAGTTATAGTTTCTCCCGTGAAACTTAAAAAATCGGGTAAACTTATAGTTTGAATGTCTCTCTTTGAATTATTACGTTTCGATACATTATACTTTCTATTGTATGAGGAACACAGAACTGCAGGCAGCTTCTCGTCATTCATATAAAAATTTATATAACACTTTAATAACTTATCTAAATTTTTTTGTAATGCACCTTGGATTTTAGTCATCACCTTTGTTTTCTTAAAGCACAATAAACAAATTTTATTCCTATTTTCTGAATATGAGACGGCATAACTAGCACGACAAACTATTTTTTTCACCATTATATTTATTATTTTTAATAGCTGGAGATATTTTGTACCAAACTTAAGAATTAACGAAGTAATACTAATTTTGAATAACTTAAATGCGTTTATCTACTAAGCTAAATGTAAACAAAAAGACAACATTCAGATTTTTTATTTATGATTTTGTTAGGTCAAGAATCGCGATTATTTTTTTTATTGTAATTTTTTTATTAAATTTAAATTTTTTTTATTAATTTAATTTTTTTATTTTATTTTTTTTTATTAAAATTATAATTTTTGTATTACATTCATATGTAATAAGCGATATCGCTTATTACATGTAAATGAGTGAATTCGAAGAATTTCTCCGAAATAACATCTACAAATAAATTCTATATGTATAAGTAAGTATACGGTAGCGCAAGTTATCGTGAGAAATTGCAGAAGTGGGGCACTTTAGGGGAGAAAAAATATGTATGACATACACAAATATACAAGCTCATCTAAGCATTATTAATTTGCGGTTTGACTCATTTTAAGCTTTCTTAAATACTTAAATAGTACTTTGCATTCTCCAATACACTTGTACACACAAACACGTACTCAGGCAAACTACATAGAATAATACACGACGCACGCACATAAACCCGTACATAGGCATTATTTTGTTTTAAATCATTAATATAATCAATTAAATTCGAAAAAAAAACACATTTTTTTGAAAATTTCGCGCTATATCAAAAATAGGTCGATAAAAGATTTCAAAATTGTTTTTATTTTATTTTATATACTTTCACACCAATAATATTGTAATTGACAAGAACTTTAAATTACAGTTAGTTCAAGATAGCCGTGCATTACTTTCACCTAAAAAGTAGAAAGCATCACAATTCTTCGTTGACCTTTCGGCTGGCAAGATGTTCAACCATTTTTTGGAAGCTTTAGTTATTATATTTCCTTTTTTTCAACATTATTGCTTACAGGATTTTGATTTTATTGTAATATTATGTAAAGAATGCAGTATTTATTTTATATCACTCCATTAAATTCAGTTATATTGTTTATATTTATTTTAGCTGAAAAAAGATACTAATAAAACGATTGATTGGATCAGGTGCTGTAGCTATGTAATAATTTTGCTTGTGCCTTTTTTTCCTATCTTTTTGACTCGCTGAGTCAATCTGTATTTCCATGTTTCTTACCTAATACTAATATTACCTTAGTTGCTTTACTTAGTACCTGTGTATTGAGTTTTTAAGACAGTCATGGAAGTACACGCAGGGAATGAAAATTTACTAGTCAACGTAAAAGGTGCATTCTTTGAATAGATGCATAAAGAAATAAAAAAAACAGGCCAATCACGGAAAATAATACTATTGGAGGACATTAATAGTAGAGCAGGAAGAGATGAAGTATTGGGAAAGTATTGAGAGGACACTATCAACAACAAGGATACAAGACTTATAGATCTCTGCAGTCAGAACCAACTCAGTATTTTGAAGGAACACTTTCTACACAAAGATATATATATATATATATATATATATATATATATATATATATATATATATATACATATATATATATATATATATATATATATATATATATATATATATATATATATATATATATATATATATATATATATATATATATATATATATATATAACATATATATATATATATATATATATATATATATATATATATATATATATATATATATATATATATATATATATATATATATATATATATATATATATATATATATATATATATATATATGTAAATATATGTATATATATATATATACATGTAAATATATGTATATATATATATATATATATATATATATATATATATATATATATATATATATATACGTGGATTCAAGAGACAAAGAATCTAAAATCTATAATAACTGAAGACAAGATAATATAAAGAAAAAGGAATACTTAGAAAAACCAAGATACAATATCAAAAGCCCGGAAGATGAAAGTACCCAAAAGTTATTTAATAAAGACTAAATGAGAAGCTAAAAGCCTAATACTCCAACAACGCTGAACATTTACACGAAGCTGTATTTGAAGAACGGCGATATTATACAAGAAATAGAACAAGTACACCTTATTGGTGGAATATCAAAATCGAAAAAGATATGGAACCCAAAAGGAGTCTACATCAGAAATATTTAAGCAACCAAAAATTGGAAGATAAAATAAAGTATCAAGAAATGCGAGCAGTAGTAAGAGCAAAAATATCTAAGAAAAAGAACGATTCTTGGGAGAGAAATTGTTCAAGAATAAACACCTATTTAAGAGGAGCCAAAAGCACGAAAATCTAGAAAGTGATAAATCTAAAAATAAAAATGTAAATATACTTTTATCCACATTAGAAAAATTTGACACAGAATACAGTTCCTGTCTTGAAGTTTTTAAAATGTTATACAAAGTTGACGGTTTTGCCTGTAATTTTGTCAAATATTGTACTTGGATGTGATATACAATTGTTTGTTTGTTTCGACGTATAAGAGTTTGTAAGCGAAGGTATTGAGAATTAAATATTAATTAAATCGTATTAGGTGATAGTCAAGCTTGTATTCTATATTCAAGGCTGTTAAAATTAGTACAAAATATATTTTTTTTATTGCTTCGCTCACCGTACAAACTTCGTGAAACATTGATCCGTGCTTTGTGTTCCGCATCTATCTATTATCGACTTTATCACTTCAGCAAAGCAAATATGCATTGCTCGCGTGAATTTTAAAATATGTCTGTGCTTGTTTTAAACCTCTCGTGATTTAATGCAGGGACCCCTGGAAAGCCAAACTATGCAAGATTTACTCTTTATTCCCTTGTGGGCAATATTTGATTGTCTTTCTCTATGGGTCTCGTTTATATTCTAAGTGCGTAACTATCTTAACCTAGGTCGTTATTGTAGCGTATGGGGTACAGCATTAGTCATGCGTTGGATAAGTATTTAAATGAAGGGCAAAGTATTCACTTAGTCATTCGTGGTATACTAGTTAAATTTAAAATTTAATTTTTTAAAATGTAATCTCTGTCTACTTCCTGATTTAATATGCAACAACTATCACTAGCTACAGTTAATATCAAATAACCCTTAAAGAAGTATTTCTATTTTTTTTAATACATACGGTGATCGTAAGTATTAATTGCTTCTCTTTAAGTGTTACTTGCTATACTATCTCAAGTGACACGTCACAAGAATACTACCACTACACTAAACACTTTATTTTTGAACACGACGCGCATTTTTCATAATTGACTGAACCTAAAATTATAAATTAGGTTAGGTAGGTTAGTAATCAGAAGCCTAGAATAAATCTAGGCTTCTGATTACTAAAACGGAAATCACAGTTATTGGATTAGCTGCAGTTAAGTATTCAGTCCAGAGGAGTAGAATATGTTCTCTGTCATTATTTAGACTATTTGTACACGTATATGTGCCAATATTTCGAATGCCTATAATAACCTCTTATTAAATACATATTAAATTAACCTATCCCACGTTACTATATAATTAGGTTCAAGGGCATGAGTACTTCTTCATTTTTCTGATCTATCTACCTCAAAACGGCTAAATGTTCTTTACATCTTTTCTGTATTCTTCCAGTGTGACTGACAAAACTATTGTCAAAATCGTTATAGCTTATCCCAAACACCTTTTCAAAGTCATCGTTTGATCTGCTTGTAATAATTTCCAAGTTGTCTGGTGGCTTATAGACCAACTATAGTTTGATGCTTACATATTTTGTAACATATAATATTGAGATATTTCGTCTTTATTCTGATCACCTAAAAAAACGCGGAACTGTGGACATTAATCTTAATGTCCCTCTTTCTCTTTTATTTTTGAATGATCAGTGACTTCACAAAACGCACCCGAAATGAGTTTTCAACAGAGTTTTTTTCCGATCTTTATTAAAAACTGATATATATTTTTCGTTCAATCTACATCCTGTGGAGAATATTCCACACTTTTCGAGATAACGGGGGACAGCAATTTTTCGCGATTTTTTAAAAATAATATAAAGAAAAGTGTGCGAAAATATTACGTTATATATATTTTTGAACTCGATAACCTGGTAATTTTTTTTTTTTTCTTTTTCGATTTCACCCACCTAAAACTAACTCCTTAAGTCCAAATTTAACTTTCAAAACTACACGACTCTTATGACTCAATTTCTATATTAGTGCCAAATTTCAACTTTCTATGTCAATTAGTTTCGGAGAAAATCGGGTGTGACAGACAGACGGACAGACACCGAAGTGATCTTATAAGTGTTCCCTATGGAACTCAAAAAATATCTGGGAATAGAATTTGTTCTGCATTCTCTATCTCGATCGCAAATTAACTTAATGCAGCAGTATACGGCTATTTAGTGTAGAAATAAAAACATCTACATTTGAAACTCAAGAATCGCAAATATGTCTATATCATTTACATACGTTACCATACCACATACTGAAGTCCTTAACTGACCTAGCTTTCAAACTCATAGCTGAGCCTTTTCTTACACAAATATATTACTGTAATATTGAAATTTTATTTCATTCAACGTTTGGCTAAAATAACAAAAGTATTCACGAATAATTTCTTCCTCAAGTTCTAATTAACTCTTGAGGATACTCAAGAATTGTGGTATTGGTATTCCAGGGAATAAAGAACTAACGAAGAACAATTAAAATTTCACCTTCGTCGAGAACTAGAACCTTCATTTTGGTAATGAATTTTCAAGAAATTTTCACTGAAGTATTCTCACTTAAAAGTAAATTTTCACTTATGTGCCAACTAGTTTGAAATTAAATATGTAG
This sequence comes from Pachyrhynchus sulphureomaculatus, assembly GCA_019049505.1. Taxonomy (NCBI): domain Eukaryota; kingdom Metazoa; phylum Arthropoda; class Insecta; order Coleoptera; family Curculionidae; genus Pachyrhynchus; species Pachyrhynchus sulphureomaculatus. The sequence goes on from CM032456.1 coordinate 141,208,119, forward strand.
GTAATCTTATCGCTCTTTAAATAGAACGCCTTCTTCAGAGCCGTTTCTTCATGTTTGGGAACAAGAAGAAATCGCGGAGAGTCAGGTTGGGCGAATACGGGAGGTGCGGCAGCCATTCATAACGTAATTCATGCAGTTTGGCGGCGACAACTCCGGATGAATGTGCTGGAGCATTGTAGGGGTGAAACAGCACTTTCTTCTTCGCTAAATGGGGCCGTTTTTTCTCCAAGTTCTTATCGAAGCGGTCAAAACCCTCACTATAGTTTAGCCCAGTCCTTTTTCTCAGAAGTCAATGAGTATGATGCCCTTTGCATCTTAAAAAATCGTTGCCATAACTTTTCCGGCCAATAGGACCGTTGTCGCCTTCTTTGGAGCAGATTCATTGTTTTGATTGCTGCTTGAAGTCGGACGTATAACGATGAATTCAGGTCTCATCGACAGTGACAACTCGATGTAAAAAGTCCTTTGAATTTCACTTAAATTGCTCCAAAAACACAAACTTGAAAGCCGCACCCGCATGTTGTCCACGGTGACCAATCGCGGCACCCATCAGGCCGACAACTTTTTCATAGCCAACTTATCATGTACAATATTAATTACCGTTCCCGGCTACATACTTATAGCCTCTGTTAATTCGCGCACTTTCGTTTGATGAGCAGAGAGACCCATGACGTAAACTTTTTCAATGATTTTCTCTGTAACCACATTGATGTGCGCCTCGGGTGATCCTCATCAAAAATGAATGTTCAACCACGTTTAAATTCGTTGAATCAATATATGACTGGTCATGGTTGGCGAAAGATCCCCGTAAACAGTATTCAATTTCGTTTTTATCTCTTCACACGTTTTCCCATGCAAAAGTAAAAAGCGAAGCTAGGTTGCTGGTTAGTTCTGGGTCTCCAGTCAGGTGAACAGGTCGCTTTTGAATAGAATCCAACAAATGCACATGGGAGAAAAAATCGTTGGTCGAATTTAAGCGTTGTACAGAAATAACCGGTGTTGTGAAGAGTAAAACTTTCTAGGTCGAAATAATATTCCCAACTATTCAGGAGCTCTCTTTCCTGCGCTTTTCCATATTCTTCTAGTGTGCCTTACAAAACTATAGTCGAAATCGCTATAGCTTATCTCAAACACCTTTTCAAGTTGTTTGGTGACTTATAGACCAACTATAGTTTGATGCTTATGTTACATATATTGTAACATATAGTATTGAGATATTTCGTCTTTATTCTGATCACCTAAAAAAACGTGGAACTGTGGATATTAATATTAATGTCCTTCTTTCACTTTTATTTTTGAATTTTAAGTCAATTGAAGGAAAATTAATCAAACGATGAAATATAAATGTAATGCTGTAAATTTGTACTGTTTACAATCAATTCAATTGTTTATTTTTCTGTTCCGATACCTTTTCTATAAATTACAAAGTTTAAATTAATATTATTTTTGTAAACAAATAACCGGTCAAGTGCAAGTTGGACTTGCGTAATTAGTGTTCCGTAGGTTGATTGCTTTTAAAATAAAAATTTTGGTTACGGAGGTATAAAATGATCAGTGACTTCACAAAACACACCCGAAATGAGTTTTCAACAAAAATTTTTTCCGATCTTTATTAAAAACTGATGACCTTATTAAAGGTAATGCACTCGTGATATTTTTCGTTCAATCTACACCCTGTGGAGAATATTCAAGAATTTCTTCAAAATTTTTTGATCAGTTCTTTTCGAGATAAGGGGAACAGTGCCCCGACATAACTTGTCGGGTACAGCGACGTTAACGTTTTTTGGAGAAAACTGCCACCTGAGTTTTTGTAGCGTTAAATTCTAATTGGTTACTCTCATAACAAGATAGAATTTCTTCCAGATATTTGTTGAGTTGAACTACTTCCTTCTGTCTGCGGATATTTGCATAAATAGCTGATGTTCGAGCTTTCAAAGTAAATGAAGAAATAAGCGTACTGTTATCTACAAAGCTGCAGATTTGATTCCTGATCCCTTCGTAAATAAGCAAAAGAGTAGGAGATAGTATGGAGCCCTGGGTGACACAGGCGTTGTTGGCGAAGGTGTTAGAAAGAAATTCATCGACGAAAGATATCTGTCGACTGCCATTCATAAAGAACCCTCTCGGAGGAAACACGAGAGCCATAAACAGAACTTTTCAGACATACCATAAGAGCTTAGATTAGTCAACAATCCATCGTGCCAAACATAGTCGAATACCTTGGATATATCAAGTACAATCTCTCCCGATTTAATTTTGTTATTCCGATTATGTGTTACACAAGTTAGAAAATTTCGTGTAGGTCTTGGCTTACGAAAGCCATATCGATGGATGGAAGGATGGCTAATAATACTCAATCCTTCAAGATATTGTAGAAGATGCTAATTGATAGCCTTTTCCATAACTTTCGAGATTATTGAAAGTAATGCGATTGGTCAGTACTTGTTTGTCTTTCTAGGGTATCGGCTGAACTGTAGCGCATTTCCAGCAGGTAGAAAATACTCCCTTTCTGTAGGACAGGTTGAAAAGTCTTGACTAAAACTAAACCGAAGTTTGTAATTCGTTATCATAACTTAGATTAAATAGAGTTTTTAATCTTAGGTTCAGTTAGTCATCGCTTATGGGTATGGTCAGCAAAACGTACGTCAAGTATAAAAAGTATCTGATTAATTTAATGCAGATAACTTAAGTATCATTATACAAATGAATCCGTAATCCCAATGTAGTATGCCCAGTGATTTTTTATAGAACAGTCCATGGTTTAAATGAGAGAATTTTCACCACAATTATAAGGAGGTCAGGCCGCTGAAATTATGTAAGATTTGTTTGTAAAATTGAGGAATTATACTAAATTACAGTCCTATAACATACCAAATTTCATTCTGAATCTCAAAGGGGCGAAATTAACGAAATAACTGTATAATAACTATAACAGTTTACATATTTTATTATATTTATCCATGGAACTGAACAATATTTTATTTATTTTCTGCATGAAAGAAAATAATTCTTGTTGGTGTTTGCTTAAATAAACCCACAAAGCTGATGGAAAAGTCGGTGTTGTTCTATATTTTCGAAGGTGGTAATTTCGGTAAAGGTAAATATTTTATGTTCTTGTTATTTATTTGATCAGCAAAAAAAATATAATTTACATTTCCACCGACAATTTCCTTAAAGTATATAGGATATTTATTCATTCGAATTTAAGGAATTATAATTAGTATATAAATTAATACTAATTTCTAATAAAAATTAGCTCATCATCATCGTTAGCTTATTCCATCTATAGTCGAACGTAAGCCTCCCCAAGTTGTCTCCAATGAGCCGGGTTTTTCGTATCTAATCGTATCTCGCTAATCTTTTTATGTCGTCCGTCCATCTACATCTTTTATGTTCTCTAGACCTTCATTTAACTATACGACATGTCCATCTATTATCATTTATCCTTGCGATATGCCCCGTCCTATTCCACCTTAATATACATATTCATTGTATTACATCTGTCCCTTTTGATCTTCTTCGTATCTCGATCTTAGGAATACGATCTTGGAGTCTAATATTTATCATTCTCCTCTTCGTTGCTCTTTGGGTTACCTGGAGTTTATTTCTTACACTTCATTTAAAGTCCACGTTTCAGTGTCAGTTGTTAATACCGGCAGTACATATTGATCGAACACAGATCGAGTTAACAAGGCTCTTCTATCCAAGTTAGCCTTTAAATTAATTTTGATATTTTGGTTTTTTTTTTTTTTTGTGCTAAATGTATGAATGTTTGTACTTTTCCTATTCATTCCCCCCCTATTAATAGTTCCTGGCTGGTATCTTCATTTTTACTGTTCAAATATTTTGTTTTGGTGAAATTTATTTTAGATCTGTTTCTCGAGACATGTTATTTAGTGCCATCAGTATTTCTTGTAATTCTTTTTTTGTGCTGACGATTAAAGTGACATCATCTGCGAACCTTAAGTGATTTAATCGTTCATTGTATATTAGCATTCCTTTATTTTCCCACTTTAACGATTTGAACATATCTTCTAGAATCAACGTGAACAGCTTTGGGAATATTGAGTCGACTTGTCCAATTCACATTATTTGTGATGTGGCATTTTTGTATATGTATTCAAGAAGAGTTGTTTATCTTTCGTTGTCTCTGCTGTTACTTAAGGCGTTAAGGACTGCCCATATCTCTACTGAATCAAAAACTTTTTCGTAGTCAACCATGTCCAAGGTAACCTTATATTCATTTGATTTTTCCACTAGTAATCTAATTGTTTGAAGATGGAAAATGAATTACCCAACACTATTGATATTTCACTAAGTAGTCGTCAACGTTTGAAGAACTATAATTATTATATTATTACTAGATTCATTTTTTATAGGCACTGTATATGCGCTACTAACATATATGTTACCAAAAAAGCAGTCGTGCGCGAAAGTAGCAATTTATGTTGTTCGTGAAACACTGCAGGTTGTACTCGGTAACTTTACATATAACAGGGTTCCTGAAGAGCGTAGTACAAGGAGTAACAAGCTAAACTCATACTTCTGTATATTCTTAGCATGCACTACTCTGGAAAAAATCTTATTAGATTTGCTTTTTTTAGGTGTCAGCTAAACTCAAGCACATTTTTATCAGGAAGAAAATAGTCATTCTCTGTAAAAACAAGTTGAAAGCCCTACAAAAAAGTTTGTTAGTTTTTGAATAACTAGCTTAATTAAAATCCATTTTATGACATATTACAGTGATCCATTTTGAATAGTATATTGGCAAAGTAGGTGATGTTTTCCCGGAAAATTGACAGTAAAGTCCAGAGAAAACATTTCAGCCGACAAATCGGCTCTTTCCACAGATATCTGATCGGATAAGTGATGGCATAGTTGATTTACTAAAATTTTACTAAAGTAAGAAGAGGATCTTGAACCGCTGGGCCGGCAAAGAATTTGCGTCTAATTATCTTAGCTGATTTTTTTCAATCTTTCGTTTCATATATATGATTTACAAACCGAATTCTTGATAGCTTATTCCAAAGATATAATATTTTTCATATAGAGGAGTTCTTGAATAAGATGAAATGCGTGCGCAAGTTCTTGAATAAGATGAAATGAATGCGCTCAAACACGTTCCGTGAGACTTAAGTTATCAGTTGTCCATTGATACACTGACAAATCAAGATTTTCGGAAAATTAGATCCCTAATCAGCCAAATACCTATCTGAATAAAATCTAACCAATTAAGAATATATTTAAGAACAGAGTCCTAAATATACTCCTGCAGCTTTTTCGTATCAAAACATATTTGATCCTAAGTTAACGTTAATCGTTAAAAGTTGAATGAGTGCTAGTGAGATCCAACATCTCAAGTTTTTGTAGTCTTAAATTCCACTTGAACACCGTAAAACTAGATTTCTGCCAGATTTTTGTGAATCGTTCTGTTATTTGAAGATATTTACGTAGGTAGCTCGAATTTGAGCAACCATGATCATTGAGAATGATAGTAAATATGTTCTCATCTTCAAAGTTCTAAACAGAATTGTTGTTTTTTTTTTTAAACAGATCGCTCACACACCGTAAATTAATTTAAACTTTTAACAATAAGAATTGTGCCGAATACAAATCGTAAACTTAAAATGTTAACGAGGAATTTCTGGGAATCATTATAGAATTGATTTTTATTTATTCAGAAACATCTATTCTTTAAAATTCTGACAGTTGTCATTAATTTTCAAAATAGCTTATCAATAGCGCTTAAAAATGAATCCAGAAGAGATACGAAAAAAATTATTGACAAACTACTTGAAAATCTATATATGACAATGAATTTTATTGCGAAGAAGCTAAAAATTGTAATATCCACTATTGAATCCGCTTTTAATCGCTATCTACAAATTTTACCAAATACCCAGATATATCGTGCTGCTGCAAACGTCCACGTAATCCAAAGTTTCATTAAAAGGGTGTAAATACAATTACAGTCAACCGAGCGATGTCAGTTCGTGATATTACGGAAAATTTGAAAACTACCGAGAGTATGATGCAAAGGTCAAAAACGAAATTATTAATTTAAAAACAAAAAGTGGAAAGCTTCCACAGGTCTAACTAGAAGCATTAAGAAAACAAATGAGAAAGTTGTACGACTTGATTAGGGAGAAACCGCCTGTATGATCTTGGACGATGAAACTAATATCAAGACAGATTTTTAGCGTTATCTGGTACTAAATTTTAGACCGTGTTTAAAAGGGAGAATCTCCCAGCTTCGAAAACTTGCATTGAGGTAAAACAATTTGAAACTAAATATCTTGTGTGGCAAGTAGTGTACTAGTCCAGAATGTGAAGCAGATTTGACTAAGAACGGTTACAATTAGCGGCGAGAGGAGAGTTCATAAAAAACATTTGCTGCTCTATTTACGAAAATGATGTACCAATGTTGTTATGGTCTGAGTTTGCATCGGCTCATTATGCTCAAGTCACAGTAACCTTGTTAATGAAAAAAACGTGAATTTTATGTCTAAATATACAAATCTACCAAATGTTCCTCAGTGTCGACCAGTTGGAAGGTACTGCACTTCAATTAAAAGAAAGTTAGAAACAAAAGGGGAGAATCCCGAAAATTACAGAAATAAATGGATGATAAATGGATGAAGGCCACAAGAGAGATCCCAAACGTCACTGCCCGAAATGTTGTGAGGGAGAGTTTTATATGAAACATATTTTTAAGATTCCCATTTACTTAGAAATTGATAAAAATAAAAAAACGTCTTGACATCACAATTCTACATCATTTAGAATTTTACGATTATATTCAATACAGTCTATATTGCACTACAAACTGTGTCTGAAAAGAAAACTTACCGTTTTTTTCTTCGTTTATTCGTAGACTTACCTGAAAAAAAATATGTATCAAATATATTATTTTTAGTTTTTTTTGGGAAAATTATCGTTCCTCAAAGTAATAAATTCGTTCTAATTTTTATTTTCTAAAAATATGCACATACCAGGTGGTACTATATTTAATATCAATATAATCAAATAAAAATAATTCCGCTTATTTTAAATGGGCTACCTCGTTGATTCGTATTTTTCCATATTCTGTTCAAAATTATATACAACTTTCACAAAGTACATATTGTTTAAACTATCAACATAATAAATAATTCCATTTAGAAGAAGCCTTTATTATTAGAACAGTGGAAGCAATTGATAATTTACTATTTTTAATAATATTATGTACATATATATATATATATATATATATATATATATATATATATATATATATATATATATATATATATATTCAATTTCTTGGGCTTTATGGTTCTTTTGTTTTAAGGATAGAGAAATTACATCATGTTCTAGTTAGAATTTATTGAAAACGTTTCGCCCGATTTTCAGGCTTCTTCAGTTCATCTAAAAATTGAAATTTTCTGTTTTGGATATTCAATAGGACGCACAATTTTTTTTTAATTATGAATATATAAAATTCTTAAACTTATAATACAATGTAGAAGGTGAAAATAATAATATAAATACACTCAAAATATATATGAAAACTTACATGTGTGGGTTGAAACGAAGACACACTTAACATTCTTTAAAAGGTGTTACTAAGACGGTCACATTTTTTAAAATAACTTTAGATTTGTATTGGGAACGAAAGTCATCCTTTGGTTTGTTTAAGTGTTTTTTTATTTATTATCTGCTATTGAGTTACTATGAGAAGAGTCCGAAATAAATATGACTCAGACCCCTAACGTCGCTTTTGTCGTTTATATTGTTTTTCTCTTTATTAATACAGATCATTTCATGCATTGATCTTTTAAAATAATTTGACTCTTTTTTTAGGATTTTTGTATTTTTAAAATCAAACGAGTGTTTGGTTTGTTTAACGTGTTTTGATAGAGCTGTTGGGTTATTCTTATCATACTTATGGCCATTCAGTCTAGTTTCTAGATGTTGTTTAGTCATGCCGATATAACAGCCGTTGCAGTTTTGACTACCTTCAAATGGAAGGTTGTGCAATGGGGGCTCCTATTTCTGCTACCCTTGCCCAACTGGCATTGGAATATTTGGAGGAAAATGTTATTGACAGCTTAAGCAACAAACCTATTTTCTTCAAAAGATACGTAGATGATTGTATTCTAGCACTAAAAGAAGACCAAATAGAAAACACAGTTAAAGCCTTCAACCAATTCAACAAAAAATTACAATTCACCATCGAAACAGAACAAAACAACGCCATAAATTTCCTAGATCTAACTCTAATAAGAGAAAAAAAAAAAACAAAATAAATAGCAAATGGTACACAAAACCAACAAGTTCTGGAAAATATCTAAACTACCATTCACACCATCCTTTAAATTTTAAGAAAAATACCGTCATAAATTTAATTGACAGAGGCTTAAAACTAACAAGTCCTAAATATAGAGCAGAAATAATAGAAAAAATAAAAACTACCTTAACCAACAACAATTATCCGGTTAAGCTAATTAACAAAATTTTAAAAACCCAGAACTCACAAATTATATAATACTCTAGATAAACAACCAAAACAAAGAACAGCTACAACATACATATCCATGCCATATATTCAAGGACTTTCAGAAAAAATTAAAGCAGTCCTCAAAAAACATAATTTAACTGTTTGCCACAAAACGCATAACTCATTAAAACACCTTTTTACCCCCCTAAAATCCAAAACACCCCTACTGAAACAATCAAACCTGATATATTCTATTCCATGTCAAAACTGCAACGGCTGTTATATCGGCATGACTAAACAACATCTAGAAACTAGACTGAATGGCCATAAGTATGATAAGAATAACCCAACAGCTCTATCAAAACACGTTAAACAAACCAAACACTCGTTTGATTTTAAAAATACAAAAATCCTAAAAAAAGAGTCAAATTATTTTAAAAGATCAATGCATGAAATGATCTGTATTAATAAAGAGAAAAACAATATAAACGACAAAAGCGACGTTAGGGGTCTGAGTCATATTTATTTCGGACTCTTCTCATAGTAACTCAATAGCAGATAATAAATAAAAAAACACTTAAACAAACCAAAGGATGACTTTCGTTCCCAATACAAACCTAAAGTTATTTTAAAAAATGTGACCGTCTTAGTAACACCTTTTAAAGAATGTTAAGTGTGTCTTCGTTTCAACCCACACATGTAAGTTTTCATATATATTTTGAGTGTATTTTTATTATTATTTTCACCTTCTACATTGTATTATAAGTTTAAGAATTTTATATATTCATAATTAAAAAAAAATTTGTGCGTCCTATTGAATATCCAAAACAGAAAATTTCAATTTTTAGATGAACTGAAGAAGCCTGAAAATCGGGCGAAACGTTTTCAATAAATTCTAACTAGAACATGATGTAATTTCTCTATCCTTAAAACAAAAGAACCATAAAGCCCAAGAAATTGAAAAAATATATATTCAATATTCCAAGGTTCAAGAAAGAATTCAATCCAACTTATATATATATATATATATATATATATATATATTATATATATATATATATATATATATATATATATATATATATAAATATATATATATATATATATATATATATATATATATATATATATAATATATATATATATATATATATATATATATATATATATATATATATATATATATATATATATATAATCCTAAGTTATGAAACTAGTTGGTGAATTCGGCAAAAAAGCATCAACAGATATTCATACTATATTCATTTAGCAAATATTTCGGTCCTAGGTTGGGACCTTCGTCAGGGCACAAACTGAAAAAGTGATAACGAAGCAACCAATAAAGATAATCAGGCATGAAGAATCAATATTATTGAGTCTAATTTTTTATTTATTAATTTTTTTAATTTGTAATTTTTTAATTTCAATCTTATAATTATTGATAAAAAACCTATTGTATTTTAAAAGTATTATTGTTCTGAAGAATCGTAAATTATTATTATTATTATGAAGAAATGTCAAAACAAAAATTGCAAGTGACCCACATGCAGTATGACAATTAATCTAACAAGAATGACCATATATAACAATTGCCATAACAAAGACCAACACTGAAATAAAACAACCACTATTCACTAACATATTAATTTAAAAATATGGCATTTACAGCAAGGATGCCATTAGAAACCTTGGATGCTCAAAAATCAAAATTAATTAACCACCTGCCATCTGAAAAGAAAAGTGACAAGTTTGACAAGGCGCTGACAAAGGACGACCACCTGACAGATGTAAGGGATCATTCAAAATAAAAGGGAAAAAAAAAAGGTTAAACAACCAGGAAAGAACCGGTTAAGTACAAATTAAGTACTACGTCATATAATGAAATTTTGGTATGAAAGGAAAAGTACCCAATAGGAACGCAAATTTTTCAACGGTATGGAAATAAAGTGGCAAAGGGAGGAAATGATTTTTCTTCTTGAGAGGAGAATAGGGACAGGAAAAGGAGCTGGCAAGTGAAAAAGAGGTTTATTTTATTAATTGGGAATATACTAAGCAATTTCACTAAAGGGGGGAGTGTAATTGTAAAGAATTTCACCGAAACCAAGAGATATGTACTCGAACTAGGGGGCACCCAGAGGACAAATATGTAAGAGGAGAGAGCTATAGACTACCAAAGACGAAAAATCATGACGAGAGTGACGACCCAGAGACATTATGTGAGGAAGGCAAATCACAAGAGAGGAGAAAACTATATATGTTGCTCAAGCCGTCAAGATCAGTTCTTTTATTAATATTATGAGGATTTTCGTTGATATAGCACATCTCAAGGAATTCTCTTTTAAGAAGGTTTTTTTGGATATGAAGAATTTTTGGTTCTCTGAAATTGAAGGAATGTCCATTATCGACAGAGTGGATCGCCAGTGCACATCTTTGAGGATGACATCTGGTGTCGCTTTTATGTAATGCGATGCGGCGATTGAGAGACTGTGACGTCTGGCCAATATACACAGCGGGACAATTAAGACAGGAAATAGAGTAGACAATATCTGACATAGAAAGAATGGGTTTTTATGGAAATAATATTTGGCAATCTTAACATTGGAAATGACACGCAGAATATGAACCAATTTCGAAGTAAGACCGGGTATAAAGGACAAAGAGAGTAACGAAAGACCTGTTTTCGTATGGCTGGCAGGGGTAAGGGGGCGGAGGGATGGGGGGGATAAAGGTATAGGGGGAGGCTCTCGTAAAATGCTATCAGAGAGGAAGAGATTGGTAAGTAATGTTTGTGCTTGAGATAGATAATCCGGGTGAGCTATATTTTTGACTCTTCGGTAGAGACCCTTTATGACATTTACTTTCACTTTCCAATCATGGCCAGAGTTTGCATGGATATATCTGCCTGAAGAAGTTGGTTTTCTATACCAATCCAGTCTGATAACACCATCAGGACTTCTGATGACTCTTGTGTCCAGGAAGGGGACAGCATTGTTCGACTCTTCTTCCATGGTGAACTGCAGGTGTGGATCAAAAGAATTGAAAATATGGAGGATTTCCTCTTTACCATTTTCTGGTATGGACAGAATAAGATCATCAACATATTGAAAAAGAAAAGGGAGTCTGAAGGATAGCTTATCGATGCAATTTTTCAAAAGATAGGACATGACTAATGCTGCAAGAATAGGACTTAAGTTACTGCCCATGGGGCAACCAAAGGTTTGTAAATAGAAACTTTCTTTATATTTGAAAAATGTAGATTGAAAGAAGAACTCCATGATGGCGAGGAAGAAGGGTTTATCCAATTTTGTGTTGGGCGAGATTAGTGCCCATTCAGAATCAATAATCTGTCTGGTTAACTGCCATGAAATGTTGGTAAAAAGACTGACTACATCGAGAGAAATGATGACATGATTATCAGGTAATTGAAAGTTATTAATTTCTGCACTGAAGGCAAAGGAGTCCTTAACTGCATATAGATGGTAATTGTGGAAGGATTTTTCTAATAGATCTGCACAGAATTTGCTTAAGCTTGATGTAGGAGAGTTGATTGTGGAGACAATAGGTCTTAGTGGTACACCTTCTTTGTGTATTTTTGGCAAGCCGTAGATTCTTGGTGGAGTGGCTTTATAGGTATAAAGTTGTCTTGCTATTCTGTCATCGATACATTTCTTATTCTTCATTTGTCTGACAAAGGAATTGTTTTTATTTTGATATTGGTTTGTAGGGTCATGAGAAAGTTTTTTGTAGACTTGTTCATCATCTATTAATCAGACATTTTTGTTTCATAATGTTGCTTTTCCAGTGCCACAGTGACTGAACCTTTGTCTGAAGGAATGATCAAGATATCTCTATGTTGTTTAAGGAAATTTACTGCTTTCTTGAATAAAGTCTTCTCAAAAGATGTAGCGGTGTTATGATTGTGGAGTACAGCATTTGTGACGGCATTGGTGCATTTAGCTCTAAGGATATCTTGGTTGGGAGAGGGTAAGAGTTTAATGAAAGATTCAGTATCTGCTAAAACTGTTTTGACGGGTATATCTTTACCTGGAAAAGAATCAAAAACAAATTTGAGACCTAAGGAGAGAACTGTATGAACCTCGGAAGGAAAATTAACCTGAGTGAGATTAGTAAACCAATGTTGACATACTTTTAATTTATTGGCACGAAAATGCATTAAATTATTAAATTTATTAAACAATCTATCAATTACTAATCTCACTCAGGTTAATTTTCCTTCCGAGGTTCATACAGTTCTCTCCTTAGGTCCCAAATTTGTTCTTTCAATCTACATTTTTCAAATATAAAGAAAGTTTCTATTTACAAACCTTTGGTTGCCCCATGGGCAGCGACTTAAGTCCTATTCTTGCAGCAATAGTCATGTCCTATCTTTTGAAAAATTGTATCGATAAGCTATCCTTCAGACTCCCTTTTCTTTTTCAATATGTTGATGATCTTATTCTGTCCATACCAGAAAATGGTAAAGAGGAAATCCTCCATATTTTCAATTCTTTTGATCCACACCTGCAGTTCACCATGGAAGAAGAGTGGAACAATGCTGTCCCTTTCCTGGACACAAGAGTCATCAGAAGTCCTGATGGTGTTATCAGACTGGATTGGTATAGAAAACCAACTTCTTCAGGCAGATATATCCATGCCAACTCTGGCCATGATTGGAAAGTGAAAGTAAACGTCATAAAGGGTCTCTACCGAAGAGTCAAAAATATAGCTCACCCGGATTATCTATCTCAAGCACAAACATTACTTACCAATCTCTTCATGGAAAATGGGTACAATAAGAAGTTCCTGCTCAAGACCAAGGACGAAGTTGATAAGCTCTTCCTCTCTGATAGCATTTTACGAGAGCCTCCCCCTATACCTTTATCCCCCCCATCCCTCCGCCCCCTTACCCCTGCCAGCCATACGGAAACAGGTCTTTCGTTACTCTCTTTGTCCTTTATACCCGGTCTTACTTCGAAATTGGTTCATATTCTGCGTGTCATTCCCAATGTTAAGATTGCCAAATATTATTTCCATAAAAACAAGCGTATTTTTAGCAAATTGAAATCTTCTCTACCCATTCTTTCTATGTCAGATGTTGTCTACTCTATTTCCTGTCTTAATTGTCCCGCTGTGTATATTGGCCAGATGTCACACTCTCAATCGTCGCATCGCATTATATAAAAGCGACACCAGATGTCATCCTCAAAGATGTGCACTCGCGATCCACTCTATCGATAATGGACATTCCTTCAATTTCAGAAAACCAAAAATTCTTCATATCCAAAAAAACCTTCTTAAAAAAGAATTCCTTGAGATGTGCTATATCAACGAAAATCCTCATAATATTAATAAAAGAACTGATCTTGACGGCTTGAGCAACATATATAGTTTTCTCCTCTCTTGTGATTTGCCTTCCTCACATAAAGTCTCTGGGTCGTCACTCTCGTCATGAGTTTTCGTCTTTGGTAGTCTATAGGTCTCTCCTCTTACATATTTGTCCTCTGGGTGCCCCCTAGTTTGAGTACATGTCTCTTGGTTCCCGTGAAATTCTTTACAATTACACTCCCACTTTTAATAAAATTGCTTAGTATATTCCCAATTAATAAAATAAACCTCTTTTTCACTTGCCAGCTCCTTTTCCTGTCCCTATTCTCCTCTCAAGTAGAAGAAAAAAATCATTTCCTCCCTTTGCCACTTTATTTCCATACCGTTGAAAAATTTGCGTTCCTATTGGGTACTTTTCCTTTCATATCAAAATTTCATTATATGACGTTGTACTTAATTTGTACTTAACCGGTTCTTTCCTGGTTATTTAACCTTTTTCCCTTTTATTTTGAGTGATCCCTTACTTCTGTTAGGTGGTCGTCCTTTGTCAGCGCCTTGTCAAACTTGTCACTTTTCTTTTCAGATGGCAGGTGGTTAATTAATTTTGATTTTTCAGCATCCAAGGTTTCTAATGGCATCCTTGCTGTAAATGCCATATTTTTAAATTAATATGTTAGTGAATAGTGGTTGTTTTATTTCAGTGTTGGTCTTTGTTATGGCAATTGTTATTTATGGTCATTCTTGTTAGATTAATTTTCATACTGCATGTGAGTCACTTACAATTTTTGTTTTGACATTTCTTCATAATAATAATAATAATAATAATAATCTGCAATTACTTGTTTCAGAACAGAGAGTAGTAGACCAAAAAAGAGTTATTACCAAGAACAATCGTCTCACATCTCTCGAATTGCAAACCATCAAGGACACAGTGGCTGTTGAACTGTGACCAACCAAACAATAGAAACAATAAAGCAGATTCCGAATCAGCCTCACACACACAACCACCCAGTCGAACACAACAATACCCACCACCCAGGAGGAGCATAACGCAAAATAATATTGCGAGTACCGCGCAACACCATATCACAGACAACAACATGAATCACTCGCCACCCTCAACGACATCCACACAACATCACCCCGAATCACCTCTCATACAAACACTTAAAGCAAAAATGGAGTCACATCTAGCTCGATGGTCAGGCACCGACCCCACAACAAGAAATCCCATCCCTCGTTTAATCTTCAGACAGAGCACGCAACCAATCCTCAACACACTAAACAAGCACATAATACCTCAGTATATAACAGACTTAAGCACAATCGAAGACATTCACACAATAATATACGCAGCAGCAATCACCACTCTTACACAAAATAATCAAAAACTCCTTCAACGACAAGGAAACCCCAACAGGACAACACCAAAATTCAAATGGCAAATAAGAATAGAAAACAAAATCAACAGCATCAGGAGAGATCTAGGACATCTTACCCAGTTTATAAGCGGGAACGCGTCCAAACGTGTCACACAGGGGGCAAACAAGATCAAATCTAAGTCTCCCAACCGAACACTGCCAGAAATCCTCGATACCTTGAAACAAAAAAAAACTATCTGTATATGCCGCAAGACTCCGTAGATACAAAGAATCAAATGAGAGGAAAGACACCAACAACCTCTTCCGAAGAAGCGAAAAACAGTTCTACCGGAAAACTATGTACAACCAACAGATAGCAGTGACTGAACCACCAAACAAACAAGAACTCACAGATTATTGGAAACGTATCTGGTCAGAACCCAAACTACACAATAATAACACCCCCTGGATCAAAGCCGAAGAAGACAAACATAAACATGTGACAGAACAAGAAAATACCACATTTAATACACAAGAAATTACAGAAACTATCAAACACACACACAACTGGAAATGTCCTGGAATAGACAATATACAAAACTTCTGGTACAAACAGTTTTACCGCCACACACGAAGCACTCACACACCAAATCAACAAAGCCATTCTACAACCACACACATTTCCCACTTTCCTCACACAAGGAATAACATACGTTAAACCCAAAAGCTCAGACACCACAAACCCGTCAAACTACCGACCTATCACCTGTCTTCCAACCCTATACAAGATCATCACAGCCACAATTTCGAAGAAAATAGAACAACACCTAACAGACAACAATATCCTCACAGAAGAGCAGAAGGGATGCAGGAAAAATAGTCGAGGATGCAAAGAGCAGCTGATTATAGATAGCGTGATTATGGGACAAACCAGAAAAGAACACAGAAACCTTCACATCGGTTACATAGACTATAAAAAAGCCTTCGACTCCATACCCCACAGCTGGTTAATCAGGGCCCTAGAAATCTATAAAATCAACCAACACCGCAGGCAGTTTCTCGCGCAAATTATGAAAACATGGAAAACCAAAATACGCCTAGAAACACAAACCGAACGGATCCAAACAGAAGAGCTGTACATCAGACGGGGTATATTTCAGGGAGACTCGCTCAGTGCTCTATGGTTTTGCCTCTATCTCAATCCACTCTCAAATATACAAACATCCAAGCGAAATACACAGAAAAAATTTCCAAATACACAGACCTTGCAACGGAAATAAAAAGGCTATGGAGACAGGAAAAAGTCACCATTGTCCCCCCTCATTATATCAGCCACAGGCCTTACACCAATAACATTCACACCACATTTAGTGCAATTGGGACTCAACACGGACATACACAGAAACATTCAGAAGTCAGTGATTTTGAAAACATGTAACATTGTCAGGTCATTCCTTAATACGGAATGGTAATAGCGTTTGTGCTGACTTGGTTTTGGCCCGTCAGCCAAACATGGAACCACATTGATCAAATGTGAGAAAGAAGAACTTTTTGTAATAATAATAAAGTCACCTATCTAATTGACATAGCTGTCCCCAACGACACAAACATCCAAACGAAATACACAGAGAAAATTTCCAAATACACAGATCTTGCAACGGAAATAAAAAGGCTATGGAAACAAGAAAAAGTCCTCATTGTCCCCCTCATTATATCAGCCACAGGCCTTACACCAACAACATTCACACCACACTTAGTACAATTAGGACTCAACACAAACATACACAAAAACATTCAGAAGTCAGTGATTTTGAAAACATGTAACATTGTCAGGTCATTCCTTAATACACAATAGTAATGCGTTTGTGCTGACTTGGTTTGCGCCCGTCAGCCAAACATGGAACCACATTGACCAAATGTGAGAAAGATGAACTTTTTTGTAATAATAATAATAATTGGAAAACATGGAAAACCAAAATACGCCTAGAAACACAAACCGAACGGATTCAAACAGAAGAGCTGTACATCAGACGGGGTATATTTCAGGGAGACTCGCTCAGTGCTCTATGGTTTTGCCTCTGTCTCAATCCACTCTCAAATATACTAAACAGAACAGAGCATGGCTTCAGTATCAGACACCAAAAAGTGAATCAACATAAAATAAACCACCCCCTATATATGGACGACATAAAACTCTACGCTGCCACACAAACACAGCTGAAAGAACTCCTTAAAATCACAGAAATATTCACCTTAGATGTCAATATGGAATTTGGTATAAGTAAATGCAAAGTGCTCCACATCAACAAAGGCCAATGGAAGTGCCACCATGAGACAGAAACCATCAACAATGAAACGCTCGATAACATGTTCGATAAAGAAACATACAAATATCTAGGCTTCCAACAAAGCACCAAACTCAACCACACGCACATCAAAACAGAGCTCAGAACCGAATTCAAAAACAGACTGACGAAACTTTTGCAAACAAAACTCAACTCTAAGAATCTCACTAAAGCCATCAACACGTTCGCTATACCTATACTCACATATTCATTCGGTATCATCAAATGGTCACAAACAGACATAGAAAATATTCACATCCTTATACGATCTCAATTCACCAAATACAGGAAATTACACCCCAACGCATGCAAAGAAAGACTTACCATCGAGAGGAAGGCAGGAGGAAGAGGAATTATAGACATCAGATCATTACACACAAAACAAATACAAGCACTTAGGAAATTCTTTCACAGCAAGCAAACCAGCCTCCACACAGCGACAGTGAAAGCAGACAAAAACTACACACCTCTCGACTTATCCCGGGCAGACCACTCAGCAGACACACACAGTCACATCCAATTACAACAGGAAAAGATGAAAACGTGGTCAGAGAAAACACTCCACGGAAAACACACATACCACATAGAACAAGACCACGTAAATAAAAAACAATCATACACCTGGTTACAGGATGGGCAGCTATTTCCTGAAACAGAAGGCTTCTTACTTGCCATCCAGGATAAAGTCATATTAACCAGAAACTACCAAAAGCATATCATCAAAGACCCGACTATTGCAGAGGACAGATGTAGGAAATGCCACCAGCAGAAAGAAACGATCGAACACATAACGAGCGGATGTAGAATATTGGCCGGAACAGAGTACATAGCTAGGCATGATTCAGCTGCCAAAGTAGTTCACCAAGCACTAGCCACAACATACAAACTCATAGAAAACACAGATCCCTACTACAAATACACGCCAACATCCATACTTGAAAATGAAGATTACAAGCTCTACTGGGACATCAGTATCCATACAGATAAAACAGTCTCCGCCAATAGACCCGATATTACTTTTCAGTGCAAAAAAGGAAAAGTCACCTATCTAATTGACATAGCTGTCCCCAACGACACAAACATCCAAACGAAATACACAGAAAAAATTTCCAAATACACAGACCTTGCAACGGAAATAAAAAGGCTATGGAAACAAGAAAAAGTCATCATTGTCCCCCTCATTATATCAGCCACAGGCCTTACACCAATAACATTCACACCACATTTAGTACAATTAGGACTCAACACAAACATACACAAAAACATTCAGAAGTCAGTGATTTTGAAAACATGTAACATTGTCAGGTCATTCCTTAATACATAATGGTAATAGCGTTTGTGCTGACTTGGTTTTGGCCCGTCAGCCAAACATGGAACCACATTGATCAAATGTGAGAAAGAAGAACTTTTTGAAATAATAATAATAATAATTTACGATTCTTCAGAACAATAACACTTTTAAAATACAATAGGTTTTTTATCAATAATTATAAGATTGAAATTAAAAAATTACAAATTAAAAAATTAATAAATAAAAAATTAGACTCAATAATACTGATTCTTCATGCTTGATTATCTTTATTGGTTGCTTCGTTATCTCTTTTTCAGTTTGTGCCCTGATGAAGGTCCCAACCTAGGACCGAAATATTGGCTAAATGAATATAGTATGAACATCTGTTGATGCCTTTTTTGCCGCGTTCCCCGACTAGTTTCATAACTTAGGATTTTGTTAGATACGGCAACTTTTGCTTTCTCTCTCTTTATTATATATATATATATATATATATATATATATATATATATATATATATATATATATATATATATATATATATTGTAACATTCATTTTTTCTTAGATTTTAAGATCATGTTACGATAGTGTTTTTCTTCCTGTAATTTATGTTTTATTACATGTTTATATTTATTGCAATGATTTCAATTTTTGAGCAGTGTAGCTTTAAACAGTGATTTAAATTTTTGAACAGTGTGGCTCGGCCGTGAATAACGTGTCGCTGACCTGACTTATTTGGTTTGCGTTAATTTTGCATCCCGGAAGTAAGCCATTTTAAAGATTTCACTTTGAAGAGAGGGAAACGATTTATAAACGGCCAGATGGAATTTTCTTCCGTCATGCCGTAGTGCAGTAACGGCTTCTTTTTATCACCAAGTGGGTGTAGTCTCTAGATCTCAAGTTTGATGGCTTTTTTCGATCTTAAAATATTCTGTTCATCCTAAGATATTGTGGGTCAAAAAGTGATTAGCTGCCTAAAATGAGTGACGGCTAAGACAATATTTTCGATAAGAATATCATCAGGAGGTGAAGCCATAAGGTGAAGCCAATCAGTAAGCCATAAGCACGTCAGTTTAAATATCTCACTTCCTGGCTACAACGTGTATTTCCAATACGTGTAATCCGCGAAGTCGATCTCTCAAACTTTTATATCATGTTTTTAAAGCCTTTTATTAAAAACTTAATATTTCTAATTTAAATACTCTGTGTAATGATGTGCACTCTCTTAGTATAAAAGGTTATTTATTAAGATATAATTTTAAGAGTGTAATAAAGGTAGGAATATTTATTTTGTTAATATACTCTTCTTTATTTAAATGTGTAGTGTGTCACTAAACTCCTGCTCTTTCTTTCAGGACGTATAGGTTGTAATTAAATTAATTTTATTTCAACAACCAAATAACTCTTCAGCATTTTTTCATTTTTTGAGCTGAAGTTAGATACTTTTTATTCTAAAATGAATGGTGCCCAAAAACAGTATAACCAAATTTTAAACAACTATAGAGACTATTTTTAAAAGGCGTACAAAAATTACCTCGATCTCGATATACTCTACCAGTAAAAAACGAGCTAGCTTATATCTAGTTTTTGCTCTATCAGTATTAATATCACTCAAAAATTAAGATACACATAAGGGGCAAATAACGGCTTCTATTTAATAAATAAAATATTTATTGAAAATAAAGAAAGTTGGGACTATATAAAATAACGCCGCAACGAGACGTTACAAAATAGCGCTCCAACGTTAGGCTATAAAGATAGCCCCGCAACCAGAGGCTATAAATATATATATATATATATATATATATATATATATATATATATATATATATATATATATATATATATATATTTATCTATATATATATATATATATATATATATATATATATATATATATATATATATATATATATATATATATATATATATATATATATATATATATATATATATATATATACATATATATATATATATATACATATATATATATATATATATATATATATATATATATATATATATATATATATATATATATATATATATAAACCACCCCATGGAAATTATAATAGTCTGTTATTGTTATACACTCAAACATTGAGAGCATTCATATAAATAATTAATAATATTAGGAACAGAATTTCTCATATCCTTTTTAATATTAATTCGTTTTGAGAATTTTTTCTGTACATGAATTATCGTTTTCTGCATCAGAAATGTATAAAAAAAATTTCTATTAGTGAGAGAATTTTTCAAATCTGTTTCATAAGAATAATTGTTTATGTTTGTGAAACAATATATACTGATTCGAGATAAAATATAGGGTATAACCTCACTCGGGATTTTATTTTTATTGACCTAAAAACATTTTATACGATCGACATATACACAATCCTTGTAATTATCTTATTACATGCATGGATTGAATCAATTTGCGCAACTGCGTTATTATGGAATTTATAGGAATTGAGACACTTTGAACATAAAAAATCATTTTATTAATATTTAAGAATACAGGGCTATAATTCTCTATATGTAGGCACTCATTATAGTATATTTCTCAACACCTCTTTTACCAAGCTTTACTAATCTTATTATGGCCGAAATTCTTGACCCTAAGGACCTTTTTGAGTCACGAAATTATTGTGATTCTTGTTTTGTTAATTTACGTCTTAGGGTGATACTAGACAAAAAAAAGTCAGTCAAAAAACCATCAGGCAAGTTTGGCAACCACCGTTCCGGGATTATCGAATGGATGTGCTTGCATATCAAAAACTTTTTTTTTTTTTTTAGTGATTCTGTTAATGTAATACTAGTCGCCTTCGCTTTCTTTTTAAAGTGTCATATCCGATACAAACGTAGGCGACCCGACTCGCCTTTTTACCTGTGGTTGGTGCCTTTTTAAGTGTTCCACACACAAAGGGGACCTACAGCTTAGTGCCGCCTCCGACCGGCCAAACTTTACTAGGCATGATACTTCGGGTGATTTGCCTTCCCGGGAGAGGCGACCATCACGTTTTAAAGGCTTTTTTTTTATTATTTTCCCGGGCCGAGATACGAACACGGGTCGCCACACAGTGAGGGTTCGCCTCACTGCACAGTGTGTCGCGTAGAACATGCTAGGTGGACAAAATTCATGTTATGATTTCCAGGAAATCTTATTTGCAAAACGTAAACAACACCACCAAACCCCGAATTCCGAGAAAAGGTTGTTTATCAAATTTGCAAGTGGCGAGTCATAAGCGTCAGAAGTCAGGTAATGAGTTTAATGCAGCTCTTTCAATCAATCAGTTGCAATTTAGCGACACTTTCATGCACATCTTATAGTGACATATTGTAATATTGTGAAAGTTTTTGTGATGAATATTAATACTGAGGGTAAGTATTATTTTTTAATGTATTTTTTTAATCAGAATCTATTAATTTGAATTTTTAGTATTTTTTTTAAATAGCCTATATATTTTAGCGTGTTTTTTTTAAAAAAAAAAACTTTGAAAGTTCAGAATATACAGACATTCACCTCTATCCGGGCTAGTTTTTAGATATTACACAGAAATAACTTTATTCTTCGTAAAAATACACATATTGTTTAGCACACTTCAGTACAACATGTTTTTTTTTCTTTTTTTCCAGAACACGTTTACTCTATTTCAAGGGTAGCCTTTTTTGAGGAGTGGTTGAAACACACGAAGAATGAAAAAAAACTCGCGTGTATATGACTTTCTTTCTTCAAAATTTCACTTTGGTGACATTGCTGAAAGCAGCCAAAAAGAAATAAAGTTGAAGATACCCAACTTGTCTAATAAGTTTGGTGCCAAATGGTTGGCTTCAGGAAAGTCGAAGGAGCGTTTTTTAATTAAAAATAAGAATTGGTTGGATGAAGCAGACATACAGTTTACTGCGAGTTCTTTAGCGCCACAACCTTCAACATCAAGTGAGAATGTGACTCCTGCAGGAAGACCTCGCAAAGATTTCGAGGAATCGTCGTTTAAGACGAAGAAAACGTCGCGTCGTGGATCTCGTAGAATCCCGAAGTGTCAGTGAATTGGTGACTGCTGCCGAAATTGCTGTGCATTCAGCAGGGCAAAGGAAAATTGCCAATGTGATTAGAGACATTATTGAGAGCCCAGATAATATTATTAAGTCTAAAAATACCAGTTCCGTTAATCCTAGGCAATTAAGTAGTGACGAAGCCTTAGCTTACTATATAGATTCTAAGTCAACAACGCATTCTTACAAACAAACTAGGAAGTGGTCCATGAAGGCGGGGCATAATGTATTTCCGTCATATTTGAGTTTAAAAAAATCCAAACAGGCCTGTTACCCTGCAGAGGAGCACATTGCTATAACAGAAACTCGTGCTGAAATAAATTTGCAAGCCTTATTAAATAAAACATAAACATAAAATATAAACAAAAACAAAAATAATATTTTGTTTTTCTTTTGTTATTGCGCTTTTTTACCGAAAAAAATAATGAATTTTACACGAAAAAAAAATTTTTTCACTCCATTAATTTCTAAATAACTCCAAAACGATAAAAGATAGAATAAAATAATATTCAATCAACTTTAATAAAATTTTGTTACGCATTTTTTAATGTTTTATTTATAAAAATCTGACAAGTTGTTTCCGAGTTATCGTTAAATATGTCGGCGTAGCTGACTAATTTAGGGGAAAAATTAGCCACGCCCATAAAAAAAACCAACGCGTTGATTTTTTTCTTAAAATAACTTAATATGCCTAGAATATACATAAACAATTGAAATAAGTGAAAAAATAATTTTGTCCAGCTAACTTGTACTAGTCGACACACTGTGCACTGTGCTGAAAAAAATTCTGTCTTTGCTTTAATTTCAGCCGTATTGTAACATTTTTTTTTTAATTCCTCGTCAAAGTAGCGCTATAACGAGAGTTTGCGCGTTTTTTGAGTAAAGAAATTGTAAGTGAAAGCATTTAGAAGAATGAAGAAATTGATAAATAAACATAAGTAAAGAATTAATTTTGAAAATTCATATGTATCACATGCAATCTGTATGTACTAAATATTTGAGAATATACGTGTGAGGATGAGTCTTTGTGTGTCTGCGTGTGTATGCCTGTTTGTATGTGTTTGTGTGTCTGTATGTAGTATGGCTGTATGCATGTGCGTGAACGAGTTTACTATTTACAAATTTAATTTTTTAGATTAGTATTACGCCAATGAATGTGTATAGGCATGTTTATCTACTTTTGTGTATATGTGAGATTGTTTATGTTTATGTGTGTGTATGAGTATGCATGTGTTTAGTGTATGCAAATTTAATTTTTGTTGATTGGGGTTGTTCAAAAGTCTGTTCTTCACAGAAACAAAGTACGTTTTTAAATGCATAAATTAGATCCAGTACATGTTAGCTTTCTATGGTCTGTATAAGAAAGAAGACAATATTTCCTTACTGAAGATTCCGATACTGTTCTCGGGATGAAACAGACTGAGAGATCTTTGGGACTTTTATGGTATAAGTTTCTCTTGATTATTTTAAGACTTCTATATGAACTTTAAATGTTAGAGAGGAGACGATACAGTCCAAAGATTTTTTTTTATAATATTTAATATTTTTTATAATAATTAATTTAATATAAATTTTATATAGTTCGTAAGATCGTATACCCATAACCTGTTATTAAAATTATTGACACACGTAAAATCATTAGAGTAATAAATATTATTATTCTTGATAAAACTATAACTTTTCAGAGAAATTATCATAAATCAATTCAGAAAATTCGAAATATATACACATATACTGACAACGCATATAAATAGTATAATTGGAGAAAAGTAGTGTATTTTAATCGGAAAAAATTAATTAAGTGTGATGTAACTACATTCAAATGTATATTTCATAAAATAGTGTGAATCTGGCATAAAAGCAGATAGAATAACTGATTCTGTACTGTTCAACTATACCAAAATATAATTATTTTACAAATAAATATAAACATACTATTGATGAATCTTAATGCGAGAATGTAGTTAAAGCTATTCATTTATAGTTTCTAATGTGAAAAATTGTTTTATTAGAAAATACAGTTTTCGAAGTAAATTTTTTATAACTGATCTTATACACCAGATACACACTAATAAACACACGCACACAAATGCCCACAAACTCATCTACTTACACACTCATGAACACACTTAATCAGAATCACGTAAGCTCACACGCACACACAACATACATATATAGTCTCTCAGGAACATACGCTTAATCTCAATAAAAAAAATTAAATTTATATACAATAAACACATACACATTGCACAAAAAGCCTAAAACTTAATTTCCCAAAATCCTTAGAAATAAATAAATTGAAAAATTCCGAATTCTTGAAATTACTTACTAATGAACAATTAGAACTAAATAATTCACCATTACTTAATCTATTTTAACTAAATCATTTAGTGCAGATACAGCAATATTATGATTTTATCCTTTCTGGGATATCACCAGAAGTATTGTCCTGAGTTTTGGACCTCGTTTTATTTATAAACAATTCAAGTTTTCAAAATGCATTTTTTGAGCTTAGAATGCGAATAACTCCGGTTTTATATGTCGGATCGAGACAAAAAAAAACAAGCTCTTGGTAATGAAATTTCCAACAAATCCTCGTTAGTTTTAAGTAGCCCAAATATGTACATAAACTACAAAATTGAAAAAAAAAGACAAAAAAAACCTTTTTTTTTTAAATTTTATTATACAGGCCGACTAAGTGAACTAATGAGCTTGAAATTTTCAGAAAATATTCCTTTTGTCATAGCAAAAATACCCTGAAATTTTGGTTCAAAAATATTGATCTCA
This sequence comes from Pachyrhynchus sulphureomaculatus, assembly GCA_019049505.1. NCBI lineage: Eukaryota > Metazoa > Arthropoda > Insecta > Coleoptera > Curculionidae > Pachyrhynchus > Pachyrhynchus sulphureomaculatus. The sequence goes on from CM032456.1 coordinate 141,233,764, forward strand.
GTCGGCACAATTGAATTTGTTATTTAAAATTTAAATTGCCCAACATTTTATGCTATTTGTTCCAAAATGGAACTTTTTTTCAAAATTTAGGTCTTGACACCAGCTTTCCGATGCTATTAAAAAATCAAATAAAAACAAATACGTTTTTCGGTCATTTGGAAAAAAAAAATTTAATTTTTTTATCACATCTGGTAGAGAATCGCTAGACCTTTATTTGAAAAATAAAATTCATTAGCAATTTTTTTTCCGAAATGTCAATTGTTATCTGATTCATAAACAAACGTAAAAAACGGTTAAAATGACTCAAAAAAAATTTTTTAATGGCGTCGGAAAGCTGACGTCCAGACCTAAATTTTGAAAAAAAAATGGCATAAAATGGCGGGGAATTCAAATTTTAAATAACAAATTTAATTGTGTCTACTGGGTTCAATATTTTTGTACCAAAATTTTATGGTATTTTTGCTATAACAAAAGGAATGTTTTCTGAAAGTTTCAAGCCGATCGGGTAACTTAGTCGACCTGCACAATAAAATGAAAAAAAGAAATAGATTTTTGTCTGTTTTTTTAATTAAGTAGGTTATGTACATATTTCAGAGATTTAAAACTAAAGGGGACTTATTGGAAATTTCATTACAAAGAGTTTAGTTTTTTGCTTGCCTCGATCGAACTGATATAACCGGAGTTATTTACATATTAAGCTCAAAAAACACGTCTTGAAAACTTCAATTGTTTAATAAATAAAAGAGCACAACTTTTTCGAGGTCCAAAACTTAGGACAATACTTCTGGTGATACCCCAGAGAGGATAAAATCATAATATTGCTGTATCTAACCTATGTGTATCTCCTCATGCTTTTTTTACTGCACTATATACTTTTATCGTAGTAACTTCATAATCATTTTGTAACAAACCAGCCTAAGAAGCTGTCGTACAGCGAAACATGTCATAGCGTTAAAAATAAAAATTCAGTGGAAATTTATTAGTGTTTTACACTTTTACAATATATTTAGTCATAGATTTCCTAAGACACTAATCAACCAAATAACGGGTTTTTAAATAAGAGAGATTTTTTTTTTAATTTAGGAAACTGGTTATCAACCGTAACGAAGTACTGCTGACAATGGAGTAATGACCATATCCATTATCGTTTTAACATGTATAATCATAACTAGTAGAGACAAACTTGTGTGCATATTTGCTTTGATAAAGCCGACATGAGATTCAGCATTGTATGGATTTCGACACGGAGTAACGAGGCAGACAGCGAATATTGTTTACCGTTGACACTTTTATAAACTAAAGACAAATTGGTTGAATGGCCTGACATGGTATTGTTACATTTACAGTGTGCTTCAATGTATAGTATGTATAGTCTATTGAGGAAATTTTTTGTATGTGTATATACACCCACACAAACACACACACTCTCATATATATATATATATATATATATATATATATATATATATATATATATATATATATATATATATATATATATATATATACACTCCTGGCCAAAATTAACGCAACAATATATTAAATCATACAAATCTCTATAATGAATTAATTTTAATAATTTTTCATAAACATTGGTTACACTAAAAGTTAGAAAAAACTTATTTGGATACTTTAAAAATGAATTAGCTACCAAATTTCTCTATAAGATTCGAATTAAAATTATTCTTAAGACCTAATAACAAAATCGTTGAAATTATGTAATAATGAAAAAAATAAACTGGGACACTAGTAGCAAAATTAATGGTGTAACTGGGATACTAGTAGCGTGTGTTGCCTCCTCTACTTCGGATGACAGCGTTTATGCGCCTAGGCATGCTTCTAATTAAATTTTGGATAAAATCTTGAGGAATTTGCTCCCATTCTGTGATAACTGCATTTTCAAGTTCCCTCAGGTTTCTAGGTGCAGGTATATGACGTTTCTTATTTTTCTTAAGGTAATCCCATACATGTTCTATCGGATTCAGGTCCGGGCTTTTTTGGTGGCCATTACATAATCGGTATATCAACATGATTAAGATAATCGAGTACCTCCATAGCCACGTGAGGTCGAGCGTTGTCTTGCATAAACAGGAAATTCGGCCCCACAAAATGACCAAAAGGCATCACATGTTCTATTACAATATTTTCAAGATAGTAGTCAGCATTCATGGATCTCGTACGGACAGGAACTAACTCTGTGCGAGCATCAAAGCAGATGCCACCCCAGAACATAACAGAGCCACCGCCGCATGGAATACTTGCAGAGATATTGCAAGGAGCAAACCTCTCTCCTGGTCTTCGCCATACTCGCTCACGACCATCTGGATGTTTTAGACTAACCCTAGTTTCATCTGTGAAGAAAACTTGTTTCCATTCATCCACAGACCAGTTTTCGTGATTTCGAGCAAAACGTGACCTGGCAACTCTGTTCTCTCTAGTAAGCAAGGGAGCAGTGGCTGGTCTCCTACTGTTTAATCCAGCTTCATTTAACCGTCTTCTAACTGTTTTAGAAGAAATTGTGCATTGTGAACAGCTTCGAGTTCGTTTCTTGTTATAGAACTAGTGACAGTCCTGTTTCTTAAAGCATATTGTCTTATAAAACGTTCATCTAGGTCGCTAGTGCATCGTTTTCGCCCTTGCCCTAGCCTTCTAGAATAAGTTCCTACTTCATTCAAGCGTCTGACCATACGACTTATTGTGGAACGATGTTTGCCTAACAAATTGGCAACATAACTCTGACAATATCCCTCGTCCAATAAAACTGAGGCTCGCACTACCTCGTGTTCAGTTAAATTCCTTGTTCGATTCATTTTTCTAATTCTTCGGGGTCAAAAATAAAACAGTCTACCACAAAAACGTATTAATTTATAAACTTACTTTTAAAGAAAATCTATCGCATTATTACAGAAAATTGTTTATTTTCTAAAAAATTCTTTAAAACTGTAAATCTAAACGAATTGTTTTGATTTCGGTCATGAACAACGAAAGAAAATATGCATAGCCTACTATTCAAATACTCGATAAACTTTAAAACTGACATAAGAAAAAGATAAATTAATTTTCAGATTGTTGCGTTAATTTTGTCCAGGGGTTTATATATATATATATATATATATATATATATATATATATATATATATATATATATATATATATATATATATATATATATGACGGCTATAAGTAAGGTATGCGTCGAAAAAAGCTATAAAATATTCGAAAAAAACATTCAGATGGCTATTTATAAATTTTACCTATTCACCTTCGTGCGTTTGCATCTCTGTTAACAAATTCAAAATGCCGGATCCAACATGGCCGACCTGAAAATCGATCAGATCTCTGATTCTGATAGAACTTGATATATTACGTGTTCTTGACGCCGGTAAAGTGCGATTATAAACGTATATTTTTAAAATATGTTTAACTTTTGAATGGTAAGACCTCATCTCCTAAAAAGGTTGATCCAATATGGCGGCTACAAGTGAGGTAAGCGTCAACCCTTTTTGAGGTTGGAAATTTTGGGTAATTTTAATATGAAATTGTTTGTAGTTCAAAGGTTGCCGATGGTTCAATATGTCGGATTCAATATGGCAGACGTCAATCCAAAAAATTAAGAATTTTGAAATAAAAAAATATAATCATATTCTACGTGAAATTTGCAATAAAAAGATCTCTAGTAAATTTTCATTAAAATGCATAGATTTCGAGAAAAAAATTCCTAAACTGCATGTAATTCCATATTTCGGGTACAGAAGATCCATATTTATATCTATTTTTTTTTTACTTACCATATTCCGAATATTACCTGAGTTGTAGCAATTTGAAGTGGGCGTAGATTATAAGACGATGACGGAATATTTTTTTCTTTTGCATTTTTCTCGAAACTACTTTTTTTGAATTGATGGAGATTATGTCGTGAAAAATACCTAATCGATTTGAATGAAATTTACACTATTTCTTCCTTATAGAATTATCTACGAAGTAGTATACGCCTTTTTCGATTTGATGTCTCCTTAATTTTTTTAAAATTTGTTAACTTAATATTAATAAAATAAAAATAATAAAATATGTACAAAAAATGCAGAAAACTATGATAGCAAAATACAACTATACAATTTAAAAAAAAATAACCTAAAAGTAATAAAAACAATTGAAAAAAAAGTAATGCGGGCTTTAAAATTATAGTTAAAGAGAGTCCCAACCCTTTTAAATGCAGAGAGCTTTTTTCGAAAACATGTTTATAAACATGGACCTTCAGAACCCAAAATATGAAGTCACAAATAGTTAGGAATTTCTTTCTCGGAATCTATGCATTTTAGTGAAAAATTACTAAAGACCCTTTATATTGCAAATTTCATGTAGAATATGACTATATTTTTTTTTTCAAAATTTTTAATTTTTTGGATTGACGTCTGCCATATTCAATCCAACATCTTGAATTTTTAAAATCTGACTTTAGATTCGTGATCAGTAACCATCGGTAAACTTGAAACTACAAACATATTTTAAAAAATATAAGTTTATAATCGCACTTTAGACGCCTCAAGAACACGTGATATATTAAGTTTTATGCGAATCAGAGATATGATCGATTTTAAGGTCCGCCATGTTGGATACGCCATTTTAAATATCTCAACAGGGATGTAAAAGCATGCAGGTGGATAGGTAAAATTTATAAATAGCATTCTGAATGCTTTTTCGAATATTTTATAGCTGTTTTAATAGTTTTAATAACTTTTTTCGACGCCTACCTTACTTATAGCCGCCATATTGGACCCGCCGTTTTGAGTGATCATATTTTTCCACTCAGCATTCGAAAGTGCTTTATATTCCGAGTAATTTGCCATCAAACATTATTTTTCGTCGCCTACAATTTTCGGCAGATCTTTGTCCTGATTGATGTGAAACATCCCACAATATATATATATATATATATATATATTTATTTATTTATATTTATATATATATATATATATATATATATATTTATATATATTATATATATATATATATATATATATATATATATATGTATATATGTATGTATATATATATATATATATATATATATATTTATATATATATAAATTACAATTCCTAAAATCACTCGAACTGGGTGCTTGGAACGTCCAACGAATAAAAATATATATCCTGGGATTGGCTTAAACCCACTGGAGTGGAACTGGATACTTCAGATCACTAAACTACAAATATATATACTATTGTAGAAACAACGAACAAACATTTACTGGAGTGGTAATAGTTGTTACTCAAAAACTTGAGAAATATATCAAGGACATACAACCTATTAAGAATTGAATAATATTCATCAGACCCCACACAAAACCCATACTCTTAACCTTATCCAAATTTACGCACCGGCTTTGGAATCAACAGAGAATGAAATAAATAATCTCTACAGCACTCTAGGCAATACATTTAAAAATGTTCCAAAAAAAGAACTTACCCTTATCATGGGAGACTTTAATGCTAAAGTAGGAAACACTAGCCAAGAAGAACATCTCAGAAACATTGTTAGAAAGTACAGATTTGAAACGAGAAACGAGAGGGGAAAGCGTCTCATCCAATTTGCTATAGAAACTGCTAGAAACTTTATACCCGGAAAATTCTTGGTCATGGGGCACGAAAAATAATAGACTATGTGCTCACCAGCTGAAGATGGAGGTCCTCAATAACAACTTGTAGAATGTATCCAGGGGCATGCTGTGGCTCAGACTATCAGCTGTTGGCGTCAAAAGTTCGCATCAAGTTCAAAGCCTCCTTGCCATTCCAAAAATGTAAAAAATTGTCAATAAAATTTCAAACTACACTAAAAAAAATCTCCCACAAACTAGGTTAAGGGATGCAGCAGTAGAAAACCAATCAAAAACTATAACAAAAAGAAAACACTGGATATCTGACAACACAGCAAAACCAATAGAGGACAGAAGAACAATATCAAACAGGGGACTATATTGGGACTCAGACAGAGAAAAATGACAAAATCTTAACAAACAAATCAAACGATTGTGTAGACAGGGCAAGAATTAATACTATTCCAGTAGATGTGACGAAATTGAGTAGTGCCATGAACAAACAAACCAACCTGGAGACCTTTTTTGGAAAAATATTACCAGAGATTATAAACCTAGATCATGGGCAATCGAAGATCGCAATGGAGTCCTTAAAACAAATATATAAAAAGCAGCGGAAACCAGGAGAACATATTATAAAATACTTTACAATGATGAAAAACAAAAACAAGAGATACAAATAAGAAAAAACGACATTGAAAGAGAACCAGACATTATAAGAAGCGAACTGGATAACGCTATTAAAAAATTAAGACGCAATAAAGCTCTAGGACCAGACAGAATTACAACGCAAATACTCGACGCTAGCTGAGAAGATGGTAAAGAGTTACTTTAGTCAACAAAATATAGTGACTATGACTAAAGGATTGGACAAAGAGTGATATAATAACAATTCACAAAAAGGGAAATATACACAAATGCGACAACTATAGAACAATCACGTTTGTATCACATACCAGTAAAATATGGTTACAAATCACCAACGAGAGATTAAGAAATTAAATTCAATCACAAACAGCAGTAAAACAGGCTAGATTTGCTAAAGGAAGAGGGGCAAGGGAGCATTTACTTAACTTATGAGAACTCACTAAAAAGTCTAGAGAATTTAGCATCCTAATGTATATATGTTTCATATCAAGAGAGTTTCAACCCAAACGAGGTATAAGACAGGGCCGCATATTATCTCAACTTTTTAATACCATCTGTCAAGTAAGAACGTGTCCGCAATAATTAATTTGTAGATGCGATCCTAGCTATTCAACAAAAAATCGGTACACTGTCTACAACGCATTTTAGTAAAAGTATCAGTCGAGTCCGAATTTTCGTCGAAATCACGTAAAATCCAAAATGAGTCACTCGTTTGGTCCTTCGTAAAGAGAAAACTCAGAGGAAAGGCTCTAAGGACTTTGACTTAGTTGTCCCACGAGATTTGAAAAATTTGCAGAGTATGCCTCGAAGATACCAGGCGATTATTGGTGCAGGAGGCAACTGGACAAGTTACTAAGGTAATTGCGCTGTTGTTAGCATACCAAAGAATATATTAATGGCAAAAACTGTTCTCGAAACCCATTTTTTCAAAAATACGGTCACGTCATACATGACAGACTGTATCTATGGATAATGCATAAAGAGAAAAATGCTGGAAGACGCTGACTATTGAATTTCCACCAATGGGCAGGACACAAAGAATCCTCAATTCGCTAACAGTAATGTTCTCCTAAGTAGTATCGATGCCGAAATTCTGGACCTCATTCGCAAGGTTGAAGAGGAAAGTTAGAATTCCGGCTTTGAACTGAACACATCGAAAACAAAAATAATGATTATCGATCGAGAGAATAACAACAGGCCAAATGTACAACTAGATCGTTTTGAAGAAGTGAATGCGTATATATATTTGGGATCCACGATTACGAAGAGTGGCACCACCGAAGCGTAAATAAGAAGCTGGTGTGAAATGACAAAGATAGTACTTCGAAAGCTGAACATACTCTGGGAGGACAACAAAAGCTCCAAATAAGTAAAAGTGAGACTGATGAATTGTCTGATTTTCCCAATACTGAGGTATGGATGCGAATCCTGGACACTGAGGCCAAAGGAGAGAAAAAAGATTGAGGCAACAAAAATGTATTGCTGGAGAAAAATGCTTTATATTACATAGGATCAACATAGAACAAATATGAATAACGAAGACTATCCAGTATCATCCAACTTATCTCAAATATTTTGGGGACGTTATGAGAAGAGGCCCAGAAAATCTAGAAAAGCTGATCACTTAAGGTAAAGTGGAGGGTAGGAGACAACGTGATCGATCTGATCGATTTCCGACAAGGTGGATGGACCAACTAAAATCTTAACAGGAAGATCAGTGCATGAACTTACAAATGAAGCTCAAGAGAGAGCTATTAATGTAGAATTTGTATTATCTATGTCATTATAGCGGTAACTTTTGAATTATAGTTCTTTTCAGATTTTCTTAACAGTATTTTGCAACTTTTAAGAGGAATTTTTAAATTAGAATTTTTTCCAACTACACGCCTTAAACAAAAACTCAACCTAAGCAAAATATTAAAATGCCGTGACAATCCCACATTGTTAAATAGAACTTGGTATTGACAAATGCAAAAAGGGTGGCCGCGTGTTAGGTCCAGTCGAATACTGCCCGCAAGGGTTGTATAATGGTATAATCCCACATTATAACAGGGGTAGATTTAAATCAGGGATCACGGGCATTGTGGTTAATACGCGGTATTTAAGTTTCAACAAAATCAATAAATAATATTTAAAGGGCGTGAAGTTTAAAACCTAAAACATTTTTCACGCATATCTGTAAGCGTCAGGTATTGTTCGAGGTTCTGGTAGATAATATTCCGCATATTAACACATGGAGAAAAACACATGTAATAAATATGTTAATTTGATTGATACTAAGTTATTCTAAAAGTTTTGTACCTTGGCCTTTTTTATTGGGTAATTGAAATTTCAACTCTCGTCGAAGATACTCTCAATTTTATCAAGATATAAACTTTTAAAGTATGGAAAGAAGACAAAAATACTAGAGTCTTATGACTCCGATAATTTAGGATCTCGTATTAAATAAATTTGTATATATTTTTTTACTGACTTTTTTAAAACAAAAAATTGCTTGAAATCTAGGTGTTGACGAAGGGACTTTATTTATTATACTAAATAATTCCGATAAAACAATACTCCAATCTATAAAACAATTCCCTCTGTATTGTAGTTGGTTGTAGCGTGCTCTCTGACTGACTTAGAGGGGTTCAGAGTGTGTTTAATAGGTGTCGTGTGTTATTACATATTTTAAAGTAGCTGGAAGATTGAAGGCATCATCTTTTCGTTTAAAGTGCCATTTATCTCAAACGAAGAAATCCAAAGAACAAAATAAAGATAGAAAATCATATACATCTATTTTATATGGCAATTGAAATGAGGCCTACATAGGATAAACTAACACAAAGATATTTGCAAGGCTCGAAACAAACAAACTTGGTTTCCAAAATAAACAAACTATATCAACTTTTATTCAGTACCAACTAGCAACGAGCTACAATATCAATTTAGGCGTGACATCGTATTGTTACATTTACAGTGTGGTTTTTTTTGTTTAAAAGAAGTTGAAAAAGGTATTGTATGGAGTTAGAAGAAAGCTGGCTTAAGGTTAAAAAGGGTAAGCTAAAAAGTCCTTAGTATGACATTGAGGGGTTGTCAGACCAAAAAGGCATTGAGGAGTAAGCTAAAAATAATTTTTTTGTGAGGGTAATTTACTCCCAACCGCGTCTGTCTGCCTATTTGTCGATTTTCTTAGTAACTACTAAACGGATTTTATTTCAATTTTCACTGATGGATAGAATGTTCCATGAAAACCTGGGGAAGAGGCACTTAATGTGGCGTATAAAGACATATTTTAAAGTATCTTTAAAAAATATTTTAGACATTCTATTTTTGTCTACACTAAATTATAATGAAGATTACAACAACTCCCGTGCGAAGCCGGAACAGGCTAGTCTGTTGTGTTTAAATTTTCAAACAGATGCAATGCGCAGTTGTTTGTAGCCATCTGTCGTAAGTGATCGGTGTTACATGGTTCACAGAGATAGATATAGCCGAGAATCGTGCAGTAACAATATAATTATATTCAAAAGAGTGGTCTACGGCCCAGATGAAAACTGAATCGAAGAAAGTTTATTGGTACTCTGCAACAACACCATTTATTTTTGAATAAATGAATTTTAACGAGGCCGTATAAACGCCGAAAAATTTTCACGTTCAGGATGCCCGATTAACGTTTCTTCTGAAGAAATGGCTAACGTTTGTGGACTCCAGACCAAAAACTCATGAGAAAAGACATTTCAAAATTGTGTTTGGAAAAGTTACAGCGTAATTCGAAGAACATCGGTAGTCATTTTGTAGACGAAATGTGGATCCACCATTCGAGAGAGAAAACGACAGTTAAAACAGTGGGTTGGCAAAGGTAACAGTACGCCGATAAAAGCATAAATAGTTTCATTCGCGGGAAAAATGGTGGCAACTGTTTCTTGGGACTCACAGGGTATCATCATGATTAACTATTTGGAAAGGGTAAAACAGTGCCTATGCAATGTTAGTGGATCATTTGCATAGTGAGTTAAATCAGGAACGACCAAGATTAACGCTTAAAAAAGTGCTGCTTCATCAGGTCAATGCGCCTGCTCACATATCGATCGTTATAAAGGTAAAAGTGCACTAGCTGGGATTTGAAATAGTTTTCCACTCATATGAGTCCTCAGATTTGGCTCCAAGTGAATTTTTTGTTTCCTAACCTCGGAAATTGTCTTGGGGAGAAGAAATTTTCGTTGAATGAAGAAGTTATCTTTGCTGCAAAGGAGTATTATGCACAGTTTAAAATTTATATATATATATATATATATATATATATATATATATATATATATATATATATATATATATATATATATAAATCAAATCAAAAGCACTTTATTGTCATAAAAATTGAAAAGTTTTTCTTTGACAAAGCATATTAAATCTAAGGAACACAAAAGCATCATTATAATGCAAAAAATAAAACCCATATATATATATATATATATATATATATATATATATATATATATATATACATATGTATATATATATATATATATATATATATATATATATATATATATATATTATATATATATATATATATATATATATATATATATATATATATATATATATATATATATATAATAGATTAAAATTCCGGGTTTCAATATCCGTTCGTCTAACAATGAACTTGCACGACGTTTCGCCAAAATATCATGTAATAGATTAAAATTCTGTGTTTCAATACATTCGTCTAACATGAGTTTGCACGATGTTTCGCCAATATCTCATTTGACTACCTAAAATTGTAATCTTGCTGCTGCTGCCGCTCGAAGCTAGCTCGGCAGCAACGACAGCTACAGCATGATCACAGTTTTGGGTAGCCCAATGGGATTTTGGTGAAACCTCGTGCAAACTCATTGTTAAACGAACGGATTGATACCTAGAATTTTACTCTAATACATTCCACCATCTGTGAATACCTCTATTTTAACATATATATATATATATATATATATATATATATATATATATATATATATATATATATATATAAATATATATGTATATATATATATATATATATATATATATATATATATATATATATATATATATATATATATATATATATACATATATATATATATATATATATATATATATATATATATATATATATATATAAATATATATGTATATATATATATATATATATATATATATATATATATATATATATATATACATATATATTTATATATATGTATATATATATATATATATATATATATATATATATATATATATATACATACAGCCTTTGCCAAAAGTATTAGGCACCCCTAACAAACACGTGAAACTCATAAAATATTTAAAAAAAAGAGTAATTGTTTTAACAATACTATAGGCGGCGCTGTCAAAAAGCTAACTTAAACAACAGACAATCGCTTTTACAGGTCCATAAAACACCTGGCCCACAAAATTGCGATAATAAGGTTTTTTGAAAAATATTTTTAATGTTTTATCAGTCTCTTTTTACTACTTGTAGTGTCAAGAAGCTTCCGTGAGTATTTTATTTGTGAACTGGACATTCTTATATTTGAGAAATGCCTAAGAAAAATTAGCTTGGTATCGAAAAACGAATTAAAATTCAAACCCTACATCAACAAGGCAAGTCCCAAGTATAAATAGCCAAGTTAGTGAAATGTTCTCGGTGCGCAGTGCAATTTGCTATTAAAAGGTTTGTGGAGACTGGCTCACCTGCCAACAAAATGAGAACGGGCAAAAAACGTAAGACTAACATCCGCGAGTTTATTAAAAATCGAAAAAAAAACGTCATCTGAGCTCGCTGCAGCTCTGTCTGAAGAGATTGGGATGCCGATTAGTTCTCGAACGGCAAGGAGAAGACTGACAGAAGCTGGAATTAGAGGGTGCAAAGCTAGAAAGAAGCATTGGCTTTCAGAGACCAATAGGAAGAAACGTTTAGAGTGTGCTTTGAAGCACCAACATTTTAGCGAAGAGGATTGGTCTAATGTTGTACGGCCTGACTAATCCAGCTTTGAGGTACTTACTCTTGATTTAATCCGTTTTAGTAAAAATAATAACTAATTTTTTAATTGAGTATTTTTTCTATTTTTACAGCTATTCGGAACGTCAGTTGTGACATTTGTGAGGCGGCGTGTAGGCGAGGAATACCATCCAGATTGCGTAGTACCTATTGCAAAATACGGAGGAGGCAGCATTATGAACTTGGGCTGCATGGCTGCTAAAGGTGTCGGCGAAATGTTCATTTGTGGAGGCCGCATGAACAGCCAAAAGTATATATAATGTACTAGAAACTGTAATGATGCCTTCACTAACGCGCATTTTTGGCGACACTAATTTAGACGACATCAAATTTCAGCAAGATAATGCACCTTGTCATAAATCAGCGGCTATGATGCGCTGGTTTAGAGACAATAACATTGTCTTGTTGGATTGACCGGCACAGTCTCCAGATCTAAACCCTATTGAGCATCTTTAGGGTATTCTGAAGCGTAAGATACGGGAGCATAGCATAACATCAAAAGCAGCGCTAAAAAGCGCTTTGATGGGTGAGTGGGATGCCATAAGTACAACTGAATGTACTAGGCTTGTACGCAGCTTGTCCCAAAGAATTGCTGCTGTAATTAAAGCTAAGGGCGGACACATCAAATATTAATTTATTTCATAATTTTACCTCAATATACGGTTTTACAAAACATATATGAATTTAATTTTTTACCCTGAAACACAAGAAATGAAATAAATTGTAGGGTGCCTAATACTGGGTCTAGCACACGTGCTACAGGGAAATCCCTAAAGCGCTACAGGAGCGACACGTGTGCAGAGAAAGCGATTCACGTTATTTTTGAATCGCTGTAGATTGTACTCGATGGGAAACACAGTCCTGGGCAAACTATTCCAAAGGTATGATGTTCTCCATATAAAAGACTGCTTGAAAAGCGTTGTACGAGGAGTAACAAGCTGAACCTCATACGAATGTGAAGCATTAGCGCGACGTGTACTCCTAACATGCACCGCTCTGGGAGGAATTAAACGGGCCACATCCTTCGAACACTTTCCATCAAAGTACTTGTAGAATAGGCTCAAGTCGCCAACCGTTCTTCGATGTTCCAGCGAATCAAGGCCGTCGGTCAGTTCCGGGTGTCCAATCAGACGAACAGCTCTTCTCTGGATAGAATCCAACAAATGCAGTGTATGTTTGGGAGCGGAGCTCCAAACATGGGAGCAGTATTCCATAGTTGGTCGAATTTGAGCTTTGTAAAGAATTAACAGTTGTTGTGGAGTGTAAAGCTTTCTGGTTCGAAACGATATTCTCAACTTTTGAGAAGCTCTCCTTGCTATGCCTGCAACATGTTCATGCCAGGACATATTTGCTCCCAAATTAACGCCTAACAGATTGAGTGACGATGTTAAGGGGGATGGAGTGCCCCGACATAACTATGTCGTGTTCTGCAACGTTAACCTTTTTGGAAAAAAAACTGCCGCCTGGGTTTTTGTAGCGTTAAATTCCACTTGGTTACTGTCACCCCCCAAGATAGAATTTCTTCCAGGTCTTTGTTAAGTTGAATGACTTCCTGCTGTCTGCGGATATTCGTCTGAGTAGTCGATGTCCGAGCATTCAAAGTGAATGAAGAGATAAGTGTACTGTCATCTGCAAAGCTGTAGATTGGATTCTCGGTCTTTTCCAGCAGATCGTTAATATAAATAAGGAAGAGAGTAGGAGATAGTATGGAACCTTGGGGCACACCGGCGTTGATAGTGAAGGTGTTAGGAAGAAATCCGTCGACTGCCACTCGTAAAGAACGCTCTCTGAGGAAACATGAGAGCCACAAACAGAACTTTTCAGACATACCATAAGAACGTAACTTAGCCAACAGCCCATCGTGCCAAACACGGTCAAATGCCTTGGATATGTCAAGAGCAACCGCTCGAGATTCTCCAAAGTGTTCAATTGCGTTGTTCCAAACATGTGTTACATAAGTCAGAAGATCTCCTGTTGATCTATTTTTACGAAAGCCATATTGGTGATCACTAATAATGTTGAATCCTTCAGGATATTTTAGAAGATGCTGATTGATAGCCTTTTCCATGACTTTCGATATTATTGAGAGTAGTGCGATTGGTCGGTAGTTATTTGGCAAGGTCTTCTTGCCTTTTTTAGGTATCGGCTGAACTGTGGCACATTTCCAGCAGGAAGGAAATATTCCCTTTCTGTAGGATAGGTTGAAAAGTCTACAGAAAACTGGTGTTAGTTCCCTTGCATAGTTCTTGAGAACTATGGCAGGTATTCCGTCAGCGCCAGAAGCCTTTTTTGGTGTCTAGCTTCATCAAAATACGTTTTATGATACGCTGTCTGAAGACAATATCGGGCATCCTTGACTGCACTATGGGAATAGTAGGTGGTGTTTTTCCTTGGAAATCGACAGTAGAATGTGAAGCAAAGAGTTCAGCCAACAAGTTCGCTTTCTCAACAGGTGTCGTTGCAATAGAATTATCTGGCCGTGTGAGTGGTGGTATGGTGGATTTGGTGAAATTTTGACTAACTGCCTTAGCGACTGACCAAAAGGACCTGGAATTGCCGGGACAAGCGAGAAGTTTGTTTCTAATCCGTTGATTGTGTACCTCCTTGGTTTCGTCGATAATTTCTTTGCATCTGTTCCTGGCACAAACAAAGATGTTACGATTTATGGTGTTAGGATCTTCACGCCACTGTCGGTATGCAAGATGTTTAGAAGCAACAGCTTCTTTGCATTTTAGGTCAAACCAAGGCTTGCCGTTGGAAGGGCATTTCTTCGAAAAAGGGATGTAAGCCTCCATACCGGCCAAAATAACATCGGAAACCTCCCTGGCGCAGCAGTCAGATGGGTCGTCGGATCGAAAACAAACGTCCAACCAAGGGAAAGTTCGAAAATATTCCATGAGATCTTCCCATTTAGCAGATTTGTAGTGCCAAATCTTGCGCGGTTTGGGCGCCTCTCTATCACTGATTGGTAGAATACTCGATGTCGAAAGTAGTCTATGGTCGGAAGAACCTAACGGCGGATTTGCGCTGACCGTGTAAGTCTCCGGATTGGTAGTTAAGAACAGATCAAGAAAACTGGCGAACTCTCCGTCTCGATCAGGGATCCGTGTTGGTTCATCAGTAAGCTGAGTCAAGCCACAACTGATTGAAAATGATTCGGCTCACGACCTTGTTCATCGGTAGTAGTTGAATATTTAAGCCAGTTGATGTTGTGGACATTAAAGTCGCCCAGGATGGCAATTTCGGCATTTGGATAGTTAATTTGTAAATGATCGATGGCGTCTGCAAGAGAAGCGAAAAGTGTTCTAAAGTTAGTATCACTTGGTGGTCGACAGATGAACCTTGTGGTTGGTTGAGTCGTTATTTTTAACCACATAACATCAAAGTTGGGGGGCTCCAGAACCTCTTCTCGTGGGCAAGAGAGGTCGCTTCTGACATAAAGACAGATTCCAAAGTTACGCCTAAATCGGGAATAGAAATCGCACCCAGGATAAAGATAGTTTACTGTGCTGGTCGATGAACTGACCTTAGTTTCACAGAGAGCGAGTACATGAGGTTTATTTGATTGCAGGTGTTGGTGTACTGAATTTATGATCGAATTTAACCTGGTATGTTGCAAAAATCCATTTTGAAATTCTGTTCTCTGCATGTCGACGCCCTGAACCAGCCCCCACCCGGAGATCCGAACGGGGGGCTATTTTACCTCCGGAATTTTTTTGTATCCAGGTGCCTCATTATGCTATTTGGTCCCACAGTCCGGGACATCGGCACAGCCACGAAACGTTAAGCAACTTCACGCGGCCTAAGCCGTACATATATATATATATATAATATATATATATATATATATATATATATATATATATATATACAAATTTCAGCTAACCAGTTTTTTGGAATATACATATTCATTTTTGAAATCATGTCAAATAAAATGGTATTATTACACCTAATTGAATTTAAACATTAATAACAAATTGAATACTAATAACATATGAAGCCTCGCTATGTAAGCTAGGAACGAATACAGATAGAAATTCGGAAAAAACATACACCTAATTTGAATATACTCCTTCTGTTAGTGAAATATCTATTTATAAAAATTTATAATAAGTTAGTGATCACAGTAATTGCCACACCTAAAAAATTAAGTTTCTTAGTTTTGTGAAGGTATTGATGAGCTAATATTCTTACAAAATAGTGACTAAAATAATACGTGCAGCTAGAGAGAAGACATCATCTGACCTGTTTTTCCCATATTTGGTTAACTTTGTATTTTTCGAATTTTTCGAATATTTTCCAAGAGTATGGAATAGGTATGTGGATGATATTTTCGCGATTTTTGATACAAAGAAAGCATGATTCCATTAAATTCACTTACGAAGTTGAGAACAAAGGACAATTGCCTTTTCTAGATATTTTAATTATTAAAAATAATAATAGATTAGAATTTGATATCTATAGGAAGGACACAGTAATAGATAGATATATTCCTAATGATTCATTTCATTGCAAACAACATAAATTAGCCTCATTACATTTTTTAGTTCATCGTTTGGTCACTTTCCCTCTGAATATAGTAAACTTTAATAAAGAAAGGAATCGTTATTAGAAATATAATTAGAGTTAATGGTTATGACGGTGACTTAGTAAATAAGCTAATAAATAGACATAAATTTAGGTTTAATATTCAGAATTCCACCTTGTTTACACGCGAAGAAAATAACACCAAGTATGTCTCCATACCATATAATCCGAAATATACCAAGGGACTCAATAAGGTATTTAGTAAGGTAGGCCTCACCTTAGTCTATAAGTCAACAGACAATCTGAGGAATATCTTAGGAAATCCCAAAGATAAGATTCCTAATTGTGAGAAAAGTGGAATTTATGAAATTAGTTGTAATGATTGTGTATGTTGGGCAAACTAAAAGGTCAATTAAAACACGATTTAAAGAACATTTAGCACACTTAAGATACAATGGAACAGAAAAGTCTAGCATTGCCGAACATGCCCTTGAAGCTGATCATACTGTAACATTAGATAATCTAAGATTAATAAAAAATGTATCTGATAGGAGATTGTTGAACGCATACGAAAGTATGGAAATCATAAAATGTAAAAGTAGTTTAAATAAAGACAGAGGGGCCTATTCCTTATAGTCCACTCTACTGGTTACTTGACCGGAACTGATGGCCTTGTCTATGTCATTAGTTCCGCTTGAGTAATTCAAGGGTTAGGCTAAGTATAAATAGGGTAGATTTGTAGTTTAGCTTTAGTCAATCATCGCTCCTGATGAAGCTAACATGGTTAGCGAAACGCGCGTCGAGTGCAAAAATAAAGTGTTTGGTGTAGTGATGATATATACTGAGTAGTATCATTGTGCCAAAGATTCCACATTCCCAACTTAACTTTGTAAAGCAAATTAACATTATTTCTATATAGAGCGTGTCATCAATAATAGTGATGCAAAAAATAAATAAATAGTGCTCGTAGTAGATAAGGCTATGCATGTTCTGTCGCAAAATTCCATAAGAAAAAGCATGAGGCCTAAATTCTTCAATTTTCGTGCCATTTTTGAACAAGTTCCAAAAGTTAAAATCTGGGCAGACACAAGATGACATTATCCAGTAATTATTGCAGATGTAATAGGGCAAATATTGTATGTCATGAACAGGCGATGTCCGCCGCATTCTCCGAGAGTTCTCTACCAACGTACTCGATATCCTTCATAATTGGTGTATGTGTTGGATGTATTGATCGACATGTTTGATAACTATTCAAGTATTCAATTTTTTAAATAGAATCCAATTAAATCAAATAAGATATTTCCAACTGAAAACTAACACTTCCCTGTGTTGTGTTTGTTCATTATTCCAACTAAGAACCAGAAAATATTTTCATAATTTCATTGAAACTAAACAAAATTTAGTGATCCCTGCTCCTTTTACCACCTTAACCCGAAATGATATTGCTAAAAAAGAATATGTTTTATTTTTTACTTTACGAGGCTGGTTTGAAAAGTCCGTGCAAAGTCCGAGAGATGGCACCACCGGCGCGTATCGAGGTCATGTTTAGTTAGTAGCATCTCTTGAATGAACGCACACCAAGTTTCAGCCATATTGGTCTATTTCTTTGTGTTTGGCATTCGTGTGAATCAAAGAAGTCGAGTGATTTTCAAGAAATGGACGAAAAAGAATTTCGTGTGGTGATTAAACATTACTTTATGAAAGGCAAAACGCGTCAGGAGACTAAAGAGAAGCTTGATAAACATTATGGTGACTCTGCACCTTCGATTAGAACAGTTTATAAGTGGTTTCAAAAGTTTCGGACTGGCCATATGGGCACAAGTGACGCTGAACGTTCTGGACGGCCTGTGGAAGTTACGACTCCAGAAATCATTGATCAAAGCCATGATATGGTGATGGATGACAGAAGAGTTAAGGTGCGTCAGATTGCTAGTGCTGTGGGCATCTCGACTGAACGGGTACATAATATTTTGCATAAACATTTGGACATGAAAAAGCTATCCGCAAGATTTGTGCCGCGATTGCTCACGCTTGACCAAAAACGGAATCGTGTGAAGTGTTGCAAGGATGGTTTGCAGCTGTTTCAGAAGAATCCGGAGGACTTTAAGCATCGTTTCGTCACTGTGGATGAAACATGGATACATTACTATACTCCTGAGACCAAACAACAATCTAAACAATGGGTTACCAAGGGGAAATCTGCACCAAAAAAGGCGAAGACCATTCCTTCGGCCGGAAAGGTTATGGCGACTGTCTTTTGGGATTCGCAAGGGATAATCCTCATCGACTATCTGGAAAAGGGTAAAACTATTACAGGTGAATATTATTCATCGTTATTGGACCGTTTGAAAACCGAGCTGCAAGAAAAACGCCCGCGATTGGCCCACAAGAAAGTCCTTTTCCATCACGACAACGCACCAGCACACACCTCAGCAGTTGTGGTCGCAAAATTAATGGAAATAGGATTCCAACTCGTTTCACATCCCCCATATTCTCCAGACTTGACTCCGTCGGACTACTATTTGTTCCCCAATTTGAAGAAATGGCTGGCGGGACAAAGAGGTGAGGCGAGGAGGTGATTGCAGACACTAATGGATATTTTGCAGACTTGGACAATGTCGAAAAATAAAAAAGGTTTACCCCAAACACATAAGTAGTTTTTATTTTTGCACGGACTTTTCAAACCAGCCTCGTAGGTGTACTAAATTTAAAGTTGCTATTTTATTTCGATCGCGAGTTATCAAGATAACAGACCGACAAATAGACAGACAGGCCAACAGAAATGGAAAACTACGTTTTTCATAATTTTGGTACCCTGAAATATGAAAAATACAAACAATTCGAAGACTGATTCTTTTACGAAAACAATACTTTCCTTTAGCATGGGAAGTAAAAACAGTTATAAAGTTTTATACTTGTCATTCAGTGCGCCTCTGGCTTGAATTTTGAAGGTTCAGGGTCGAAGACAGACAAAAAAATCAGGGCTCAAATAAAGGACTATCTTGCTCCCTTGCGGGCAATATTAGGCCGCTATATCACACTCAGCAGGCCTTTTTAAATTTTTCGTCAATGTTTCAAGTTTAACAAAGTCGGCCGCAAGCATTTTAAAAGTTTTTGCGTTATATTTTTATTATATAGATATCATGTCAAAACCTTTTAAATTAAGTGGAGGAACGTGAATTAAGTTAGCATTTTATAAGCTGAGTAAAATTTTACCCTTTTTAAAATCTGGTGACAGATAATGTTGCTAAAATTTTGTTGAGCTTTCTAGAAACTTTTTAATTATTTCAAATTACTTTTATATACAGATCATTACACAAAATGCATCAAATTTAGTGAGCAGCTTATCAGAAGTGTTTAAAAAGGAAAAAGATTTTATCTTAAACTTTAATTTTAGCAATAAAAACTAATTTTCTAACTTTTGAGATCTTTAAATTGTTTTTTTTTACCAAATTTGACCAGCAAATTTTGAGTTAATCCAAAAGCTACAGCTTTACAAAATCTTATCTTATAACAAAATGGTACTTATTAATTTAGTTCTTCTAGATCAACTAGCACGCAAATTACAAAACCAGTTCATGTCAATTGAAAAACTGAAGCTACGTATAAAAAGAACATTAAAATAATGTTTATATTTATTTTTATTATTATTATCTTCTTATTTGTCTGGATTTCTCTCTATTCTACAGGGTTAATGTTCAAGTAGAGCAGAAGACTATTGCGCACAGAATTGCATGTTTTCAACAGCTTTTTGGGTGATTCTGTGTATGACTGTAGATTTGTTCAGTTTTGTATATTTTCTATAAATAAAGTGAGAGTGATTCCCGTTGACGATATCATAAGGGGTATGCTCTTATTTCCAAAGGTCTTTTATTTCGATAGCAAGCGATGTATATTTTTCTATTTTTTCTTCTGTTGAAATACTGTACTTTACCTGATGGAGATCCATAATAACTAGGAAGGAAAATTTAAACAACCATTGAACATCCTAACTTATATTTATTGTATTAGAGCCGACAATTGTTTCGACACACTGTGTCTTCTTCTGGAGCAAGATATAAATTGTGTTTTTTTTACAATTTACGTCATGCTCCGGAAGAAGATGCAATGTGTCGAAACAATTGTCAACTGTAATAAAATGAACGTAAGTGGTTATCTTCAATAGTTGTTTAAATTTTCGTTCCTAGTTTTTTCCTTTTGTTTTTAGTTTCAGGTGTTATCGCATGGTACAACAAAGTCTACGAGGTATGTAATTCTTTCTTTTTTAAGTCTGTATGTAAAATCAGGTTATTATATGCAATTGTTCTATCTATTTGTAATGTGATGTCCCAGTATAGCTTTATGTTTGCGCTTTCTAGGATTGGTTCTGACTAATACTTATAGTACGGAATTTTTTTCGATATTAATTTATGCTGCCATGTTATTTCTTGATGCAGTATTCTTGCTGCTACGTTATGTCTTTCTGTGAAGTCTCTGCTGTCAAGGAGTTTGCATTCACTAATTACATGGTCTATTTTTGAGAAAAAAGTTGGCGTCTTTGACATTTATCAGTTTGTATAATTGGATCTCTAATTATCACCTAATTTAGGATTCTCATCATTTGATCTTGTATGGCTAGTTTAAATCCCTCAATGTTGTGCAATTTACTCTCACGAATGCTGAGAAAGTAAGTCTGTTTTCCGTGTCGTTCAGCATTATTTATTATTCCACTTCCTCCCAACTTCGGTAGGTATATTGGTTTGTTCACTGCATGGCTTAAGATATTTTTCTATTTGGTTAGCATGGTTCGATTTAGTGGATTAATTTCCAATGTTGTTATTGTCAATCGAATAACACCAAACGTGTACGTTAGATGACAATGGTATCAATGGTTATAGTTATATTTTTAGAGTCAAGTTTAGTACGTAATATGGACATTCACCCCAGTTCGTTTCGTATTTCTATATTATTTGTATCCATATCTATATGTAGTCAAGGCTGGTGTTTTATTGAGAAGCTCAGTTTTTATATGTCTCGTTTGGCTCCATATTCCCAATGAATTCGTTATTCATTGTTTCTACTATATTCTCTCATTTTCAGCTCATTTACCTGTCTCTATTTTTAATATTCTACACTACTCCATCCCAAATTCCATTCTTTACTAACATCCTTCGCTGTTCTTATTAATGTCTTAATTTCTGTCAGGATTAATCCTTATAGTTTCATGTCATCCTTGGATAAAAGATGGTTGTATTGTGTATTGTATTCTTGTTCGATTTTTCATCCGATAGCCATACGTTGTCTTCAGCAGGGTTTAGACAAAGAGAAAACCATAGGGCACTGAAAGAGTCTCCTTTAAAAATGCCTCGTCGCATTTTAATTTCACCCGTATTAATGTCCATTTCTTTGCTGTCCGAATTAAGATGCACAATAGTTCTCTAGTATTTAATAATATATTTAAGGAATTGTGTTATTGGTTTGGGAAGTCTATAGATTTCGAGAATTCATTGTAGCCATGTGTCGGAAGGAGAGAGTCGAAGGCTTTTCCGTAATCAATGTAGCAGGTCTATAAATTCCTTTGATGTTATTCCACTTGTTTCATGATAACACTATCTACGATTAGTTGTTCTTTGCATCCTTGACTGCCCTTTTTAAAACCTTTGTCTTTCTCTCTCAAAATATTGTGATAGATTGTGTTTTTTTTATGGGTTTAGCACACGTGCTCTCCAGGAGCGACATGTGTACGGAAAAAGCGATTCGAGTTGTTCTTGAGTCGCTGTAAATTGTATTCGGTGGGAAACATAGCCCTGGACAAATTATTCCAAAGGGATGATGTTCTCCATATAAAAGACTGCTTGAAAAGCGTTGTACGCGGAATAACAAGCTGAACCTCATACAGATGTGAAGCATTAGCGCAACGTGTATTTCTAACATGCACCGCTCTGGGAGGAATTAAGCGGGCTACATCATTCGAACACTTTCCATGAAAATACTTGTAGAACAGACTCAAGTCGCCAACCGTTCTTCGATGTTCCAGTGAATCAAGGCCGCCGGTCAGTTCCGGGTCTCCAATCAGATGAACAGCTCTTCTCTGAACAGAATCCAACAAATGCAGTGTATGTTTGGAAACGGTGCCAAAAACATGGGAGCAATATTCCATAGTTGGTCGAATTTGAGCTTTGCAAAGAATTAACAGTTGTTGTGAACTGTAAAGCTTTCTGGTTCGAAATAATATTCCCAACATTTGAGAACTCTCCTTGCTATGCCTGTCACATGTTCATGCCATGACATATTTTTCTCCCAAATTAACTCCTAACAAATTGAGTGACGATGCTAGGGGAATGGAGTTCCCCGACATAACTATGTCGGGTTCAGCAACGTTAACTTTTTTAGAAAAAACTGCCGTCTGGGTTTTTGTAGCGTTAAACTCCATTTGGTTACTGTTACCCCAAGATAGGATTTCTTCCAGGTCTTTATTAAGTTGAATGACCACCTGATGTCTGCAGATATTCGCCTGGGTAGCCGATGCCCGAGCGATCAAAATGAATGAAGAGATAAGCGTACTGTCATCTGCAAAGCTGCAGATTGGATTCCCCGTATTTTCCAGCAGTTCGTTAATGTAAATGAGAAAGAGAGTAGAAGACAGTATGGAGTCTTGGGGCACAGCGGCGTTGATAGTGGAGGTGTTAGAAAGAAATTCGCCGACCGCCACTCGTAAAGAACGTTCGCTGAGGAAACACGAGAACCACAAACAGAACTTTTCAGACATACCATAAGAGCGTAGCTAAGCCAAAAGTCCATCGTGTCAAACACGGTCGCATGCCTTGGATATCTCAAGAGCAACCTCTCGTGATTCTCCAAAGTGTTCAATTGCGTTGTTCCAAATATGTGTTACATAAGGCAGAAGAACTCCTGTTGATCTATGTTTACGAAAGCCATATTGGTGATCGCTAATAATGTTGAATATACAGGTATGTATATGTTACAATAGAGGTTATGGTGGAATATAATACATTAAAATTCCGGGTTTCAATCCGTTCGTCTAACAATGAATTTGCATGATGTTTCGCCAAAATCTCATTTGACACTTTCAAGTGAGTTAGCTTCAAGCGGCAGCAGCAGCAAGATCACAGTACCGAGTAGCAGCAGCAACAAGAGCACCTGAAAATATCGAATGAGATTTTGGCGAAACTTCGTGGAAATTCGTTGTCAGACGAACGGATTGAAACCTGGAATTTTAATGTATTATATATATATATATATATATATATATATATATATATATATATATATATATATATATATACGAGGCTGGTTTGAAAAGTCCGTACAAAAATAAAAACTACTTATGTGTTTGGGGTAAACCTTTTTTATTTTCGACATAGTCTCCTTTTAGGCTTATACACTTCGTCCAACGATGTTCTAGTTTGTTGATCCCTTCCGAATAATAGGATTTGTCCAAGTCTGCAAAATATCCATTAGTGTCTGCAATCACCTCTTCGTTTGAATAAAATCTTTGTCCCGCCAGCCATTTCTTCAAATTGGGGAACAAATAGTAGTCCGAGGGAGCCAAGTCTGGAGAATAGGGGAGATGCGAAACGAGTTGGAATCCTATGTCCATTAATTCTGCGACCACAACTGCTGAGGTGTGTGCTGGTGCGTTGTCGTGATGGCGTTTTGCCTTTCATAAAGTAATGTTTAATCACCACACGAAATTCTTTTTCGTCCATTTCTTGAAAATCACTCGACTTCCTTGATTCACACGAATGCCAAACACAAAGAAATAGACCAATATGGCTGAAACTTGGTGTGCGTTCATTCAAGAGATGCTACTAACTAAACATGACTTCGATACGCGCCGGTGGTGCCATCTCTCGTACTTTGCACGGACTTTTCAAACCAGCCTCGTATATATATATATATATATATATATATATATATATATTTATATATATATATATATATATATATATATATATATATATATATATATATATATATATATATATATATATATATATATTTATATATATATATATATATATATATATATATATATATATATATATATATATATATAATGTACATGTTAATTAAGACGTTTGGAAACTATAGCCAACCACTTGGAGGCAAATCTAGGGAATACCGTGAGTGAAAAACTATTTCGAAGCCGAGCTCGTGTACTTTTGTCATTGCAACGATCGATGTGCGAGCTGACACATTGTCTAGGTCAAAGAGCACTTTTTGCGTGCTACTCTTGGTACTTTTTCCGCTTCAAACGCACTTCTGATCGAAGGAGCAGAGTCACCATAATTTTTATCAAGCTTCTCTTTAGTCTCCTGAGGCGTTTTGCCTTTCATAAAGTAATGTTTAATCACCACACGAAATTCTTTTTCGTCCATTTCTTGAAAATCACTCGACTTCCTTGATTCACACGAATGCCAAACACAAAGAAATAGACCAATATGGCTGAAACTTGGTGTGCGTTCATTCAAGAGATGCTACTATCTAAACATGACTTCGATACGCGCCGGTGGTGCCATCTCTCGTACTTTGCACGGACTTTTCAAACCAGCCTCGTATATATATATATATATATATATATATATATATATATATATATATATATATATATATATATATATATATAATATTTATATATATATATATATATATATATATATATATATATATATATATATATATATATATATATATATAATGTACATGTTAATTAAGACGTTTGGAAACTATTTCGAAGCCGAGCTCGTGTACTTTTGTCATTGCAACGATCGATGTGCGAGCAGACACATTGTCTAGGTCAAAGAGCACTTTTTGCGTGCTACTCTTGGTATTTTTTCCGCTTCAACGCACTACGCAAATGGTCCAATAACGTTGCGCAGTAAGAGTGAGTGACTGTTTTACCATTTTTCAAATAATCAATTGGGATGATACCCTATGAATCCTAAAAAACAGTTGCCATCACTTTTTCCACCCATAAAACTGTTTTCGCTTCTTTCAGCGTACTTTCACTTTTGCGAATCCACTGTTTTGTTTCCGGAGTATATTGGTGGATCCACGTTTAGTTTACAGTTGCAAGACGATGCCAGAAGTCCTTCGAATTACTGCGCAACTTTTCAAAATTTAATTTTTAAATATAGTTCCTCGTGCGCTTTTGGTCTGGCTTCAACAAACGCGGCACATATCATGTACTCAGGTTTTTCATTTTTAAAACTCTATGCCCGATATTATGTATCCGTTCATATGAGATACCAACCGTCTCAGCAATCTCACAAAACTTAAAGCGACCATGTTTTATTACGATACGATGAATTTTATCCAACATTTCTTCAGAACAAACCTCAATCGGGCGTCTTGAACGTGCGGCATCTACAGTGCTCCTACGGAAACGTTTACATTCATTTATCCGTGGTCTTAAGTGCTGGTACAGATTTCCATGAACTTTTTTCAGTTCAGTTTCTAGATGGGCAGCACCGCACTTTTTTAAAAAAAAATATTATATCACTATACTGTACTAGGCTTTGTCTATTTCTACGAAACAAATTGTTGCCAATAAACAACTTCGCGTTGGATCTATTTAAAACTTTGAATACAACCGTTACGAGGGTCATGCTTACCAAGAATCATGCCGCTTAACAAAAATTCCAACCATTTCGAGAAATTTACAAGACTTATCAATTCACCCTCGTATACGAATAAATAAAATTGTCGCTTCTTTGTGTTTCTCTAGGATCAATGTAAATTACCAGTTCGATTTATAAATGTGAAAAAAATGCCTCTATGGATAACCTTACTAAAGTTTCTCAAATCTATCTTTCTGACTTTTATTGCAAATTTAAGAAAGTTTTTGTGACTGGCTGACAACTTTCTGAATAAAATTTGTTACGGAATAAACATGCGTGACTTCCCTTTTACTTCTTATAACTTTATTATTTTTGTTGTTCTATCTAAGCAGTATCCTAACCCGTAACTGAAAAAATTATAGGTAAAACAAAAAATTAATCTGCAATTTTGTATTCCAGTATCTAGTCGTATTCTAAAATTCATGTGAGTGAAGCGACGGCTAAATATTTAATAGGTTTCCAACAAATTGCGATTTTATTTAACCTAAGAAAATACTTGTATAAAATGTGAATCCCAGAGATCCAGGATAAAGCTATATGAACAACATGAAAAAAATGATAGTCTGGCAATATATATATATATATATATATATATATATATATATATATATATATATATATATATATATATATTGTAACATTCATTTTTTCTTAGATTTTAAGACCATGTAATGTTACTGATTTTTCACTTTAAATTGTACTTCTTTTCATTTTTGTATCGAGCAGTATATTAATCAGAAATTGCTAGCCGCTCGGTATATTAGTGTGCTGTGCGGGTTTGCGACCGAATCTCTCGATACGCCGGGATTGGTCAAATATTTGTATCCGGAGTTTTGGTTCCGGCGTAGCCATATTACCGAGAGAGTGCCCACGGTTTATTTAAGAGTCCGGTGGACAGGAAGAGGGCTTATTTCCACCGAGCCGCCAAGTCGGTTATTTCCACCGAGCCGCCAAGTGGGCTAAAGTCCATCGAGCCGCAGCCAGGCTTACTTCGACCGAGCCGCAGTAGAGGCTCATAGCAACAATTATGAGAGCCAAGTAAAGCACGAGTTTTTTTTTCTAACGTAAAGCCGTAGTGGGCTCTGAGTGTTTCCTACAAAGTGTGAAATCGGTTTTGTGTTCCATCGAAGGCCTAGAAGCCCAAATAAAAACCGTAAGTTACCAGAACATTCATCAATAGACCTATTCCCGAAATAAGTGTCTTAATAGCAATTTGAACTGACAAAAGGTGAAGTGAAAATCACGATTCTTCGCTTTCGGGGGTAGTCAGGTTTTAGAATTTAAATGTCTGATTTAGGGACTCTAATAAAAATAACTACCTGTTAGGCTAGAATTTTTTGTAATCCTTAAAACCGCAGAGGTTAGAACTTTTATTTTAAAATCATGAATAAATTTTCTTTTTGTTGATTAAAGCTAGTGTCTCACTGAATACCTATCTTACTTTTCAGGATAATGACGGCTGTACCAAACTGTTTTTTTATTTAACAACTGTACACCCTTTCAGTATTTTTTCATTTTTTTAGCTGAAGTTAGATCCTTTCTATTTTAAAATGAATGGTGCCCAAAAGTCGTACAGCTGAGGTTTTTTTAAAAATAAAAAAAAATAATTCCAAAAAGACGTACAAAAATTATCTCTTACCCATATCTCTCTACCAAGGAAAACTGAGCTAGTGTGTGTTTAATTTCTTTAGTTCTTTTAAAATAAGGATCCACTCAATTCATTATCAGAAATTAAAAAGAGGTTGCAAGAAAATTGCGCCCAAGCGTGGGAAAAAAAAACTTTTTCACAGGGTACAAAAGTGCGGGCAAGTTACCAGCTTACAAAATGGCGCCCAACGTGGGGCTTTTGGAATTTTATTTTTTAAAGGGTTCAGTGTACTAGTTATCGAACAAAGTAAAAGCTCTAACTTTTCAGATATTTTTATTTCATAACATTTATTAAACGAAACTACACAATAGCAATAAGACAAAAGCAGGAAATTTGTAGAATTATTTATTTCAATTTATCTGATGGTAGTATAGATATTTGAATTTTGTTAATCGACTCTAAGATAAGAGATTCCTACTTTTTTCTTAAAAGCTACTTTTATAGTTCAGATTAGCAGATGTGCTGGTTTACTTTAATTTTTGCAGTGTTAGATTTATTTTGCGGAACCGAAGAAAAAACTGTACTTTTTTTCTCATCGCTGTTTTGCATGAATATTAAAAATACTTTGCTGATACGAAACGGTATTTGGAGATTTTTTGTTGAAAATTCTTAAGATATCTAGTAAAGGAATTTTAATACAAGGCGATACTTAGAAATTTTTTTAAAATTGTCGAAGATGTTTTTTAATGTTTGGTAAAGAAGTTTACATATTTTAAGTGCATATTTTCTATTTTTGACTATTGGGAGCACAGGAGAAATATTTTCACGACTTTTTAAACAATTCTTTTAAATTGTATTCATTTATCATGGAAGCCTTCAATTTTAAAGTCAATCACCTACTGGAATATGAATTAGACTATGAACTGAAAATCCGTCGTACTTTCTCAGAACGTCCGGTCGCGGATAAAAGAAAGATTCTAACGAGGATCTTAAGTAAAGAAATTAATGAGCCCGGAAAAACGATAAAAATAGGGGATGACACTCTGTCTATTAAAGAAGAAACGGCTGGTATCGAAAAGAGTTTAAATTCTATCCAAAACTTAATCGATAGTTATGACGGCGATCCAAATGATTCACTTGTACACCGGGTTAAGTCACGTTTATCGCATGTAGCGGGTCGCGTACAAAGAATTCCCATGCCGGATGACGAAGAGGAAGCGTCGAAGTTTTCCAGATATGTTCAGGAAACAATAGCTACGTGTGTGCTCATGGAAGCAAATCTTGCAGAAAAGATAGCTCCTGGTCATGAGTTACCACAGTTGCCTATTACAACCCCAGTCATAAATGTACCAGCTCCAATCGTGAATTGCGCAGCCAGAAATATTCCTGTCAGCGAATGGCAATTGAAATTTAATGGAGACTCAAAGAGACTCTATCCTTTTTTGGAGAGGCTGACTGAAATAGCTCAAGCTAGGAAAGTATCGGAAGATGAACTTTTCAGCTCCGCTGTTGAATTTTTCACTGGCGATGCTTTCATTTGGTTTAGAAGCATAAAATCAAGTGTCAACGACTGGCATTCCTTGGTAGATAGGCTAAAGAAGGACTTCTTGCACTGTGATGATGATGAAGAATTGTGGTCGGAAATAAAGAGGAGGCGACAAAAGAAGAATGAGTCCACTGTGATTTTTATTGCCCACATGGAATCTTTATTTGGTAGGTTGTCCACCAAGCCTTTGGAAAGTACCAAAGTTAAATTTATACGGAGGAATATTCTGCCTAGTTTCGTCAATCGGTTAGCTCTACTAGATATTAATTCGGTAGCCGAACTCGCCGGGTTATGTAGAAAACTTGAAGAGTCCGATTATTTGTTGGAAAAGAGCAGACCAAAAGGCGAAACTAATATACATCAAGTAGAGTATAATCCAAATGGCCGAAGTGGAGTCTCGACAAATAAGGTTGGGAATGTAAATCGGAACCCTAGGAGTAACCAGAAAACGGGAAAAAGAAAAGATAATGACTCTAAAATTAGCGACACTGCAGCTAAAGTGAACGACAAGTCGGTCTCACCTAAGGCAATTTTCACTTGTTGGAATTGCACAGGTCCGAATCACACTTACCAAAATTGTACGGCACCGAAGAGGGTATTTTGTTTCAAATGTGGAACAACTGGTGTGAGACTAACATCATGCCCCAAATGTACAAAAAACGAGTAAGGACGGTATATTACCGAGGCGGATACCCTAAGTCCAACAAAAAAGCCTCTAATCATTCGGCTAAGTCACAAGCTCATGTTCGCAGTAAAGCCCCTAATCCAAAACGTTCTAGAAACACGGACGAACAAAAATATTCCAATAGATCAGATTGGACTGAATGGTTACAAAAAGTTTCTGATTTTTTAAAGTCTAATAAAAATTCTCCTTATCAAGTTAAAACTCCTGCTTCTCCAAATGGTCACATGTCTCCTTTATTCGTGCATAAATATTTAGATAACAGATAACATCTATTAGGTGTCCATTTCTCGGCTTTATTTGACTCTGGTGCAAATGCCTCCGTTGTAGGTCGGAATGGTATTAAAATTTTAAGTCGTTTAAGTATAAAAATATGCCACGTCAAAAATAGAAGTGTTACCACTGCAGATGGCAGCCGTCTAAAAGTTTTAGGTACGGTTGAGTTGCCGCTAGTCTGCAATGGTCATTGTTTAGTAATCTCTGCTCTAGTAGTACCTTCTCTATCACATACTTTGGTTTTAGGATGTGATTTTGCACAAAAATTCGGAATTTTAGTAAATTTTAAAAATAATTCGTGGTATCCACAGTCCCTAGAAGTCAATTCTCAAACAAGTTTTAAAGATTGTTATTCAGAAAGTTCTTTAGAAAACCTTTTCTCGCGTCTATGTACCCTAGATGATCTCTCGCGGACGGAACGCTTAAAGGCAGAAAAAGTAATAAGCTCTTTCAAAGAAATAAGTAGTAAAGATAGGTTAGGCCGAACGAATAAAATCACCATGTCTATAGATACGGCTGATGCCAGTCCTGTAAAGACAAGGCCCTTCGCCATGTCTCCGTACATGTCAAAAGTATTAAATAAAGAGTTAGACGAAATGTTGAAACTCGGAGTGATTGAAGAATCAAACAGTCCCTGGTGTTCTCCAATCTTATTGGTGAAAAAGGCCGATGGACAGTATCGTCTATGCTTTGACGGAAGAAAGCTCAATGAGGTCAGCAAATTTGATAACTATCCATTACCGAACATCGATAGAATTTTGACATCACTCAGGAATGCTAAGTATGTATCCTCGATAGGTCTTAGAAAGGCATTCTGGCAAATTCCTTTGGACAAATCCTCAAAGGAAAAGACCGCTTTTGCAGTAGTAGGCCGAGGTCTATTTCAGTTCGTCACTATGCCGTTTGGTCTAAAGAACGCTATATTTGGTCCGAAATATGAGCCACATATTTTTACCTATCTAGATGATATTTTAGTAACATCGGAAGACTTCGAATCGCATATACGCTTACTTAAAGAAGTAAAAGATAAATTGAAAGAGGCCGGACTGACGATAAATTTGAGCAAATGTGATTTTTTCAAAACTTTTCTAAAGTTTTTAGGCTATATTGTAGGCTCAAATTCCTTGCGTACCGATCCGGATAAAGTAGCAAGCATGGTTAATTATGCGAGACCTACTAATACTACGGAAGTTAAGCGCTTCGTAGGAATGTGTTCATGGTATAGACGTTTTATTGAGAATTTTTCTACCTTGTTGTCGCCTATTAATGATCTTTTGAAAGGACGAAAAAAAGGACAATCGATAGATTGGACAAAGGCAGCCGAAGAATCTTTTATAAAGATTAAAGAGCTATTGGTTTCAGCTCCAATTTTATCCCAACCAGATTTTTCCCAACAGTTTTATATTTCTAGTGATGCTTCTAATACCGGTTTAGGGGGCGTCCTAACACAGAAAATCAATGGTGAGGAAAGAGTGATAGCGTATGCCAGTAGAACTTTATCAAAGGCTGAACGTAACTATTCGGTTGTTGAAAAAGAATGTTTAGCAGTACTCTTTAACATCGAAAAGTTTCGACCTTACATAGAAGGTGTTCCTTTCACGGTCATAACAGATCATTATAGTTTATTGTGGCTTAATTCTATTAAAAACCCTAGTGGCAAACTAGCGCGTTGGGCGATTAGGTTGAGACAACATACGTTTAATTTAATTCATAGAAAAGGAGTCCACAATGTTATTCCTGACGCTTTGTCAAGAATCCCAGATCATACAGTGGACGAAAACAGTCTTAATGCACAAATTGACGTAAGAATAGATACAGTTGATATAGATCGCATTGATCCATGGTACGATAATTTGCGGCAGCAAATTAAAGAATTTCCTCAAAATTTTCCGCAGTGGAAGGTGGAAAATGATTTCGTGTACAAATTTATCCCAAACCAGTTGCCTTTAAAAGTTAATGTACCCGAGTGGAAAATACTAGTTCCTAAACCGCAGAGAGGGGAAATTATAGACTTGTGTCACACTCCTCCTACTTCTGGTCATTTTGGTTTTTATAAAACTCTTTACAGGGTTCAGGAACAGTATTATTGGCCAAAAATGCGTTTTGATATCTTAAAGTTCGTGAGGACTTGTGAAGTATGTGGAGCGCAGAAATCTCCAAATACACTACCTATGGGGCTGATGGGAAAAGAGAAAACGGTTAATTACCCTTTTCAAGTCATAGCAGCTGATCTAGTAGGCCCATTTCCACGTTCAAAAAAGGGAAATAAATGGCTCCTCGTGGTTTCTTGCTGGTTTACAAAGTATACCATGCTATTTCCTTTGAAAAGCTCTAAAGCTGGACATATAGAGAGAATTTTGGAAAATAATGTCTTTCTAATCCACGGTGTTCCATCGCTCTTAATATGTGATAACGGTACTCAGTTTACCTCTAAGAGTTTTAAGAGCCTAAGTGAAACTTATAGTTTTAATATCCGTTTTAATCCCGTGTACTCTCCACAATGTAATTTTGTCGAACGTAATAACCGAACAATCGGGACCGCTTTAAGAAGTTACGTTGATTCACATGACACTTGGGATGGCAATATTTCCAAAATTCAACAAGCAATAAATACCGCAAGACACGAAGTAACAGGGTTCACACCGTCTTTCTTAGTTTACGGCAGACATATACCTCTATCCGGATCGTATTATAAAAATTTAGATTTGGATGTCAATGTTGACAGCGAAATAATTCCGGGTAACAGGGGTGCGTACGCCGAAAATTTAAAAGGTTTTAAAAGATATTTTCACCGACGTGCGTAGTAAGATACATAAGGCTTATGAACGGAACAGTAAGTCTTACAACCTTAGAAAAAGGGATTTTTCCTTTAAGATAGGTGATCACGTTTGGCGAAAAAATAAAATTCTTTCCAGTGCAGCTGATAAATTCACATCTAAGTTGGTACCTAAGTATGTGCATTGCGTGATAAGAGAAAAGATTTCAGACTTAGTTTATGGTTTAGTTAATTTAGATGGGACTAAAGTAGGACGATGGCATATTAAAGACTTAAAACCATTCAAAGGACCTAACCCTAATGAAAGTTTGTCAGAAGAAGAATAATTTATATTTACATTATCTTAATTGCTTTACTTTATTTTTTGATGTTGCTCTGTGGAGGTGACGACCTCGTTTTTTTTGACTGTTATAAAAGTTGAGCAGAGAATAGCTTACTTTTATTGTTTAATGCTAAGGTTTTGGGTATTGGCCATATCCCAAACTTAGGTTGATTGTGGTTGATGTTTAGCATCGACACAGCTGTTGCGAGCTTGCGAAGGAGTCATATTCTGGATATATCATAAGACTGGTATGTCGGTGGTCGCGGGATTTGATTTG
Organism: Pachyrhynchus sulphureomaculatus; assembly: GCA_019049505.1. Taxonomy (NCBI): domain Eukaryota; kingdom Metazoa; phylum Arthropoda; class Insecta; order Coleoptera; family Curculionidae; genus Pachyrhynchus; species Pachyrhynchus sulphureomaculatus. The sequence goes on from CM032456.1 coordinate 141,267,654, forward strand.
CTTAAGACCCCAAATAATATCCAGTTCTTGACACTTGGAAGCGAAATTTTGATTAGAGGCAATCCAAGGTGATCTTGAGTTAGGACAAGCGCAAGATGTAGCTCGCGTGGTATGATGTTGAGTCAAAATTTTTATGAGCAATTTCAAAGTTTGTTACCCGAGTGGGTGTATTTCTATTACCTTAGTGGTATATGTTGGGTGCAATTAAGAGTAAATTGATTTTGGTTTATCCAGTAAGTCTAAGGCTTGGATTATTTTGATTTAGACCTTCTTCTGAATTGACAAACTGAGGGTATACTTTTTTCTTTTCAGAGCCGTTTAAACGTTACCTTTGAGTCACTAATTTTTTTAAAATTTTTTTTGCATGGACTCATAGGAGTATGTTGAGTTTTTTCGGTATACTATCAGATTGATAGGAAATTGAAGTCCTGCAGGAGAACTAAAGGCTGATCATTTACAAGAGATGAGAGCAGAGTAAGACAGTCGTTTCACAAAGAAATGATCAAAATCTGATACCGAGATGAGAACCTTGTCAAGAGAGGCTAAGCGCAGTGAAGGAAGATTCCTAACCGAATTTTTAGATTTTCACAAGATAATCTAGAAGTTTGGGCTGACAGAAAACGGTTATGCCTGATACCTGTAGCAGTTTCTTCTAGAGGCTATTGTCTGGGAAGACGATTAACACCATGATCGAATATTTTAGCTGTCAACGATGTTTTCTTCTTGTTTCTGATTAAGCTGGAAAAGCTCTTGTCGTCTTCAAAAGTTTTGTAGCATTGCCGCCGAAATATTGAGAAATTTTTGCTTCATGTAGCTTTTTAAGCTCATTTTCGTTTTTTGGAAATTTCCGTTAGAAGCTTGGTTAAGTCAACCTTGTAAACCTTTTAGGTTGTATCCCATAAGTTATTTTTTTACAGGCTGTGATGCACCGGGTGCTAACAGATGCCGTTACGACGTTTGGCAGGAAGTTAGTCTTCCTGAGGAACAGACTGATTGGAAGGGTAGTCTATGGGGGGCGAACGTTTGACTTTTGGGACCTTTAGAGGTTTTGTTACTCAATGGTTATTACTATTTGAGCCAAAGGAGAGCCTAGCTACTGTAGTCGACCTCAGCTCCAATTAGCCTATTAGGGGTGACAGGCTGTTGGCAGTAGTGTGTTTCGGAACACCCTATTGATTAAATTCTTTTTTGACTTATGGTGGTGTAGTAGACACCGTTTTAGTTTAGTGGATGCTATAATCTACTCCCTTTAGTTGGTGGACTCCAGGGTCACCATTTCCGTATTTTATTGTCTCCACCTTTCCGTATATCGTGGTGAGGTGTTTGTCTCCTGTTATGTGGGATGGATTGAATGTTTTTCGTTGTTGTTCCAGGGCGACACCAGTATACGAGGGTTCTTCATGCAACTTGAAGAAGCGCAATGCTGGTTAAGTTTTATATCTCTGTGTAGCCACCCTGAAGAATGATGGAGGGCGTTTCTTCTGGCTCATGTTTCTAGGCAGATTTGTCACTTTGGTGCGATGTGCCGAAGATTTGTTTAGCTTTGCTAAGAGCTTTCACCAAGCTCAGTATGGAGTTATCATAACCCAGAGTTTGGGATTTGAACTCCTGTATATATTTCTGTATATATTTCTGTATATATTTCGGTGTATGTTGGTTGCCTGAGGGCATGTGCTCAAAATGCGTGATTTTGAGTCGTTTTGCTTATGGACTCCTATATATAGGATTATGACTTTAGGGAGGTCCTATTTCGAGACTTGCTGTCTCACATAGTTATGTTGGGAATGTTTCCTTGAATGTTAGTTGTGCGCAGACTAATCATTCAGTTCTTAGTGAACATTGCTTTTTGAAGCAGGATCATTCAGTTTGGTGAATTTTAGTTTTTATAGCTATTCACTGTGTTTAGGGTGAATTTTAGCTTTTATAGCTATTCACTGTGCCTATAGTGATATTGTTAGCTTTTATAGCTGCTCACTATGTTAATGGCGAGATTGTTCGTTAAGAACGCGGACTTTGTGTAGTCGAGGGCTATTTACAGAGTGTTTTCTTGGCGAGGAGCCGAGGTTTTTTTTTTTCTGGCGATGTACCAGAATGTTTTCTTGGCGAGGAGCCGAGGTTTTTTTTTTTTTGGCGATATACCAGAGTGTTTAGTTGGCGATGAGCTGACGCGTTTTCTGGCGATTAACCAGAGCGTTTTCCCTGGCGATTTTAGCATGTCTGGATGTCTTAAGACGTCGACTTTGCGATGTAGAGTGCGATTATTTTCTGAGTGCGACTAGTAGTGATACTAGATTTGGAATGTTCTCTTAGCGATGAGCTAGAGCATTGATAGCGATTTTTCCCGAGCGTTTGTCTGGATATTTATCCAGATATTTTTTTTTTTTTGGCCTTGTGCTAAATGGTCTGACAAAACTTTTTCCTTTTAGTGTTAGTGTTTGCACTAGAATCAATTATTTTTTTTTGTTTTTCTTTATTTAAGAATTTTTATAAATTTCTTTTGCTGAAATAGAAAAATTTTCAGACAATCCTTAAAATATTTTAAGGGGGGTGTTCATACTTTGTTTCAGTTCATTTTTTTTGATTTAGACAAGAGTCTAGACAAAAAATTTTTTTTTTTTTTGGTAACAATAACAGAGCTGATTCTTTTATATAAGAAGACCGCGATTGTTACTTTAGAAAGGTATTTCTTATGTTCATGCAAGGATTTTTATTTACTTTTTGATGTACTTAACCTTAGTGCTTAATTAAGTTAAGTCTAGTTATAAGATTCTTGTGTACATGCAAAGATTTTCATTTGGTTTTCATTGTACTTAATATTAGTGCTGAATTGAATTAAGTCTAGTAGTAAGGTCCGAAGTTTGTAATTTTTGTTTTAAGTTCTGACCTTAGTAGTAAGTGATAGTGTACCACTTTGTACCTTTTCATAAGTAGCCTTAGTTTAATAGACTAGTGTAGTCTATTTCCTTTTGGAAGGGGGTAAATGTAACATTCATTTTTTCTTAGATTTTAAGACCATGTAATGTTACTGATTTTTCACTTTAAATTGTACTTTTTCATTTTTGTATCGAGCAGTATATTAATTAGAAATTGCTAGCCGCTCGGTATATTAGTGTGCTGTGCGGGTTTGCGACCGAATCTCTCGATACGCCGGGATTGGTCAAATATTTGTATCCGGAGTTTTGGTTCCGGCGTAGCCATATTACCGAGAGAGTGCCCACGGTTTATTTAAGAGTCCGGTGGACAGGAAGAGGGGCTTATTTCCACCGAGCCGCCAAGTCGGTTATTTCCACCGAACCGCCAAGTAGGCTAAAGTCCATCGAGCCGCAGCCAGGCTTACTTCGACCGAGCCGCAGTAGAGGCTCATAGCAACAATTATGAGAGCCAAGTAAAGCACGAGTTTTTTTTCTAACGTAAAGCCGTAGTGGGCTCTGAGTGTTTCCTACAAAGTGTGAAATCGGTTTTGTGTTCCATCGAAGGCCTAGAAGCCCAAATAAAAACCGTAAGTTACCAGAACATTCATCAATAGACCTATTCCCGAAATAAGTGTCTTAATAGCAATTTGAACTGACAAAAGGTGAAGTGAAAATCACGATTCTTCGCTTTCGGGGGGTAGTCAGGTTTTAGAATTTAAATGTCTGATTTAGGGACTCTAATAAAAATAACTACCTGTTAGGCTAGAATTTTTTGTAATCCTTAAAACCGCAGAGGTTAGAACTTTTATTTTAAAATCATGAATAAATTTTCTTTTTGTTGATTAAAGCTAGTGTCTCACTGAATACCTATCTTACTTTTCAGGATAATGACGGCTGTACCAAACTGTTTTTTTTTTTATTTAACAACTGTACACCCTTTCAGTATTTTTTCATTTTTTTAGCTGAAGTTAGATCCTTTCTATTTTAAAATGAATGGTGCCCAAAAGTCGTACAGCTGAGGTTTTTTAAAAATAAAAAAAAAATAATTCCAAAAAGACGTACAAAAATTATCTCTTACCCATATCTCTCTACCAAGGAAAACTGAGCTAGTGTGTGTTTAATTTCTTTAGTTCTTTTAAAATAAGGATCCACTCAATTCATTATCAGAAATTAAAAAGAGGTTGCAAGAAAATTGCGCCCAAGCGTGGGAAAAACAACTTTTCACAGGGTACAAAAGTGCGGGCAAGTTCCCAGCTTACAATATATATATATATATATATATATATATATATATATATATATATATATATATATATATATATGTAAACCTTTTAACCTATTTCTTTTTTTAACATTTAATCTATTTATGTTGTAATTTTTTGTAATCTTTTTAAATAGTGCAAAAAATGTAAGATATATACTAATCAGAATTAGTAAGTACCCTTGTGTAGAGAAAGAAAAAAATTTAGGTAATCCCCACCATTTCAAATTGTTACTGTCGTCAAATTTTTAATATTAGGTTTTGTGTGGCTTAGTTTTCTTCTGAATTATTATCGAGGCACTGTAGATTTTTGAAAAGTCAGTGTTCACATATATCTTTTGTCAAAATGCGTTGAAGAGGAATTGTCATATGAAATAATAAAATTAAATATCTTTTATCAAGAATCTTGGGTTTCAATCCTTTCAAAATATTTCCTCTCTTTATCCATATCTGGCTTAATGTCTATAAAGTTGTAATTATGGTTATAGTTACCGTTAGTTATATGGAATCTGCTTTAAAGAAAATAAAGTTAGTTTTTTTGTCAAATTTAAAACAATTATCTGTTATCAAATAATATCTAAGTTTTTACATAATTATATTCGGACATTTATACTTTTCTAAATTTACTATATTCACCTTTCGGCGTAATAAATTAACATTACTTATAATTATATTTGGGCATACAATATTGTACCATTACTTTAAGAAAACCATTCTCGTTGTTAATGTTTTTTTTCGGCTTATAAACATTCGTAATTTTTAATAAATTTGTACTCAAAATTTTGGGGTAATTGAGTATATCTTTTACACAGATATTGTATATTTCTATCCAAATAAGTACTATATTCAAAATTTAAAAGGATTTGAGTATACATCTTTTGCATAGACACTGTATATTTATATATAATCAAGTACAATTAAATTTAGAATAAACTATCAAATAATAGCTAATTGGAGTTTTCTTTAAAACTCTTAAGTAGGCTGAAAGTAATTTTGACCAGGACTTGACTCGATATTAATAATTCTTTTTTCCAAAATTTTATCTCTTTTATCTACTATAATAGCCCGATGAGCCAGCTCATGAAAAAATAAAATTTAGTGGTGCCCATTTGATTATGACAAATTTCTAATAAAAACAGTCTAGAACAAACTGATTCGGAAAACAAAAAACGAACCGATCCTGAAATGAGTTAACAAAATATAGGACTACAGGCACTTATCTTTGGTTCTTTATAGGTATGTAGGACCTATCTGGTCGAAAGGCTTAAAATTGAATTGTTTTATTGAACCATTGTATATTTAAGAATATTTAGATTCAGCTTGGAGAACTTTCTTATATAATAGTATTGGAGTTGTTGCGTTTTATGTCTCTTGGGTTGGACTCAACAGAAAGACTAATCGCAGTGAGAGACAATTCCTAGCTGGGGTATTTGCTTTCATATCGTACTGGGATTTGGTTGGTGGAATGTAGAAAACTTCAATCTGATAGAAACCGATTATACTCAACAATCTGTATCTGTTTTTTTTTCTTGGAGAGCCTCAAGCAATAGAGGTTTAGGACTTAATAAAACCAAAACATTTTGAAAGAAAGTTTTCTTTTATCTTATTTATTATTTCAGTAGAACCAACGTTATCTTATTCTACTTTATATATTTTAGGTGAAACACAAGCTGTTACAATGATGTATATCGAATTGCTATGTTAGTGTTTTACAACAAAAAATGTCTTCGGTGTTTCTATAATGTATCAGTATTCTGATCCTTGTCAGATTTTCCAGTTTTAGTTTAAGTTTAAAACATAAATTTTTTAATTGCTCTTACAATGATTTATATCTTAATAGCCTTGTCGATATTTTATAAATCAAAATACTCTTAGATGCTTGAGCCAAAACTCATATATTTTAACAGATATTTTACCGCTTTTTTAAAACATTCAATTCTATCCTATCTAAAAGTATATACTAAGTACTAAATAATTCCGTTAATAATAATAAAAACAACAAAATTAACTAAATTGAAAAATGCCAAACATGTGTTAAAACTCTATATATCCGCAAGTTTGCTCCATATATAATATTTTTCGAGATCGTATTCCTCTGGAAACATTTCTACATATTTAGAGAGTTAACTTGTTCCAAATGTTCATGATTTCTAAAAGGTCGCTTTTTATAAAGGTTTTTGCCAGACTCCTCATGTAACTAAATCCTTCCATCGAAGGTGGAGTGAACGCGAGCGCCATTCTACTGAAAGTACACATGCCTTCTTTCCATTAATGTGAAATTATATAGAAAATCTGATAAATCTATCTGTAATAATAATAATAAGTATCTAGCAACATTTAAATTATCCCTTAGAAAAAAGGGTCCCATAATTTTCACATCTAAAATGCCACACCACTTAAAACTATACTGGTCTTTACGTTTAGCAATAAATTCTGGTTTTTCAGTGGCTCCCCAGTACAATTTTGCGAATTTACGGTTCCGTTTGAAGTGAATGTTTCGGTTTGTATAGAAAAAAAAAACTATTTTTTTAATATTCTTTGTACCAATCGCTCCTCAACGTTTTTCAGGTCAGAAATATGGTCAACTAATACTTATGGAGTGTCTGAAACTACCAGCAGTACATTCAAACTATTTTCGTCATTAGTCACTGTTTTATCAGGATTAATTTTGTACTGATTTTGTGCATTTCTCAGATAGAGTTTTTATCAGGATGTCTTTGTATTGCTTGCTAACTTAATAAATATTAGGTTAGAATTAAAAAAAAAAACAATCAATTAAAAAGAACTTTTTAAATTTATTTGCAAATTGCAAGGACCAGTAAACTGATACATATTAAAAGACACAAAGTTTTTTTTGTTGTAAAACGTAAACTCATTTTCATAATTAGTTTTCCCAACTGTCCAAAAAAACGAAAGGATATTTCTAATTATGTTCAAAGCAAAATAAATTTACCTCCATTAAACTAGATAGATAAAAAAATCTAAATTTTTAGCTAAATAAAGAAATGTTTTTAAGAAGTCGTGACTTAATTATTTTTTATGTAGATTCTCAAAATTTTGCTGGTAGAGTTTAAAATCGAATTCTCAATATTTTTTACTTTTTGATTTTTCTCAATATTTTGTTAATTAATAAAATTTTGATTCCATATCATTTCCTTATGTCATATTAAACAATACTTCCATGACGGTACGACTAAAATACCCCAACATGTTTTTTTTTCGTGTTTATTGTTAGGTGTCATTTACTTAGCTTTACACGATGATAGATCGTAATAAACTTTTATACATTACTATCTTTATTGGATTTACTATAGGATACTAAGTTTATGGCAAATTTTAGACTCTTATTAAGCAACCTTCGGATCTACTTAATCCATTTGCCTTTATGCCATATCGAGTTCTGATAAAGGTCTTGATAACGCTGCTTTAAAAATAAGACATCATCTACGTTTTATTATCAAAAATCTTATATGTATAATCATAGTTGAATGAAATGAAGATGTTTGCTCCATATATAATATTGTCCGAGATCGTATTTCTCTGGAAACATTTCTAAATATTTCGGGAGTTAAGTTGTTCGAAATGTTCATCATTTCTAAAAGGTCGCTTTTTATAAAGGTTTTTGCCAGACTCCTCATGTAACTAAATCCTTCCAGCGAAGGTGGAGTTAACGCGAGCGCCATTCTACTGAAAGAACACATGCCTTCTTTCCATTAATGTGAAATTATATAGAAAATCTGATAAATCTGTATGTAATAATAATAATAATAAGTATCTAGCAACATTTAAATTATCCCTTAAAAAAAGGATCCTACAATTTTCGCATCTAAAATTCCACACCACACTTAAAACTATACTGGTCTTTACGTTTAGCAATAAATTCTGGTTTTTCATTGGCTCCCCAACTACAATTTTGCGAATTTATGGTTCCGTTTGAAGTGAATGTTGCTTAATCTGAAAACAACATTTTTTTTTTTGAAAATTAAAGTCTTCTTTGACCATTCCGTGAAACTGTACATCTGTCAAAAGAGGCATTATAATCCTGGTCTTCAGCACTTGCAAATATTTCGGTTTGTATGGAAAAAAAAAAAATTTATAATATTCTTTGTACCGATCGCTCCTCAACGTTTTTCAGGTCAGAAATATGGTCAACTAATACTTATGGAGTTTCTGAAACTACCAGCAGTACATTCAAACTATTTCGTCATTAGTCACTGTTTTATCAGGATTAATTTTGTACTGATTTTGTGCACTACCAGTTTTCTCTAAATTTTTTCAGATAGAGTTTTATCAGGATGTCTTTTAACAAAAATTGCTGCTGCCTCTCGAACACTATTTTAGTTATCCCAATAAATTTTAATAAGTTCGACTTTTCTGCCAGAGATAATGAAATATAAGATAATAAAATAACATTCAGAACAAAACGGTAATATTTTCTTTTATTCAATTTTAAAGCCTACCTTGTTAAGCTGTTGTTTTATAGTTTCCAAGTCAACTGAAGTTTGTGGCGCGCTTGTGATTTTAAAACTTACTTTTTGATATTGCGTTGATCTAAAACTATGCAAAAATGTGAATTTCCTACTACAGAAACATAAAAAAAATAAAAATTGCGAATTTTAATTTACATTGTTGTATTGCTTGCTAACTTAATAAATATTAGGTTTAATATTCAAAAAAAAAACAATCAATTAAAAACAACTTTTTAAATATATTTGCAAATTGCAAGGACCACTAAACTGATATTAAAACACACAAAGTTTTTTTGTTGTAAAACGTAAACTCATTTCAAATTATGTTCAAAGCAAAATAAATTTACCTCCATTAAACTAGCTAGATAAAAAAAATTAAAAGTTTTTTAAGTTTTTAGCTAAATAAAAAAATATTTTCAAGAAGTCGTGACTTAATTATTTTCTACGTAGATTCTCAAAATTTTGCTGGTAGAGTTTAAAATCGAATTCTCAATATTTTTTTTACTTTTTGATTTTTCTCAATATTTTGTTAATTAATCAAATTTTGATTCCATATCATTTCCTTATGTCATATTAAACAATACTTCCATGACGGTACTGCTAAAATACCCCCAACATGTTTTTTTTTTCGTGTTTATTGTTAGGTGTCGTTTACTTAGCATTACACGATTATAGAGCGTTCTAAACCTTTATACAATAATATCTTTATTGGATTTACTATAGGATACTAAGTTTATGGCAAATTTTAGGCACTTATTAAGCAACCTTCGGATCTACTTAATCCATTCGACTTTATGCCATATCGAGTTGTTATAAAAGTCTTGATAACGCCGCTTTAAAAATAAGACTGCATCCACGTTTTATTATCAAAAATCTTATATGTATAATCATAGATGAATGAAATGAAGATGTTCAATAAAATAAAATAATGTGGATTCTCCAAAACTGGACGACAACAAACATAATCAGTTGACATCATAAATAAAATTTATGGAATTTACGATCCGTTTTAGGTGAAACATTATGATATTTACACTTTTGAAATAAACTACAGTATAACTGTTTCAATGAATTTATTCAGATCACTCTGTCACATGTTTCAGTCTCGCGACTATTTTTGAAGAGGTTTTACAATAAGATTAAACTTAAATTCTAACAGATATTAGATTTGGATCGTTAATTGGTACTAAATTTAAATTAAGAGGTAATAAAATTGGGTTAATTACATGTAGTCTATCTTAACAAGATGTCTAATATGGAAGTATTTCCAAATTCTATTTGGGTGTTCATTATTTTTATACTATTTTTAATGGCTTTTTTATGCTAAAGATTTCTAAATAATCCATAAGTTTTCCTTTTTCAACACTATATAGTAACTTCACCTCTCGTTATTAAAAAGATGATTATTGTGTGTGGCGGGGCCCTGGCTCAGTGGTGTAGTACCTTGCTTACTGTGGCAGAAGGTCGAGGGTTCAATCCCGCAGGTCGGTATACTTATTTATTAAATTATTTAAGTGTATTTAGCTTGGCCACGTACATAGGTAGTAGTTGTTCGTAGAAATGCAATAACGGCCTCGGCAGCACTACTGCGTTGTTTAAAAGGTGCTGTGAAATACAGAAATGTAATGTTTCGGCACTTGGACAACGTTGACGGGTATTATGACATCCTCGCCGATATCCTTCAAATGTTCAGCAAAGCCTGTTAATTTTTGTTTATTTAAAATGGAGTGCCTGTGTAATTTTAATCATTGTTGTTGGCTCCGACCCGTTTATCTCACATAGACCGTGTCACAGTCATCACAATTGAGTTCATATATACCCGATTTTCCATATTTGTTTAGATCTTTCTTTGTTATTAACTAGATATTAGGCTATATTGTTTTTATT
>CM032456.1:141278282-141303282 GCA_019049505.1 Pachyrhynchus sulphureomaculatus
TTAATAATCAATCAAAAACAACAATATTAACTAAATATGACAAAATGCCCAACATGTGTTCAAAACTCTATATATCCCGCAAGTTTGCTCCATATATAAATATTTTTCGAGATCGTATTCCCCTCTGGAAACATTTCTACATATTTAGAGATTAACTTGTTCCAAATGTTCATGATTTCTAAAAGGTCGCTTTTTATAAAGGTTTTTGCGCAGACTCCTCATGTAACTAAATCCCTTCCATCGAAGGTGGAGTGGAACGCGAGCGCCATTCTACGAAAGTACACCATGCCTTCTTTCCATTAATGTGAAAATTAGTATAGAAAATCTGATAAAATCTATCTGTAATTAATTAATAATCATGTAACTAGCAACATTTAAATTATCCCTTAGAAAAAGGGTCCCCATAATTTTCACATCTAAATGCCACACCACTTAAAAAACTAAAACTATACTGGTCTAGTTACGTGTTAGCAATAAATTCTTGGTTTTTCAGTGGCTCCCCAGTTACAATTTTGCGAATTTACGGTTCCGTTTGAAGTGGAATGTTTCGTTTGTATAGAGAAAAAAAAACTATTTTTTTAATATTCTTTGTACCAATCGCACCCTCAGACGTTTTTCAGGTCAGAAATATGGGTCAACTAATACTTATGGAGTGTCTGAAACTACCGGGAGCAGTACATTCAAAACTATTTTCGTCATTAGTCATCCACCTGTTTTATCAGGGAATTAATTTTGTACTGATTTTGTGCATTTCTTCAGATAGAGTTTTTATCAGGATTGTCTTTGTATTGCTTGCTAACTTAATAAATATTAGGTTAGAATAAAAAAAAAAAACAATCAATTAAAAAGAACTTTTTAAAATTTATTTGCAAATTGCAAGGACCAGTAAAACTGATACTATATTAAAAGACACAAAGTTTGTTTTGTTGTAAAACGTAAACTCCATTTTCATACATTAGTTTTCCCAACTGTCAATAAAAAAAACGAAAGGATATTTCTAATTATGTCAAAGCAAAATAAAATTACCTCCATTAAACTAGATAGATAAAAAAAAAAATCTAAATTTTTAGCTAAATAAAGAAAGGTTTTAAGAAGTCGTGACTTAATTATTTTTTATGTAGATTCTCAAAAATTTTTGCTGGTAAGTTTTAAAATCGAATTCTCAATTTTTTTTACTTTTTGATTTTTCTCAATATTTTGTTAATTAATTAAAATTTTGATTCCATATACATTTCCTTATGTCATATTTAAACAATACTTCCATGACGGTAGCGACTAAAATACCCCAACATGTTTTTTTTTAGTGTTTATTGTTAGGTGTCATTTACTTAGACATACACGATGATAGATCGTAATAAACTTTTATACATTACTATCTTTATTGGATTTACTATAGGATATACTAAGTTTATGGCAAATTTTAGACTCTTATTAAGCAACCTTCGGATCTACTTTAATCCATTTGCCTTTATGCCATATCGAGATTCTGATGATAAAGGTCTTGATAACGTCGCTGCTTTAAAAATAATGACATCATCTACGTTTTATTATCAAAAATCTTATATGTATAACTCATAGTTGAATGAATGAAGATGTTTGCTCCATAAATATAATATTGTCCGAGTGTCGTATTTCTCTGGAAACATTTCTAAAATAGTTCGGGAGTTAAGTTGTTCGAAATGATTCATCATTTCTAAAAGGTCGCTTTTTATAAAGGGTTTTTGCCAGACTCTCCTCATGTAACTAAATCCCTTCCAGCGAAGGTGGAGTTAACGCGAGCGCCATTCTACTGAAAGAACACATGCCTTCTTTCCATTAATGTGGGAAATTATATAGAAAATTCTGATAAATCTGTATGTAATAATAATTAATAATAAGTATCTAGCAACATTTAAAATTATCCCTTAAAAAAAAGGATCCTACAATTTTCGCATCTAAAATTCCACACCACACTTAAAACTATACTGGTCTTTACGTTTTAGCAATAAATTCTGGTTTTTCATTGGCTCCCCCAACTACAATTTTGCGAATTTAATGGTTCCGTTTTGAAGTGAATGTTGCTTAATCTGAAAACAACATTTTTTTTTTTGAAAATTAAAGTCTTCTTTGACCATTCCCGTGAAACTGTACATCTGTCCAAAAGAGGCATTATAATCCTGGTCTTCAGCACTTGCAAATATTTCGGTTTGTATGGAAAAAAAAAAAATTTATAATATTCTTTGTACCGATCGCTCCTCAACGTTTTTTCAGGTCAGAAATATGGTCATCTACTAATACTTATGGAGTTTCTGAAACTACCAGCAGTACATTCAAACTATTTCGTCATTAGTCACTGTTTTATCAGATTAATTTTGTACTGATTTTGTGCACTACCAGTTTCTCTAAATTTTTTCAGATAGAGTTTTATCAGGATGGTCTTTTAAACAAAAATTGCTGCTGCCTCTCGAACACTATTTTAGTTATCCCAATAAATTTTAATAAGATTCGACTTTTCTGCTAGAGATAAATGAAATATAAGATAATAAAATAACATTCAGAACAAAACGGTAATATTTTCTTTATTTCAAATTTTAAAGCCTACCTTGTTAAGCTGTTGTTTTTATAGTTTCCAAGTGAACTGAAGTTTTGTGCGCGCTTGTGATTTTAAACTTACTTTTGATATTGCGTTGATCCTAAAACTATGCAAAAATGTGAATTTCCTACTACAGAAACATTAAAAAAAATAAAAATTGGCGAAGTTTTTAATTTACATTGTTGTATTGCTTGCTAACTTAATAAATATTAGGTTAATATTCAAAAAAAAAAAAAACAATCAAGTTAAAAAACAACTTTTTAAATATATTTGGCAAATTGCACAGGACCACTAAAACTGATATTAAAACACACAAAGTTTTTTTTTGTTGTAAAACGTAAACTCAATTTCTAATTAATGTTCAACGCAAAATAAATTTACCTCCATTAAACTAGCTAGATAAAAAAAATTAAAGTTTTAGCTAAATAAAAAAATATTTTTCAAGAAGTCGTGACTTAATTATTTTCTACGTAGATTCTCAAAATTTTGCCTGGTAGAGTTTAAAATCGAATCTCAACTATTTTTTTTACTTTTTGATTTTTCTCAATATTTTGTTAATTAATCAAATTTTGATTCCATATCATTTCCTTATGTCATATTAAACAATACTTCCATGACGGTACTGCTAAAATACCCCAACATGTTTTTTTTTTTCGTGTTTATTGTTAGGTGTCCCGTTTTACTTAGCATTTAACACGATTATAGAGCGTTTCTAAACCTTTATACAATAATATCTTTATTGGTTTTACTATAGGATACTAAGTTTATGCAAATTTTTAGGCACTTATGTAAGCAACCTTCGGATCTACTTAATCCATTCGACTTTATGCCATATCGAGTTTGTTATAAAAGTCTTGATAACGCCCGCTTTTAAAAATAAGACTGCATCCACGTTTTATTATCAAAAATCTTTATATGTATAATCATAGATGAATGAAATGGGAAGATGTTTCAATAAAATAAAATAATGTGGATTCTCCAAAACTGGACGACAACAAACATAATCAGTTGACATCATAAATAAAATTTATGGAATTTACGATCCGTTTTAGGTGAAACATTATGATATTTACACTTTTGAAATAAAATACAGTATAACTGTTTCAATGAATTTATTCAGATCACTCCTGTCACATGTTTCAGGTTCTCGCGACTATTTTTGAAGAGGTTTACAATAAGATTAAACTTAAATTCTAACAGATATTAGATTTGGAATCGTTAATTGGTACTAAATTTTAATTAAGAGGTAATAAAATTGGGTTAAATACATGTAGTCTAATCTTAACAAATGTCTAATATGAAGTATTTCCAAATTCTATTTGGTGTTCATTATTTTATACTATTTTTAATGGCTTTTTTATGCTAAAGATTTCTAAATAATCCATAAGTTTTCCTTTTTCAGCACTATATAGTAACTTCACCTCTCGTTATTAAAAAGATGATTATTGTGTGTGGCGGGCCCCTGGCTCAGTGGTGTAGTACCTTGCTTACTTGTGCAGAAGGTCGAGGGTTCATCCCGCAGGTCGGTATACTTATTTATTAAATTATTTAAGTGTATTTAGCTTGGCCACGAACATAGGTAGTAGTTGTTTCGTAGAAATGCAATAACGCCTCGGCAGCACTACTGCGTTGTTTAAAAGTGGTGCTGTGAAATACAGAAATGTATGTTTCGGCACTTGGACAACGTTGACGGGTATTATGACATCCTCGCCGAATATCCTTCAAATGTTCAGCAAAGCCTGTTAATTTTTGTTTATTTAAAATGGAGTGCCTGTTTGTAATTTTAATCATTGTTGTTGGCTCCGACCCGTTTATCTCACATAGACCGTGTCACAGTCATCACAATTGAGTTCATATATACCCGATTTTCCATATTTGTTAGATCTTTCTTTGTTATTAACTAGATATTAGGCTATATTGTTTTTTATTAACCCTTATTAGCTTATTTGTAACTTATATTATTGATTTTGTTACTAATACCACCGACATAGTTGATAGCAAACCATTTTCTGCTTTTGTGTTTTACGTGTTAAAGTATATTTTTATGTTTTTTTATTTTTTTTTTCAGTTTATCTATAATAATTGGATTATATTCGTTGTTTTTAGCTGTGCTTTTGATTATGTTCAGTTCTTCTAGATAATTGTCCGTACTAAATACGAACGTAAACTGGAAAAAAAAAGAACACAAAAATATACTTAAACAATTTTACGCATCAGACGTAAAACACGAAGGCAGAAAATGGTTTCCTATCAACTATGTCGGTAGTATTAGTAACAAAATCAACAATAGCCTTAACAAGTTGGAATAAACTGTATATCTGTTAATAAAAACAATATAGACCGATATATAGTTAATAACAAAGAAAGATATAACAAATGTGGAAAATCCGGTATATATGAACTCAATTGTGATGACTGTGATGCTACCTATGTGGGACAAATGGGGCGGAGCCTACAACAAAGATTAAAAGAACACAGACAGACTATTTTAAATAAACACCAAAAATTAACAGGCTTTGCTGAACACTGCATAGACAATAATCACCTTTTTAATAACGAGAGGGTGAAGTTGCTACATACTGCTCAAAAAGGAAAACTTATAGATTATTTAGAAATTCTTAGCATAAAAAAGCCATTAAAAATAATATAAAAATAACGAACATCCAAATAGAATTTGGAAATACTCCCATATTAGAAGCCGTGTTAAGATAGATTACCTACAATTAACCCATTTTTTAATTACCTCTTAATTTAAATTTAGTACCAATTAAGACCATCCAAATGTAATATCTTTTAGAACTTAAGTTTAGTCTTATTGTTAACCTCTTCGAAAATCGTCCGCCCGCGAGACCAAAACACACGTGTCAGAGTGATCTGAATGAATTCAGTGAAACAGTTTTACTGTATATTATTTCAAAAATGTAAATAATCCATTGATGGCTATTTAATAGAATTAGGCAGCTGGCTTGCGTAATGTTTATGCGGTGACACTAAATCAATTTGTCGTCCATACAGAGCGCAGTCTATTCTCTAATTTACAGTAAATAACTTGATTTTATTTGTCTATTGCTATAGTGGATTTAAGAAGCAACGAACGGGTATCCCCTTCTTTGACGAGTATTTCATCGAGGTGATGATAAAATTGTGGGAATTTGAGAATATTGAAACAAAAAACTAAGTTTTTAAAAAATAAGAAAATAGAAATAAAAACAGGAGTCGATAAATCAAATGGATATACACTTGATTTACCGATTTCTGGTTTATTTTCATTGACTTATATTTTAAGATTTAATTTTTTGTTTTAATATTAATTCTCAAAATCAAAAAAAAAGTTATGGTTTTAATCGTGTGTTTCGTATTTATTTAAGCTTAGCGGAAGGTGGTTTCAGGGTTTCGTTTATTACTATGAAACGATTATACTTGTATTTCTGCTTACAAAACCATTTTTATTTTTTCACTACGTAAACTCATTAAGTGGTATTTCGGACAAAACAGAAGATAACCTTCCTTCTCAGTCCAAACCTCTTAGCAGAGTTGCGGTGAGTGCAAATGACACTAAGCCCTTCCACTGATTCCTATCGTCAGCAAGATGAACTGCATCATGCACTCCAACTCCGGTTAGCTCCCAAACCTAATTCAACCAGCAACGTGAAGACGGGCCTCTGGATCTACGGCCGTTTACTTTTCCTTCTATGACTAGCAGATCTATATCGTTATTCCGTCTAGCTATTTGGCCAAAATATTGCAAAATTTTTTATGGATGATGTCAGTTGTTCTTTTAGATGCTCCTAGTTCTTCCAGAATCGAGATATTGGTTCTGTGCGCAGTCCATGATATACGTAGTAGTCTGCGATAATAACACATCTCAAATGCCTTGAGTCTTGAGCGGTCCGTTAATAACATAAAGTATCAATTTTATAATGCGAAAAGTCAACATTGGCTTGCATTGAGAAACGTACTGATGGTATTAAGAGTAAGGGGATTAACCACTAAAATTAGACAAAGCAGCGACAGTCCTTGCTGTTCTCTCATCCGTCAATCCGTCCCGAGACGCATTTTGCTGTATCACGACTCCTCATCCAATCCAGGATCGACTGGGAAAGGGAACAAAACTTATACTGAGCACAACACTAGCGCAAGGAATAAGTAAGATACAACAGAAATGAGCCTAACTTTGAAGGCGTACCTGTTGGACGTTATTTAGGGTCACATACCGATAGAGAAATTATTCAATGAATTGCTGACAATGACAGGTTTACAACGCTATACAGGTGTTAGCAACGTGATGAACATTCCTCTGTCGGTCTGAAAATAATATTAAATCCAATTGGCGTTAGATAATTCTGTTAGATATTTGTTGGAAAAAAACCTGTAATATGTAACTAGATTAAATAAAAAATATGTTTTCCTATGTTAATTTCGGTGATATTGATCATTATTTAAATAGAAAATTTTGTAACTGAATGTAAAGCATGAAAATTTTTTAGGAGCCACTAAGACTCCGAGAAAATGGCACGATAAATGGATAGTCTTAAATTCTTTCCAAAGTGAGATAAAATGAATAAAAACAATTGCTAGTATATCCGCCATGGCTGCCTAAGTCTAAGAGTTTAAATCAGTTTTTGTCGGTCACCTGTCAAACAAATGTCGTTGGAAAGAGAATTTCAAAGCAAATTGAAATTGATAAAAGAATATACAGGATTCCATTAAAAATAAAAACCGGAAGTAGTTAAAAATATTACTTAAGTGATAAAAAAGCCTAATAATGTCCCATTTTGGTATCTAAAAATGCAAATATGCAAAATAAGAAAAATACAGGATGTTACATGTTGGCTGTATCACCCGGTATATTATATATATATATATATATATATATATATATATATATATATATATATATATATATATATATCATTGATTATATTTAAGACTCTATGGATGACAAAGAAAAATTCAAGAATCCAAAAATATATAACCACGTCTAATACAAAGAAGTGAAAACTTCCACAAGCTGTCAAATACTATATAAAAAGAGGCTCGTTTGATTCTATGTCTGGTACTATTACTAATATGAATAAACTTAAATTGATATGTTAGATGCTCAGTTTATCTCCCGTTTTATGTTCAATGTATTTGGTGGTGTAAATTCGTTTTAGTCTTTTGTAGCCATTAAAATGATTACTTACCATTGATCTTTTATAACTGCGTCCTCCTGTGTAATTTTTTCATCTTTTAATTTATCTTGTAAATAGTCCCATAAAAAGATATCCAATACATTTAAGGCCGGAGCATTGTACCAAATTTCCAACAATTTTCTGTATTGTTTCCTATTGTGTTGCCTCATTAAAGTTTTAAGTAAAAAATATTGCTCTGTCGGTCAATATACTGCATGAAATCCGAATGGATTGATGGCCATAATATTTTATTTCTCATACCGCTCGAAGCTTATCGTTAGCCTAAACGTAAATGTTTCTTTTGTTATATTCATTTGTTGCTGAGAAAACTAACTTTTCCATCCAAACAATTTCACTAAACAGTTGAGCATCTTGTTCTACACGTTACATTATCTGCTGGTAAAAGGCTAAACGTAATTCTTTATTTTTCTCAGTTAAATTCGACATTAATGAAACTTTAGACGAGTAATAACTATGTTTTCATAAAATAGTTTTAACGCTGTAATATGTTTTGCCAATATTTTCAACAGCGTTTGTTCTGAATTTTCGAAGATTAAAACTAACAAATAAATATTAATTTTCATTTAGTTTTCATAATCGTAAAGTTTCTTGGAAATGCAAATCAAATTTTAGTTCTTCATTTTCGTAGTTTTCTTCTGTTTACAGTGGTGTTCTTTTATTTAAATCTTAATCCAGTTAAGATGTGGTTATATGGTTTTATGGAAATCTATTTGGGCTAGAGATTCTTTTGGTTTTTCCATTAGATCTTAGATATGGTCGGAATGCTTGATATTTATGATAATCATTTTAAATAAATATTTGGTAGGTGGATGGATTGAAAAGTTCGTGGCCTAGTCAAGAAAACAAAATAAAATACGTGCAGAAATAATTTTATTTTTCATCGTAATCTCCACCTAGCTCTATGCACTTCTTCCACCTGCTTTCCAAAGCTTCCACACCTGTTTGAAAAAAAGATTCCTTAAGTTCTTCAAAATACTGGTTAACCGCAGCTTAGGCTTCTTCATTTGGTAATTTCTGGCCACCGAGGTGTGCAAAAGGGTGCAATAGTAAGTCGAGTTTATTGTTTCGCCTTTCGGAAGGTAGTTCATCATAATAATACCTTTGGCATCCCAAAAAACTGACGCCATCACTTTTCTATCCGACAGAATTGCCTTCGCTTTCTTTGGAGTCGGTTCATCAGATTTTTTCCACTGCTTGGATTATTGTTTTGACTCTGGAGTATAGTGGCGAACCCAGGTTTCGCCTGTTGTCACAAACCTGTTAAGAAAATCTGGCGGATCAGCCTCAAACATCTCCAAACATTCGCGAGAAATCGGGAGTCGAATTCATTTTTGTCCAACTGAAAGCAATCTGGGGACCCAGGAAACCTTAGAAAATCCGAGTTCGTTGGCAATGATGTTTTGTGTTCGTTCATACGAGTTAATCTACGGTCCTTCAATATGAGATCACACACTTTGTCGATGTTTTCTTCAGTCGTAGACGTCGTGGGCCGACCGGAGCAAGGGTCATCTTCGATGCTCTCTCGTCCACGTTTAAATTCTGCAAGCGTAGATTCCCCTAGTATTGTTTTCATATCATCGTGGATCTCCTTTGGTGTTAATTTTTTTTTAACAGGTAGTTTATGACCGCACGTTGTTCAATTTTTTCAATTTTTCCAAAAATGCTGCACTTGGTCTCACTAAACTCGTTCTAACCTAAAAACCACAAATTCAACAGCAACAAAATTTTACACTGTGACAACCAAAGAAAGTATGAACTTATTGAGGGTACTATAATAAAAATATTATAATTATTTTTTGGTGTGGCAGCGAACTTTTCAATCCATCCTCGTATATATTCCGTTTTTCACTCTTCGAATAAATCGTTTTATACTAATAAACCAAGAGGGCTACCCGAAATTTCGACCTGTCGACTAACCGTCTGCCAATAAGATAAATTGACAATTATGTATTGACAATTTTGATAGTAGTAAGCTAAAACGAAGTGTTATAGACCAAGAGAGTGACCCAAAATTTTGATCTGTCGCCTAACCGTCTGCCTAGTTATTCAATATATCGAGCGAGTCTAATAAAAGCCTTTAACGTTGATTTTGTGGCCCCCGTGCACTGGAATTTCAAAGTATTTACTTAAAATTAAGTAATTGCTAGATTTTTGAAGCGTTTACTAGAAATTTAAAATAAAATGCTTTTGAATTCAAGTATAAATTCAAATAACCGGTCAAGTGCAAGTTGAACTTGCATAATTAGTGTTCCGTACGTTGATTGCTTTTAAAATAAAAAATGTTGTTACGGTGGTATAAAATAATCAGTGATTTCACAAAACACACCCCAATTGAGTTTTCAACAAAGTTTGTTTCTAATCTTTACTGAAAATTGATGACCTTGAAATTTTTGGTTTTTTTTATATACCAGATAAATTATTAAAGGTAGTGCACTCGTGATAATTTTCGTTCAATCTACACCCCCCTGGAGAATATGCCAGATTTTTTCAAAATTTTTTGGGCAGTACTTTTCGAGATAAGGTGGGGGGACAGCGATTTTTCGCGATTTTTTAAAAATAATACAAAGAAAAGTGTGCGCATTATATATATATTTTTTACTCGTGTTTTCACAAGCTTTCATTTGACACCCACACTCGATGATCTATTAAAAAAATTATTTTTTTACTTCCGATTTCACCCCCCAAAACCAACCCCTTAAGTCAAAATTTGACTTTCAAAACAGAACTACACGGCTTTGATGAGGCCATCAATTCCTATATTATCACCAAATTTCAACTTTCTATGACAAATAGTTTCGGAGAAAATCGGTGTGACAGACAGACAGACAGACGGACAGACAGACAGAACAGACAGACATCGAAGTAATCTTATAAGTGTTCCGTACGTTGATTGCTTTTAAAATAAAAAATGTTGTTACGGTGGTATAAAATGATCAGTGATTTTCACAAAATACACCCCAAATGAGTTTTCAACAAAGTTTGTTTCCAATCTTTTACTGAAAATTGATGACCTTGAATTTTTTTTTTATATACCAGATAAATTATTAAAGGTAGTGCACTCGTGATAATTTTCGTTCAATCTAAACCCCCTGGAGAATATTCCAGACTTTTTTAAAAAATTTTTGATCAGTACTTTTCAAGATAAGGTGGGGGGGACAGCGATTTTTCGCGATTTTTGAAAATAATACAAAGAAAAGTGTGCGCATTATATATATATATATAATATATATATATATATATATATATATATATATATATATATATATACGAGGCATGTTTTTTAAGTAAGTACCGTTTTTGGAATTAAAAAAAGACGTGCACAGATATCGCTATAATTTTATTTTTTACATGAAAGCCTGTACCTTAATCTACTTTTCTACATAATTTCCGTGAATATTGAGGCACTTGTCATAACGTGGCACCAGTTTTTTTTGAATACCCTCCTCATAAAATTCTGCCGCCTGACTTGTTAACCACTGTATCACAAAAGTTTTGACTTCGTTATCGTCTTGAAGACGCTGACCACCCAGGTGCTTCTTCAAGTGATTTTTCGTCCACTTTCTGCACCAAATCTTCATTAACGACCGAAGGACGCCCACTCCGTTCTTCATCATGCACATTTGTGCGGCCATCTTTAAATGCTCTCACCCATTTCCTTACCATTCCATCACTCATAATGTTTTGTCCGTAAACTTCACAGATCTCACGATGAATATCGATCGGTTTTACGCCTTTAGCACTAAGAAATCGTATAACAGCCCGTACTTCACAATCGGCGGGACTCACGATTGTCGGAGGCATCTTAAACACTCAGTAAACAACGTATAAAATGAAGAATCAGACTGTAATGGCGTCAGTGCGTAGACATGAGATGTAGGTTACCAGCGCGCATGCGCGGAAAACGCCGACCGTATCGCTGCGGCGGCGGAATCGCAAAACGGTACTTACTTAAAAAAACATGCCTCGTATATATATCTATATATATATATATATATATATATATATATATATATATATATATATATATATATATATCTATATATATATATGTATATATATATATATATATATATAATATATATATATATATATATATATATATACATATATATATATATATATAGTATATATATATATATATATATATTTATATATATATATATATATAATATATAATATATTATATATATATATTATATATATATTATATATATATATATATATATATATATATATATATATATATATATATATATATATATATATATATAACATATATATACATATATATATATATATATATATATAATATATATATATATATATATATATAATATATTTATATATATATATATATATTATATATATATATATATATATATATATAATATATATATATTTTACTCGTGTTTTCACAAGCTTTCATTTGACACCACACTCGATGACCTACTAAAAAAATTATTTTTTTACATCCAATTTCACCCCCCAAAACTAACCCCTTAAGTCAAAATTTGACTTTCAAAACTACACGGCTTTTGATGAGGCCATCAAGTCCTATATTATCACCAAATTTCAAACTTTCTATGACAAATAGTTTCGGAGAAAATCGGGTGTGACAGACAGACAGACAGACCGACATCGAAGTCATCTTATAAGTGTTCCGTACGGAACACTGAAAAAAATCAAGTAAATGTTTGAAAATTTCGATTAAACGCTTGAAAAATTTAGAAACTACTTAATATTGAGTAAATACTTCAGAATTCATCTAAAGTTTTTTTACAGTATATTAAAAAAAGAAATAATTTCCAGCATACTTTCTAAAATAAAAATGTACAAAAAAAATTTAAAAGTACTTATGAATTTCTTGCGACAGTCGACATGTTATTTCATAGAAAATAGGAAATTAACCCTTTTCGAACGTAATTATACTTGAAGAATCCGGACATTTTCATTTTGATGTCAACAGCTGATATTACAAACAAATACCTTGTTTATATATGGTATATATACAAATTGCATAAAAAAAGGTTTTTTTTTCGGACTCATGGCGAAAGGTCCGAACACTATGGAGTCTCGAGAATGGCAAATTCGGACAATTTTCAGTCATCCGGTACGAATTTTACGTAGAACTTATAACAGCGTCTATACTATCAGAATTTCGATTTTTTTTGTTGCACTTTGAAAATGCCTTGGCTTGTTTAGGTACAGGCGAGGGGTCTGCCCTTGTGATATTTTATTAACTAAGGCCTAGATTTACAAAAATAACTTGTGTAGCCGCGTGCAAGTTTCCTCTTATTTTATCAAGAATAAACTGAATTTGTTGATTTTATAAGATTAAATGACAATCCATTTTTGAATCGAGGTTTTTTTGGGCCCTAAAACTGGGTCTGGTCTTGGTGGCATCTGCACTTTGGGGCGCTCGACTTTTAGTGACAACAAATGTTGTACTTGATTCAAATGGTTAAACGACAGTCCATTTTTGGATGTAGCATTTTGGGCCTTATCTGGGCATTCCAAGGCACGGGGGCCTCAAAATCAACGTTAAAGGCTTTTATTCGGCTCGCCCGATAGAATAGAAAACTAGGTAGACGGTCAGTCAACAGGTTCAAATTTCAGATCGCCCTCTTGGTCTATAACACTTCGCTTTAGCTTACTACTATCAAAATTATTAACATAAATAAATGCCATTGTCAATTTGTCTTATTGTCAGACGTGGATAGCCACCTTCAGCAAAATTAGAACAAGCGTTTTTTCTTCGTTATTTCACACAATGCACCATAAAAATAAATAGGAAATATAAAGTGTGTGTCATATATCAAGAACTCAATGAGCGATTGTTTCTCCGTAAAAAGGATTTCCTTCAACTTCTGTCGATACAATATTTATGTTTAACACATACAGGTAAATTTTATATCCAAAGATTATTTAACAGAACTGTAAAATCATATTTCAAATACACAGTTGTACAGGGTGAGTCAACGATAGAGTAAAGTTCATTATCTCATTTGTTTCGGGAATTACGTAAAAATGTTAAATGCAATAGTTTTAGGGAATGTTAAGGTGCACAGCTTAAAATTATTTTTGAGTATACAGGGTACTTCAAAAAAGTGTGACCAATATAACATGTTTTTTAAATGGAACATCCCATTTTCTAATTTATTTTTAAATAAATCTGCGTAAAATTAACCTTTTTAATAATAATGTTATATACCTAAACCTAGTAGTTTTTCTAATATTTCAATTTTTAAAAAAATACTCGTTTTCAGTTTTGTAAAAAATTGCCTGTAGCGCCATTGTTTCTGAAGGTGGAATACTTATAATTGGTACGAGCGTTCTATCGATACAAAAAAAGGACTATTTTAAATTGAAAGAACTCAAATTTTTTAAATGGCACACCCTGTATATTATTATTTTTTCTGATAGATTTTATAAAACTCTCCAACTTTTATTGAGTATGTTATATATCTATTTCTAATAGTTTTCAATTTATTTTGAATTTTTCAGTAGTTAGTGATAGTTAGTAATAATTTTAATATAGTTTAACTTATCTAATGATTAATTCTGTTTAAGAATATGCCCGTCTACTTGAATACACATGTTTAGTGGTTTTACTATATTTTCCTTTACTTTCCTTAGCATAAAAGGCGTTATTGTCCTGCACGCATTCCGTATCCTATTTTCCGTATCTACTGGTGTTGTAGGGGGTTTCACATAAACACGATCTTTAATGTAGCCCCACAAAAAAAAGTCTAAAGGTTTAAGTCACATGATCGAGGGGGCCACTGAATGAATCCATCCCTACCGATCCATTTTTGTGGGTAACGATCGTTTGAAAATTCCCGAACTTCCCGGTGGTAATGAGCAGGAGCTCCGTCTTGTTGAATCCACATTTGTTCCCTTTCAAAGTTATCAACTTCTTCAAGAAACTGGGGTAATTCGTTTCGCAAAAAATTTAGATATCTAGGCCGTTAAGCGGTTCGGAAAAAATATGGACCAATAAATCGAAAATTTAATATTCCACATTAAGCGACCAATGGTTTTGGTTTTGAACCTCCCGGATACAAAATGGATTAACTGTTGAATAATAATGCATGTTATGGCTGTTAACTGCTCCATTACTGCGAAAAGTAGCTTCATCAGAAAACATTTTATTTTGGATAAAAAATTTGGATCGGCCTTTATTGCTCCATTCATGGTGGTACAAAATTTACTCGTCGTTCAAAATCACGGTCTTGAAGTTCTTGGTGTAGTTCCATATGAAAGGGATGATACTTGTATTTTCTCCTGGTGCAATTAGCCATAGATTGGGATGTGTTAGATAAGTCTTGTTGACGGCTGCAGACCCGGGGATTATCTTCAACATGAAGTAAAATCTCCATTTCTTTTTCCTCATTAGTAGCATTCTGGTTTACTACTTTCCGTTTTGTATACTCAACGCTACCACACTACCATCAAACCATCCCATTATGCACTGAAAGGATTTTCTAGATGGTATACGTCTCTGTTAGGGTACTTCGCTCCGTAAAGCCTTACTGCCAAAAGACAATTTTTTCCCGCCTCGCCCAGTATATAAACCATATCAATTAATTCTTAACTATTACCTTTATACGTCACTTACTACAACAAATTAAACTATTTTTACTTCCTTAACAGACATGTCAAAATTTGATAATGCCTACCGTTTTGTTTTGTCTTGGCAATTATGATGTTATAGAGTAAGTGTATTAAAAACAAGGGTAAAAATTGAAAAATTCAAAATAAATCGAAAACTATTAGAAGTAGGTATATGAAATATTTAATAAAAGTTGGAGGGTTTTGTAAAATCTATTAAAAAAATAATAATATACAGGGTGTGCCATTTAAAAAATTTGACATTTTTCAATTCAAAATAGTCGAAATGTATAAATTTTTTTTGAGTACTCTGTAACATCTAACTCAAATTTCTTTACATGTATCTTTTTTTTCATCTCTACAGAAAGCTCGTACCAATTATAAGTATTCCACCTTCAGAAACAATGGCACAAAACTGAAAACTAGTATTAAAAAAAGAAAAAAACTGAAATACTAGAAAAACTACTAGGTTTAGGTATATAACACTATTCACAAAAAACTTATTAAGCAGAATTTTAAAATAAATTAAAAAATAGAATGTTCCATTTAAAAAAACATACGTTATATCGGCCCACACTTTTTTGAAGTCCTCTGTATACTCAAAAATAATTTAAACTGTTCACCTTACCATTCCCTAAAACCATTGTATTTAACACTTTTTCGTCATTCCAGAAACAAATGAGATAATGAACTTTACTCTGTGGTTGAATCAACCTGTACACAGCGCGAAAACTGAATGTTTAATCCAGTCATTTGGAAAAATGCCAGTGTCAAAAAGCACTATCCGTTAAACCAAATTGTGCTATTGTAAAGTATATTATATGTCTCTTTAAAATTGAAATTAAAAGTAAACTTGATTCTAGTACAGAAACAACATTAAGCTGACACTGATTTTAAGATTAACCCACGTCTTTGTACGGTCGGTCGGTCTTGAAGGGGATGCAACTGACATAACAAATAAATATAAGTCTAATTGGGTGTAACTGCTGTGACTAACATCTAAGGGTGCAAAGTCAAATAATCCTTATTTATTTTAGGAGACGTTGTAATCAGCTATTATTTATTTAGTCAGTATTATGGCAATTGAATTTTGGCACTTAAGTCATCACATCTGCATAAAAAGTGCTTTAGGAGTATTATTTCAAATTTTCCTTCCAAGTTATAACTATACTACTACGGCGATAATGGGTAACTATATGTTAATTATAAAAAGTTACAATTATACCTTTGAATCACTGTTATATTTCTTGTTAACAGTTTTTAAACAATATGACTGATTATTTTTACGAAAGAGATAATTATATATGTATATATGGACTAAATTAAATTTTGTCTTTGAATCACCTTTATACCTCTTGTTGTACAGTTCTATTCGAAAGGTGTTTCGAATCTAGTAAAAGAGTAACTTCAAAGGTGCGAATCTGTGCCAAATATTACACAGAAACTTTATATAAGTCAATCTGCAGTAAAACGAATCGGAAAGAATTGTAGTTCTTCTGTTCCAGAGAAGGGTGGAGGCCGATTTATGACATTATTTGACAAAGATCACACCTGAAAACTAATCGCTGAAAGTTATTTAGTTTGATAAAACTAAGGTTATTAGATTTCTCACTGCCTGTGGAGCTGCAAGAAGGAGGAATTACTGTAAGTAAAGGAGTTAATTCAGCCTGTGGGTTTGGTGGAGTAATCTTAAAATGGTGAGTGTTCAGAGATGTCAATGCATAAAATTGAAGGGAATATGAATAAAGAAATGTGCTTTAAAGGTGTTTTATTGCCACTCTTCAAAATATGCTATATTCAGAAGATCAAGTGATATTTTAACATGACTATGGTTAAGCAGGCAAGAATTTCTAGTCTTAATGTGGCCAGCTCAAACCCCGAAGGTAAACTATTGAAGGAGAGGAGAATTTTTTTGATCGTTCACCTTGTTGGCGCGATAAGAATTTTTAGCATTTTTTATATATTTCTATTAACAGTGCCATAATATATGTCAACCTTGCCTAGGTGCAGAAACACACATATATACTTCACGGCTCTTTTAAGACACTACGGTAGTACTACAATGGGCCTTGTTATGTTTCTCTGCATTAACTGTTACCTATAGAGTAAATCTGGATGTTTTATCGAATTATGAATAAGAACTATAGAAAAAAAATTATGGAGACTTTGTCAGAATTACGAAGAAAAGGTTACTTTCTGTAACAAAAGTTGATAAATATTGACCTTGTTATTTTCTAAGCTGTGGTGAAAAAGTAAATAATTCGAAATTTAGCCTTGATGTAATGTGTAATATATTCCATTCGGAAATAAAAAAATCTATTCATTTTGTACCGCTGGAGAAAAGTGTAAAAGAGTTAATATGGGAATACATCCGTTCCTTTGTTACATTTCGGGTGGAATTTTGTAGAAGTTTCGCCAAGGTCTCACTTAGCATTTTCAATACTGCCTCGTCGTAGTACAATGGCTTACTAGGAGATTAGGCTATTGCCGGGTGTTTATTTTTGCACTGTAGGTGGATAGATTTCTTTTTTAATTGCCGTTTTTTAGGTTTTGGGTAAATTTACTGCATCATCTCTTCTATTCAAATGTCCCTTCTTTTAGATTTTGATAGCCTCTAAGATTGTTCGTGTCCTGTAATTTTCTATGTTAGCTATCTGCTTGCAACTGGTAAAATCTATTTTGTAACTTATTTGAAGTTGATCTTGAAAAAGGGCAAATCTGGTTTGTTTCTTTTTGATAGTCAATTTATGTTCTTCCAGTTCGTCCAGACCTAAATTATGAAAAAGAAGATCCATTTTCGACCAAATGGCATAAAATGGCGGGTAATTAAAATTTTAAATATCAAATTCAATTGTGCCGACTGGGTTCAATATTTTCGTACCAAAATTTCAGGAAATTTTTGCTATAATAAAAGGCATGTTTTCTGAAAATTTCAAGCCGATCACTTAGTCGACCTGTACATTAAAATGAAAACAAAAACAATTTTTTGTCGGTTTCTTTAAATTTTGTAGGTTATGTACGCACTTGAGTGACTTAAAACTAACAGAGATTTGTTGAGAACTTCATTAAGAAAAGTTTGATTTCTTTTTTGTCTCGATCCGACTTATATAACCGGGGTTAGTCACATTTGAAGCTCAAAAATGCGTTTTGAAAACTTCATTTGTTTATAAACAAAAGAGCACAAGTTTTTCGAGGTCCAAAACTCAGGGCAATATTTCTGGTAATATTCCAGAGAGAATAAAATCATAATATTGCTATATCTAGACTGTACAATTTCAAATGATTTTTTTACTGCATAACTATCCAAGAACAGAATATTTCAACTGAATATTAAAAATGCATACAGTATATTTTTAAATTATGAAAATGTCCATTTTAAGGGCCCGAGGATAATTGATTTTCAAGCAACTTAAAACTATTTGCCCCAAACATCGTGTATTGTAACCTAATGTTTTTTATTTGTTTAGATCTCATTATAAACTATTTCATGCCAGAAATTTTAATCCCCCCAGCTGCTAACTGTTGCAACCATATTTTATTCAAATACACAATAACCGCAAATGTCCAGAACATGCAAAACATCCTACTTTATTCAAACTACTAATTTTGGTGCCACCTGCTGTTATGTGGCAAAATTTGAAGCTTTGCTACCTTTGGCAGGAATAAATTGCTCTACTGAAATCAGAGAAAATGGAATTTTCAAGAAAATTAAAACATGCTTACATGTTGCCATACTTATTATTGACAAATTAAAATTTTGTGCTGCTTCTTGACATTTTGCTATCCGTTTAGATGGGATGGGATACAAGAGATGGGAAAGCGTTTTTGATACAATAGTTGTATATACTGTTCAGTATTTATTTTAGTTATTAAACCCCGTAAAGTTAAACAAAAATATTTCAAAGTGTAACTTCCAATGCATGCGATATTTATTCACGAAGTTGTATATCTGTACACAGTTTAATAAATAAAGTAACGTAAATCGTTAAGAGCACTTTACTACACCACTATTCTCTATTCACTACACCATTATTGGGCTCGCACTACCAAATGGAATTTAAAGAATGAGAGCACAGAAGATGGGACATAATTCCGCGTCATATGGTCAGAAACCTTGTATCAAGAGGAAGTTTAAAAAATATTGATATACTGTTTTTAGCACTTTGCTGTAACTAATGAGAAAATCGACCTTGAAAATACGAAAAAAAGTGAGCTCTACATTATGTACGCCAATGGTGGTAGCCAACAGACTAACCAAAACCATTGACATCAACTTTAATAATAAAGTGGATTGTTGCAAATTACCAGGCACAAAATTTAGAGTTTGTTGTTTGACTTTATAAAAAATTTAGAAAATCTTACCTTTTTCAGTTAAATAAAGAAGCTGATGCTGAACAAACAAAATACTTTAGAAATATAATATTAAAAAAAATATTCCCTAATAAAATAGCAACCAAAATCAAAGATTTTCTATCTACATCTGAACTTTCTTTACAGTCTCTAGTAATGACTACGATTCCGTTAACAAACAATATTTAACTGATATTGTAGTTTCATTAAGACACAGTATGGAACAGTTTAAAATATAATTTTTATAACCACAATATAAAATGGTCGTTTACATAAATAAAACATTCCTCTACATGCCTTCTTGCAATTCACGAGCTATTACTGGCTAAACCGTTGCTACTTACATGTTGCAGGATGGTCTGCACCATCAGCAAAACGTTGCTAATGGTCTAAAGCCAAACATTATTAATCAAGTCATATCTGGTTAGTGGCTTGATCTAGTGTGTGTTTTAGGATTTAATCACAATTGTATTTTGAAAAAGTGGTTCATGTTGGCTTAAAATAGCTGCAAGTAATACTCGGTATGAAACAGAGCCCTAAATAACTCATTCCAAAGGGATGAAGCTCTCAATATCAAAGAATTCTTAAAAAGGGTGGTATGGGGAGTGACAAGCTGAACTTGACATGGATGTGATATATCTGTGCGACGTGCATTCTTAATATACACCACTATATATATATATATATATATATATATATATATATATATATATATATATATATATATATATATATATATATATATATGTATATATAAATATATATATATATATATATATATATATATATATATATATATATATATATATAAAATATATAGATATATATATATATATATATATATATATATATATATATATATATATATATATATATATATAAGGAGAAGGACAGTAACGGGCACTGGTAACACTAAGTGATAGTTTAAAGGCTGGGATAGCTCCTAATATAATTGAAGAGAGAGCAATGAAAGATCTAAGTAGCTCTAAGGAACTGTATTTTTATTCGAACTTTCTAGCTATCGTTCATGTATGTGGACTTCTTCAGGAAATCTGAAATGTGCAAACATTCTGGAGTAGAAAGATGTAATTTAGGAAATTAAACGTACTTACAGAATATTTACAGCATGACTCTTCCCGGAGAAAGTTTATTGTAAATTTCTCGTTTCCAAGACGAGAAGCAAGACATGACCACAAAACAGGTTATAAAAGTGAAAAACTCTCACAAAACTTATTAAGCCTCAATTTGAGGTGTCATACATTAAAATAATTAAAAGTTAACTAATATAAAATTAATATAATACACTATAATTGAACTGGAAAGACACCACAAAGAACGCCAGAAAAACGTGGTACAGGAAGATCATTTTCATTTCCCGCCAATAATTATCAAAAGGTTGACATTTGTTTAGTGATATTTCTGGAGATTTTTATAAAATTAGTTATTAGAAGACATTGTTGCCAATTGATATCTTGGTAATAGTTGAGCTATTAGATGGTGTAGAATTTTAGTTATTTGTTCAAAAATATTTGTTAAAAATACCTATTTCCTATTTTCCCCCTGCGTTGCTCCATTTGCGTTTTTTTTTTTGTGTAACTTTGGGAAAGTAAGTAAGTGCAAATGGAACTCAGTCCTTCCAGATCTTTTTTATGGTTAAGATAGTTATTACAGTTTTTTATATAACACATCTCTAAGAAATTGCGTTTAAACCAATTGTTTTCAGTATCTAGGACAAAACAGTCATTGTACCGGACTTTATGGTCTTTAGTGTTAACATGTAAACTAAGGCTGGTGGCATTTGGTTTATGTTTACAGTCACTTTTATGTAACGCAAGTCCTTTTGATAGTTTCTGTGAAGTCTGTCCTATATAAATAGAGTTGCATTCTATATAAATAGAGTTGCATTCACACCTAATCCCGTACACAACATGAGATCTCTGTAAAGTTTTGGTTTTATCTTTAAGGTTAGAATAAAAGCTGCCAAGCTTTTTAATGTTATAATTTGCTATTCTTATATTCGTGTCTTTGAAGAGTGTTGCAATCCATTGTGAGAGACCTTTAATATATTGGAGTTTTGCAAAATGAATTTCAGGGTTGATGTCATTATTATTATTGGGATGGTTTCTTGGTGCTGTATTTGCATTGAGTACCTTATGAACAATTGACAAAGGGTAATTATTATTTACTAAAATCTGTTGTAACAAGCTAATACTTTTTTCTTTGAGTGTGGCATGACATATCCTAGTGATTCTATTCCTTAAAGCAATAACTGTGTTTATCTTTTGTTTAAGTGGGTGATACGAATGATAGGGTATATATCTCCCGGAGCTGGATTTTTTTCTATACCAATCCAACTTAATCACATTGTTTTCCGATCTAATTACTTTAGTATCCAAAAAGAGGACAGAGTTGTCTACCTCTTCTTCAACTGTAAATTGTAACAAATTATCAAAGAATTAAAGATAGTGAGTGTATTATGAACCGAGTCTTGAGGAAGAGAAACCAATAGGTCATCAACATATTAATAAAGGAAAGGAAATTGAAAATCAACTCTTTCCGTAATATAATAAAGCAATATATTCATAACCACTTCGGCCAAGATAGAAGAAACTGGGGGGTTCATTAAATATATTTTCTTTAATACAGGTATACAAAAAAATAACTCTCTGTCTTTTAAGTGAAACACGTGTTTTTTTAAGTATTTTTTTATGTTGAATCCAAAAAAATCATCCAGTTTTTTCAGAAAACACACTTAAAGTTGCCAGAAAACCTAGAAAGGAAAAAATAAATTTTAATAAATAACGTAAAACCGTATAATCATTAAAACTATGGAATAAGCTCATTATTTCGGACGTCTTCAAATATTCTGAATCTACATTTATCTTAAAAACCCAAAAATATTAAGTTTAAGTTTTCATGTTTAACAAAAAAACACGTATACACTAAGTTTAACTAAGCTACGTAGCAAAATGCTGTTTAAAATAAATATATGCAACCGCTAAATTAAAAAACTGTTTTTAATTCTTATTAATATTGAACATTATCTATTGTCATATTGCATTTATTTACTTAAAAAAGCATTTTACCAACTACATAGCAGTAAGTATTAAAAGCAAGTTTTTGTCGAGACTGAACATAAAATCTTATTTTTTGTTGTCAAGTCAGAGTAAGGAACTTCAAAAAAACACTTGAAATAATAGTTTTGTTCAATATTAATAAAAATTAGAAACAGTTTTTTTAATTTAGCATTTGAACATATTTATTTTAAACAGCATTTTGCTAAGTAGCTGAGTTAAAGGTGGTGTATGCATGTTTTTTTGTTAAACATGAACACTACTTTTAAGTTTTTATGATAAATGTAGATTCAGAACATTTAAAGATGTCCGAAATAATGGTTTTATTCCATAATTTTACATTATTTATTAAAATTTATTTTCTTCAATTTAGTAGTTTTCTGGGCACTTTAAGTGTGTTTTTTACGATTTTTTTGGATTCAGCATAAAAAAATACTTAAGAAAACACGTGTCTCACTTAAAAGGTAGAGAATTATTTTTTTTGTTATCCCTATATAATTTTATGAAGGAAATATTCTGGATTCGTTTTAAACCGACTCAATTTTGGTTCCAGTTTAATTGGAATACTATTAATATATTGCTCGCCCAAGAATGTCTTTAAAAAATTAGTTTTTCCAGTTCCTTTAACATAAATTCGGTAAGAAGATCGGTAGGTTTAATACATTTCTTAAAATAGTTTCAATTCCTGTATTTTCAGCAATTACAGTGCTCCTACCTAAACCATGGTAAAGTTCTGACCAACTGACCAATTTTTGCTTTCTAGCAGAGAGCATATTTTTTTTTGGAAATGGTAGTTTAAAGAGAGATAATGTACAGAACGAGTACCAACATTAACTGCTAATTCCTTAGGAACATAATCGAAGGAGCAATTGTATCTCTCAACGACGACAAATATATCTAACTCTCGCAAATCCATATTTGGTACTGAAATTGAATTACAATATATTCTTCTATAGAAGGTTTTTTTCTGTTTTTCGGTTTTCATTATTTGTTTTTGACTACTATATTATACTTAGATTGTAATTTGCGAGGAGGAGGCACATTGATTATATCTTGGTAGGAGAAGGCACTATGTGTGTTGGAAAGAAGAAATATTAGGTGTATAGGCAGGAGGAAACACGCTATGTATTCGAAGAAGAAGGAGGCATTCCCATAAATAATCTACTTACAGAGTTCTACATATGATTCCTCTGTAGTATAAGTCTGTCGTTCTGAATTCAGAGTTAATAATCAGACCGTGGAGGCGACGATTTCAGAAAAAGTTTGAGTCTCTTTTTAGTCAGGATTACGTATTATTATTGAGGGGCGCTATTAATCAATATTTTTTACAAACGCTTTTGCTACAAAGATATGCCAATTCAAACATATTAAGCGATTTTCACAACATCTTATATAGATATATATATATATATATATATATATATATATATATATATATATATATATATATAACGGACAGACAGACAGATAGACAGACAAAGAGACGTTGCATTTTATATATATTATAGATAGATAACCTGGCCAGAGAACATATGTATGTTTTAAAAAAAAAGTACGTTAATCGGATAAGTAGTTCTCCAGTGATAAACGCATCGACAGACAGAGATACGTTGCATTTTATATATATTATAGATGTAATAAAATATATATCTATAACCTGGTCAGAGAACATATGTATGAATTTAAAAAATCACGTAAATCGGATAAGTATTCTCGAGGGATAAGCGCACTAACGGACAGAGAGACGTTGCATTTTATATATATTATAGATATGGATTATTATTATTATATAACCTGACAAAAGAATAAATATATGAATTTAAAAAAAAAGCCGTATATCGGATAAGTGGTTCTCGCGTGATAAACGCACTAATGGACAGACAGACAGACACAGAGACATTGCATTTTATATATATTATAGATTATAGAATATAGATATTCTCTGCTACATAATATTGTTCCATATTTAATGGTTTAGGTAGTGTATTGCAAGACAACGCGCTAGCGCCAAACTTTTTTCCGAGTTCCTTCACTATTATCGTCACTGCCCATTTCTTATGCTACCTATCGTAATAAAATATAGCCTATAACCTGGCCAGAGTGGTTCTCCAGTGATAAGCGCACTAACGGACAGACAGACAGACTGACAGACAGACAGAGAGACGTTGCATTTTTATATATATATATATATATATATA
>CM032456.1:141305782-141368282 GCA_019049505.1 Pachyrhynchus sulphureomaculatus
TCTCACCCTATTTCTCATTATCTAGGCTTGTCTCGACTTATCTTGCAATAGTTCTCCTTATCTCCCATTATTTCTCCTTATCTCCCATTATTTATACTTACCTCCCATTATCTCACCTTATCCCCCATTATCTAGGCTTATATCGAATTATACAGAACATATGTATAAATTTATAAAAACACGGAAATCGGATAAGTGGTTCTCAAGTGATAAACGCACTAACGTACAGACAGAGAGACATTGCATGATATATATATATATATATATATATATATATATATATATATATATATATATATATGTATATATATTTATACATTTGCAACCCCTGCGAAATGCTCTTGATTTAATGCCGAACTTGATAGGGTAAACTTGTTTTTTGACTTTACAAGTTAGACCAAATAGCTACTGATATTTGCCACATTGGATCAGGGTATAACATTAACGTAAAATTATTTGAAGCAGATACTCAAGCTTTTCAGCTCAATTAGAAATTAAATGCGTTTTTATTAAATACATAACAAATATTTTCAAATGTCTTATAAAGAAACCGTGTTATCTATTATAAATAACTTTTTACATAAGAAGGGCTTAATAAGTGGTTGTCAAGTGATAAGCGCACTAACGGACAGACAGACAGACAGAGAGACATTGCATGATATATATATATATATATATATATATATATATATATATATATATATATATATATATATATATATATTATAGATTCTTATTATAGATATTCTCTGCTACATAATATTGCTCTATATTTAATGGTTTAGGCTGTATATTGTAAGGGAACGCGCTAGCGGCAAACTTTTTTTCGACTTCATTCACTATTATCGTCACTGCTTATTCCTCATATTACCTAACATTATAAAATATAGCCTATAACCTGACCAGAGAACATATATATGTTTTAAAAAAAAAGCACGTAAATCGGATAAGTGGTTCTCCAGTGATAAGCACACTAACGGACAGACAGACAAACAGACAGAGAGACGTTGCATTTTCTGTATATTTCAGATATGGATTATTATTATTATATAACCTTGCCAATGAATATATGTATGAATTTAAAAAAAAGACACGTAAATCGGATAAGCGGTTCTAGCGTAATAAACGCACTAATGGACGGACAGACAGAGATGCAATGTATTTTATATATATTATAGATTATAGATATTCTCTGCTACATAATATTGTTCCAAATTTAATGGCTGTGTATTGCAAGAGATCGCGCTAGCGACAAACTTTTTTCCAACTTCGTTGACTATTATCGTCACTGCTCATTCCTTATGCTACCTATCGTAATAAAATATAGCCTATAACCTGGCCAGAGAACAGATGTATGTTTAAACAAAAAAAGTTCGTAAATCGGATAAGTGGTTCTCCAGTGATAAGCGCATTAACGGACAGACAGACAGAGATACGTTGCATTTTATATATGTTATAGACGTAATAAAATATATATCTATAACGTGGTCAGAGAACATATGTATGAATTTAAAAAATCACGTAAATCGGATAAGTGGTTCTCGAGAGATAAGCGCACAGTTATACACTTGCAACCCTTGTAAAATGCTCTTGATTTAATGCCGAACTTGATAGGGTAAACTTGTTTTTGACTTTACAAGTTAGTATATAGTATATTTTAGTAAATATTCTGGACCGTTAAAATTGATAAGAAAGTGTAGAGATTCAAGACCACCCGAAATATATATATATATATATATATATATATATATATATATATATATATATATATATATATATATATATATATATATGTATATATATAAATATATATATATATATATTTATATATATATTTATATATATATATATATATATATATATATATATATATATATATATATATATATATATATATATATATATACAGTTTGCAATTTGAGATGAACAGTTCATAACTGAACTTCGACGAGTTAAAAATAAAGACCTTTTATTATTATTATTCTCTACTATATATGTATATATATATATATATATATATATATATATATATATATATATATATATATATATATATATATATACTGATTCAAGGAAATGAATATAACGTAACTTAGTAAACTAAAAAAGTGAAATAGAATAACGGTTGTTAAAAGATTCTAATATTAATTAAGCATAGCAGTCCTTGTTAAATTTTAAACACAAATTTTAAAATTATAACGAAAAACAAGAAAGAAGGAATTTCCGCATAATATGCCAAAATACACTAACAACACACGTAACCTGGAGAACTGCTCATGTTTCAATTTTTACTCTTATTATTAGAAAGAAGTATTGTATCCGTAAAAAAATAACCCACCGAGATTTTTGCATTTCTTCACATTTCTGAGTCTCTGCATTACGAAAATGTGGTTCCCCATTTCTATCTATCTGGTAGCCTGGTTAGTCCTATAATTCTCAAATAAAATGAGATATCGATTTCAAATTTGGTATACGTCTAATTCTTGAAATAGGAATGAACATTACAATATTAATTAAGCGACGTTTTGTCACAGAAAGGATGTGCTAGGGTTGGAAGGCGATAAATTTTTGATATCCTGAATATCATAATGAGACCATTTCTTGGTTTTTGGTTTAGGTACGAAAGAATTTTTGTACATGATTATTTACAGTCAAATACAAAAGGTTTACATTAATGGTAGAAGAAGTTATTTCATATATATTAAGTTATATGTCTTTTTCGTTGATCTTGGAGCTAAGAAATCTGAAAATTCTGTTATTTTTTCAGTTTTTTTTAAATTTATGATGGTCAAATATACGAGATGTTTATGTGGTGGTGAACGTATTAGGGATGATGCTTCGTATGTATTTATTTCAGTGGTCTTGAAGTCAAGGAATCTGGAGTTTATGTTATTTTTTTCTTTATTATCGTTTTATCAGAAATAATACGTAGTCAAGTTGAATAATTTCTTTGAAGTGTGTTTGCTAGGAAAGTACTAGGTAAATCATTTTATAGAATGTTTTAACTAACAAAGCAATGTACATAGTCTTGTTTTTACTCCACTTGCAAAAGAATGTTTTTTCTCCAATTTCTGTCGATCTATGTGTCTGTGTTTGTCTATCTATCGGTTTGTCTGGGAAATTACACTGAATATATAGCATTATTGTTCTTTTCAAGATTTTTGAAGTCCAACAATTTAAAAATGATGTATTTTTTTATAATTTTCAATTATTACAAAAACCTTTCCGCTACCTACCTGTTTTATGAATTTCTCACCAAGAAGTTCTAATCTATCAAACTGTAGTATATGGATTAGGTTACACTTTATTATAAGAATGCCAAATATGGTGTATGTTTAAGAATAATATTAACAAATATGCTTAAGTTCGAATATCTGCAACACAATGAACTGCGCTACATACTATTTCTGAAAGCATTAAAAAAAATGCAGATGGGCTATTTTTTAGTCAATATCTAGAAAATATTTTTTTTAGTATAAAATTTTATATATATATATATATATATATATATATATATATATATATATATATATATATATATATACATGGGCATTTTTATTAGTAATCTACAATTAGTCACACTGTTTTTAATTTTTTTGGTGATTTTAGGCAAATTTTAAATTAAAATGGAAAACTGTCAAAGTATAAAAAAAGATAGCTCTTCACCATTGTTATCCGTATATAGTATATATAAATAAACTTACTTGAACTAAGACCGTGTTTCGTTGATTTTCATATACCCCATAAAACATACATACACACATACAACCTGAACTACCTTTTCACAAATTTCCCTTAAATCAACATAAATTACCGTTATTACCTAAGTCTAGATCACACTAAGAAAAAACGTAACTGTTATATTAGCCTATAATTTAATATAAATAAAAGTACGGTAGCAGTAAAATAATCAGAACAATGCTGATTTATCAAAACCGCTAATTTGCATGCCAATTCGGCTGTGCGGCCGAATGTGGCTTGTTTATTTTTTGATAAATATAGATCGTGTTAATTTTCAATAAATGATGAGTAATGAAAATAGATTTTAGAAAGTAGAACTTCATGATATATTTAATTTTGTAAAATTTAATTGATAGTAAGTTCGTAATAACAATGATAAAGACCTTTATTAGTGCCAATGAAAAGAGTAAATAAAAGAATAAACTAACTCATTTTTACATTTACACAATAATATTTACCATCTTTTGTTGCCAAATGTTCGTCTTTTTAGTGTTCCGTACGGAACACTTATAAGATCACTTCGGTGTCTGTCTGTCTGTCTGTCACCCCGATTTTCTCCGAACCTATTTGACGTAGTAAGTTGAAATTTGGTAATAATATAGGAATTGATGGCCTCATCAGAGCCATGTAGTTTTGAGAGTTAAACTTTGACTTAAGGGGTTAGTTTTGGGGGGTGAAATCGGAAGTGAAAAAAAAATTTTTTTTACTAGGTCATCGAGTGTGGTATCAAATGAAAGCTTGTGAAAACACGAGTAAAAAATATATATATAATGTAATACTTGGGCGCACTTTTCTTTGCATTATTTTTAAAAAATCGCTGTCCCCCGCCTTACCTCGAAAAGTACTTATCAAAAAATTTTGAAAAAATTCTGGAATATTCTCCACGGGATGTAGATTGAACGAAAATTATCACGAGTGCATTACCTTTAATAATTTATCTGGTATATAAAAAAAAACAAAAATTTCAAGGTCATCATATTTCAGTAAAGATTGGAAACAAACTTTATTGAAAACTCATTTTATACCTCTGTAACAAAATTTTTTATTTTAAAAGCAATCAACCTACGGAACACTAATTGTGCAAGTTCAACTTGCACTTGACCGGTTATTTTAGTAATATATTCTTGATTTAAAAATTATTTTCTTGACACCTTCGGATTTTCCAGCAAAAGACAACAGCAAGGTTGTTAGATAAGCCAATTTTGTCAAAATATTTTTAGTGTTAGGTAAGGAACACTTATAAGATCACTTCGGTGTCTGTCTGTCCATTTGCCTGTTCGTCTGTCTGCTCGTCTGCCTGTCCGTCTGTCAGACCCGATTTTCTCAGAAACTATTTGACATTTAAAGTTAAAATTCGGCAATAATATAGGAGGAGTTAAATTTTGACTTAAGGGGTTAGTTTTGGGAAGTGAAATCGGCAGTAAAAAAAAAAACTTTTTACCAAGTCGTCAAGTGAGGTGTCAAATGAAAGCTTGTAAAAACACGACTTCAAAAATATATATAATGTAATACTTGTGCACACTTTTCTTTGTATTGCTTTTAAAAAATTGCGAAAAACGTTGTTCCCCCCTTATCTCGAAAAGTACTGATCAAAAAATTTTGAAAAAGTTCTGGAATATTCTCCACATAGTGCAGAATGAAAAAAAATTATCACCTTTAATAATTTATCTGGTATATAAAAAAAACAAAAATTTCAAGGAAATCAGTTTTCAGTAAAGATCGGAAAAAAACTTTGTTGAAAACTTATTTGGGATGTCTTTTGTGAAGTCACTGATCATTTTATACCTCCATAACAATTTTTTTTATTTTAAAAGCAATCAATGTACGGAATACTAACTGCGCAAGCCCGACTTGTACTTGGCTGATTTTTTTGTTATAGGTAAGGCTGCAAATATTTCCCATAACAAGGTTAAACTTAAAAGGAAATCTAAATTTTGACCGCCAATTGATATCCAATAAAAAAGTTTTCCGTATTAAGTCATTGAATATTGATATGTTGTTATAACGAACTACATTTGAATCTCTACGATTCAAAAACTAAATACTACACTTTTTGATTTAAAAGAAGTTTGTTTGTCTCCTGAGGGATCTGACTAGAATCATTTCTAACCAGACTTGTAGCTTCTGTTGGTATGTTTGGTGATAATAGTATGTTATATATTCCCTCATCTGTAGCGATGTTGAATCGTCCACTTCGTATATTCCCCGGTAGAGTCTAGAACGTTCATTATCTGTTTGTCAAACTGCTTACTCTATATCCCTGGTATCACGGAAATTTTGTTTTTCTCATGTGATATTAATTCGAAACCCTCCTTGTGTATAAAAATAAAGATTTCTCCTCTTAATTATACGCTGTTGCAAATTAGAGAGTCGAGAAGCAGTGGTTCTTTGCAGTTCATTACTGCCTTCTTATATCATGTTGGAGAAACAAAGGTATTTTGCTCTGCATAACAAACAATGTTTTAGAGAAATCACATGAGAAATGAATCAATATGTCGAGCTTTTGGTGAGTATAAAGCTCAATTAAGGATGATCAGCACCTGAGGTTGTTCACATCTCTTTCACAAGAAATCATGGATTTATTCGCTAGTGAATGACTCGAGTGCATGTGGTTATAATCCTAAAATTTAATTATTTTAAACACAACATTTATATCACCAAGGGTGGGTGTGCGTATGTACATTTTCCCGAGAGACTTAACCTTTTTATGATGACCTTGGCTCCAAGCTATTAAAGTTTTTATTATTACCTTATTAAAAATGTTTGAAATTCTGACTTTTCGTATCCATTTAAGAGAGAAAAGTATTACTTTGAGGTCATTTTTGACACTACTACTTTTCACAGACCTTTTCTGTCTAGTTTCAACCGCTTAAATTTTACCAGAATGGTTTTTGGGTAAGCAAAGAAAAACTTTTTGGTCAGTGTAACTAATTGAAAACCAGTACAGCCCTGTTATAACTTTTAATCTGAAAA
This sequence comes from Pachyrhynchus sulphureomaculatus, assembly GCA_019049505.1. NCBI lineage: Eukaryota > Metazoa > Arthropoda > Insecta > Coleoptera > Curculionidae > Pachyrhynchus > Pachyrhynchus sulphureomaculatus. Next base: position 141,312,497 of record CM032456.1, read on the forward strand.
AGCGGAGGTAGGGATACAAGCAGAACCTAAAGATAATTTATTTTTTTGATACCATGATATCAAAATACTTTTAAGCAATTTCCAAAGTTTCTTTAATCTTAGTATTTATTAGATTATGAATCGAGGGTCAAATAACTTATGATGTCCTAAAACTCACCCAATCACAAAGCAAACTGTTGTGCAAGGTGGAAAAAAATTCTGGAAATATTCATCTTTATTTCTATACAGAATAGAAAATTAATTTAAACAGAAACACTTATTAGAAACCTCATGTTAAAATTAAACCTCAAAAACCAATGACAAAAATAATTGCCTAAGCATTGTTAATTTCAGTTTCGTACTAACATCCATTTTCATTATGTTAAAATAGTGTAATTCAACTCTGTAAGGGCTATGTGAGGGCTTGACAAAGCCGCACACATTTGGCCGCCACGCCGCAAGTGGCACAAAGATTAGTGGTTTTGATGAATTTGCGCTGGTCGCATCGTTATGTCTGCACCGTATACATTTACTTTTATTGTATAGTACGAGATATAATGCATAAAATGACTAATTAGTCTGGTATTAAAGCTAATTAATCAATCTAAAGATTTAGTAACAATATCAGAATTTTGCCTATTTTAACAGAATTTCCCTAAACACTGGAAGCATCGTGTTGTCATTCATTACTTTTATTTTTGTTCTTCCTTCTCACATTTGGTCAATGTGGTTCCATGTTTGGCTGACGGGCCTAAGCCAAGTCAGCACAAACGCTATTACCATTGTGTATTAAGAAATGACCTGACATTGTTACATGTTTTCAAAATCACTGACTTCTGAATGTTTTTGTGTATATTTATGTTGAGTCCTAATTGTACTAACTGTGGTGTGAATGTTGTTGGTTTAAGGCCTGTTGTTGATATGACGATGGAGACAATTTTTCTTGTTTCCATAGCCTTTTTATTTCTGTTGCAAGGTTTGTATATTTGGGATTTTTTTCTGTGTATTTCGTTTAGATGTTTGTGTTGTTAGGAACAGCTATGTCAATTAAATAGGTGATTTTTCGTTTTTTGTATTGAAAAGTAATATTGAGTCTATTGGAGAGGATTGTTTTATCTGTATGGATATTGATGTTCCAGTAGAGCTTGTAATCTTTATTTTCAAGTATAGATGTTGGCGTGTATTTGCAGTAGGGATCTGTGTTTTCTATGAGTTTATATGTTGAGGCTAGTACTTGGTGAACTACTTTTGCCGTTGAGTCGTGTCTAGTTGTGTATTCCGTTCCGGCTAATATTTTACATCCGCTTGTTAGTTGTTCGATCGTTTCTTTATGCTGGTAGCATTTCATGCACCTCTCTTCTATAATAGTTGGGTCTTTGATGGTAGTTTCTGGTTAATATGACTTTCTCTAGGAAGGCAAATAAGAAAGAAGCCTTCTGTTTCAGGGAAAAGCTGCACATCCCGTAACCAGGTGTATGCTTCTTTTTATTTACATGGTCTTGTTCTATGTTGTATCTGTGTTTTCCGTGGAGTGTTTTCTCTGATCACGTTTTCATCTTTTTCTGTTGTAATTGGGTGTGACTGTGTGTGTCTGTTGGGTGGTTTGCCCGGTATGCGTCGAGAGGTGTGTAATTTTTATCTGCTTTCATTGTTGCTGTGTGGAGGCTGGTTTGCTTGGTGTGAAAGAATTTCCTAAGTGCTTGTATTTGTTTTGTGTGTAGTAATCTTATATCTATGATTCCTCTTCCTCCTGTCCTCCTCTCGATGGTAAGTCTTTCTTTGTATGCGTTAAGGTGTAATTTGCTGTACTTGGTGAATAGAAAACGTATAAGGATGTAAATGTTTTCTATGTCTGTTTGTGGCCATTTGATGATACCAAATGAATATATAAATATAGGTACAGTGAACGTGCATAAGTTTCGCGAGTCTGTTTTTGAATTCGGTTCTAAGCTCTGTTTTGATTTGAGTGTGGTTGAGTTCGGTGCTTTGATGGAACCCTAGATATTTGTATGTATCTTTTTTGAGCATGTTATCGAGTGTTTTATTGTTAATGGTTTCTATCTCATGGTGGTCTTTCTATTGGCCTTTGTTGATGTGGAGCACTTTATATTTACTTATACCAAATTCCATACTGATATCTAAGATGAAGGTTTTTGTAATTTTGAGGAGTCCTTTCAGCTCTGTTTCTGAGGCACCGTAGAGTTTTAAGTCATCCATATATAGAAGGTGGTTTATTTTATGTTGGTTCACTTTTGATATTGAAGCCATAGTCTGTTCTGTTTAGTGTATTTGAGAGTGGATTGAGACAGAGGCAAAATCATACAGGGCTGAGCGAGACTCCCTTAAATATACCCCGTCTGATGTACATCTCTTCTGTTTGAAGGCGTTCGGTTTGTGTTTTTAAGTAGATTTTGGTTTTCCATGTTTTCATAATTTGCGCGAGAAATTGCCTGAGGTCTTGGTTGATTTTCTAGATTTCTAGGGCTCTGCTATTATTATTATTTATTACAAAAAGTTCTTCTTTCTCACATTTGATCAATGTGGTTCCATGTTTGGCTGACGGGCCAAAACTAAGTCAGCACAAACGCTATTACCATTCCGTATTAAGGAATGACCTGACAATGTTACATGTTTTCAAAATCACTGACTTCTGAATGTTTCTGTGTATGTCCGTGTTGAGTCCCAATTGCACTAAATGTGGTGTGAATGTTATTGGTGTAAGGCCTGTGGCTGTTATAATGAGGGGGACAATGATGACTTTTTCCTGTCTCCATAGCCTTTTTATTTCCGTTGCAAGGTCTGTGTATTTGGAAATTTTTTTCTGTGTATTTCGCTGGATGTTTGTGTCGTTGGGGACAGCTATGTCAATCAGATAGGTGACTTTTCCTTTTTTGCACTGAAAAGTAACATCGGGTCTATTGGCGGAGACTGTTTTATCTGCATGGATACCGATATCCCAGTAGAGCTTGTAATCTTCATTTTCAAGTATGGATGTTGGCGTGTATTTGTAGTAGGGATCTGTGTTTTCTATGAGTCTGTATGTTGTGGCTAGTGCTTGGTGAACCACTTTGGCAGCTGAATCATGCCTGGCTGTGTACTCCGTTCCGGCCAATATTTTACATCCGCTCGTTATGTGTTCGATCGTTTCTTTCTGCTGGTGGCATTTCCTACATCTGTCCTCTGCAATAGTCGGGTCTTTGATGATATGTTTTTGGTAGTTTCTGGTTAATATGACTTTATCCTGGATGGCAAGTAAGAAGCCTTCAGTCTCAGGGAATAGCTGCCCATCCCGTAACCAGGTGTATGATTGTTTTTTATTTACGTGGTCTTGTTCTATGTGGTATCTGTGTTTTCCGTGGAGTGTTTTCTCTGAACACGTTTTCATCTTTTCCTGTTGTAATTGGGTGTGACTGTGTGTGTCTGCTGAGTGGTCTGCCCGGGCTAAGTCGAGAGGTGTGTAGCTTTTGTCTGCTTTCACTGTCGCTGTGTGGAGGCTGGTTTGCTTGCTGTGAAAGAATTTCCTAAGTGTTTGTATTTGTTTTGTGTGTAATGATCTGATGTCTATAATTCCTCTTCCTCCTGCCTTCCTCTCGATGGTAAGTCTTTCTTTGCATGCGTTGGGGTGTAATTTCCTGTATTTGGTGAATTGAGATCGTATAATGATGTGAATATTTTCTATGTCTGTTTGTGACCATTTGATGATACCAAATGAATATGTGAGTATTGGTATAGCGAACGTGTTGATGGCTTTAGTGAGATTCTTAGAGTTGAGTTTTGTTTGCAAAAGTTTCGTCAGTCTGTTTTTGAATTCGGTTCTGAGCTCTGTTTTGATGTGAGTGTGGTTGAGTTTGGTGCTTTGTTGGAAGCCTAGATATTTGTATGTTTCTTTATCGAACATGTTATCGAGCGTTTCATTGTTGATGGTTTCTGTCTCATGGTGGTGCTTCCATTGGCCTTTGTTGATGTGGAGCACTTTGCATTTACTTATACCAAATTCCATATTGACATCTAAGGTGAATATTTCTGTGATTTTGAGGAGTTCTTTCAACTGTGTTTGTGTGGCAGCGTAGAATTTTATGTCGTCCATATATAGGAGGTGGTTTATTTTATGTTGATTCACTTTTTGGTGTCTGATATTGAAGCCATACTCTGTTCTGTTTAGTATATTTGAGAGTGAATTGAGACAGAGGCAAAACCATAGAGCACTGAGCGAGTCTCCCTGAAATATACCCCGTCTGATGTACAGCTCTTCTGTTTGGATCCGTTCGATTTGTGTTTCTAGGCGTATTTTGGTTTTCCATGTTTTTATAATTTGCGCCAGAAACTGCCTGAGGTGTTGGTTAATTTTATAGATTTCTAGGGCCCTGATTAACCAGCTGTGGGGTATGGAGTCGAAGGCTTTTTTATAGTCTATGTAACCGATGTGAAGGTTTCTGTGTTCTTTTCTGGTTTGTCCCATAATCACGCTATCTATAATCAGCTGCCCTTTGCATCCTCGACTATTTTTCCTGCATCCCTTCTGCTCTTCTGTGAGGATATTGTTGTCTGTTAGGTGTTGTTCTATTTTCTTCGAAATTGTGGCTGTGATGATCTTGTATAGGGTTGGAAGACAGGTGATAGGTCGATAGTTTGACGGGTTTGTGGTGTCTGAGCTTTTGGGTTTAACGTATGTTATTCCTTGTGTGAGGAAAGTGGGAAATGTGTGTGGTTGTAGAATGGCTTTGTTAATTTGGTGTGTGAGTGCTTCGTGTGTGGTGGTAAACTGTTTGTACCAGAAGTTTTGTATATTGTCTATTCCAGGACATTTCCAGTTGTGTGTGTGTTTGATAGTTTCTGTAATTTCTTGTGTATTAAATGTGGTATTTTCTTGTTCTGTCACATGTTTATGTTTGTCTTCTTCGGCTTTGATCCAGGGGGTGTTATTATTGTGTAGTTTGGGTTCTGACCAGATACTTTTCCAATAATCTGTGAGTTCTTGTTTGTTTGGTGGTTCAGTCACTGCTATCTGTTTGTTGTACATAGTTTTCCGGTAGAACTGTTTTTCGCTTCTTCGGAAGAGGTTGTTGGTGTCTTTCCTCTCATTTGATTCTTTGTATCTACGGAGTCTTGCGGCATATACAGATAGTTTTTTGTTTCAAGGTATCGAGGATTTCTGGCAGTGTTCTGTTGGGAGACTTAGATTCGATCTTGTTTGCCCCCTGTGTGACACGTTTGGACGCGTTCCCGCTTATAAACTGGGTAAGATGTCCTAGATCTCTCCTGATGTTGTTGATTTTGTTTTCTATTCTTATTTGCCATTTGAATTTTGGTTTTGTCCTGTTGGGGTTTCCTTGTCGTTGAGGGAGTTTTTGATTATTTTGTGTTAGAGCGGTAATTGCTGCTGCGTATATTATTGTGTGAATGTCTTCGATTGTGCTTAAGTCTGTTATATACTGAGGTATTATGTGCTTGTTTAGTGTGTTGAGGATTGGTTGCGTGCTCTGTCTGAAGATTAAACGAGGGATGGGATTTCTTGTTGTGGGGTCGGTGCCTGACCATCGAGCTAGATGTGACTCCATTTTTGCTTTAAGTGTTTGTATGAGAGGTGATTCGGGGTGATGTTGTGTGGATGTCGTTGAGGGTGGCGAGTGATTCATGTTGTTGTCTGTGATATGGTGTTGCGCGGTACTCGCAATATTATTTTGCGTTATGCTCCTCCTGGGTGGTGGGTCTTGTTGTGTTCGACTGGGTGGTTGTGTGTGTGAGGCCGGTTCGGTATCTGCTTTATTGTTTCTATTGTTTGGTTGGTCTGTGTTCAGTTCAACAGCCACTGTGTCCTTGATGGTTTTGCAATTCGATTATTATTATTATTATTATTATTGTTCTTCTTTCTTCTTATTATTATTATTGTTCTTCTTTCTCACATTTGTCAATGTGGTTCGATGTTTGACTGACGGGCTTAAACCAAGTCAGCACAAATGCTATTACTACAGTATTAAGGAATCACCTGACAATGTGACATATTTTCAAAATCACTAACTGAATGTTTTTGTGTATGTTTGTGTCGAGTCCTAATTATACTAAACGTGTGATGTGAATGTTGTTGGTGTAAGGCCTGTGTCTTTATTGATATTATTATTATATTCATTATTACTTTATTTAGATAATTATGTTATATAAAGCTAGATTTCAAAAAAATATAGAATAATATTTATATTTTTTTAAGCAACAATGTATGACTAAAAATAATTACTAGCTTTTCTTATTAATTTTTCTTTTCTTAGTAGCTTACATTTTGCCTTGAAAAGATTGCAATAAATGGGGAGCTTTTTATTTTCAATTTTCTCTAATCTGACTTTCATTAAAACTTCAAGGAAAGCCTTTCTAAGCTGAATTCCTGATAATAAATTTTTTATTTATCTAGGGCAGATCGACAATTACGTAATAATGCTAATTTCTGTTGATCTGAGAGAAATACTGGAAATAAGTGGTCTCTTTCTACGAGGAGGTCCAAAAGTCTGCGAAATGGAACGGTTGTAAATTAAATAAAACGACTATTTTTCTTTTTCAATATAATTACCCCTGAGCTCAATATATTTGTGAAATTACCTTCTCTAAGTCATAGAAAAAAATATTTTTTGTCTTTGTCCTCAAAATAGGTCGAAATAGCCACTTTGACCTCATTATCGCTATTAATTTTTCTTCCCCTTAGCTTCCTTTTCAAATTTAAAAATAAATAAATGTCACTAGAGGCCAAGTCTGGACTGTAAGGTGGGTGATCCTGTGTAGAGCAGCCATGGCAACTTTGCTCTTGTGAAGCGGTGCGCTGTCTTGCAAAAGCAAAATTCCCTTGGTCAATTTTCCCCGCCTTTTTCCTTGATGGCGTCCTTTAATCTTTCTAATATTGTAATTGTTGTACCTCTTTTTTTATAATTTATTTTTTTAAAATTCCTTCATCATCCCAAAAAACTGTAGCCATCACCTTTCCGGCCGATTCCGACACATTCAATTTCTTAGGGGGTGATGTACCATATTTGTGCCATTACAGCAACTTTTGTTTAGGCTCAGGCTCCAAATGATGAACCCATGTTTCATCTCCAGTCACAATCGCATTCTCGATACCCATCTTACACTGACTTTTGTCATGCCAAGATGAACGTGTAGGTTCCTCAAAATGATGGTATTTGATACTCCAATTAATACAGATAACTATTTCTTTTTCAGACGGGCATCTCCTAGAACTAATTTTTTGACTTTTTGATGATGTCTGACGTGGTGGCCTCAACCGGCCGTCAAGGACGGCGGTTGTCTCGAATCGATTCTCAGCCATGTTTAAATAGACTATAAATCATTGTTTTACTAGGGCACTGATCTCCATAAACGGTTCCTATTTTACTTATTATAGTTTGAGCAGGTTTTCCTCTCTTGGTCAGAAACTTTATCACAGCGTGAAGTTCAATTTGCTCCATAATTTCAGTTTTCTTCTGAATTGACTTATTTGTCGGGCGATTACTCGTAAACGAATGACGCTATATAGTTGAAACGTAATATATATACTTGTAATAAATCCCCAATTAGTATGGTACTAAGCGAGTATTCCTACCCTCACCCCATCTCCGCCATTCCGCGGACTTTTTGACTTTTGAGACATAATTAGCAATCCAGGTTAAAACTGAAATGATTTTTAACACTAAGAGAACTTGCCATTCTATATAGATTATAGTGCAGTAAAAAAAGTTCAAAATAATGATGAGATATGCATAGTTTCGATATAGCAATTTGATGATTTTATCTTCTCTTTGGTATTGTCCTGACTTTTGGACCTTTGCTGTGCTCTTCGTAATGAAATTTCCAACAATGGTCAAGTGCATACCTAACCTACAAAATTAAAAAAAAGGCAAAAAACTCGTGTTTTTTTTTTTCATTTTATTATACAGGTCAACTAAGTGAAGTGCTTGAAACTTCCAGAAAATATGCCTTTTGTTATAGCAAAAATACCCTGAAATTTTATTATAAAGATATTGAACCCAGTGGGCACAATTGAATTTGTTATTTAAAATTTGAATTGTTCGCCATTTTATGCCATTTGGTCGAAAATGGATCTTTTTTTTCAAAATTTGGGTCTCAGCGCCAGCTTTCCGATGCCATTAAAAAAATTTTTTTTGGAGTCATTTTAACCGTTTTTTTACCATTTGTTTATTAATTAAATAACAACAAATGCATTTTTAATAGTTAATAGAAATCTCGCAATTCTCTACCAGATTTTTCGCACTTGAGGGACTTAAATCTAATGGGGATTTGTTGAAAATTTCATTACGAAAAGTTCAATTGTTTTTTGTGTCGATCCGACTTATATAACCGGAGTTATTCTTTTTTTTATGGGTCTAGTACACGTGCTGCAAGGAAGTCCCTAAAGCGCTCCAGGAGCGGCACGTGTGCAGGAAAAGCGATTCACGTTGTTCTTGAATAGCCGTAAATTGTACTCGGAAGAAACACAGCGCTGGGCAAATTATTCCAAAGGGATGATGTTCTCCATATAAAAAAATGCTTGAAAAGCGTTGTACGCGGAGTAACAAGCTGAACCTCATACGGATTTGAAGCACCAGCGCGACGTGTATTTCTAACATGCACCGGTTTGGGAGGAATTAAGCGGGCTACATCCTTCGAACACTTTCCATGAAAATACTTGTAGAACAGACTCAAGTCGCCAACCGTTCTTCGATGTTTCAGCGAACCAAGGCCGCCGGTCACTTTCGGGTCTTCAAAGAGACGAACAGCTCTTCTCTGAACAGAAACCAACAAATGCAGTGTATGTTTGGGAGCGAAGCCACAAACATGGGAGCAGTATTCCATAGTTGGTCGAATTTGAGCTTCGTAAAGAATTAACAGTTGTTGTGGAGTGTAAAGCTTTCTGGTTCGAAATAATATTCCTAACTTTTGAGAAGCTCTCCTTGCTATGCCTGCAACATGTTCATGCCAGGACATATTTACTCCCAAGGTCTTCTTGCCTTTTTTAGGTATCGGCTGAATCGTGGCACATTTCCAGCAGGACGGAAATATTCCCTTTCTGTGGGATAGGTTGAAAAGTCTACATAAATCTGGTGTTAGTTCTAATTCGTTGATTGCGTGCCTCCTTGGTTTCGTCGATAATTCCTTTGCGTCTGTTCCGGGCACGAACAAAGGTGTTACGATTTATGATGTTAGGATTTTTACGCCATTGTCGGTAGGCAATATGTTTAGAGGCAACAGCCTCTTTGCATTTTCGGTCAAACCAAGGCTTGCCGTTGGAGGGGCATTTCTTCGAAAAAGGGATGTAAGCTTCCATACCAGCCAAAATAGCATCGGAGACCTCCCCGGCGCAGTCAGATGGGTTGTCGGATCGAAAACAAACGTCCATCCAAGGGAAAGTTCGAAAATATTTCATGAGATCTTCCCATTTAGCAGATTTGTAGTGCCAAATCTTGCGCGGCCGAGGCGCCTCTCTGTCACTGATTGGCAGGATACTCGATGTCGAAAGCAGTTTATGGTCGGAAGAACCTAACGGCGGATTTATGGTGACCGTGTAAATCTCCGGATTGGTTCGTCAATAAGCTGAGTTAAGCCACAACTGATTGAGAATGATTCAGCTTCACGACCTTGTTCATCGGTAGTATTTGAATATTTAAGCCAGTTGATATTGTGAACATTAAAGTCGCCCAGGATGGCAATTTCGGCACTTGGATAGTAAATTTGTAAATGATCGATGGTGTCTGCAAGAGAAGCGAAAAGTGTTCGATACAGGATACAGATGAACCTTGTAGTATTCACATTTTAAGCTCAAAAAACACGTTTTGAGGACTTAAATTATTTGTAAACAAAAGGGCACAAATTTTTCGAAGTCCAAAACTCAGGACAATACTCTTGGTGATACTCCAGGAATGATAAAATCATAATATTGCTCTATCTAGAGTGTGCAATTTCAAATGCTTTTTTACTGCACTACTATCGCATAAGTCAAATTGGAGAAACACAGAACTTCATATGTAATTGAAGATTATTTTTAGAAAAAGTATAACAAGAGCAAATATTTTTTTATAATGTTATCTGCCAAAAAATCGCTGATGTTAATAGTTTTTAGGCGCGTCATTAGAGAACAGAAAAATGTAAGTATACTAATCCAGTTTCGATGTGATGAATCTAAAACAGATAGCAGCCTTTGGCAATTTTAAAATCAGTTTTAAATTCAAAAAAAAAATGTATTCGTGTGATTCAAATTGCAGTCGATGTGCCATTTGAAAAAATAAATCTAAAAAAACTGTATAATTCATCTTTCATTTTACTTGAGGAAACACCAAATCTAACTTCATGATCTTACTTTTAAAACCACAATGTTAAATCAACAGTTATCCCTATATTGGTGAGCAAAAAAATCGACTCAAACTATTTGACTTCATTTAACACGGATCCTAGAATTTAGTGTTCATATATTTTTACGAATTTTAATATCATTTGAAAACCCATTCTATTCTCTTTCTAATGGTGCTAAATTTCATAGCATGCCTCATGCTTTTTACTGATTAAAATGATTAAAAGGTTTGAAAATAGAGGTAAGAGAAAGGAAAAATGACACAAATTTTAAAATTAACAATTAAATTTATTAATAAAAAACAGGCGACCGTTTCAGTAATGCAGCACTGCGCATAGCGCTCTCCAGACTCGTCTTTTTCCATCATTGCCATATAGGCACATTCTGGACTCGACGACGGAGAATAAAACGGAGGACCATTGCTCTAAGGTCCGATCGACATGTTCTCGGGCAAATCTGAGTCCCGCTTTTCGGTGGGCTGCTGTCAATTTGGGTCCATTAGCTGATCTCCTCAGAGTTAGGTTAGCTTCTTTAAGTCTTCTTCTGATTGTCTACTGACTGAAAGTCCGACCACGAACTTGTCGGAGCTCCTGCTGGACCTCGACGCCAGTCAAGTGATGATTTCTTAGAGTTGTGTTGACAATGAAGCGGTCGTCTCGCTCCAAGGTACACTTTCTTTTTCCTGATCCTGGTCTCCATGTAAGGGCGCCAGTCTCTTAGTATCAACTGTAAATTCTGGAGGCAGCTGACTGGCTCAGGTGTAGTTGCTCAACGACTACACGTTGGCTATGCCCTTATTACAATAGGGCAATGATTTGTGACGTTTCTTCCGGGGTGGTATCCATTTTCCAATGCCGTAATTAGTGGCAGGGATGTTAACGGTTCAAGTTCCGATAAAGGAATGATAGGACAATGCAATTGCATTCGTTTTTATAGGGATGAATAGCGCGCAAGGAGTATGTTGCTGAGCGAGCAAAAACGATTCTATTGAGTAAAACCGTTTTAATCGGTAAAATTTTTTGGAAATCTAAAGGTTTTTGATATTATTAGAAAGAGTAAAAAATCAGCATTCTAATGATACCAAAAATAATACCACTGTTGGAAAATTAAATTCAAGGATCGGTGTTAAATGAAGAAAAACCGTTTGAGCCGATTTTTTTGCTCACCGGTGTATATCATTTTAATTTTAGATTTGTGTAAGATACTTTTAAATCCAACGCTTCCTGTATAACTTTTCCATTGTCGACAGAGCAGTATTATGCCATTTTAATGATGAGGATAGATTGTCCTACAAAACAGAAATTAACGCAGGTTTGTTACGCTTTCCTCCAAATAATTAATTTCAGATGTTCCCTAATGCGATTTTCATATGCTAATGAATTTCTAATGTTCCTTTGTCTACTACGGCAGGGTGAGATGGGGTGAATCGGTAGTAAATGAAATACGCAAATTCAAACTATCAGCAAAAATTTATTCAACTAGGAAAAGAAACCTATCTTTTATCTTATTTGCTTTTCTTGTTAAAGGGAAATATTGTATTCACGAAAAATCATATTCCGAGATTTAAAATTTCTTGACATTTCGGGATCGATTACGAAAAACACAGTTTATAAATTCCGTCAGTCTGTCTATTCATCAGCCTTTTAACACGATAACTTGTAAACGATATAAGATATCTAATTTAAATTTGGTACACATATATTACTTAACGTAGAAAATAAAACCTTTAGTTTTTAAGCGATGCCACTTCAACTTCAGGAGAAGGGGATAAAACGGGTGGAAGTCGACAAATTTAATATACTTACAATAGCATTATGAGAATTTTTCCGGATTTTTGGTTGTAATATTAAACCAATTTGAGGAAATTATCTATAGTCAAACGTAGAGAAGTTGGAAAAGAGTTGTTTTGAATGCGTAATTGTTTACATCTATTTTAATTTCTTTTTTTAATATTTCCCGTGAGGGTAGGTTCCGCCTATCTGAGAAGGCGACTAAAAGAACAAGTAAGATTATACATGCCTAGATCCCACTAGACATCGCCCTGTGTGATACAATCTCGGGGTTTAGAGTACGTGAAGTTGCTTGACGTGTCGTGGCTATGCGGATGTCCCCGGACTGTAGAAAAGAATAACATAATGTAGCTGCCAGGATCACTAAACTCCGGAGGTAAAATACAGAGGTCACAATTTTAAAATAGGGTTTTGTAATATAGGAGGCTTAAACTCGAATATAAATTCAGTTCATCAACACCTCCAATCAAATAAGCCTCATGTACTCGCTCTCTTCGAAGTCAAGGTCAGTTTAGCAACCAGCATAGTCTTCATCCTAGGCTTCTATTCAATCCTTTGGTGAAAAGCGATCTCTTCTGCCAAAGAGAGGACGCTCTGGAGCCTCGAAATTTTCATGTTATGTAGTTAAAAATAACAACTCAATAAGGTTTATCTACTGCTTCTATCAACCGTCAACTGATACTAACTATAGAACATTTTCCGCTTCTCTTGCAGACACCATCGGTCATTTACAGATTATCCAATACCGAAATTGCCAGCATAGTCGACTTTAATGTCCACAAAATCATCTGGTTTAAGTATTTAAATACGACCTACGAATAAGGTCATGAAGCTGAATCATTCTGCTTTTTCTAAGAAATTTCCTTTCAATGGAAAGCCTTGTTTCGACCTAAAATGCAAAGAAGCTTCTAAACATCTTACCTAGAATGGCGTGAAAATCTTAACGTCATAAATTGTACTACTCAGTATATTTCACCACTACACCAAACACTTTATTTTTACGCTCGATGCGCGTTTCGCTAACCACGTTAGCTTCATTAGGAACGATTGAATCATCGCTCCTGATGAAGCTAACATGGTGGGCTGAAGTATAAGTGATTTCTACAAGAGCTGATGATGGCGAAAAGGGTCCCGGTGATGAAACTTTTTATTTACATAACTATTTATTCTTTTTGTTTTTAAATTGGTATTTGACAAGCCTGGAACACTTGCACTAGTCTGATTGAATTGCTTGCATGTATTTGTTTAATTTAGCTTTGACTTTTGTACATTACTTTGTATGTATTTCAGTGTACACTGTACTGTTTCTCATTTCTACTTGTTTTCATCTTATTTTATTTTATTTTATTTATCTGATAAGACGAACCTATGTACACTCTGTTGTATTTTAACAGTAATATATGTATTATTATTATCCAAAAAAGTTCTTCTTCCTCACATTTAGTCAAAGTGGTTCCATGTTTGGAATGACCTGACAATGTTACAAGTTTTCAAAATCACTGACTTCTGAATGTTTCTGTGTATATTTGTGTTGAGTCCTAAGTGTGGTGTGAATATTATTAGTGTAAGGCCTGTGGCTGATATAATGAGGAGGACAGTGATGACTTTTTCTTGTTTATTTCTGTTGCAAGGTCTGTGTATTTTGAGATTTTTTCTGTGTGCATGTTTGTGTCGTTGGGAACATCTATATTAATTAGATAGGTGACCTTTCCTTTTTTGCACTGAAAAGTAATATCGGGTCTATTGGCGGAGACTGTTTTATCTGTATGTATACTGATATCCCAGTAGAGCTTGTAAACTTTATTTTCAAGTATGGATGTTGGTGTGTATTTGGAGTAGGGATCTCTGTTTTCTATGAGTTTGTATGTTGTGGCTAGTGCTTGGTGAACTACTTTTACCGCTGAGTGATGTCTGGCTGTGTATTCCGTTCCGACTAATATTTTACATCCGCTTGTTATGGGTTCGATCGGTTCTTCCTGCTAGTGGCATTTCCTGCATCTGTCTTCTGTAATAGTTGGGTCTTTGATGACATGCTTTTTGTAGTAGCTGGATAGCAAGCAAGAAGCCTTCGGTTTCAGGGAATAGCTGCCCATCCTGTAACCAGGTGTATGATTGTTTTTTATTTACGTGGTCTTGTTTTATGTGGTATCTGTGTTTTTCGTGGAGTGTTTTCTCTGGCCACGTTTTCATCTTTTCCTGGGTGTGACTGTGTGGCTGCTGGGTGGTCTGCCTGGGATAAGTCGAGAGGTGTGTAGTTTTTGTTTACTTTCACTGTTGCTGTGTGGAGGCTGGTTTGCTTGGTGTGAAAGAAGTTCCTAAGTGCTTGTATTTGTTTTGTGTGTAGTGATCTAATGTCTGTGATTCTTCTTCCTCCTGCCTTCCTCTCGATGGTAAGTCTTTCTTTGCATGCGTTGGGGTGTAATTTCCTGTATTTGGTGAATTGAGAACGTATAAGGATATGAATGTTTTCTATGTCTCTATGTGATCATTTGATGATACCAAATGAATATGTGAGTATAGGAATAGCGAACGTGTTGATCGCTTTAGTGAGATTCTTGGAGTTAAGCTTTGTTTGTAAAAGTTCCGTGAGTCTGTTTTTGAATTCGGTTCTGAGCTCTATTTTGATGTGAGTGTAGTTGAGTAAGGTGCTTCGTTGGAAGCCTGGATATTTGTATGTTTCTTTGTCGAGCATGTTATCGAGTGTTTCATTGTTGATGGTTTCTATCTCATGGTGGCCTTTCCATTGGCCTTTGTTGATGTGGAGCATTTTCCATTTACTTATGCCAAATTCCATATTGATATCTTTGTTGATGTGGAGCACTTTACATTTACTTACTTTACTTCTGTGATTTTGAGGAGTTCTTTCAGCTGTGTTTTTGTGGCAGCGTAGAGTTTTATGTCATCCATATATAGGAGATGGTTTATTTTATGTTGGTTTACTTTTTGGTGTCTGATGTTGAAGCCATGGTCTGTTCTGTTTAGTGTATTTGAGAGTGGATTGAGACAGAGGCAAAACCATAGAGCGCCGAGCGAGTCCCCCTGAAATATATCCCGTCTGATGTACAGCTCTCCTGTTTGGATACGTTCGGTTTGTGTTTTTGGGTGGATTTTGGTTTCTCATGTTTTCAAAATTTTTACGAGAAATTGCTTGAGGTTTCGGATGATTTTGTAGATTTCTAGGGCTCTGATTAACCAGTGATTAGTATTATTATTTTTATTATTATTATTATCAGCGAGGATGTCGCAATACCCTTCAACGTTGTCCAAATGCTGAAACATCCATTTTTGCATTTCACAGCACCTTTTAGCTAACCCAGTAGTGCTGCCACGGACGTTATTGCATTTGTGCAAACAACTACTACCTATGTACGTAACCAGACCAAATATATTTAAATAAATTAATAGATAAGTAACCGACCTGCTGGGATTGGAATCCGAAACCTTGTACACCGCAAGCAAGTACTACGCCACGGAGCCACTGGCCGCCACAGTATAATAATTGTTGCACATAAAATATAGTACATGGATAGTCAAGATTCTGTGTTTTATGAAAATCGATTATCCTAAAAATAGAAGCCAATAGTAGCACTTCAAATAGATAAAGCTCTCTAATATGATTTTAATATGCTAATGAATTCCTAACGTTCCTTTGTCTACGACAGTATAATAATTTTTTAATAAAATTGTTTTATTATTAACAGATTTTTACACGCCATGTGCAAATGTAACGAGATTTTTATTGTTATTAGTTAATTTATGTTCCGAAAGATTGAACACAAAGGGTCAATTAAACTATGAATGAAGTCAGTAATGAATGAAAAAAAAAAGATTTTCAGTACGAATAACTGTGTCGGTAACTGACTTAATATTGTTAACTACTTGAACTAGCTATTTTCTTATACTTATAAGTATGTTTATGATTATATCCTTGGAGCTAGAATGAGTGCGTTAATTTTTTGAAGCATAAATCTTTTTTAAAATAGTTGTATACAGAAAAAAAAATTCTATCAATAACATATAATGATATGAGAATTATGAATTTTGAAAAATATAAATGAACTTACTTTCCCAATTAATCTGAACAAAATATTAATAATAATAAAAAATAATGTTAATATGGAAATATAATATGGATCGAGGTCGAAGAAGATAAACATAAACATGTGACAGAACAACAAAATTCCACATTAACTACACAAGAAATTACAGAAACAATCAAACACACACACAACTAGAAATGCTCTGGAATAGACAATATACAAAACTTCTGGTACAAACACTTTACCACCACCCACGAAGCACTCACACACCAAATCAACAAAGCCTTTTTACAACCACACACATTCCTTACCTTACACAAGGAATAACATACGTCAGACCCAAAAGCTCAGACAACACGAACCGTCAAACTAAAGACCTATCACCTGTCTTCCAAACTTATGCAAAATCATCACAGCCACAATTTCCAAGAAAATAGAACAACACCTAATAGACAACAATATTCTCACAGAAGAGCAGAAAGGATGGCAGAAAAATAGCCGAGGATGCAAAGAGCAGCTGATCATGTATAGCGTGATTATGAGACAAACCAGAAAAGAACACAGAAACCTTCACAGCTGTTACATAGACTATAAAAAAGCCTTAGACTCCATATCCCACAGCTGATTAATCAGAGCCCTAGAAATCTACACAATTAACTTAGGCAATTTCTCGCGCAAATTATGAAAACATGGAAAACCAAAATACGCCTAGAAACATAAACCGAACGCATCCAAACAGAAGAGCTATACATCAGACGGGGTATATTTCAGGGAGACTCGCTCAGCGCCATATGGTTTTGCCTCTGTCTCAATCCACTCTCAAATACAATAAACAGAACAGACAATGGCTTCAACATCAGATATCAAAAAGTGAACCAACATAAAATAAACCACCTCCTATATATGGATGACATAAAACTCTACGCTGCCACAAAAACACAGCTGAAAGAACTCCTCAAAATCACAGAAGTAAAGTAAGTAAATGTAAAGTGCTCCACATCAACAAAGGCCAATGGAAAGGCCACCATGAGACAGAAACCATTAACAATGAAACACTCGATAGCATGCTCGACAAGGAAATATACAAATATCTAGTTTTCCAACAAAGCACCAAACTCAGTCACACTCACGTCAAAACATAGCTCAGAACCTAATTCAAAAACAGACTCACGAAACTTTTACAAACAAAACTGAACTCCAAGAATCTCACTAAAGCCATCAACACTTTCGCTATACCTTTACTTACATATTCATTTGGTATTATTAAATGGTCACGCACAGACATAGAAACCATCCACCTTCTTATACGTTCTCAATTCACCAAATACAGGAAATGACACCCCAACGCATGCGAAAAAAGGCTTACCATCGAGAGGAAGGTAGAAGGCAGAGGAATCATAGACCTCAGATCACTACACACAGAACAAATACATGCACTTAGGAACTTCTTGCACACCATGCAAACCAGCCTGCATACAGCAACAGTGAAAGCAGACAAACACTACACACCTCTCGACTTATCCCGGGCAGACCACCCAGCAGACATACACAGTCACACACAAATACAACAAGAAAAGATGAAAACGTCAGAAAAGACAGTCCACGGAAAACACAAATAGAACAAGACCACGTAATAAAAAACAATCATACACCTGGTTACAGGATCTAGGATAAAGTCATATTAACCAGAAACTACCACAAGCATATCATCAAAAACCCAACTATTACAGAAGACAGATGCAGGAAAAGCCACCAGTAGAAAGAAACGATCGAACACATAACAAGTGGATGTAAAATATTAGCCGGAAGAGAATACATAGCCAGACATGACTCAACGGCAAAAGTAGTTCACCAAGCACCAGCCGCAACATACAGACTCATAGAAAACACAGATCCCTACACCACCACACCAACATCCATACTTGAAAATAAAGATTACAAGCTCTACTAGGATATCAGTATCCATATAGACCCGATATTACTTTTCAATGCAAAAAAGGAAAGGTCACCTATCTAATTGACATAGCTGTCCCCAAAGATACAAACATCCAAACGAAATACACAGAAGAAATCTCCAAATACACAGACCTTACAACAGAAATAAAAA
Organism: Pachyrhynchus sulphureomaculatus; assembly: GCA_019049505.1. Taxonomy (NCBI): domain Eukaryota; kingdom Metazoa; phylum Arthropoda; class Insecta; order Coleoptera; family Curculionidae; genus Pachyrhynchus; species Pachyrhynchus sulphureomaculatus. The sequence continues at coordinate 141,330,737 of CM032456.1, forward strand.
GGCTATAGAAACAAGAAAAAGTCATCATTGTCCCCCTCATTATATCATCCACAGGCCTTACACCAATAACATTCACACCACACTTGGTACAATTAGAACTCAACCCAAAGACAGACAAAAACATTCAGAGGTCAGTGATTCTGAAAACATGTAACATTGTCAGGTCATTCCTTAATACACAATGGTAATAGTGTTTGTGCTGACTTGGCTTGGGCCCGTCAGCCAAACATGGAATCACATTGACCAAATGTGAGGAAGAAGAACTTTTTTGTATAATAATGGATGGCAAACATCGTAGAAATTCAAAAATATGACAGAAGGTATTTGCCATGTTGGAGCAAAAGAAAAAATACGATGCAGTTGATAACAGACTCCACTATGACTTAATAAACAAATTTCATTACAAGGGGATAATGTACCTTATTCGAAAGACTCACTATAGCTGTTGAAAATAGCAGCATCGAGCTGTGTTATCAGATAAACCATTCCCAAATATTGTGTTAATGGAAGAACAAAGGAACACGATTTTGCTCGATGTTACCATTCAAAGGAGTTACAAAGCCCAGAAGAAATATGAGAAATTTGCCAAATACAAGAATTTATAATAACAAATAGGAAGGCAAAGCATCCAAATAATTCCCATATTCCTATCAAAGAATGATATACGAAAAAGTTTCATACAAAGTTTTACTCAAAACTGGCAATGCATAATTACGCATATCGGCGCTTAAAGCGATAAAAGTATCCTATTTGAACTCTATACTGATCTGGAATGAGTCGATATTCCCAATGGAATCTGGTCGATCTGGTAACCAACACGTCATCAACGGGGATTTAAAATTGCTCAGCCCGGCCTAAAATATCATAAAGAACTCCGCACAAATCTTGTGGGAGTATGCCTTTATGTGGATTTGGTTAATTTTTAGATATGTTGTAGTCCTCGTCATTCTGAACAAATGTCTCCATGGACATAACATGATTCTATGAATGGCTTTCGCGCTACGGGCCTTCCAATCACAGAATCAGCATATATGTTGTCTAATATTTCTCCGTATTTATAAGTGATTGAAAGGCGTGCGTGACTGAATTTGTATCCGCAGGACCAAGGGTATTCTTGTCAGTATTTAATAAAAATGATTAAATATGTCTGTCCACTGTGGGTCAAAAAAGGCGAGAAAGAGGAGAGGAAGCATAGATAAAATATTAGTATTCAACACATATGCTGATTCTGTGATTAAAAGGCCCGTAACCCGGAATTCATTGATAAATTCATATTATATCCGTGGAGACACTTGTTCAGAACGATGAAGACTACAACATATCCAAAAATCTACAGAAAGACATATTTCCATAAGATTGATGCGGGGTTCTTCCTATTAGAAGCAAATCTTCCTAAAAAAAATTAATACGGGTTATAGCATAAGTTGGTGTTTCACAGAATAATAACACTTTACTATTTTTTTTCCAATAATGGATAAAAAATTAAAATTGGTAATGTATAACATTATTTATCTGATAACTTGAAAGCATTGTGAACAATTAATACGACACAAATAAAATCAAGAAATCTAAAATAGCTGCAGACCTAAAAATGATAATGAGGGAACTAAGACAGCAGCTTAGGTCACGCACACATTTTAGTCATGATCATTTAATCGTATTTGAGAGTACATCAATCTTATACAAAAAAAATGATTATTAGGAAAGATGTATCAGCGAAATGATGCCCATTACACTGAATAAATTAATACGACACAAATAAAATCAAGAAATCTAAAATAGCTGCAGACCTAAAAAATGATAATGAGGGAACTAAGACAGCAGCTTAGGTCACGCACACATTTTAGTCATGATCATTTAATCGTATTTGAGAGTACATCAATCTTATACAAAAAAATGATTATTAGGAAAGATGTATCAGCGAAATGATGCCCATTACACTGAATAAATATCATAATTATTTATTAACAAAAACAAAAAATTTAAGCCAAACATATTGTAATATTTTCCAACGGTATTTTTGTTGGCATTATAATAGTTCACGGTCATGAATTTATCAGTTTCGATTAAGTACAAATATTGTTCCGTTAATACTGCTTATACTTTTACATGTATGTTATATTGTGTCTTCCTATAATAGTTAATTTTATTTTTATTTCTGTAAATTTTTGTGGTCTAAGTAATTTCTTTGTGTTTTATTGCTACTAATACGTTCTGTACTGGCTAGTAGAGTTTGGCACAATCATATATAGTAATATTGTAAAATGAGGTAGAGTTTGTTCAGTACTATAGCACAGAAACAGTTATATAGATACCACGTTTACTTGAAATACTAGCTTTTCAGGTAAAATACGTGTTCACAATTAGAAGAATTATTGATATATCCATAAATTAATAACCAGTCAAGTACAAGTTGGGCTTGTGCAATTAGTGTTCCGTACGTTGATCACTTTACAATAAAAATTTTTGTTACGGAGGTATAAATGACTTCACAAAACACACCCCAAATGAGTTTTCAACAAAGTTTTTTTCCGATCTTTACTGAAAACCGGAAACTTTGAAATTTTTATTTTTTATATAGCAGATAAATTATTAAAGGTAATGCACTCGTGATAATTTCCGTTCAATCTACACCCTGTGGAGAATATTCCAGAATTTTTTCAAAATTTTTTAGTCAGTACTTTTCGAGATAAGAGAGGGGACAGCGATTTTTTGCGATTTTATAAAGATAATACAAAGAGAAGTGTACGCAAGTATTAGATTATACATATTTTTACAAGCTTTCATTTGACACCACACTCGATGACATAGTAATTTTTTTTCACTTTCAATTTCGCTCTCCAAAACTAACGTCTTAAGTCAAGATTTAACTTTCAAGATTAAAGGGCTTTTAATTTCTATATTAGTATATATATATATATATATATATATATATATATATATATATATATAATCGTATATCCCTTCTACCATATGGTGTAGGGCAGCTATGCACTCTCCCTTTTTTTTCCTCTCAATCTCCACATACAAACTTCTTCCATTTGTCTCTATTCTTTGCCATTTTCATTGCTTCTTTCCAGGATTTTCCCTTCTCCTTAAGTATACCTCCAATACTCCTATTCCAGGTCTGTCTAGGTCTTCCTCGCTTCTGTTTTCCCTGTATTCGGGCTTCATACACTGGTTTCACCTGTCTATCATCCTTCATTCTCTGTATAAGTCCTCACCACCCCAGATGTCTTTGTTTTATATATTCCATAATTGCTTATACTCCCAGCCTTCTCCTTATTTTGGTATTCCTTATTCTGTCTTTCGGTGTAACACCTTGTACTGCTCTCAGGTATTTCATTTCAACGGCTTGTATCTTGTTTTTTTGCCTGTCTGTTAAAGTCCATCATTCACGTCAATATGTTAGAATTGTCCTATAACTGCTATAAAAATTTTATTTTTGTTTGTTTCGTCACTTTTTTCTTCATAATGAATTTATTACTTATTGCATAGTAAAGTTTGTTCGTTTTTCGATTCTTTCATTAATTTCTTTGTCTTTTTTTCCAGTTTCATCCATTATCACTCCCAAATACTTATATTGTTCCACTTGCATTTTTTTTCCTTTTATGTAAGTGTTCGTTTGTTCGTTTTCCATTAGCCATTTCTATATTAGTACCAAATTTTAACTTTTTATGTCAAATAGTTTCAGAGAAAATCGGGTGTGGTAGACAGACGGACGGACAGACAGACAGACGGACAGACACCGAAGGGATCTTATACGTGTTCCGTACAGAACACTAAAAATGAAAGACTTGAGACGTTATCATCACTATCTGACCATAACGCGTGGTTATCTGTACGAGTCAAATCTACAATATTTGTAGCCCCAGATTTTTCGTTTCGGATAATAACGTTATTAATAATAATAGATGAGCTGAATTTATTTATTCCATCATCTGTATGAAACACTTATCCTTTATAGAATAGCTTTTTGCAAATAAGTCTAAGTTTACCGAATAAATCTGGTTGGTAAACTAGAAACGTACCTGTAAAATTCTTTGCAATGAAACACAAAGCTTTTATATTATTTGGCCCTTTGAAAAATAACTCAGCAAAGCATTAAACTACGTAAATTTACAATGTAAAAAAGCAATTCAGAAGCGGCTTTTATTGGAACTACGCGACGGTTAAGAGTATTTGGTTTGTTCCCCACAGGGACTTGATATCCTCCACAATCCAAAGTTTGGGTAAATAAGATCGAAGGGCTGGTTTTCTACCTTTTACGTATGTTAACCAGGCGTTTAAATATTCTTGCTGTTTTAAATTTTTGTTAGATAAATTTTAGGCTTGATGTAAGGTACGTCCCAGCGGATAAACATTATTAAATTACCATATTTTCTTTTTATGCATGCAATAAATTTTTCTCTTCTTTTTATAATAGAATTAGGAGAGGGTATTATATATAATGACAAAATAAAATGTATATTCTTTATCCAATTAACTTGCTACATAGTTTCCAAAATATACGAATTATACTGTGAGTTAATAGAATATTTCTGTTCAAATTTGGTTTAAGTAGTTATCTTCAAAATAATTTAAATATAACTAATAACCAATTTTACACTATTATTACAGACCAATAATGCCAATAAGTATATATATATATATATATATATATATATATATATATATATATATATATATATATATATATAATATATATAAAAATGCAACGTCTCTCTGTCTGTCTGTCTGTCTGTCTGTCCGTTAGTGCGCTTATCACTGGAGAACAACTTATCCGATTTACGTACTTTTTTTTTTTCAAACATACATATATTCTCTGGCCAGGTTATAGGCTATATTTTATTACGATAGGTAGCATAAGGAATGAGCAGTGAAGTAAAATAGTGAGTGAAGTCGGAAAAAAGTTTGCCGCTAGCGCGTTCGTTTGCAATACACAGCCTAAACCATTAATTATAGAACAATATTATGTAGCAGAGAATATCTATAATCTATAATCTACAATATATATAAAATGCAATGTCTCTCTGTCTGTCTGTCTCTCCATTAGTGCGTTTATCACGCGAGAACCACTTATCCGATTTAGGTGCCTTTTTTTAAATTCATACATATATTATTTGGGCAGGTTATATAATAATAATGATAATCTATATCTATAATATATATAAAATGCAACGTTTCTCTGTCTGTCTGTTTGTCCGTTAGTGCTCTTATCCCTCGAGAACCCCTTATCCGATTTACGTGATTTTTTAAATTCATACATATGTTCTCTGACCAGGTTATAGATATACATTTTATTGCATCTATAATATATATAAAACGCAACGTCTCTGTTTCTCTGTCTGTCTGTCTATCTGTCTGTTCGTTAGTGCGCTTATCACTGGAGAACCACTCATCCGATTTTCGTACTTTTTTTTTTTAAAACATACATATGTTCTCCATCCAGGTTATAGGCTATATTTTCTTACGATAGGTAGCATAAGAAATGAGCAGTGACGATAATAGTGAATGAAGTCGGAAAAAAGTTTGTCGCTAGCGCGTTCACTTGTAATGCACAGCCTAAACCATTATATATGGAACAATATTATGTAGCAGAGAATATCTATAATCTATAATATATATAAAAGCAATGTTTCTCTGTCTGTCTGTCTGTCCATTACTGCGTTTATCACGCGAGAACCATTTATCTGATTTACGTGTCTTTTTTTAAATTCATACATATATTCTTTGGCCAGGTTATATAATAATAATAATAATCTATATCTATAATATATATAAAATGCAACGTCTCTCCGACTGTCTGTTCGTCCGTTAGTGCGCTTATGACTGGAGAACCACTTATTCGATTTACGTGCTTTTTTTTTTAAATATGCATATGTTCTCTGGCCAGGGTATAGACTATATTTTATTACGTTAGGTAACATGAGTAATAAGCAGTGACGTTAATAGTGAATCAAATCGGAAAAAAGTTTGCCGCTAGCGCGGTCTCTTGCAATACACCGCCTAAACCACTAAATATGGAACAATATCATGTAGCAAAGAATATCTATAATATATATAAAATGCAACGTCTCTCTGTCTGTTTGTCCGCTTATTACTGGAGAACCACTTATCCGATTTACGTGCTTTTTTTTTAAACATACGTATGTTCTCTGGCCAGGTTATAGGATATATTTTATTACGTTAGGTGATATAAGGAATAAGCAGCGACGATAATAGTGAATCAAGTCGGAGAAAAGTTTGCCGCTAACGCGTTCTGTTGCAATACACTGCCTAAAGCATTAAATATGGAACAATATCATGTAGCAAAGAATATAATATATATAAAATGCAACGTCTCTCTGTCTGTCTGTCTGTCCGTTAGTGCGCTTATCACTCGACAACCACTTATCCGATTTACGTGTTTTTATAAATTTATACATATGTTCTATATAATTCGATATAGGCCTAGATAATGGGAGATAAGGTGAGATAATGGGAGATAAGGAGAAATAATGGGAGATAAGTCGAGATAAGCCTCGATAATGGGTGATAAGGTGAGTTATGGGAGATAAGTAAAAATAATGGGAGATAAGGAGAAATAATGGGAGATAAGCAGAGATAAGTTTAGATAATGGGAGTTATGGTGGGATAATGGGAGATAAGGAGAAATAATGGGAGATAAGGAGAAATATTGCGAGATAAGTCGACACAAGCCTAGATAATGGGAGATAAGGAGAAATAGTGGGAGATAAGGAGAAATAATGGGAGATGAACAGAGATAAGCCTAGATAATGGAAATTATGTAGAGATAATGGGAGATAAGGAGAAATATTGGGAGATAAGGGGAAATAACGGGAGATATTTTATTACGTTGGGTAACATAAGGAATAAGCAGTGACGATAGTAGTGACTCAAGTCCACGCCAGCGGAGCCGCGGGCCCGGCTAGTATATATATATATATATATATATATATATATATATATATATATATATATATATATATATATATATATATATATATATATGTATATATACATATATGTATATATATATATATATATATATATATATATATATATATATATATATATATATATATATATATATAAATAAATTATTTATCGATTTTAGCTCGGAATTGGTACGTCTAATCGTATCAAACTAAGAGTATCTTTTTTTCGCCAAAGATCTTAGGCTCTTCTAATCCGACGCGAAAATGCAATAAAAGTTATTGCATTTTTACCACGCTCTCCCATACTTTTAACGCATTGGTTGAATTATCTACGATTATAAGGTAAAATTCCGATTCAGCAGATAAATTTTACTTTAAAACCTTTAGAACCAATTTCATGTTTTTATTTCTAAGGGTTTCTGAAATATTCAATGAAAACCCATCTTCGGGCTCCCCATTTGGGTGGCTGTAGCTCCCTAACTAGGGGAGATAGTAGACATTTTTATAGGAACTTCTGACCGTATTTTAGTTCAGTCTACCCGATCCTTCATTTTTGACCATACATACCTTTTGGGACACCCTATATATAGAGTCTTGACCAACTAGTTAAACCGAAGACTTCAAATTCTTGGGGTAAGCGGTCATAGGAATAGGGCTAAAAGGTTTTTAACACCTTTTTAGCTAGGCCAAGCTTTCAAAAATATTTTATTTTCTTCTTCAGGGCTACAAATACAGTAGATTATCAGTATTCTAAGGTTTACAACAGGAAAGCAACCCAAAATTATTAACGACAAACTACTTACTGCTAAATGGTGCCTTTTGGATAATTCCTTTCTACGAAAAACTACAATACTGTTGTTATTATTTAAAAAAACACGAAAAAAATTTCGACAAAAATCGTTTTACTTCATTTTGTTATATATGGTACGAACAACTGTGTGCTTATAAGGTGATTTTATTTAGAATTTCTTTATATGTTTTTCATTCCTTTTGTAAGGCCAGCGTCTTTTTATCTTCTGGTCATCTTCTGGTCAAGTCGTGGTTTATTTATACCAGAGAAGGCAATGACGTTGACATTTCGTTTAATTTTTCCAAAGTTTGTTAAATTTGTAAAATTTGACATTAGGTTATTATTATAGAGATATGCCTGATATATTTTGTGAATTTTCATTTTGAAAACCCATTTGCAATAGGTTCGACAAAATTGACCTTAAATCTTCAATGTCAGTTTTTTTATTAACAGAATTCGGTTCAAGGTGGATTCCTACCATGTCCCTTAAGATTCTCTTGTTGAAATTTCCTTCCCTGCACATGATTTTGGTTTCATTAAAATTAAATTCATGTGAGAATTGATTACTATGTGAAGCAAGTTTTTCTTAAGTCTGCAATCACTTTTATGAGAAGTGACTCTGTCTTTTAGGACTCTTGACGTTAGTCCTATGTAGACTTTTTCACACTGAGTGTAAGGGATGCTGTATACTACTTCCGAGACTTTTATAGTTTCATCCTTATCTTTTAAATTGGTAAAAATTTTAATAATTTTTTATTTTTGAAAATAATTTTTAGTATTCCGTACGGAACACTTATAAGATCACTTCGATGACTGTCCGTTTGTATGTCGGTTCGTCTATCACACCTGTTTTTCTCCGCAACTATTATACATAGAAAGTTGAAATTTGGTACTAATATAGGAATTGATGGCCTCATCAGAGCCGTGTTTTGACTTATGAGGCTAGCCCTTTTCTTTGTATTATTTTTGAAAAATAACGAAAAATCGCTGTCCCGCCCCCCTTTATCTCGAAAAGAACTTTGAAAAAATTCTGGAATATTCTCCACGGAGTGTAGATTGAACGAAAATTATTAAGAGTGCATTACCTTTAATAATTTATCTGGTATATAAAAAAAATCAAAAATTTCAAGGTCATCAGTTTTCATTAAAGATTGGAAACAAATTTTGTTGAAAACCCATTTGGGGTATGTTTTCTGAAGTCACTAAGCATTTTATACCTTCGTTACAATTTTTTTTTTATTTTAGAATCAATCAACATACAGAACACTAATTGTGCAAATTCAACTTACACTTGACCGGTTATTTAAATTAGGTTGATTTTTGAAATTTTAGTAAGTTTAGTGGAAATTTCTTTTAGATAAGGAAAGAAGTAGGAATAAATGATTCGGTTTTCAGAAAGAAAGGCACTGATATCAGAAGTAAGATTATGTTCTTATTGAGATATAGGTGAAATTGAATTAAATAATACTTTGTTCAGTTAGCTATTTTTGTTGGATAGAAGTAAGTCAACAAAATATCTCGAAGTTTATTTAAGCTTCTAAGTCTGAAAGAGAGATGAAAGATTCTCTCTATCCTGGACTTTAACACCAAAATCGTATTTATTCTGATTTTCGTAGTGTGGAAGGAATGGAAGTCCTGAATAGGTTGGTTTTGTGTACCCATCTACGATGATGGAGTTATTATCTTTTCTAATTAATAAAATGTCTAAGAAAGGGACACTATTGTTTGTTTCCTCCTTGATCTTGAACTGAAGTTTGGGATGAAAGTAATTGAATATTCTAAGGATCTCATCTAATCTGTCATTCATTGAGGTGATAATGTCATAAGCATATTTTTTTCAAACAGGTAGGTTAAAAGACAGTATAGGTATGGCTACTTCCAGGAGGTCATCCATTTACATATTTTGATATAATTGGAGAAAGTGCAAAATTTCAAGAAAATTGTTAAGTGTTAATTTAGTATATTTACGAATATCATTCTAGTGCTTTCTGATGCTTTTGATTACTGATTGAAGAGGGATATCGCGATATAAAGAGACAACATCCAAGCTAATCAATACGAAACCTAGAGGGAGTTGCTTGCTCGTTATGAAGTTAGTAAATTCAAAAGAGTCAGTTACATAGTAATCGTTTTCTTTTCCATATGTATTAGATAAAACCTTAGAAAGAAACATTGACAATTTGCTATTAGGGGCATTGAGGGATGAGATAATGGGCCACATAGCTAACTGAAGTTTATGAGTTTTGAGGAGCCCGTAGAATTTTGGTGATGTATGATTATAGTATGTATCATTAGTGATTTAGCCATTTAATCCGTCAGTTTCTATTGGTTCTTGAACATAGTTACTAGTTGATTAACCTTCTGTTGGTAAGTAGATGTGGGATCTCTGGCGAGTTCAGTGTAGTAGTTCTGATCTTGCAAGACAATATTGCATTTTCCAAAATATTTGTCTTTTTTCACGATAACTGTGACATTGCCTTTATCAGCCCTAGTAACAATCAACTCTTCATAATCCTTAAGGAATGCTTTTGATTTTTTATACATTAAATCTAAGTAATTTTGCTGAATAGATTTATAATAGTAGTTTGTTAAATCATTGGTGAACTTAGCTCTAATTATATTCTTATTATTGTTATTACTTGAGAGAGACTTTAAAGTATTCTCGATATCAGCTAATAGTTCTTTGACTGAAATATCTTTCTTATTTGGATTAAGACTGAATTTAGGACATAACGCCAAAAACTTTTGAATATCATCAGAAATGTCAACCCTTCAGATGTTTTTAATCCATTTTTCTTCTATATGTATGTTAAAAATGTTTTGTTGAGTTTTTAATGCACTGAATTTTTTTATGAAAAAATCCATACCTAAACTTTCTTTTAACGTATCATTTTTAAAAAAAATATGCTGATAATATTATCAGCTCAATATCCAATGACAGATTAGATGAGATCCTTAGAATATTCAATGGCCTTCATCCTAAACTTCAGTTCAAGATCGAAGAGGAGACAAACAATAGTGTCCCTTTCTTAAACACCTTAATAATTAGAAAAGATGATAACTCCATCATCCTAGATTGGTACACCAAACCAACCTATTCAGGAATGTATATCAACTCCCATTCCTCCCATACCACGGAAAACAAAATAAATACTAATTTGGGGATGAAGTCCAGGATTGAGAGGATCTCTCATCACTCTCTCAGACTTAAGAACTCCGAGATATTTTGCTGAGTAACTAATATCCAATAAAGATGTTGAACAAACTATTATTTAACTCAATTTCACCTATCTCTGAACAAGAACATAATCTTACTCCTGATATCAGTGCTTTTCTTTCTGAAAACCGAATCATTTATCACTACTCCTTTCCTTATCTAAAAGAAATTTCCACTAAAAATACTAAACTTTTCAATAATCACCTAATTTAAAGATTGCCTTCAAACATAAAAAAAAACAATTAATACTATTTTTACCAATTTAAAAGATAAGGATGAAACTATAAAAGTCTCGGAAGTAGTTTACAGCATTCCTTGCACTCAGTGAGAAAAAGTGTACATAGGACAAACATCAAGGGTTCTAAAAGACAGAGCCACTTCTCATAAAAGTAAGTGCAGACTTAAGAAAAACTTGCTTCACATTTTTCACCCCCCCCCCCCCGCAGGTCAAAATTTAACTGCACGGCTCTGATGAGGCCATCAATTTTTATATTAGTACCAAATTTCAACTTTCTATGTATAATAGTTGCGGAGAAAATCAGGTGTGACAGATGAACAGACAGACAGACGGACAGTCACCGAAGTGATCCTATAAGTGTTCCGTACGGAATACTAAAAAATTACTTTCAAAAATAAAAAATTATTAATATTTTTACCAATTTAAAAGATAAGGATGAAACTATAAAAGTCTCGGAAGTAGTATACAGCATCCCTTGCACTCAGTGTGAAAAGTCTACATAGGACTAACATCAAGAGTCCTAAAAGATAGAGTCACTTCTCATAAAAGTGATTGCAGAGCTAAGAAAAACTCGCTTCACATAGTAATCAATTTTCACATGAATTTAATTTTAATGAAACCAAAATCATGTGCAGGGAAGGAAATTTCAACAAAAGAATCTTAAGGGATATGGTAGAAATCTGAACTGAATTTAAAGAAATGGTAGAACTCCACTTTGAACCGAATTCTGTTAATAAAAAAACTGACATTGATGATTTAAGCTCAATTTTCTCGAACCTATTGCAGATGGGTTGGCAAAATGAAAATTCACAAAATATATCAGACACATCTCTATAATAATAACTTAATGTCAAATTTTACAAATTTAACAAAAGGAATGAAAAACATATCAAAAAAATTCTAAATAAAATCACAGTTGTTCGTACCATATATAATAAAATAGAGTAAGCGATTTTAGTTGAAATTTTCTCATGTTTTCCTAATTAATTATAACAGTAATGTGGTTTTTTGTTGAAAGGAATTATCCAAAAAGCACCACTTAACAGTAAGTAGTTTGACGTTAATAATATTGGGTTGCTTTCCTGTTGTAAACCTTAGTATACTGATAATCTACTGTATTTGTAGCCCTGAAGAAGAAAATAAAATATTTTCGAAAGCCTGGTGTAGCTAAAAAGGTGTTTGTTAAAAACCTTTTAGCACTTTTCCCATGACCACTTACCCCAAGAATTTTAAGTTTACTATATATATATATATATATATATATATATATATATATATATATATATATATATATATATATATATATGCCATTAGTGGTTTGGCCGTTACTGTAGTATAGTTATATATATATATATATATATATATATATATATATATATATATATATATATATATATATATATATATGCCATTAGTGGTTTGGCCGTTACTGTAGTATAGTTTGAGTTATCAAGAAAAATAACCAACCTTATTCTTAAAAAATGCACTTTTTACAAAATTTATCGATTAGATCGGACTGGAATGGGCTCTATAAGAATAATATATTATAATCGTTATTTTTATACGTATATTCCACATTTGATTCTAGGAAAAAAATTTTTCTGGAATGCCCAGTAATAAAATTATTGGATATTGAAAATATCTAATACTATCAGATAATTTAAGGTCTGAGAATGACATTTTTACATCAAAATGATATTTAATAAAAAAAAAATTTTTTATATGACTGTATTATCAACTCAAAAATATTATTTTAGGTACTGTTTATTAAGCAGAATGACATTTTTATATCAAAATAATATGTTTAGGTAGATAATGTTATTATTGGGCATTCCAGAAAATATTTTTTTTCCTAGAATAGAAAGTATATATAATAAAAACTATTATAATAGTTTTTCTTTTTGTACAGTATTCTTATAGAGCCCATTCCAGCCCAATTTGGTCAATAAATTAAGCGAAATATGCATTTTTTACGAATAAGGTTGGTTATTTTTGTTTATAACTCAAAATTAAAAGAGGAATTATACAAGGCGACTCGATATCTCCAAAGCTGTTCACGTTGACTATAGAAGACATGTTCATATCGTTAAAGTGAGAAAATAAAGGAATACTAATGGACGGTGAACGATTAAATCACTTAAGGTTCGCAGATGATGTCACTCTAATCGCCAACACAAAAGAAGAATTACAAGAAATGCTGATGGAATTAAATAATAAGTTCCGAGAAATAGGTCTAAAAATAACCTTCACCAAAACCAAATATTTGAACAATGAAAGTCTAGACAGCAGTCAGGAACTATTAGTAGAAGGTGAAAGAATAGGAAAGGTACAAACATTCATATATTTGGGACAAAAAATAATCTAAAGGCTGACTTGGATAGAAGAGTGTCGTTAGCTTGGTCTGCATTCGAAAGGTTACAATTTACATTTAAATTGGACATGCCAAATACAATAAAAGCCACAGTATTCGATCAACATGTACTGCGGGTATTGACATATGGCACAGAAACGTGGGCTTTAAATAAAAGTTAACCCAAAGAACAATGAAGAGGGGCATGGTAAATGTCAGATCCAAGATGGTATTCCTAACATCCAGATTCGTAGAAGATCAAGTGACAGATGTAATACAACAAATATGTACATTAAGGTGGAATTGGGGGAGAGGCATATCACAAGGATGAATGATAACCGATGAACACGCCGTATAGTTGAATGGAGGCCTAGAGAACATAAACGATGCAGAGGTAGACCTCAGACAAGAAGGACGGACGACATAAAAAGATTTGCAGAACACGATTCGATACAAAAAGCAAACAACCAAGCCCATTGCAGACAACTTGGGGAGGCTTATATTCGACTATGGATGGAATAAGCTAATGATGATAATGATGATTACGTTTTTAAATATAACAAATAATTTAACATGCTGTTTTCGCGAATGGGTGGGATTTTGATTAATAACTAATTCATTATTCTTTTGATCCAACTTAATGCAGAAATTTTTTAAAATTATTTTTGAAAGTGCAATAATTTATATTTTTCAGATTAAATTAGATACTACTGCAAATTATTGGACGAATTAAATGAAAATTTGCATTCTTCAGTTTGATACGTAGGTAGTTATAAATTATTTTGCTTTATTGTGTTAAGATTATGAATGTTATTTCTCAATTGACTTACGGGGTTAGGGGTAGTCAGAGGTTTCATAAAAAGGCTTTTTTAATCATCATGTGTATTTTTTTTAAAATATTTTGCCAAGTAATTACATGATTTTTTAAGAATACTTTATGAATATTCCATTAAGGAATACTTTAGACAAAGTTATCTACAATATCCTAGAACGCCATTTTCAAAACATCCTTTGCGGTGATCAACCTGAAATCAATAAAACAAAATATTTTTGCTTTTTCATATTTTATCTTGTGCCTAGTCGAAGCTATTAAAAAAAAAAATATAACAAAATGGCGGCCTCATAAACGTACTTACGGATTTTAAGGAGAAAGAAGACCTGTTTCTGTTATATATATGAAAAATATAAGCTATCAATTAAACTTCTTGGCTTAAGCATTAGTTTTTATGTGTAAAAGATACTGTATAAATTTCATTTTGTTCGATTAAGCGATTTTTAAGAAATAGTAATTACCGATTAGAAAAACATACTTTTGAGAAAATGCATTTAAAATTTCAAGACTAGTTACTATGTACAAACACAATTTAGTAAATTACTTACACAGAGTTATTTATTCCCGGACTATATAGCAGACTTTCTACCGATGTCTTCTTTTTTAGAAAAGGCACAAAACAAAAAAATCGATTTTTTTTGAAAATTTCTGACTACCCCTAACGCTTTACATCAAATACTATAAATAACCATAAAATTACTTTTTTGCGTAAAATAAGATCTATACTGTAGTTAGATATATTGACTGTTGGTAATTATATAAATATTTCGGATTCTAGTTCAGTAACTATTCATAATACTTTTGTTTATTTATTTATTAATCTTTTTTATATTACCGTCATATCATCACCTCATCTCAGTTTGCCGTGTTTTGTATATAAATAATAACTAAAATCAATCATTTGTAGATGTTGTTAGAAGTTATAACTACCATAGAAATAAAAAACGGACATCCATAAGACATGTCCCGTTTATACAATAAGCTGATTAATACGATATGTATAGACTTCTTGAATAACTAACCGGTCAAGTGCAAGTTGAACTTGCACAATTAGTGTTCCGTACGTTGATTGCTTTTAAAATAAAAAAAACATGTTACGGTGGTATAAAATGATCAGTGACTTCACAAAACACACCCCAAAGGAGTTTTCAACAAAGTTTGTTTCCAATCTTTACTGAATACTGGTGACCTTAAAATTTTTGTTTTTTTTTATATACGAGATAAATTATTAAAGGTAATACACTCGTGATAATTTTCGTTCAATCTACACACTGTAGAGAATATTCCAGAATTTTTTCAAAATTTTCTGTTTAGTACTTTTCGAGATAAGGAGGGCGCAATTTTTGGCAATTTTTCAAAAATAATACAGAGAAAAGTGTGCGCAAGTATTACATTATTTACTCGTATATTTTTGAACTTGTGTTTTCACAAGCTTTCATTTGACATCCCACTCAACGACTTCGTAAAAAAAATTTTTTTTCACATCCGATTTCACCACTCAAACCTAACCCCTTAAGCCAAAATTTAACTTTCAAAACTACCCGATTCTGATGATACCAAATAAATTATTAAAGGTAATGCGCTCGTGATAATTTTCGTTCAATCTACACCTCGTGGGGAATATTCCAGAATTTTTTCAAAATTTCTTGATCAGTACTTTTCGAGATAAGGTGGGGGAATAGTGATTTTTCGCGATTTTTTAAAAATAATACAAAGAAAAGTGAGCCCAAGTATTACATTATATATATATATATATATATATATATATATATATATGTATATATATATATATATATATATATATATATATATATATATATATATACATAAATACATACATATATATATATATATATATATATATATATATATATATATATATATATATATATATATATATTTTACTCGTGTTTTCAGAAGCGTTCATTTGACACCACACTCGATGATCCAGTAAAAAAACTTTTTTTTCACTTCCGATTTCACCACCCAAAACTAACCCCTTAAGTCTAATTTTAACTTTCAAAACTACACGGCTCTGATGAGGCCATCAATTCCTATATTATTACCAAATTTCAACTTTCTATGACAAATAGTTTCGGAGAAAAGCGGGTGTGACATTCAGACAGACGGACGGACAGACAGACACCGAAGTCATCTTATAAGTGTTCCGTCCGGAACACTAAAAAACACAAAGATTTCAAAATTAAACAAATTTTTTAGTTTATGAAAATTGTATATAAGATAACTAACTGATGTAATAACCGTGCTATTGCTGTTAACTCGTTGATAGTAATCGACCGTTACGTCAAATGCCAACCTTAATTCCGCTTATTTGCCGCTTCCTTCAGTAAACTAGAAAGGAAAGTTCAAAGAAATACGTAATATAGATAAACATTTTTATTGCAGAGCATTCAGAAAAATTTTAGTACGCAAAGATAATAAAAAAGCCCTTAAATATAATTACCCCTCTAAAATGGTATTATTTTCCCTAACAATAAATATGAAGTGAAGTGAGAAAAGAAACCATTGTGATAAACGGTTAATTATAAAATCTAAAAAAAAAAAAATTATAAAAAAGACATTTTAATTATTGTTATTATATTTATGCTTATTTTTCCGACTTTCCCTTCTGGTGCAATATTTTTGTTAACCTTTGTAAATTTATAGTCAAATGTATGTATTCTTCTATCAACATTAGAAATATGTTATATGAAATATAAATAAAAAACTCCATTTTAGTAACATGTATACCTTAGGGCTATTTTAATTATTATTTATTTTTTCTTCTTTTTAAGTTTTATAAACCTATTTTTCTTTTATTTACTTTATGATAATTGTAGTTTGCCTATGTTCATCCCTTGCAGTCCTAAAATAATTACTAATGTTCCATAGGACAAGTGATTTGAGTAATTTGGGGAAGTATTTTACAATTTTCATTTTATTTTCCTGGCCAAAGGGAAGTTCATGAAAAATTATTCTTCGAGAGTTTTTTTACTTCTCTGAGTTTTAGGATGTATAGATCACGAAAACAAATGAAATGTAAAATCTCTAGTTTTACTGAAATATTAACTTTTAGTTTGTAAACTCCTTAAGACTCCGTGGCTTGAAGCTCGTCAAAAAACTGCTATAAACTGTTGAATATAACCAGTGTCTGTCAGACAGGAGATTCCTGTACTCCACCGAAAAAACAGTGGTACGGTAAGGAATCTTCTTTTACTGCGGTTAGCCTTTCCGTTGAGTACCCACAAGAGACATAAAACTGACCAAAGACCCATTACTATTATTTAAGAAAATTCTGAAGTATTGTTATATCTACGACAGTTAAATGAAATAGATCAGTATTCAACCCTTCATCCAGATAGGCTTGTACAGGTCAGCACTTACCCATAAACCAATACAAAATTGTAAAGTGACTAGTTCTATATTCTGCTAGCTGAATTTCAAGGTAAATTCGTTCTTTTTGTTTTCTCAATCAATTTGGTCTAGACTTTATCACTATTCGAAAATTTTATTTTATTAGGAGCCCTAGGGGTATTAGAGCAAGTCAAAGACCTCAAAAACTTTGGAAAAAAGGATTCTTAATATTTAGCAAGGCTTAAGTAAAAAATTTACTTTAAGCCTGTGATAAGCATTCTAGACCAAGAATGAGCTATTAATTTGATAGTTTATTCTAATTTAAGGATATTGAAAATATCGCAAGAGCGAAAAGTAGGGTCTCGTGCCGCGCTCATAAAGTTGTAACGAAGTTTCGTTCACGTTTGGGTCCATTTCTTGCTTTTAAGAGGCCATCCTTTTATATCAGTACTTCTATATGAAAATTATATATACATTATCCAAAAAATGAACAAGTAGAAAGTGATCCTTATTATTAAACTAAATGTTCAAAGCACATTCACCAAAAACTTAGAAACGTACAGTCCCTGGCCAAATTATTAGACGCACTGTATTTTTTTTAGTAATTTTATGTTTCTTAAGAGTTTTTATGCAATAATGGTATATTTAAACTACAATATTATTGATTTTTATTTAAAAGAATTGTTGTAGACTACATATTTGTATTTATTTTTAACATATGGTAACACTGTGTTGACAAAGTGATACATGAACGTAAATAAGTACAAACCTGTATCAGTCGCGATCGGAATCGAGTCAGGTACGGACGTGTTTCTGTGGCTTTATGGACTGTGATTGTTTGTTTAACAGTTTTATACTACTCAGTTATTAGTTTATTTTGTATGCAGTGTTTTAAAAAAGTAATTGGACTATTTTCATTATGGGTAGAAAAGGCGATCTTTCACCACGTAAAAAAGCTGAAGTGAAGGCCCTTGTGATTGCGAAAACATTTACAAACCGAGAAATATCACGAAGATTGGAGGTTTCTGAAACTAGTGTACGACGCATAAAAAAGAAAATTGAGTCAGGGAAGGAATTAAGCCCGAAAAGAAAGAAAAGATGCGGTAGAAAACCAATTTTCACTCCACGGTCAGAGAGATGTTTGAAGAAAATTTGTGTAGAAAACAGATTTGCTACCACAAAGGTAATAAAATCACAACTCCAGGATGCTAGCGTAAATGCTTCTGAGCGCACTGTTCGAAGAAAATTGAAAGAATTAGATTTTAAGGCCTGTCGCCCCGCCAGGAAGCCCAAGTTAACAGCTGCAATGAAAGCAAAGCGCCTGAAGTGGGACAAACAATGGCAAGACAAAGATGTGGACTTCTGGAGATCGGTAAGATACAACAATTTAATCAATAATTGATACATTATTATCATTTTCAGTTAAATAAAGCAAATAAACATGGAAGTTTATATATTTTTCCTATTTCTGTCATGTCTGCTTCAGTGACGAAAGCACATTCGAAATTTTGCAGAATAAAGCTCAGTATGTGCGTCGTCGTCATGGAGAAAAGTTTCATCCTGATTGTGTCGTCCCGACGGTTAAACCTCCCACCAAAGTGATGATTTGGTCAGTCATCAGCGGCAAGGGCACTGGACGTCTGTACGTCGTCAAAGGAATAATGAGGCAAGATCAGTACAAAGAAGTATTACAAAATCGGTTGATTCCGCAGCTCAGAGAATGGTTTCCAAATGGGGAACCATTCACTTTCATGCAAGATGGAGCTCCCTGCCACATTGCTCGGTCTGTTAAAGCTTTTTTGGCAGAAAAAAATATCCCTCTGTTGGATTGGCCGGGTAATAGACCCACTGAAAATGTGTGGGAGCTGATGAAAAGAGAAGTGGCTAAAGATGTGATTACCAACAAAACCCAGCTCCTAGAAAAGATTATTCATGTGTGGAATCATCATCCTCAAATGCAGGAGACAGTACAATCTTGCATTGATAGCGGCTAAAGGTGGCTCAACTAAATATTGACTTTTACTAACATTAATTTCACTTTTCTTTAAAACTTAATAAACTTATGCTTTTCTAAATTAATGTCAAATAAATAGGTAATTGATTGGATAATATAAAAATAAAAAACAAATCAATTTAAAATAATAAAACGGTACAATATCACTCGGTAATTAATATTTTACATGAAATCTTGCAGTGCGTCTAATAATTTGGCCAGGGACTGTAATTATTGAATACTGGAACAGAGACAAACTCAGCTGAAATCGCATATTACGATTTATTTATGATAAAAAACGATCGGAGTATTAAAATAAATCAAAAGACTATAAAATATTGTCATGCGCACAGTTATTTGCAAATAAATGATATAATAATACGTATAATATAATTTTCGACGATATGTTAGAGAGTAAGTAATTATTTCATAACTTCAACTTCAGTTGAATGTTCTTGCAAAGAAAAATCCTTGGCTTTTACTTTTTTTTTTCGTGATTGATATCATGTAATGATATTTCAACGTACCTTTTATAGTTAGAGCCATTTTAAATCTTACCTCTAACTTTTTTGCTTCTTCAATATATTCTTTTTGTCTACAAATTTCAATGACATGTTAGGAAGAGACTCTGTTGCCCATTGCCCTTTTGGCGTTGGTTACTCTTTGAAGGCTGGTTCTAGCAGCCAACCTTTTCAAAGTCACACCCACGTCATCGCACGCACCTTTGCCATGGGACGTTGGAAAAAGTGCCACTTTGTGGCTAAACCAAAATCTTTCAAATGATGAGTAAGATTGATAATGTTTTTTTGTTTTTATATTGCGCACTTACCCAATCAGAAAAACATGTTATTTTTTTAATTTTCATTTCAGCTAAGTTTGTTCCATTATTCAATAATTATGTTTCTAAGTTTTTGGTGAATGAAAGTTTTCGATGAGTGTGCATTTGAACATTTTGTCTAATAAAAGTATAACTTTTCAAAAGCAAGAAATATGGGTTTTTAGATGAAAAAATAGCGACAGTAATGGTATTTTTTCGGCTTTCTAAGTTATGGGGCAAGAATGAAAGAGTTATTTAAATAATGTCATTGTTAATATTTTTTATAAATAAACAATTGAAAAATTTCAAGGTTATACTTTACGAAAGCCAACATAAAGAGCAATAAAATGGGGAAAGGACGAAGTTTCTACGATAAATAGAACAGAAGATATTGCTTTTTAAATGCGCCGCCGATTAGGGGACTACGATCATTTATAACATATTTTGCAAAATATAAATTTGGAGAAAAAATCCCGATACACGTGTCGACTAATTTCATGTAAACAAGCCCTAAAAATCAAATCAAAAATGTGAAGTCAAAATAGGGGTACGGTTTGTAAAAGAATGACCCATATACTCAAAACCTCGCAAATTTGAGTACGAATTTAGTAAAATCGATCTCTTAACAAAACATTAAGATTTTATCTGGTAGGACAGAATTGTCAATTTTTATAAACCAAAAACGAATAATAACGAGTACAGTTTTCTTAAAGTGATGATACAATTTTGTATGCTAAAAGACAATTATAAGAAATGTCAACTTATATGCCGGAAGATCAATATAGTAAATTTGGGAGAGTATTAAAAGCCGGAATATAATTTTATAAAAAAATTTAAATTACATGATAAATAAAGATAACTATGTTTAATTTAGAAAAAAAAAACTAATTTTATTTATGCATTCTCGGCAGCAGTTTCGTCCTTCAAAGAAGACTTCACATAAACGATATCTATAATCATAAGTACAACCTTCTAGATACCGAGTTTCCACTAAGCTATGTATGCATAAGTGAAAAAATGCAATTTTGAGCCAAATAAAATTCCTAACGAAAAGTTTAATTAATTATTATTTAATTTGTAATAAAAAAGGATAATAAAAACTTATTTTAGCATCTCACATGGCAGCACCTCTTTAATACAAATAAGGTAAATCGCACTAGTAGAAAATTATTACATACAATGTCGTACCCTTTACACTGCTTAGAAAGATTAGGCTAATACCTTAATTCCAATATAAAATTTTTTAAGAATTAAAGGTCTACCAAAAATAAAATAGGTTACATTTTTTATCTAAACAAATATTACTAATATCAATAGAACTAAAAGTTGAATTGACTTTAATAGGAGACTATTCCTTTTTATAATGAAACGCCGGGATTAAGCCCTATGATGGCTCGTAATCTTTGGAGAAAAGAATAAAACATTCTCTACTCTATTACTTAGCTATATTTCTACAAGTTCAATACGGCTGGTGGAAATCCGCAGTGGCATACGTCGCTGAACTAAATAGTTGTCTGGATCGAAAAATAACACATAAGATTCTTCCAAGTAAGCCAACATCAATTAAGGAAAGAAAACAAATCGTCATCTTGACTTGAATTTCATAAAAGTCAAAAAAGACTGGAAACTGTACCAATAATTGTAATTTATACCTGCAACAGAAACCCTAAAAATACATATCTTTATATACAATTTATCATAAAATTCTAATTATCAGGTTTGCAATTTGTTTCCATAAATTATACCAAAAATTTCTCTGCGAAAAGCAATCTGACGATGTAGCAAAAGAACTCAAAATGGCTACTCAACTCAAGTGCCAAAAAATGTCTTAATACCCTTATGCACAAACGAAAAAAATTAAATTGCATATAACCAAATAAATCCAAAATTACCGTAGCCCAACGTTTAATTTTTACTAAATCGGCATGTTTGCCGTCTTTAAACTTCCGCTGAAAAATAAATCATTCTTTAATTTTTGGGCCGAAGATAAGGAACTTAAATATTATAATTAAATAGTTCTAAATCTTTTATGACCTCAGGGATGTAGACATATTATTTTGGGATGACATTCAGTATTTTTTGTAAATTTATTAAACATTTTTCCTAGTTTCCATTATGTTCCTAAATGTAAACTTACACAATAATAACGACATACCATATAAATTAAAAAGTACACTAAACGACGTAGAAAATAAATCATGTCGGTATAGCCTTAGATTCCATATTAAAACTACTACGATTACATTTTAACAAGAGTATACGATTACTACCAGTACGGTCATCTCACTGTTACACAATTGAAAAAATGATTTGGTATTTAAAAATTGTTTACTTTACTGCCTATATATCTCATATCTTAATTATTTTACTTGTTGAGCAATTATACCGGGCATTGGGACAAGGTGCTGGAGTATCCGAAGATAAATACCATATATATATATATATATATATATATATATATATATATATATATATATATATACATATATATATATATATATATATATATATATATATATATATATATATATATATATATATATACATATATTGTGGTATCGCCGAGGAGGGAAGGAAGAAAGTATATGCCCCCTACCCCTATGAATGTAAAGAAGAACGCACTTTGAGAAACTTTTTTTATTGGAGAAATTTTTTTCTTTTTGTGGCAAATCTTTCCTTATCTCGGTCGTCGATTTTTAAAGAAGGTTATAGCGATCTTTGTGAAACATATTTTGTTTATTAGAAATTTGTAGATGTAATTTTATGCAATTTTTTATCAACCCTATGTGGTCTTGTCAATTGCCCCTAGTAGAGTCCCTTTATCTACGTTGTTTTTTTTAGTATGGATTGGACTATGCATATGTCATAGTTGTTTTCTCACTCACAGAAATGTTTGCACAATCAACTGAACTACAGTATACAAAAATTAAGACAGTATTAAACTCCTGTTTTTCTTTTTTGTCACATATCTTGTGTTGAAAATAAAACAATTTCTAAGAATAAATTAAAATTTCTCTATTTTGGAAACTTTTTAAAAAACGATAAATTTTTAAAGCACAATTTTATTGAAAAACATAAATATTTGTTGATAAATTATAAAAAGAGATGTCAAAAATAAATGTAATAAAACCATCATAAAGGTTACTGCCGGTATAAAAAGAACGTTATTCAGTTTTAAAGTACTCGTAAAATAAAAATCATCAGAAACTCGTCGCGACGTCACAGTGCCGTTGTTATCAAATATGTAAAAACTTCTGAAAAATAGAAAAATATACATTAAGAAAATTTACCACAGAATTTTTTAAAATAAATAAAAAGTGACTTCTCTCTATCTTATTATGTTTCTTGATTCAATGTAAAATTTTAATTCTAAAAAAATATGGTATATCACTTCTTAACAAAAAACAATTTCTGAAATATCGACACCTCAAAAGTAAAATATTGACACATGAATTATCAATAATATTTAAACATTGCATATTGCCGCATTTTTCCATAAAGGAAATTTACCCCAGACTTTACTTAAGAGTATATTTTTATTTAAATACATACACTATGAATAAATACAAAAAAATATAGAACTTTTTGCATGTGTGACTTTCGGAATAAAATACACTTTGACAACTTAATTAAAATAACTGGTTTCACAACTTTGTATTACATTAAAAAATTTTAATCTTTACATATTAAAAATGTATTAACTATTATTGTTTTAACATTTTGCTCGATGTAAATTTTGACTATACAATAAACGTCAACAAAGCTTTTTATGATGTTTTTGAAAATAATCTCTTTAATAATACAATTTTTGGCGAAGAATGTTCTAGTCTGTAAATTTTGCATCTACATAGGCACTCATGTCCTAACCGCATCGCTCGTTCCTCCCACCTTGCTTCTAGCAAGACCTTCACGAAGAACATAGTATTATTATTGCAATGATCAAAATAGTGTAATCGTCACGGAGGAAGTCGCTGGTCATGCTAGTTAACAACTTTTGGATACTTACATGATTGGTATTTTTAAAATTGCGTTAAGAAAATCTTAATATTTTAATTATTAATAATTCTTTGTTTTACTTAATTTTTTTTTAATTAACTTAAAAAATGTGTTTGAATCGGCTAGATTTTCTCGCCTTCCAGTATTCTTAACTTTGACCAAAAATTGTCTCCATTCTTTTTATTACATATTCTTTTTAGTGTTCCGTACGGAGCAGTTATAAGATCACTTCGGTGTCTGCCTCTACGTCTGTCACACCCGATTTTCTCCGAAACTATTTGACATAAAAAGTTGAAATTTGGCACTAACATAGGATCTGATGGCCTCATCAGAGCTGTGTAGTTTTGAAAGTTAAATTTTGACTTAAGGGGTAAGTTTTTGGGGAAAAAATCGGAAATGAAAAAAAAAAAAATTTACCAGTTATGGAGTGGGGTGTCAAATGAAAGCTTGTAAAAACACGAGTACAAAAATATATATAAGGTAATATTTGAGCATACTTTTTTTTGTATTATTTTTTAAAAAATTGCGAAAAATCGCTGTTCCCTCCCTTTATCTCGAAAAGTACTGATCAAAAAATTTGGTAAAAAATTCTGAAATATTCTCCACAGGGTGTAGATTGAACGAAAATTATCACGAATGAATTACCTTTAATAATTTATCTGGTAAATAAAAGAAATAAAAATGTGAAGGTCATCAGTTTTCACTAAAGATCGGAAAAAAACTTTGTTGAAAACTTATTTGGGGTGTGTGTTTTGTGAAGTCATTGATCTTCGTTTCAAAAATGTTTATTTTAAGGGGTTTCATACACGTGGACGCAGAAAAAAGTATGTATATTTAAAAAAAAAACATTTTAAAGGTTATTAAGTAAATAATACAAAAGAATGGCGATTTTATATTTTCATTGTACTTTAAATTATAAGAATTTTTTTAAAAATATGTTTTAAATGCTAACATTATTTTTTATAGGGTTAAATGAACCACTATAAAAACTATGGCACCTCTTTGTCTGCAGGATAATTTGACAAAAAATAATCCAATCTGCAAAAATAAATATTAATCTTATAAAATAATGTAGTAGTTAAAAATTGTCGAAGGGTTTTTTTTTTAAATTAAAAAAATTACGGTGTTTCAAACTAAAGTGTGCAATTTTCGACCAAAAAATTTATGTTTAACTATTTAAAAATAATTGTCTATTGGAGAAATAAAAAAAAAAACTTCTCGACATTTTGTAGAAAAAGTCATTATTTTTATTTAAAAAAAAATATATTAAAAATTTACTGACTAATATTGCAGACAGTGCATTGAGACAGGTAGCAATCCGAATTTGACGCGAGGTCACATTTATACTATAACTTTCTAATGGAATTGAATTTTCTTAAAAAAAAAAAATTTTAATAATAGAAGTATAGAAATTAAAAATCCTTAAAAAAATTGAATTTTTGAAAATTACAGGAGTTGTAACGCCTTAAAAGTAATCAACTTACTAAACACTAATTGCGGAAGTTCGACTTTCACTTGGCCGGTTATTTTATTATAAAAACATTATCATGTTGTGGTGTAATGTAAAAATTATAACATAATGATAAAAACTGAAATTTAAAAATTAAAATATTGAAATGATCCCTAGTCAATTTTTAGTTCAGTCATAAGAAATAATTGTAATATCCATATTCTAAAGTAGTTTACAAAGTGTTTTCCATTAAAAGCCGTCATTTTGAGTCATTTAAAAACGAATATTTTTCGAAAAACTAAGCATATTTCTATTTCAATATATACTTCAAAACTCTGCGATTAAATGTGGAATACGATATCTATTAAATGACCTCTTTGACTCTTCTTACAAATGGTCGTTCTTTTAAGGAAATATTTCATCAGTTTCGCCCATTTGTGGGCTTATGTTACGAATTTCCGCTATAATGTTATTTTTTAGCTGTGTAACTGTTGTTGGCCATTAACATATACATTATCCTTAACGTGACCCCTAAAAAAAATCTAATATTATCTGGTAGGTCCACTGATGTCTGCATCAGGCGAAATTACTCTTCCATAAAATTTTTTACTCGATAAGGATATTGTTTGACCATATGTGTGGTTCCGTGGCCCAGTTTAGCATTCATTTCTTGCCGAAAAAAGTCGGTCAACATCTTTCAATAACGCAATCCATTCACTGAAACGGTCCCACTAACGTCATTTTCAAAAAAAAAAATACAAATCAATCAGCCTATAAACTACACCAACTGTCGTTTTGATGGAGAGGTTTTTCGAGAATTATTCTTGGGTTTTCGGATACCCAAATATCACAATTTTACTTATTAATACAACCTTTAAAGTCAAAATAGTCATCGTCTCTCAGAATGATTTTAAAAAGATAAGAATCAATACTCTGCATTTTCAGTACCCAATACTATAAACGAATGTACGAAAATATCAATAATCTGCCGGCTTCAGTTTTTAGTTAGCTGGACTTTGTGGGCCTGTAAACCAAGATCTTTGTACAAAATTGGTGCAAACTTGTTTGTGATATGTTCAATCGCTGTGAACATCTTAGAATTGACAAACCAGAGTTTTTGCCACACTTATTATTTTACATTACAGCGGCTATGGTTTCAGTTGACCTTGCTCAACGAGCACCAGTTGGAGTCTTCACATCACTTACTTTTCTGAGACCTTCAAATATATTGATTAAATCCATAATAGTGAAACGAGCAGATCGCTCATGACGACCAGAAGCAGCACGAACTTTACGAACCGTCTGGGTGAATTTTTCACCGTTTTTGTAGTGAATTTTCAGTATTTCAATGCATTGTGGAAGTAAGCAACGATCCATTTTGTTCACCGTATAGATTTTATTTGATAGCTGTCAATAGAATAGCAACTATTTTATTGACAGATAAAAAAGAGCACGTGTTAAGCATTTCACTGAATCATACAATATATATACCTCCCTGAATAGAATAACGTTCAATCATAAAAATTTTATCTTAGGAATCGAAAATAAGCATAATATAACTGCAGTAAAAATAATTACCATTTTAAAAAGGCATAACTTTGTTTATTAGTTAACAAAAGTAAGGAAATGGCAGACAAAATAAGAACAAGCCAAAAGAAATTGGAGTCATTAAAAGTTTACACTCAGTGATTTTATGTCTAAATATTTTGAAAACAAAATAGTTATCTATTGATTAATTTCTTTTGTACGAGAACGAGTGATAAGTACCAAGCCTTGAAAAGAAAAAAGCATTTTTATGTGTAAAACTTATTTTATTTTTCAACATAGTCTCCTTTTAGTTCGATGGACTTAGTTCAATGTTTTTCTGTCTTCTGTATCCCATCTTTCACCCCAACCCTTCAAAATAGACGTTTGTTTCAGGAATCACCTCAACGTTTGGGCCAATTTTTTTTCCGCCTAGCCATTTTTTTATATTCGGAAATAGAAAATAATCTCTGGGGACTAAATCTGGTAAACATAGTGGATCCTAACTCATGGAATTTTGCCATGGTGATGACACAAATATACACGCGTGCAGTGTCTTGATGAAAGAGAATTTTTGTCTTCGCCAAATGCGGACGTTTTTCTTTTACCGCATGGTTAAAACGATCGTTGACATAATACTCTTCATTAATCGTTTTGCCTTTTTCAAGGTAATCGACGTAAATTGTGCCACGTGCATAACAAAACACTGTGGCCATGACTTTGCTGGCCGAGAAAGTCGCCTTGGTCTTCTTTGGCGCCGGTTCGCCACGGAAAATCCACTGTTTGGACTGTTCTTTCGTCTCTGGCGTGCTGTGATGAATCCATGTTTTATCAACAACGGTTGATGAAACATTCGTAACGACGAATCGACAGCAAAAATCATTCCGATTGCTCTTTAACATCGCCAAACATTCTTATGAATTTGACACACATGTATGTTTATTGTTAATTGTGAGCAATCGCGGCACCCATCCTGCGGAAAGCTTTCTCATATCCAAATGAGTTGTTAAAATGTTCTGCATCCTTTTAATTGAGATGCCCACAGTCTCAGTGATCTCACACGCTCTCCGATCATTTATCAGTATATCGTGGATTTTTTTAATCATTTCTGATGTAGTGACCTCATTTGGACGACCTGAACTTTCTTCATCCAAAATGCTTGTACGGCCGCGATTGAATTCAGCTGTCCAATATTTTTTATGGTCGATAACGAAGGTCCCATAAACTATACTGAGTTCCGCTTTTATCTCATCATTCGTTTTCTTTTTCAAAAAAAAAAATTATCACTGTTCGATATTCAATCAAAGTTGTTGTATTTAAATGGCTGTCAAAAAGTATATCATGCCAACGACTTGAAAATTTGACAGGAAGGGTTATGTCTACGAAAAATAGAATTTTTTAAATAGTAATAGGCCTGGCCGAGGCCAGGTACTTATCATACAACCCTCGTAGCAGAAGAAATGAAAAAAGTCCTGTCCAGTAATACAAGATTCTTCAAACCAATTATAGTATGAAGTGGTTGGACCTAGGGAAGGCATTTAATTTTGGTGTTTATATTTTACTATAAAGCTAGTTATTTATTTATTTATTTATTTATTTATTTATTTTTTATGGGTCTAGCACACGTGCTGCAGGGAAGGCCCTAAAGCGCTATAGGAGCGACACGTGTGCGGAAAAAGCGATTCACGTTGAGCGTTGAATCGCTGTAAATTGGACTCGGTGGGAAACACAGTCCTGGGTAAGCCATTCCAAAGGGATGATGTTCTCCATATAAAAGACTGCTGGAAAAGCGTTGTACGAGGAGTAACAAGCTGAACCTCATACGGATGTGAAGTATCAGCGCGACGTGTACTTCTAACATGCACCGCTCTGGGAGGAATTAAGCAGGCCACATCCTTCGAACACTCTCCATAAAAATACTTGTAGAATAGACTCAAGTCGCCAACCGTTCTTCGATGTTCCAGCGAATCAAGACCGACGGTCAGTTCTGGGTCTCCAGTCAGACGAACAGCCCTTCTCTGAACAGAATCCAACAAATGCAGCAAACATGGGAGCAGTATTCCATAGTTGGTCGAATTTGAGCTTTGTAAAGAATTAACAGTTGTTGTGGGGCGTTTTTTAACTTTAAATTTAACTACAGTGGACGATGAAGTGTTAGTACAGTAACATGTAGAAATCTGTTGTTTTAGTCTGTTATGTTTTAGAAATTGACAACTAACTGGCCAAAAGAAACAACGTACTAAATACCGTGTACCATAATCATTTTTTTTTTATTTTTCTAACTATCGTTTGCTTTTTTAGTACATTAGCGCATCGCCGCTTTCAGTATTATTCGGGAGATCCAAGTGCGTGAGATGTCGATACCTTCCAGTCCTAGTAGAACGTGATTGTAGAGATAGTTAATAAATATTCACAACCCACAGTTGCGAGACTCTCTGGAATAGATCTATTGTGTGCCGAAATAAAGGATCCTAAACACGGTCACAGAATATTATTATATATTTTTTTCGAACTGGAAATTATACTTCAGTGAGCAGTATTGCAACTGGAGGATTGATGTCTTATGTGCGCCGCACAATGTGGTGAAGCGATCAAAAACCACTCTGAGAATCAATTTTTTACCGATAAACGTTTTCTTTAAAAAAAATACTTGTAAAGGAGCCGGGAATAGTGAGCAGCTTTAACGAATTTTTTTGTTTGCGTGTAGTATATCTCCTATAAACTGATATAGGCTGAAACCCTAAAACCAGTAAACACCGTTCTTTTTAATTCCTTGAGTCACACATTTTTTAAAAATTATATTTTCAGATCGCTGAATTTAAATCTGATATCAAATTGACGATTTTAACACTTGGCAGCTGTTAAATAGCTGTCAACTTACCACTGTCTATTGAAGAATGTGAAATAATCTTATATGACGCATATTTTCTGACAGCTTATAGAGCTATGATCCATAGAGCCTGTAATATCCCTCTTAGTAAAAATAATTTAAAAAAAGAACTGGACACTATCAAAAATATGGCACTCAATAACGGCTTCCAACCTAAAATAATTAATACCCTAAAAAACCGTAAACAAAAGGAAATTACCTTCAGCTTAATTTATCCCACAAAAAAATACCAAGAAAGAAAAACATTCATATCTATGACATATTTTAGTTCCATCTTAAATAAAACAAGAATAGGTTTAAAACCTGCTCAAAAATTGTCCAATATATTTTTCAATGCCAAAGATAAAACCAATAAACATAATAAATCAGGAGTTTATAAACTTAAGTGTCAAGAGTACAATAGGTGTTACGTAGGCCAAACAGGACGAAATTTTAAAACAAGATTCGCAGATCATAATGCATTTTATAGGCTAAAGAAAGAAAAATCACACTTAGCTAAACATGTTTTAGGAACGAACCATCCATTTCCTAATATTAACTATTTATCAGTACTGCATACGGCACCTAAAGGGTCAAAACTTAATTTCTTGGAGTCGGTAAAAATTTTTACAGACACTCAAAGAACCATAATATATATTTGTTAAATAGTCAAGTAGATGTGGGAAATTCCGTCCTTTACCAACTTTTATAGCACTTAAGATACCCACATCCTTTCAGTATATAAAAATAAATACAAAAAATATTTTTTAGTCTCAGTTAAGAGTTTGAAAATGTAGTTGTACTACAAAATCGCGATAACGTCAGTTGTGTCAGTTAACAAAGTAAATAATTAATTTTATTGTTATTTCAAAAAAAATTGACATGTTACAACAATTATTGCAGAACATATGAGGAATAAGAATAGTAATAATAATGATAATAACGAAATCAAAATTAAAACAGCAATAATAAAAAATAGAAAAAATATCATATTAGTATTTAAATTGAAAGTATTTTAATTATTTTTTATAATGTATACAAAGACTTATAATTATTACAAGCAATAACGTAAAAATTCACAAAATTTCTCAGTGTTAGCAAGCATATAATTCGGGAGCAGATCTGCTAAATTAAGAAATTTTGCCTTTTAGAAAGAATTGAAAAAACACCTAAATGTTACAACGGTTTATGTTCAATGCTTCAGTAAGTCCTTTGCCTTCCGGGAATTTATGGATTAATTTGAAATCATAATTTTTTTATCTTAGATAGAGAATATGATAAAAAATCAGAAATAAGCATAATAAAACAAAAGGTAAATATAATTACCCTTTTACACATGACATATCCCTGCTTTAGCCAAAAAAACTGACGAAAAGAGCAGACAAAATAAACATAAGCCAAAAGAGATTGAGTCACTAAAACTTTACATCATCTAATTTTATGCTGAAATGTTTGGAAAGCAGAATAAGTATATATTATTAAATTTCGATTATAACGTAAACAAAATTTCAAAATGTCTCGTGAAGGTAATGCAAAATACTTAACACCTGGTTTAATTGACAATAAGATGTGCTTAGGCAATTTATGAATTTGAACAACTTCTTGTTGACTATGATTAGCTATTAAGCCAGTTATGTCAGTATAGTGTGAAAAAAAGGGTAGCGAGTGAATACAGTGCTATTTAAAAGATTGACTAGCAAGCGGCTATGTCTATAGATAGATGGAGACATAATATTATAATGCCATGTAGTCATATATATTTTCTAGAAGCTTTAACATAGAGCTGTGTTTAGACTTCTTCTTCTTACGGCTCCGTCTCCTCACGAAAGTTGGCGATTCATATAGATAAGCGGTGGCGGCCCTTGGCTCCGTGGGATAGTAACTTGCTTGCGGTGTAGAAAGTCTCTGATTCGGTCGGTATACCTTATTTATTAATTTATTTAGGTATTTTTGGCCTGACCACGTACATAGGTAGCAGTTGTTTGCAGAAATGCAATAACGTCTGTGGTAGCAGTACCATGTTGTCTAAAAGGTGTTGTGAAATACAGAAATGTATGTTTCGCCACTTGGACAACGTTATGTATGTACGTATTATGACATCCCCGCCGATATCCTCAGAATATGAAGGCGGGGAAGTGAACTATAAAAAAAAAACGAACTTTAGAAACTGCTGCTCGAAAAATATCACTCGAAGCATATTCAAGCCACCTTCCCATATCTTTCAGCCTAGAATTCTGCGGTCTTCCGATCGATCGTTTGCCCTTTATTTTTCCTTCAAAAAATTAGACGTAGCAATTCGTACTTTGGCCCCTCATTATATGTCCGGAGTATTTCGTTTTTCTTATTTTTATGGTTGATAGTAATTCCTTCATTTTGTTCATTCTTTCTAGTACTCCTGTGTGTTTTATTTTCTGTACCCAGGAGATATGAAGAAGGCGTCTATAAATGTACATTTCAAAGGATTCCAGTCCTTTCTCTGAGCCAGGGTCAAGAGTCCAGCACTCACATCCATACAATAGTATACTCTCTCACCATTTTCATTCGGAGTTCAAGACTGAGACTTGGGCGAAGGAAAAATTTATTCATATTCATGTATGTTACTGGGCCTGTTCAATTCGGGAATATATTTCCTTTCTTGGGTCCCACTTGCCATTTATATTGGTTCCCAAATATTTAAATGTGGAGACCTGTTGTATAGTGTTGTCTCTGGTTTCGAGGGTTTCTGGTGGTAGATTTTTCTTTGTTATTACCATCCATTTGGTTTTTCTTATATTCATAGTTATTCGAAATCTTTCGCTGGCTATTATGACTTGACTGAGCAATTGCTGGAGATCTTTAATATTATTTGCTAATAGAACAGTATGATCAGCATACCGTATGTTGTTCAGTTTACTCCCATTACCTGTTATTCCTTAAGTGGATTCATAGATGGCCTCATTAAACAGAGCATCAGAATAAAGACTGAACAAAAGTGGTGAGAGAATGTCCTGTCTCAAACCTTGGGTTATTTTTATGCTTTAGGACTTTTTCGGCCCAATTTTAACTTCCACTGATTGATTCGAGTGCAGATTTTTAATAATTTTTAGATCTGCTTTGTCTATATTTGTTGTTTCTAGAATTTTTATTAATTTCTCGTGCATAACAGAGTCGAAAGCTTTATTGTATTGTAATCTATAAAATATGCACGTACATCAACATTCATATCTTTACATTAAACTTATTAAGCGATAATCGTCATATTTCATTGAGTTTGACTTTTTAGAAATTTGGATGAAACTCGACTTTAGCCAATCAAGAGGGATTTTCCAGTTTCATAGATGTTATTATATAAGATTACCAGTCGATTAACAAATGGACTTTCATCCGAAAATATTTTGAGGATTTTTCCCTTTATCTCATTTGGACCAACTGCTTTTCCATCTTTCTGTAGTTGTATAGCGTGAATAACTTCTCTTCTTGTTATTTCTGGCCCCATCTCATTATGCCTGTTTAGCTGTAAGTTTTCTGATCTATGTCCATTAAAAAGTGTGTGTTTGGACAGTTTTCAGTTAATATTTGACATTGTGACCTCGATGTTAGCATATAGCCCATGGCAAACTTTTTTATTGGTACGGATGTATTTATTTTAAAGATTAAATTTTATTGACTGCGCAGCCATATGGATGCATATATATATATATATATATATATATATATATATATATATATATATATATATATATATATACTATATATATACTATATATATACTATATATATATATATATATATATATATATATATATATATATATATATATATATATATATATATGGGAAGTTTCAAGTCAACGGGGATATCCATGTAACCAGAACTGAAAGAGACGCCCACATATGTGTAATGGCTCAAAACTTTTATTGAAGTATCTACTTGCGAATGCTACATGGCGTTCTAAAAAACTCTGTATGGCGGACGCAATATGGCTGCTAAACTCATAATGTTAAAACAAAAAAAAATATATTTTTATATCAAAAACGAATAATATCAAAAAAAATTTTAAAATTCTTACTCAAGTAGTTTCCCAGGGTATTGAATTCATTTCTGCCGTTATTTTTTTGATGTTGCACCCTTACAAGGGATGAAAATAGGCGTTGGGGTGACTATTATTAGACTTTGTAAAAATTTAGTTCTACAGATTAAAGCTGCGTCCGCCATATTAAATTTTTTAAAAGGCCATGTAGCATTTAAAAGTAGACACTTAATTTGAGCCGTTACACATATGTGGGCGTCTTTCTCAGTTCTGGTCATACGGGTATCCCCGTTCACGTGAAACGTCCCATATATATATATATATATATATATATATATATATATATATATATATATATATAAATGTGTATATATATATATATATATATATATATATATATATATATATATATATATATATATATATATATATATTTATATTAAAATTGTTATAAAATGATATATTATTAGTTTCAAAACTTTTCTTATTATAACTTACGTAATTAAATACTAAATAAAGAGATCTAAAAGCCAAGATCGTTAAATTCATTACAGTGATCGAGATCTAAAGACTAGTTGAAGTCTTGTTCTTGGGGTAATTATTTTGGGGCCATCATTTATCGAAAAACTTCGTTTCGCCGAAAGCATTTTTATAATTTTACTTAGTAACGAAACTTACCATATAAATTGTAAAGATTAAACTATAAAACTCCAAGGTTGTAGATCCGAAACAAATAACTAACATGGGTGTTCCATTTATTTGGAACCCCTTACCCTTTTTGTCATTTGCAGTACTGAAATTTCATACTGTTATTTCGAACGGAATACATGACATCAGTTATTTCTATCAACGAAAAGATGAGCTTACGAATTGTAATTATTTTTAAAGTCCTGCCTCGCAAAACTTGGTAATTTTTAAACCCGTTTTCTCGCTCCCATGTCTTACTAACGGTAGGTAGTCTGCCGGTATAAACATAAACCTCCTGCCATGATTTCGTCATCAAAAAAGCAAACCAAGAGCGCTCTATTTGAGATGCAGTGAATGATGTGAACTCATACGTCTGGATTTTTATAGGTGTCAACGACGTTGAGTTAGAACTGAAATAAGTTCCGTCTGCCATCTGTTCTTCAAAGTTTCCTTAAGATATCAGAGCCGGATAGCATTATCGTTAACAGTTTGCAGTTGAAGTCACCGTCTACCGTTGTCAATTACGTGCCCGTTTCCCGTCATCAGTCAAGATGACCCCCAGCCATCGTCCGTTAACGTTACCATAGACCATTGAAAGTTAGCGGCGTCCTTAGTTATTGTTAGTTACTGTAACTGTAGAGTTTGCTTTAAAATTAAGTCTGTTATTCAGGGATTAATTGCCGTCCAACATGAGACTTATAATACAGTAGTTGTTACTTCCTTTATTTTGAACCATTTGTTTTATTATATGATAAGCAAATAGATAGTTAGTATCTGACATACGTAGTGACCCCTAGTTTATCGTTGCTTAACTGTAACAGCTGCCAGTGGCCTATGGGCCCTTGGTCACGTAAATTCCAACGGTGACGCTCGAGATTTCATAAATTAACCAAATGTCAGGTTATACTCTTTGGTTTTGTATGACTTATAGGAAACCAGAGAGTATAACTTATGGATTAAGTAGATGAGCAGCTAAATACAAACTTAGTTTAGCGATGTATTCGTGATCGCATCGGTAATATGTTATTAGCTATTATAAGATATTGTGTATATATTGTTAAATTTATTTTCTAATAAAAAAAAACTTTATTATTATTAGATTGGTTTTCAAGCTGACGTGCAGGGATGAAGGTAGTAACTCACTGATATATTCACATGGTCAGATAATTCTATTGAAACAACACCCGCTGAGAAAGCCAACTTGTTAGTTGAACTTTTTGCTTCACATTCTGCTGTCGATTTTCAAGGAAGACACCATCAACTATTTCCATAGTGCAGTCAAGAATGCCTGATATTGTCTTTAGACAGCGTATTATAAAGTGTATTTTAATGAAACTAGACACAAAAAAACTTCTGGCACTGAAGGAATATTAGCCATAGTACCCAAAAAATGCGCCAGAGAACTAAGACCAGTTTTCTGTAGACTTCTCAATCTATTCAACAGTCCTTGCTGTAAATGCACTACAGTTCAGCCGATACCCACAAAAGGTAAGAAGACATTACCGAACAACTACCGATCAGTCACAATGCTCAGCGATCAGCAACTTCTAAAATATCTTGAAGAATCGAATCGACCATCAATATGGCCTTCGTAAGCAAAGAACAACAGAATATCTTCTAACTTATGTAAAACATATTTGGATCAACGCAGTTAAACATTCTGGAAAATATCGAACGGTTGCAATTCATATATCCAAGGCATTCGACCGTGTATGGCAAGATGAATTGTTCGCTAAGCTACGCTCTTACGGTATGTCCAAAAATTTTCGTTCTTTACGAGAGGCAGTCGACGAGTTCCTTTCTAATACCTTCATTTTCAATACCGGTGTGCTCCAAGGCTCTATACTGCCTACTCTCTTTCTCATCTAAATCAACGATTTGTTGGAAAGGACCAAGAATCTACTCCATTCCTATGACACCATCACTCAATTTGATGGATGTTAATTTGGGAGCAAATATGTCTTGGCCATTAAAGAGAACTATGGGAATATTATTTCGAACTAGAAAGCTTTATATTCCACAATTGTTACTTCTGTATAAAGCTCAAATTCAACCAACGATGGTCTACTGCTTCTATGTTTGGGTCTCTGCTTCCAAACATACACGGCCTTTGTTGAATTCTGTTCAGAAGAGAGCTGTTCGCCTGATTCAAGATACAGAACTAACCAGCAACCTTGATTCCTTAGAACATCAAAAAATGGTTGGCGTCTTAAGTCTATTCTACAAATATTTTCCTGGAAAATGTTGGAAGCATGTAGCCCGCGTAATTTCTCAACATGGGGTACATTCTAAGAACACATGTCGTATAAAGTTTATCTTGTTACTGCACGCATAATCTTTTTCAAGCAATCATTTATGTGTAAAAACTTTTCCCACCAAGTACAATTTACAGCGATTCAAAACCAATGTGAATCACTTTTCAGCACACGCGTCGTTTCTGTAGCGCTTTGGGGATTTCTCTGCAGCACGTGTACTATGC
>CM032456.1:141373282-141409489 GCA_019049505.1 Pachyrhynchus sulphureomaculatus
GGTTTGCTGGTTCTTGATAGCCAGTTTATGCTTTTCCAGTCTGGCAGATATTTTTCTGTTGCTTTATCCAACTTCGTTGTTAAGTTATTTGTATGTTGTTTGCATCCATTCTGTTTTTGGGTTATGGTAATCTTTTTAGCTTCTCTGATTTCTTAAAGTTGTCAGAGAGGGGAATTGATCTGAAAACTAATATGCTACGGCCTGCATTTGCGAGAGATGGTGGTGGGATTCAGCATTCAGATATCTATTTGTGTGTGTTGGTTTCCTATATACCGTATATTTCAAATGCACGTCTTCAGTTCTAGTGACATGTACGTCTGGGAAAGTCAGATGGTTTTATTGCTCCATTCTTACGGTGAACTGAATTCTTTGATGAATGGGGTGAAGAGGGTCCAGAAACTTGAGGAGCGGATATCTACCGAATTGGAACGAAAGTTGGCTATAACCTTTGGGGTAGATATAAACACTCGGCAGCAGTGTAGTCTATCAGTACGCCACGCTGTATTACGACAAGTCTGCTTTGAATGGAAAGTGAGACCTTAACGAAACGTCCGCAAAATTCGACCAGGAGTGTAATAAGAGAATCAAATTCACTTTTCTTATTTTTATTCCATTTTTCTAGACATCATTTCATAATAACCCTTAAATAATTACTATTTCTTACTGTAGTTTCAATGTGCTATCTAATAAAAAGAATCGAAATAATATTAGCAGCTAATTTCGATTTTGACATATTTGAAATACTCGAAATTCAAACTCTGAACAATTATATCATTAAAATAGTTCAATTTAGAAAGCCAACAATTTTTTTCTAACCAATTCTAAAGAAATCATCGTTCAAATTATTCTCTATGAAAAGTATAAACATTAGGAACTATTAAGAAACTATTAGGAATTGCCCTAAATCTTGAGTCTATTTATTCCTTACCTGATTTTAACGGTGTATTATAGTTTTGTGAATAAAATAAAATAATTTAATGGACAATGTATTGGAGCTAGTTAAAATAAGCATTCAGTTTCTGTGTAAGATGGTTTACAAAAATTATTACAATCAGAAAAAGCTGTTTTCTGTATAGGGTGGTTATAAGGGCAGTCAATTTATTATTTACAGATCCTTTTGAAGTCCAATTTCTTCAAAGTTAGTAGTTAGTAGACGATAAAATGCTGCCTATGGATATTTTCGACTTTCTAAATTCAACCGTACTAATGTTACTGTTATTCAACAATTAGAATTTGAACAATATAACATTGTAAAATTTTAAAAGAGCCATTAAAATGCATTGGTTTCATTATTATAAGAACTGGGCCCCTGGTATATATATATATATATATATATATATATATATATATATATATATATATATATATATATATATATATATATATATATATATATATATATATATATATATATATATATATATATATATATATATATATATATATATATATATATATATATATATATATATATATATATATTCAGTGGTTATTTTTATATCATAAAAACACAGATTTTATTGATTGTATTGAACTTTATCAGATTATTATCTGAAAAAAAGTATTGTATTTAATGAAATTGGGATCTAAAAATAGATTTACGTAGCTCGAGACCATGTGGTTTCTTAAAAATATCTAGCCGTACTAAAAGTGGAGAAGACAAATTATTTATATTTTAAGGCTCTTTGCTTTTAATGGTATAATTGATAACGAATGTGAAATTAGACAGAGTTATATTAATGTCTTGCTTGTCATTAACAATATGTTATTCTTTTTTTATACAAATCATTTCTTTTTTGAGAAGTTTGCAGTAATCTCTTTTTTGGATGACAACTTTAGCTAAATTACATATACCTGACATCCCATTGCGATTAATTTTAATAAATTATCGAAATATTGAAGTAACTGCCTCTCCAAAGTGTTATGTAAAATGATTATTACACAAAAAATTTCTTTAATTTTGACGAATTTATCAGTAAAATAAAAATACCAAAACAATACAAGCTGACCAGTTGACTTCATACATCTTTATACAAATATACCAAATGAGGTTTTAACTAATAAAATAAAAGAAAAATGAAATAAGAACAAATCTGACTTAAATTGTTAATGTCTTGCCTGTCATTAACAATATGTTTTTCTTTTTTTATGCAAATCATTTTTTTTGAGAAGTTTGCAGTAATCTCTTTTTTATATGACAACTTTAGAGGATGAAGAGGCAAATTCGTAATTTTCATTTGATTTGTGCATATATAAAGACGTATATACATTTTTTTGTATCGCCATTTTATCTATCATCTGAGTATTGTTTTGTCTTTCCAATATATTTAACTAATATAATAATAGAAAAATGAAATAAGAAGAAAAAAATACAGCTTTAAATCCAGATATGTTAAAAGAATCCATAAAGCCAACTTTAGCTATTTTCAATGTACAAATGTCTTTTATCAACAATTGCGAAACTAGTCATGGAATATTTAGAAGAAAACGTTTTAAGCAACACAGACAACATTTTGGTACTATTTCTTAAAAGATGCATCGATGATCATCTTTTCGCTATAAAGTAAAAGAAAATAATCAGCATTTTTACAAACATTTAACAGTTCTCACCTCAAACTAAAATTTGCAATGGAAATCCAGAACACTATAAACTTTTTTATTTATCAATTTTATGGCAAGATAACAACGAAAATTTAAAACCTACATGGTTACACAAAGAATTCCTTCGCCAGCTCGATACCTCAATTACAATTCACACCATCTCAAATTTCAAACAAACAATGTTATAATAGAATTGAGAGAAGGAGCTCTAAACTTTACTTCAAATTATCCAGCACAGAACTTTATAACAACAAAAAAGCTCAATAACCTAAACAAAATGAAGTTAATCTAAAAAAATATATAGTAATGCCATACATTCATCACCTATCGGAAAAAATGAAATATATTTTAAAAAAAAACACAATATCGTTCTTTGCCAATAATCACAAAATACATCTTCAATATTCACTCTGTTAGAAAGTAAAGTTCCAATAAAAAAAAGACCAATTTAGTATATTCTACACTCTTTTTAAATTATCCTAAAAAGATTTTGGAATGACAACACAATAATCAGACAATAGATTAAATGTATAAAAATACAGGAAAAATGTATCTACAGCCCTACATAAGCACGAAGGAAATAGAAATTTGACTTTCCAAACAGTATAGTTGTCTCTCAAGAAAAAGATTACCGCAAGCTTCTGGTAAAAGAAATTATTTTTATAAAAGAACAACATATTATTAATGACAGCAAGCAATTTAATTGAGATTTATTATATTTTAATACAATAAATATTAGTCTGTAAAGAAATAAACCTAAAAACAACTGCGTATAATTTTAAATTCTTTATTAATTATACCAGTAAAAGCAAACAGTCTTAAAACATAAATATTTTTAGATACAAATTTCATTAAATAAAAGTCATTGGTTCTAATTAAATGTTCTGTTGTATGTTCATAAAATGTCTTATTTTATTTTGCGTAATTTCAACAACTTTTCATTTATAGGTAATTCAAACATAAAAATAAAATTTAATAAAATTGAATACAATGGGAGAAACGTCATTAGAATCTAAGCCCATATACTATAAAAATAATCAAGAACCTATATAAATATATATACATACGTATATATATATATATATATATATATATATATATATATATATATATATATATATATATATACACGGCTGGTTTGAAAAGTCCGTGCAAAAATAAAAACTACTTATGTGTTTGGGGTAAACCTTTTTTATTTTTCGACATAGTCTCCTTTTAGGCTTATACACTTCGTCCAACGATGTTCTAGTTTGTTGATCCCTTCCGAATAATAGGATTTGTCCAAGTCTGCAAAATATCCATTAGTGTCTGCAATCACCTCCTCGTTTGAATAAAATCTTTGTCCCGCCAGCCATTTCTTCAAATTGGGGAACAAATAGTAGTCCGAGGGAGCCAAGTCTGGAGAATAGGGGAGATGTGAAACGAGTTGGAATCCTATTTCTATTAATTTTGCGACCACAACTGCTGAGGTGTGTGCT
Organism: Pachyrhynchus sulphureomaculatus; assembly: GCA_019049505.1. NCBI lineage: Eukaryota > Metazoa > Arthropoda > Insecta > Coleoptera > Curculionidae > Pachyrhynchus > Pachyrhynchus sulphureomaculatus. The sequence goes on from CM032456.1 coordinate 141,377,362, forward strand.
GGTGCGTTGTCGTGATGGAAAAGGACTTTCTTGTGGGCCAATCGCGGGCGTTTTTCTTGCAGCTCGTTTTTCAAACGGTCCAATAACGATAAATAATATTCACCTGTAATAGTTTTACCCTTTTCCAGATAGTCGATGAGGATTATCCCTTGCGAATCCCAAAAGACAGTCGCCATAACCTTTCCGGCCGAAGGAACGGTCTTCGCTTTTTTGGTGCAGATTCCCCTTGGTAACCCATTGTTTAGATTGTTGTTTGGTCTCAGGAGTATAGTAATGTATCCATGTTTTATCCACAGTGACGAAACGACGCTTAAAGTCCTCCGAATTCTTCTGGAACAGCTACAAACCATCCTTGCAACACTTCACACGATTCCGTTTTTGGTCAAGCGTGAGCAATCGCGGCACCCATCTTGCGGATAGCTTTTCTCATGTCCAAATGGTTATGCAAAATATTATGTACCCGTTCAGTCGAGATGCCCATAGCACTAGCAATCTCACGCACCTTAACTCTTCTGTCATCCATCACCATATCATGGATTTGATCAATGATTTCTGGAGTCGTAACCTCCACAGGCCGTCCAGAACGTTCAGCGTCACTTGTGCCCATATGGCCAGTCCGAAAATTTTGAAACCACTTATAAACTGTTCTAATCGAAGGTGCAGAGTCACCATAATGTTTATCAAGCTTCTCTTTAGTCTCCTGAGGCGTTTTGCCTTTCATAAAGTAATGTTTAATCACCACACGAAATTCCTTTTCGTCCATTTCTTGAAAATCACTCGACTTCCTTGATTCACACGAATGCCAAACACAAAGAAATAGACCAATATGGCTGAAACTTGGTGTGCGTTCATTCAAGAGATGCTACTAACTAAATAGGACGTCGATACGCGCCGGTGGTGCCATCTCTCGGACTTTGCACGGACTTTTCAAACCAGCCTCGTATATATATATATATATATATATATATATATATATATATATATATATATATAGTGAAAGTCCCCTTCGCGTACATTCCTCTTACATGGACATCTCCCTTGAACGGACAGTTTCTCATGGTCCCGACCTACTCTCATATAATTGGCACTCCCTCTTGGACGAATATTTTCTTGAACGGACGCGGACACAATAATACGTTCTCTTACTGGATAAATAACAATAAAAAATAAACGCCTTACCTCATTTTTCTGTGGCGAGTACCGGTGTTGCGTTTCCCAATCGCGCCGCGCGCCAACGTCGCTGCCTGCCTTCTCTGAGGGACTTTCGCGAATAAACCGGGGATATACCGATTTCAATTTTTCGATACACGCGGGAACTTAATATTAGCTGACGCCTATGCGAAAAAGAGACACAGTGGGCGACACATTCATTGTAGAAATGGCCCCAAATAGAAAAATTCTCACGCTTAAATAAAACATTGAGATTGTTGAAGTTCACAATAAGGACAAGTGTAAGGGACTTACACAAGCGTTTTAATATCGGAAAGACACAAGCTGCTGATATAATTAAACATAAAGAAATCCTTCTAAATAAGTGGATGTCGAAAAATTTGACATAAAACAAAGCTTTTTGACTGGTCATGGTACCAAAATTAACAAGTTGTGTTATAACCGGTTTATAGCAGCTCGCCATAAGGGGATTCCTTTGACAGGTATGCACATGAACTATTTTTTTTTAGATAAGGTTTTCTGGAATTAGTGCGTTGATTTTCTTTTCATATCAATTCAAAGAATGGATAAAAGGGGTGAGAGTATCAGTAAGCTTGTCGGGACAAAAATGCAAGAAACCTATTGTTAATGTTTTTATCAGGCCCGCTAATACCATGCAAAGCAACAGAAATAGCCGAGTCTCCGGGACATTCTACATTCAGTGCTTCTTCTGGTTGGCTTAATAAATTTAGAATCCGCCATAACATAAGTTTTAAAGCGATTTTAGAAGAAGGAGCTTCGGATATTGCTGAAGATATTTCATCGTTCCGGGAAAAATCTCCTTTTTTAATTAAGGAATATTCACCGAGAGACATCTATAATGCCGATGAGACAGACCTGTATTTTAGGGCTCCACCCAACAAACGCTAACATTAAAAAAAGAAAAATGTGTTGGTGGTAAATATCCCAAAGAGAAGTTTACAATTTTACATTCTGGAAATATGGCGGGGAGAAAAAGAAAAACTCTTAGTCATTGGTAAGGCAGCTAAAATCAGAGCATTTAAAAATACTAACATAAACAGAGAAATTATGACAGAGTGGTTGTAAGATCTTGATTGGAAAATGACAAAAGAAAAAAGAAGCATTTTGTTATTTTTAGACAATGCAGGATCTCATCCCAAAAGACTTTCGCTTAAAAAATATAAAAATTTTGTTTCTGCGCCCTAACTGTACATCAACTTGTCAACCACTTGACCAGGGAATTATATAAAATTTTAAAATTTATTACCGGCGTTTAATACTAAAACACCTGATAGTAAACATTGAAACTGCTTTTGAATTAATTAAGAAAATTACGCCATTTGATGCAGTTTACTTTGCAAAAACCGCTTGCGAACAAGTAACCCAGGAAACAGTTAAAAATTGCTTCCGTAAAGGGGGATTTAAGCAGGAAAATATGCAAAGTGAAGATCAGTTAAGTGAGGCTGTTACATCTGATCCAGAAGATGACTTTCCACTTAATGGACTTGCAGATGTCCTCAAAAATAAGAATTTTTAGGAGTTGATTGATAATGAAAACCTTAATGATTTTTTGAACATAGATGAAACTTTGTATGTTTAAAATCCAGATTTAGAACAAGAAATTGAAAATCAGCTAAAATATAAGGGCTTTCCGAAAATTCTGACGTCAATGAGATTCCAGTACCAACAGATGCTATCCTAAATTATGATGAAGCTATTACCCTAACCAAGCGGCTTAAAAGTTTTGCCGAAGATCACGGAGATGCAGAGACTTTAGAGTTTCTTTCCAAATTAGACATACGATTTGTGGACGCCATTTTAAAGAAAACAGGAGACACCAAGGGCCAAAATACTTTTTGATGCCTAGAAATCGGTCTCTTCCGATGAATTTCACTTTTTATAGGGAAACAGTACAAACTTGTAAAACAGTACACTAATTTATAAATATCACACTACTTTCCTATTTATTATAATAAGATATAACAAAAAATTTTATATTTTTTATTCGCAAGTTACGGTAACAACGTTGTCTTTCTTAGAAACGCAGTTGTTTTTCATACAAAATATTACTGTCCTTGAGCACGAGTCTCATGTTATAAAGAGCAATCTCTCATAATGTCTCCTAGATGGCGTTATCCTTGAATATCGTTATCAAAATTATAAGTTTTGAACCTTATTACAATTCCAATAGATACTGTTTACCTAAAACGTTTAATAAAATAAAAAATATTTTACACTGTGTCCCCAACAAAGAATGAAATCTTAACTACCTTGCGTTGCTATATGAAAATAAACCTTAAAATAACTGAATTAAAATTTAATGTACCTCAATTTGTTTGACTTTTTGTAACTCTTAAAACAAATGATAGCCGTTGCGCGGGGGGAGTACACTATCTGAATCAGTCGCTTCACAGTCGAGTCGTTGGGAGAGGTGCGTGTGTTTATTGCGTGGCCGCTGAGTTACCGTCGTTGAAAGGTAAGTACTGACGATATTTGCATTATTATTACTCTTATACACAGTTATTTAGATATCTGTTTTGATAGTGACAAAATGTTTGCATTTTGTTTTTCCATTTAGTGCACATTTACGATATAATCACATATTTACAATTGCGTTACTGCTACACTGCGTTATTCTAAAAAGTAATGCAGTTGTTTCATTGATAACGCAGTTGTTTTGTGTATTTTTTAAGTTAGTAATACATTGTTAAAACCAAACTACACATTATATTGCTTCTTTTTTTTTCAGAAAGAAGCTTCTCCACTAAATGGCTTTGACACCCGCAGAAAAGCAACGTCGCTATAGGCTTAAGTTAAAGCTGGATCCCATAAAAAATGCGGAAGCTAAAAGGAAACAACTTGAGAGATACCACGCCAAGAAAAATCTTGTGAAAGATATGACAGAGCGAGAACATAGAGCTGCGAAGCGTAAATGGAAGACTGTGAATAAAAAACGACGGGAACGTCAAAAAGCTGCTCAACAAATTATGAATATTACACCGACTTCCACCCCACGTTCAAGAACTCCAGTTTCACCTAGGTCTAGAGGCCGAAGACAAATACGACGAAAGAGATCTGCATTATATAGAAAAAATCTGAAATTTGCTGGAAGAACTGGAAAAACTAACAAGGAAGTGTACAAAAAGAGATACCAAAGAGCTAAAAAGTCAAGCAAAGATTCTCAACAAAATAAAAATTCCACGTTATCCAATGCTATCAAAGATCATTACAAAAACTTAAAGACAGTAAAAGAAAAGATAGCCTTGAGACAAATTTTTCAAGGAGAAGGCCTATCAAAGTCAAAAATGAAGACTGCTATTGTACGTGAGGCTTTGGGCATTGATCAGATGAAACAACAAAAGCATACTACCTTAAGGAAAAATATTCTGATTGAGAAAATCAAAAACTTTTTCGATCGCGACGATGTTTCTAGAGCCACAGCTGGAAAACGAGAAACTGTAACTTATAAAAAAAGAAAAATGCAAAAGCGATATTTACTGGACACGATGAAAAACCTGTACCATTCATTCAAAAAAGAGAATCCTGACGAAAGATGTTGTTATTCATATTTCATAAAATACCGGCCATTTTATGTAAAACCGCCTACAGTTGGTGGTAGAGACACTTGCCTATGCAAGACATATACTAATGCGCAGTATATGATAATTGCTCTCCACCGGCCGCCGATGGTGTTGGTGGCTATCTCAAACGCACCGCAGATGAAAAAGTAGCTGCTGGCTCGGATATTTCTGATGCAGAAACCTTTTTTTTGACACCCTGAAGGAGTTGAGCAAGGTCCGTCTGTACTTAGTGACTGACAGTGACATTCAAAACGTTGAAAAAAATTGTACTTAAAAACCTAGTGCCTCTCCAGGGTACTATGTAAGTGCATCAAATTTTTACTGACACTACAGGTGAACTCCAATACAGAAACCTTAGTTGCTTTCGCCAAAGAGGTTTTGCACTTGCATGAATCCAAAAATATATCAGCCAGTTCCTGTTCCCGTCGTTGACACATTTAGAGAGAAGAATTATTCAGATGAATTGAACGAGGAAGACGTATTAGCCGTATCTAATATCGTTGTTGTACCTAGAAGAACTTACTATAGTACGGTTTATTCCTCAGCTTCCAGCTCTGACGGCGAGCCTCTTGCAAACTTTGTCCAACCATCAGTTTCTAATATAAAAGAAAAGCAGCTAATTAAAAAGGAAAACGTACATCCATTGAAGATATCAGACGTTTAGGCGTTGCTAAAAGTGAAGTTGATGAAGAGGGAAAAGTCAAAATTATGTTTTATAAGACTGTAGATAGTACTGGTAAAAGGTTCAAAGTAGTAGAGACTGATATTTCTTACGAACCTTATGATAACATTTTGGAAATTGCTCCTAATCCCAAAATGATAGTGAAAGGTAAACGGGTATACTTTGATTTTGATAAACCATTAACCGTTTTTGGAAAATAAGACTGATTTCCCAAAGTGCCTTATTAGTTTTTAAGATTGATTTAATTTGTTTCTGTGCAACTGATTTAAAGAGACTTATGAGAGAGAACATTATTTTTTTTTCTTTTCATTTAGCTGATGACAGCAGACTTGTTAATTGAAAGTATTTGACTTGTTTTATATAATGTCAAGTCATAAGAAGTTTATTTTGTTTTCTTATATACTAGATCTCCTTTAGAAAGTACAAAGTACTGTATGTAATATACTACTGTGTTACTAAGATAACTACTGCGTTACTTTTTTGTCCCAAGTTTTTTATAGCATTTACAGTGATATGTAGGCTTCTGGTTAGTAAAAAATGTCTTAACTTCATACGTACCTAATATTTATCATAAGTTGAACCTTCTACCGCTAGTTTCTATTAAATTTTGTTTTTTTTTTTGTCATTATTAGAAAAGTTAAAGTTTTTAAATAAGACTTTGGTAACGCAGTGAGCTAAACTATTAAGAATATTTCATTGAACTGATTATTTCTGTGATTTAACTTTATGCGAGATTATTATTAATACTACAGTTTAAAACTGCCATACTAGTGAGATTAACTGTATAAATTTAATAATAAAACTTAAATTTGTAGTAAAGTAAGGCTGTTGTTTAATTTTTCGACCGCTTAGTGTATAAATTGCCATAAATATAGTTAAATCATTCAAAACATCGCTGCAGATGTATGTATGCTATAAATTGAACTATTACGAATCTATAATGAACATTAAAAAATAAGAAAAACTTAATTTCAATTTCATTTTCTTTAATAAAACTTCTGCTCGAATTAGGCATTGAAAAGTGTTTTGGCCCAAACAACAATATATGAGTTTTGTTCATATGTTCATATGTATAACTCTAACCTATTATATTTTATATGTATCTAAAAGCAACAAATCTTTAAGTTTAAGTTTTTTGGTTATTTTATAAATATGTACATACATAAGTGTATGTTTTAAATGTCCCATATTTTTTTTAATTACAGTTTTCATTAAAAAAAACAATTTTTTTGGTATTTCTTTTAAGCGGACACTCCTCTTGAAAGGACACTTTCGATCGATCCCGTTGGTGTCAGCCCAAGGGAGATTTCACTGTATATATATATAGATATATATATATATATATATATATATATATATATACTATATATATATATATATATATATAAGTTGGATTGAATTCTTTCTTGAACCTTGGAATATTGAATATATATTTTTTCGATTTCTTGGGCTTTATGGTTCTTTTGTTTTAAGGATAGAGAAATTACATCATGTTCTAGTGAGAATTTATTGAAAACGTTTCGCCCGATTTTCAGGCTTCTTCAGTTCATCTAAAAATTGAAATTTTCTGTTTTGGATATTCAATAGGACGCACAAATTTTTTTAATTATGAATATATAAAATTCTTAAACTTATAATACAATTAAGTTGGGAATGTGGAATCTTTGGCACAATGATACTACTCAGTATATATCACCACTACACCAAACACTTTATTTTTGCACTCGACGCGCGTTTCGCTAACCATGCTAGCTTCATCAGGAGCGATGATTGACTAAAGGTAAACTACAAATCTACCCTATTTATACTTAGCCTAACCCTAGAATTACTCAAGCGGAACTAATGACATAGGCAAGGCCATCAGTTCCGGTCAAGTAACCAGTAGAGGGGACTATAAGGAATAGGCCCTCTGTCTTTATTTAAACTACTTTTACATTTTATGATTTCCATACTTTCGTATGCGTTCAACAATCTCCTATCAGATACACTTCTTATTAATCTTAGATTATCTAATGTTACAGTATGATCAGCTTCAAGGGCATGTTCGGCAATGCTAGACTTTTCTGTTCTATTGTATCTTAAGTGTGCTAAATGTTCTTTAAATCGTGTTTTAATTGACCTTTTAGTTTGCCCAACATACTTTTTGTCATCATTACAACTAATTTCATAAATTCCACTTTTCTCACAATTGGGAATCTTATCTTTGGGATTTCCTAAGATATTCCTCAGATTGTCTGATGACTTATAGACTAAGGTGAGGCCTACCTTATTAAATACCTTATTGAGTCCCTTGCTATATTTCGGATTATATGGTATGGAGACATACTTGGTGTTTATTTTCCTCGCGTGTAAAAAAGGTGGAATTCTGAATATTAGACCTAAATTTATGTCTATTTATTAGCTTATTTACTAAGTCATCGTCATAACCATTAACTCTAGTTATATTTCTAATACGATTCCTTTCTTTATTAAAGTTTACTCTATTCAGAGGGAAAGTGACCAAACGATGAACTAAAAAATGTATTGAGGCTAATTTATGTTGTTTGCAATGAAATGAATCATTAGGAATATATCTATCTGTTACTGTGTCCTTCCTATAGATATCAAATTCTAATCTATTATTATTTTTAATAATTAAAATATCTAGAAAAGGCAATTGTCCTTTGTTCTCAATTTCGTACGTGAATTTGATTGAATCATACCGGCTATTTAATTTAGAAACAAAATCATCAATATTTGCTTTCTTTGTATCAAAAATCGCGAAAATATCATCCACATACCTATACCATACCCTTGGGAAATATTCGAATTCTTGACTGGCTTCGATTTCAAACTTACTCATGAATAAATTGGCTATGAAAGGTGACAAGCAATTACCCATAGCTGTTCCTTCTTTCTGAACATAAAATTGATTGTTATATTGGAAATAATTTTGTTCCATGCAAAGTTTAGATAATGTTAAGTATTCACGAATAATTTCGTCTTCAAAGTCATTCATTCTAAGTAATTCTTCGAGATATTGTAAAGTTTGTGGAATTGGCACACTTGGGAATAAAGAACTAACATCAAAAGAAATTAAGACTTCACCTTCATTAAGAACTAGATTTTTTGTTTTATTAATGAATTCTAACGAATTCTTCACTGCGAAAGTATTTAATGGTAACTTCTCAAGTTCTTTTGATAACCATTTGGATATTAAGGTTAATTACCAAAATCAAACATTTCAGAAAAAGTTTCATTTTTTGCAAAACAAAAATGGCTTGACTTAGAAATCAAGAATTTGTACACAAAACGTAGTATGTTAGAAGTAGAATCATACAGCATATTCAAAAAAACTTACATCAGGATTAAACAATATTGAATATGAAGTATGGAGCGAGTTCCAGAGGAAAATGTTTTTAGTTATTGATATTCAATATAAAAAGAAATTCTCTATTCTAAGTAAAAAATTAAAAAAGCTCTTACCGAAGAAGAATAGTCCTCAGGAACTCGTAAATATCGTAGAGAATCATTCGTCTCAATCCTTCACACGAAATGAAATTCGCATCTTAAACAAAGGTCTTAACTTTGCAGTACCCCCTCCTAGAGATAATTTATCAGAAATAGTTGCTCACATTGAAAGTTCCATTAGTACACTTCCAGAAAATAGTAAAACCTTTCTTAGGGAAGCATGTCGCAATCAAATATCGAAAAACATAGTTAACAACACAAATTCTAATTCACGAAAATACATAAAAGTAGTTAAAGGATTGAAAAAGAAAGATGTCTTCTACTTAAAAGCGGATAAAGGAAATAAGGTTGTTATATTGGATAAGAAAGATTACCTTGAACGCGTAGATAATCTTATCGAATCTGGCCCTTATGAAAAGGTAATAAGAAATCCATTACCGAAAATGATATCAGAGGTTAAAAATTCTTTTAAAAAATGTAAGAACCTTGTCTCCGATTCGCTAAAATTTAAATTAAATGCGAGTAATCCGACCATACCAAAATTGTATTGCTTACCCAAAATTCACAAACCTGGAAAAGCAATGCGACCCATTGTTTCATCGGTCGGATCACCCACATATTTAATATCCAAATGGTTATCAAAAGAACTTGAGAAGTTACCATTAAATACTTTCGCAGTGAAGAATTCGTTAGAATTCATTAATAAAACAAAAAATCTAGTTCTTAATGAAGGTGAAGTCTTAATTTCTTTTGATGTTAGTTCTTTATTCCCAAGTGTGCCAATTCCACAAACTTTACAATATCTCGAAGAATTACTTAGAATGAATGACTTTGAAGACGAAATTATTCGTGAATACTTAACATTATCTAAACTTTGCATGGAACAAAATTATTTCCAATATAACAATCAATTTTATGTTCAGAAAGAAGGAACAGCTATGGGTAATTGCTTGTCACCTTTCATAGCCAATTTATTCATGAGTAAGTTTGAAATCGAAGCCAGTCAAGAATTCGAATATTTCCCAAGGGTATGGTATAGGTATGTGGATGATATTTTCGCGATTTTTGATACAAAGAAGGCAAATATTGATGATTTTGTTTCTAAATTAAATAGCCGGTATGATTCAATTAAATTCACGTACGAAATTGAGAACAAAGGACAATTGCCTTTTCTAGATATTTTAATTATTAAAAATAATAATAGATTAGAATTTGATAACTATAGGAAGGACACAGTAACAGATAGATATATTCCTAATGATTCATTTCATTGCAAACAACATAAATTAGCCTCAATACATTTTTTAGTTCATCGTTTGGTCACTTTCCCTCTGAATAGAGTAAACTTTAATAAAGAAAGGAATCGTATTAGAAATATAACTAGAGTTAATGGTTATGACGATGACTTAGTAAATAAGCTAATAAATAGACATAAATTTAGGTCTAATATTCAGAATTCCACCTTTTTTACACGCGAAGAAAATAACACCAAGTATGTCTCCATACCATATAATCCGAAATATAGCAAGGGACTCAATAAGGTATTTAATAAGGCAGGCCTCACCTTAGTCTATAAGTCATCAGACAATCTGAGGAATATCTTAGGAAATCCCAAAGATAAGATTCCCAATTGTGAGAAAAGTGGAATTTATGAAATTAGTTGTAATGATTGTGACAAAAAGTATGTTGGGCAAACTAAAAGGTCAATTAAAACACGATTTAAAGAACATTTAGCACACTTAAGATACAATAGAACAGAAAAGTCTGGCATTGCCGAACATGCCCTTGAAGCTGATCATACTGTAACATTAGATAATCTAAGATTAATAAGAAGTGTATCTGATAGGAGATTGTTGAACGCATACGAAAGTATGGAAATCATAAAATGTAAAAGTAGTTTAAATAAAGACAGAGGGCCTATTCCTTATAGTCCCCTCTACTGGTTACTTGACCGGAACTGATGGCCTTGCCTATGTCATTAGTTCCGCTTGAGTAATTCTAGGGTTAGGCTAAGTATAAATAGGGTAGATTTGTAGTTTACCTTTAGTCAATCATCGCTCCTGATGAAGCTAGCATGGTTAGCGAAACGCGCGTCGAGTGCAAAAATAAAGTGTTTGTGTAGTGGTGATATATACTGAGTATTATAATACAATGTAGAAGGTGAAAATAATAATAAAAATACACTCAAAATATATATGAAAACTTACATGTGTGGGTTGAAACGAAGACACACTTAACATTCTTTAAAAGGTGTTACTAAGACGGTCACATTTTTTAAAATAACTTTAGATTTGTATTGGGAACGAAAGTCATCCTTTGGTTTGTTTAAGTGTTTTTTTATTTATTATCTGCTATTGAGTTACTATGAGAAGAGTCCGAAATAAATATGACTCAGACCCCTAACGTCGCTTTTGTCGTTTATATTGTTTTTTCTCTTTATTAAAACAGATCATTTCATGCATTGATCTTTTAAAATAATTTGACTCTTTTTTTAGGATTTTTGTATTTTTAAAATCAAGCGAGTGTTTGGTTTGTTTAACGTGTTTTGATAGAGCTGTTGGGTTATTCTTATCATACTTATGGCCATTCAGTCTAGTTTCTAGATGTTGTTTAGTCATGCCGATATAACGGCCGTTGCAGTTTTGACATGGAATAGAATATATCAGGTTTGATTGTTTCAGTAGGGGTGTTTTGGATTTTAGGGGGGTAAAAAGGTGTTTTAATGAGTTATGCGTTTTGTGGCAAACAGTTAAATTATGTTTTTTGAGGACTGCTTTAATTTTTTCTGAAAGTCCTTGAATATATGGCATGGATATGTATGTTGTAGCTGTTCTTTGTTTTGGTTGTTTATCTAGAGTATTATATAATTTGTGAGTTCTGGTTTTTAAAATTTTGTTAATTAGCTTAACCGGATAATTGTTGTTGGTTAAGGTAGTTTTTATTTTTTCTATTATTTCTGCTCTATATTTAGGACTTGTTAGTTTTAAGCCTCTGTCAATTAAATTTATGACGGTATTTTTCTTAAAATTTAAAGGATGGTGTGAATGGTAGTTTAGATATTTTCCAGAACTTGTTGGTTTTGTGTACCATTTGCTATTTATTTTGTTTTTTTCTCTTATTAGAGTTAGATCTAGGAAATTTATGGCGTTGTTTTGTTCTGTTTCGATGGTGAATTGTAATTTTTTGTTGAATTGGTTGAAGGCTTTAACTGTGTTTTCTATTTGGTCTTCTTTTAGTGCTAGAATACAATCATCTACGTAGATGATTGTATTCTAGCACTAAAAGAAGACCAAATAGAAAACACAGTTAAAGCCTTCAACCAATTCAACAAAAAATTACAATTCACTATCGAAACAGAACAAAACAACGCCATAAATTTCCTAGATCTAACTCTAATAAGAGAAAAAAACAAAATAAATAGCAAATGGTACACAAAACCAACAAGTTCTGGAAAATATCTAAACTACCATTCACACCATCCTTTAAATTTTAAGAAAAATACCGTCATAAATTTAATTGACAGAGGCTTAAAACTAACAAGTCCTAAATATAGAGCAGAAATAATAGAAAAAATAAAAACTACCTTAACCAACAACAATTATCCGGTTAAGCTAATTAACAAAATTTTAAAAACCAGAACTCACAAATTATATAATACTCTAGATAAACAACCAAAACAAAGAACAGCTACAACATACATATCCATGCCATATATTCAAGGACTTTCAGAAAAAATTAAAGCAGTCCTCAAAAAACATAATTTAACTGTTTGCCACAAAACGCATAACTCATTAAAACACCTTTTTACCCCCCTAAAATCCAAAACACCCCTACTGAAACAATCAAACCTGATATATTCTATTCCATGTCAAAACTGCAACGGCTGTTATATCGGCATGACTAAACAACATCTAGAAACTAGACTGAATGGCCATAAGTATGATAAGAATAACCCAACAGCTCTATCAAAACACGTTAAACAAACCAAACACTCGCTTGATTTTAAAAATACAAAAATCCTAAAAAAAGAGTCAAATTATTTTAAAAGATCAATGCATGAAATGATCTGTATTAATAAAGAGAAAAACAATATAAACGACAAAAGCGACGTTAGGGGTCTGAGTCATATTTATTTCGGACTCTTCTCATAGTAACTCAATAGCAGATAATAAATAAAAAAACACTTAAACAAACCAAAGGATGACTTTCGTTTCCCAATACAAATCTAAAGTTATTTTAAAAAATGTGACCGTCTTAGTAACACCTTTTAAAGAATGTTAAGTGTGTCTTCGTTTCAACCCACACATGTAAGTTTTCATATATATTTTGAGTGTATTTTTATTATTATTTTCACCTTCTACATTGTATTATAAGTTTAAGAATTTTATATATTCATAATTAAAAAAATTTGTGCGTCCTATTGAATATCCAAAACAGAAAATTTCAATTTTTAGATGAACTGAAGAAGCCTGAAAATCGGGCGAAACGTTTTCAATAAATTCTAACTAGAACATGATGTAATTTCTCTATCCTTAAAACAAAAGAACCATAAAGCCCAAGAAATCGAATATATATATATATGTATATATATATATATATATATATATATATATATATATATATATATATATATATAGGTATATATCTATAATATATATAAAATGCAACGTCTCTCTGTCTGTCTGTCCGTTAGTGCGCTTATCACTGGAGAACCACTTATCCGATTTACGTGTTTTTTTTTTTAAAACATACATATGTTTTCTGGCCAGGTTATAGGCTATATTTTATTACGATAGGTAGCATAAGGAATGAGTAGTGACGTAAAATAGAGAATGAAGTCGGAAAAAAGTTTACCGCTAGCGCGTTTCCTTGCAATAAACAGCCTAAACCATTAAATATGGAACAATATTATGTAGCAGAGAATATCTATAATCTATAATCTATAATATATATAAAATGCAATGTCTCTTTGTCTGTCTGTCTGTCAATTAGTGCGTTTGTCACGCAAAAATCACTTATCTGATTTATGTGTTTTATTTTTAAATTCATACATATATTCTTTGGCCAGGTTATATAATAATAATAATGATAATAACCTATATCTACAATATATATAAGTCTGTCTGTTTGTCCGTTAGTGCGCTTATCGCTCGAGATCTACTTATGCAATTTACGTGATTTTTTAAATTCATACATATGTTCTCTGACCAGGTTATAGATATATATTTTTTTACATCTATAATATATATAAAATGCAACGTTGTATGTTCGTTTGTGCGCTTATCACTGGAGAACCACTTATCGGATTTACGTGCTTTTTTTTAAACATGCTAAACCATTAAATATGGAACAATATCAAGTAGCAAAGAATATCTATAATATATATATAAAATGCAACGTCTCTCTATCTGTCTGTCTGTCCGTTAGTGTGCTTATCACTGGAGAACCACTTATCCGATTTACGTTCTTTTTTTGTTAAACATACATATAGGATATATTTTATTACGTTAGGTGACATAAGGAATAAGCAGTGACGATAATAGTGAATCAGGTCGGAGAAAAGTTTGCCGCTAGCGCGTTCTCTTGCAATACACTGCCTAAAGTATTAAATATGGAACAATATCATGTAGCAAAGAATATAATATATATAAAATGCAACGTCTTTCTGTCTGTGTGTCTGTCCGTTAGAGCGCTTATCACTCGATTTACGTGTTTTTTTTTTAATTCATACATTTGTTCTCTCGCCAGGTTATCTATAATCTTCTATCTAGAATATATATAAAATGCAACGTCTCTCTGTCTGTCTGTCCGTTAGTGCGCTTATCACTTGAAAACCACTTATCCGATTTACGTGTTTTTATAAATTTTTACATATGTTCTATATAATTCGATATAAACCTACATAATGGGATATAAGGTGAGATAATGGGAGATAAGGTGAAATAATGGGAGATAAGTCTCGATAATGGGAGATAAGGTGAGATAATTGGAGATAAATATAAATAATGGAAGATAAGGAGAAATAATGGGAGATAAGCAGAGATAAGTCTAGATAATGGGAGTTATGTTGAGATAATGGGAGATAAGGAGAAATAATGGGAGATAAGGAGAAATATTGAGAGATAAGTCAAGATAAGGCTAGATAATGGGGAGATAAGGTGTGATAATGGGAGATAAGGAGAAATAATGGGAGATAAGGAGAAATAATGGGAGATGAGCAGAGATAAGCTTAGATAATGGAAATTATGTAGAGATAATGAGAGATAAGGAGAAATATTGAGAGATAAGGGGAAATAATGGGAGATATTTTATTACGTTGGGTAATATAAGGAATAAGCAATGACGATAGTGGCGAATCAAGTCCATGCGAGCGGAGCCGCGGGCCCGGCTAGTATATATATATATATATATATATATATATATATATATATATATATATATATATATATATATATATATATATATATATATATATATATATATATATATATATATATATATATATATATATATATATATATAATATTTCTACAAGTGTGAAAACTATTATACAATTTTGAGGGAAGTATTTTTGATTGATTGATGCAGGGCGTAGTGGATATTTGTTGTAAACTCATGATAAATAAACCAAACTAAATGGAATATTCTGTTGAATTTTAATAAGTAACGTAAATAAATCTTAGTTTATATATTCAGTTGAGTAAATATTGTCCTATTTAACTTTAATGTCAAAAATATAGCAGAGGCATAAATAAATGTTTTTCATAGGTTAAGCTAAAATATATTTGACCAAGCATGTTAAAATTAAAAAATCGAGAGAAGGAATAATAACCAATAAGGCAATTCAATTAGTAAAAGGACCAAGCCTTGACTAAGAGTGTGGATTAACTATAAGAAGAAAAACGATATAGATCTAGTGTCATCAAAATAATCCAAACAAACTTGAAAGAAACACAAAGTTACTAGGCCTCTCTTTATAGTTTTAAGATATAATTTTGATTTATAATAGGAAAGATTCGACTTCCATAATAAAATAAAATAATAATAGCAAAAACAAAACTCTATTTAAAATTTTATACAATAAATAAAAGTCTCGGAGTTTTTCAAATAATTAATTTAATATATTAAATAAACTTTTTAAATAAACTAAATATATTTCACATCATCTGGTTGATAATTTGTACAATTTACAAAGAAACCTTTAAAGGAATTCTTTAAAAAAAAATAGATACATCTCAAAAATGACAGAAGAAAGCCGAACTGTAATTCTTGAATTACCATTGTTTATTAAAATCACGAACAAATTTCATTAAATTCGATTTTCTGTTACGCGAGTTTTATGAACCATTCTAAAAATGGTAATTAATGGTTATCGTCAGTCTATAATGGGAAGAAAAATATATGTTATTGAATGTTCATAAGAACGAAACAAATCAAAATGTTTATAAGTGGACTTAATGAGGAGCGATATAATATTTATTTTGTTTCTTTAGATTTAAAAACGCATTTGGTTACTCAGTTGTCGTTATGAAATAACCGGTCAAGTGCAAGTTGGACAAGTTAGTGTTCCGTATGTTCTTTTAAAATATTTTTTTTTTTACGGAGGTACAAAATGATTAGTGACTTCACAAGACAACTTTCCCAAAAGATTTTCTCCGATCTTCACTGAAAATTGATGACCTTGAAATTTTTGTTTTTTTTTATATACCAGATAAATTATTAAAGATAATGCACTCGTGATATTTTTCGTTCAATCTACACCCTGTGGAGAATATTCAAAAATAATACAAAGAAAAGTGTGCGCAAGTATTACATTATTTATATTTTGAACTCGTGTTTTCACAAGCTTTCATTTGACATCCCACTCAACGACTTGGTAAAAAAAAATTTTTTCACATCCGATTTCAACACCCAAACCAAACCCCTTAAACCAAAATTTAACTTTCAAAACTACCCAGTTCTGATGAGGCGCCATTAGTTCTTATATTAGTGCTAAATTTCAACTTCCTATGTCAAATAGGCTCGGAGCAAATCAGGTGTGACAGACAGGCAGACATACAGACAGACGCCGAATTCATCTTACATCTACATTACATCTTCATAGTGTTCCGTACGAAACACTATGAAGAAAACAAAACAAATTTAAGTATAATAATAATAACTCTTAGAAAACTTGGGATACACCGTTTTTCAAATGTTTTAAATGTTAGCAGCTAACCAAGTGATATTTAATAACAGTGTTCTTCTATCATGAATTATTTATTTATCTATAATATATATAAAATGCAACATCTGTTTGTCTGTGTGTCTGTCTGTCTGTCTGTCTGTCTGGCCGTTAGTGCGCTTATCGATGAAAAACCACTTATCCGATTTACGTACTTTTTTTTTAAAAACACTCTCTGGTCAGGTTATAGGCTATATTTTATTACGATAGATAGCATAAGGAATGAGCAGTGACGATAATAGTGAAAGAAGTCGGAAAAAAGTTTGCCGCTAGCGCGTTCCCTTGCAATACACAACCTAAACCATTAAATATGCAACAATATTATGTAGCAGAGAATATCTATAATCTATAATATATATGTATATATTAAATGCAATGTCTCTGTCTGTGTCTGTCTGTCGGTCCATTAGTGCGTTTATCACGCGAGACCCCTTATCCGATTTACGTGTCTTTTTTTAAATCCATACATATATTCTTTGGCCAGGTTATATAATAATAATAAAAATCTATATCTATAATATATATAAAATGCAACGTCTCTCTGTCTGTCTGTCCGTTAGTGCGCTTATCCCTCGAGAACCACTTATCCGATTTATGAGATTTTTTAAATTCATACATATGTTCTCTGACCAGGTTATAGATATATATTTTATTACATCTATAATATATATAAAATGCAACGTATCTCTGTCTGTTTATCTGTCTGTCCGTTAGTGTTAGCGCTTATCACTGGAGAACCACTTATTCGATTTACGTACTTTTTTTTCTAAAACATACATATGTTCTCCGGCCAGGTGATAGGCTATATTTTATTACGACAGGTAGCATAAAGAGCAAACAGTGACGATAATAGTGAATGAAGTCGGAAAAAAGTTTGCCGTTAGCGCGTTCTCTTGCAATACACAGCCTAAACCATTAAATATGGAACAATATTATGTAGCAGAGAATATCTATGATCTATAATATATATAAAATGCAATGTCTCTCTGTCTGTCTGTCTGTCCATTAGTGCGTTTGTCAGTCGAGAACCACTTACCCGATTTACGTGTCTTTTTTTAAATTCATATATATATATATATATATATATATATATATATATATATATATATATATATATATATATATATATATATATATATATATATATATATATATATATATATATATATATATATATATATATATATATATATATATATATATATATATATATATATATATATATATATAATAGGGTTACACATAATAATAATAATCTATATCCATAATATATATATATATATATATATATATATATATATATAATAGGGTCTCTCTGTCTGTCTGTATGTCTGTCCGTTAGTGGGCTTATCACTGGAGAACCACTTATCCGATTTACGTGTTTTTTTTTAAAAACATACATATGTTCTCTGGCCAGGTTTTAGACTATATTTTATTACGTTAGGTAACATGAGGAATAAGCAGTGACGATAATAGTGAATCAAATCGGAAAAAAAGTTTGCCGCTAGTGCGTTCTCTTGCACTGCCTAAACCACGAAATATGGAACAATATCATGTAGCAAAGGATATCTATAATATATATAAAATGCAACGTCTCTCTGTCTGTCTGTCCGTTAGTGCGTTACGTGCTTTTTTTTTTAAAACATACATATGTTCTTTGGCCAGGTTATAGGATATATTTTATTGCATTAGGTAACATAAAGAATAAGCAGTGACGATAATAGTGAATCAAGTCGGAAAAAAAGGTGACCGTTAGCGCTTTCTCTTGCAATACACTGCCTAAACCATTAAATATGGAACAATATCATGTTGCAAAGAATATAATATATATAAAATGCAACGTCTCTCTGTCTGCCCGTTAGTGCGCTTATCGTTTGATAACCACTTATCCGATTTACGCGTTTTTATAAATTTATACATACGTTCTATATAATTCGATATAAGCCTAGATAATGGGAGATAAGTTGAGATAATGGGAGGTAAGGAGAAATAATGGGAGATAAGTCGAGACAAGCCTCGATAATGGGAGATAAGGTGAGATAATGGGAGATAAGTATACATAATGGGAGATAAGGAAAAATAATGGGCAAAATAAGCAAAGATATGGTGAGATAATGGGAGATAAGGAGAATTGCGAGATAAGTCGAGATAAGCCTAGATAATGGGAGATAAGGTGAGATAATGGGAGATAAGGAGAAATAATGGAAGATAAGGAGAAATAATGGGAGATAAGCAGAGATAAGCCTAGATAATGGAAATTATGTAGAGATAATGGAAGATAAGGAGAAATAATGGGAGATAAGGGGAAATAATGGGAGATATTTTATTACGTTGGGTAATATAAGGAACAAGCAGTGACGATAGTAGTGCATCAAGTCCACGCGAGCGGAACCGCGGGCTCGGCTAGTAGTTAGTAAGTCTGAAGCATACCGATGTATGCCGAGTTCGATGACGATAAAGCAAATATCTTTCTTAGCGCCGAAATAAAAACAGCTTATTTTACTAGATTACAAAACGGTACCCTGTTGGAACATATAAAATAACGTAGACCGCATTGAGGCTTTACCAGAATTTGCTTGGTATAATTAAAAGTTCATATGGTAAAATTTAAGTGATCGCCAACTTACTGTGGACGCTGATGATGTACAGTTGGCTCAATTTTTGTTTAAAATAATGTTTTAAGACATATTATGACTTGTAAGTAGTAATTTAAAATTTCGTAGCCTATCGCAACAATTTACAGCGGCTTATTTACAATGCATAAAAAATGAAATTTTTCCTTTAAAAATAGGTAAAATTACAAGTTTAAAACATGTTAACGATAGTATGATGTACGAGTTATTTGGTTAATTTATCACTTGTAATAAGTTAACAGAATAAGTTTTCAGCAAATCGTTCAAATTGATTATAACGGTCTATCCCGAAAAATACAAATTCACCAATCGATTTATATTATTTGGGTATGGTAGGAAAATGGGATGCGCACTACTCTATTTAATATTTTATATAACATTTTGTATCTAATTATTAACTACGTTCGGATTTTAGCACAAAGACACTATACCATACATATCAGCACTACACCAAACACTTGCACTTAATGCGTGTTTAACTAATCATAATTGCATTACCAGAAGTTATAATAAACCCAATAATAGATTCTAATATGGTAAGCGACATACTCGTTGAGTTTAAATATTTTGAGTAGTAGTAATTACAGTTGTATAGCCTAATTGGTACATTTCAAGGACTTATAGTTAAAAAAAACTAAGTCAAAATTTGTAAGTCAACGAAACTTGACAGCACGGTTTTTTAAATAAAGGCTTTGCCTAGCTTAACAGTACTTGAAACAAAATAAAATCTTTTCTACAGTATGGACTTAATTTAACTAGCTCCACTATCTCCTTTTCAATGCTCGAAAAAAAAGGTCAATTTCCCTACATTTCAACAAATATTAAAAATAATTGGATATAACACGCAGGGTGAAAAGTTTTTGGTCTGACACATAGATGTCGCCTTTTTCAAAAAATCCATATGATTTCTAGGAAGTACCGAACTTCAAACGATAAGTTTCATGACATTTCGACGATTAGTTTACAAGTTACAGTGGTTTTAGTGCCGCTACTTTTGATATTTTCAAAACAATGGAAAAATTCGAATTTCGTATGTTGACTAAACATTATTTTTTGATGGGAAAAAATACCGTTCAAGCAAAGCAATAGCTTGATAAGTGTTACGGGGACTCTGCCCCTGGAAAATCACTCATTATTTACTGGTATGCTGAATTTAAGAGTTGTATAGATACAAATGATCCTGAGCGCTCTGGACGTCCCAATGAGATGGTTACACAGGAAAACATAAAAAAAAATCCACCAAATTGTTTTGGTAAAGTGAAATTGCGTGAGATAACTGACACCCTAAAGGTATTAAAAGGACGTGTTAGTCATATTTTGCATGAACATTTGGGCATGAGAAAGCTCTGTTCGAAATGGGTACCGTGTTTGCTCACAGTGGACCAAAAACAATAACGTATTGATGACTCTGAGTGCTGCTTGGACCTGTTTAAGCGCAATAAAAAGGATTTTTTCACGCGATATGTGACAATGGATGGAATATGGATCCACTACTACACACCGGTAGCAAATCGGCAGTCAGCTGGGTGGAGAACAGCTGGTGAAAGCCACAACAGTCGACTGGGAAGGTTTTCGTCTCTGTATTTTGGGACGCGCAGGGAATAATTTTTATCGACTATGCTGAGAAAGGAAAAACCATCAATAGCGAATATTATATAAAGTTATTGGTGCGTTTGAAAGCAGAAATGGCAAAGAAATGGACCCAAATGAACAAGAAGAAAGTGCTCTTTCATCACTACAATGCACCGTGTCACAAGTCAATGGTTACGATGACAAAATGGCATAAATTAAAGTTCGAATTGCTTCCTCATCCATCGTATTCTCCAGGATTGGCCCCCAGCAACTATTATCTATTCGCAGATCTCAAAAAAATGCTCGCAGGAAAGAGATTTCGCTCCAATGAAAAAGTTATAGCCGAAACTGACATCTATTTTGAATGCAAAGACAAATTCTTCTACAAGAAAGGTATAGAAATGTCAGAAAAGCGTTGGACTCATTGTATCGCTCTTGAAGGAGACTATATTGATGAAAAAAGTCGAATTTTTCAAAAAAAATGTGTTTTAAGTGACTAAACCAAAAACTTTTCAGCCTACATGTTATTACAGGCATCATATTTTTACCTAAACGAGTAGTGTAATAATTGTGAATATCTTAAAAAGTACATTGAAGTTCTCATCTTTTATTATTATCATAAAAATTACCTTTTAGTAATAATACCATTTTTATTTACCCTATGCCTTTTTGGTAAATCTAAAATACAAGATAGGAATGTTGTATGTTAAAAAGTAATAACGTCTGTCTAGTATTACGTCATTAGGATAATCAACAACTAAAACATTTTTTAGTATATTAATTGGTCCTGTCATCGAACTTAATTTACGACCCTGTGACTATTTATGCAGTAATATAAGGTGAAAAAACCGGTCAAGTGCAAGTTGAACTTGTGCAATTAGTGTTCTGTACGTTGAATGCTTTTAAAATAAAAAATTTTTATTACGGAGATATAAAATGATCACACAACATACTCCAAATGAGTTTTCAATAGTTTGTTTCCGAGCTTCACTGAAAACTAATGACCTTGAAATTTTTGTTTTTTTTACATATCAGATAAATTATTAAAGGTAATGCACTCGTGATAATTTTCGTTCAATCTACACCCTGTGAAGAATATTCCAGAATTTTTTCCAAATTTTTTGATCAGTACTTTTGGGGATAGCGATTTTTCGCGATTTTTTAAAAATAACACAAAGAAAAGTGTACTCAAGTATTACATTATTTTTGAACTCGTGATTACAAGCTTTCATTTGACACCCCACTCGATGACCTGGTAAAAAAAAAAATTTCACTTCCAATTTCACCCCCCAAAATTAACCTCTTGAGTCAAAATTTAATTCTCAAAACTACGCGGCTCTGATTTCAAATTTCAACTTTCTATGTCAAATAGTTTCGGAGAAAGTCAGGTTAGTAACAGACGGACAGACCGATGGACAGACAGACAGACAGACGGACAGGCAGACAGACAGACAGATGGGCAGACGGACGAACAGACAGACGGACAGACAGACGGACAGACAGATGGGCAGAAAACGAAGTGATCTTATAAGTGTTTCGTATGGAACACTAAAAAGGGTAAACTTCGGAATGAAAGTTAGAAAGCTGATAATTTACATAAATCTTTTGTTTGGACATTCTAAAAGCTAGCTAAGAAGTCTCATAGAATCTTGTATCCGCGAACTAAGATATTCAATGTCAAATGTCGCGAAAATGGTTTTTTTTGCAAATATCTTGTATCCTATGCTTCGAATGATGTTTGAAACTATTACAAAACTTGCAGAGCATAAAAGAGCATAAAATTTTCTACAAATTTGGTCTCGAGCAATATTTTATATAATTAAACGTTCTAGAGGCAGAGGGCGAAGAGTGGGAGGCGCTCATCCGTGTATAAGATAACGCTATGTCAACTGTGGAATCAAATGCACAGTACAGTTTATAAAATTAATTATTTACAAATATTATAATTATTATGAAACTTGAATTATTTATTTATTTATAAATGATATTAATAAATATTATTCATAAATAAGACATCCGTATGATAATGTTTTGCAAAAAAAAAAACACGATTTTTGCGACGTTTGACCTTAAATATCTTGACTCAGGGACATGAGATTCTACGAGTATGAGACTTTTGGGCTAACTTTTAGAATGTCAAGACAAAGATTTGTACAAATCTTCAGCTTCCTAACTTTCATTCCGAAGTTGAATCCCTATTTGACTGGACAATATTATGTTATAGTTGTAGATAAGTGTTAGGAAACAAATATAAGAAAACTACGACTTTTATTATGTTTAAAGGAAAACAATATAGTGTACATCGATACATTAACTTCAGTAATTTTGCTGTTTCTCTATAAATAGGACTAAGAAGCTATCAAAGTGAAAGAGTAAGGCCAGATTTTTTTTAAATTACTTGTAATAATAAATAAAACAATAAATAAGATAATAATAAAAGCTAAAATAACAAAGTGAAGGATTTTTGAGGGTTCTGTCGGAAGCAAGGCACATGTTTCAAATGCAAGTTACATGATGCAAAAAACTTAAGTTAAGGAGTATACAGACTGTAAGCCCCATCGTGGTATAATTCAGTCCTCTAGTTACCTCGTACTTATCAAAATTATGGTGTCAGCAAACTCCATATCATGGTAATAATAATAAAACGATGGTAATAGGGGACGGATGTTAATGGATCTAGTTTGACAGTAATGAAAGTAAACAATACTTAGAATTATGAGACTAAACTGTTTTAGCAACGGGTGTTCTCTCCTACAAGCACAGATGAAGTGTTGCCGTATCAAGATATTAATGCAAAGTTAGGAGTAGTATTAAATTATTTTGTTCGAAAGGCATTAAATAATTTTAAAACGACCATTACTCATTAAAAACAAGTACAAAATACGTTAATTTTCAATATTATATAATACGTCCGCTTAGAAAAGAAGTTTTATGGGCCGACCTACAACTACTTATTTTATGAGCGCATAACTTTAACTGGTGTTACCCTTGGGCCCTAATTACAAAGTGAATATATTACAAGGTTTAAATCATAATAAAAACCGTCGCACACACGCGCTTTGTCTTTAAAATAAACACATTTTGCGCCCTGCTGAATTTCTATTACCGAATTAAGTTTCCGGTTTTAATATTACCCCGAATTAATGGAGAAAATTAATAATGCAAATATACATTACCGGGACGGAAATTTTACTATCATAAAAACTGTTTTTTTTTATTGGCTAAGCTAATTAAGCGAGAAAAATTTATTAGACATTTTATAAAGTAATATACGGCTATTATTATTAATATTCAAAAACCGTGAACTAATAATTTTGTACACATTTGTTATAAGCCTAAACAGTCCAAGTAAATCACAGAATTATTACTTATACAGCTTCTTATATTTATTTATTATATATATATATATATATATATATAT
Organism: Pachyrhynchus sulphureomaculatus; assembly: GCA_019049505.1. Taxonomy (NCBI): domain Eukaryota; kingdom Metazoa; phylum Arthropoda; class Insecta; order Coleoptera; family Curculionidae; genus Pachyrhynchus; species Pachyrhynchus sulphureomaculatus. The sequence goes on from CM032456.1 coordinate 141,402,095, forward strand.
ATATATATATATATATATATATATATATATATATATATATATATATATATGTATATGTATTATATATATATATATATATATATATATATATATATATATATATATATATATATATATATATATATATGTATATAATGTATATATATATATATATATATATATATATATATATATATATATATATATATATATATATATATATATATATATATGTATACCATACACATGAATTATTTAAAAGTTAAAATTCGCTTCAATAATTCGAATGCCATGAATATCGATAACGACTGAAAATAACTATCAAGTGTTAAATATATTTGTGTAAACGTACAGAAAAATTCTATTTAATGGTATATTCTCACGTAGAGGGTGCCTTGTAAAAAAAATTTAGTTGGCTTTGTAACCTATTAAATTTGACAATTCAACGTTAGGAGGATGCTACGAAAACAGCCCTACCTGCGCTGCATTGAGTGTTGGCTGCGTTGCCAACCACTCTGTCGGATTGTGACCGCTGGGTCAGTCTCCGATGTATATATATATATATATATATATATATATATATATATATATATATATATATGTATATATATGTATATATATATATATATATATATATATATATATATATATATATATATATATATATATATATATATATATATATATAAACAGAGAGAGAGAGAGAGAAAGGCGGCATAGCAAAGTGGTTAAGGTGTCTGCTTTCTACGTGACCCGCGTTCGTATCCTGGCTAGGGAAATAACAATAAAAAAAGGTAAATAAATCATAAAATAGAATAAAATAAAATTTACAACTTGACGGTCAACTCTTGTAAAGGCCTCTCACTTTGGCCATTCAGATCCGACATTAAACTATAGATCCACATTTTCTATGGAAATACTTAAAGAATGGCACCAACCCCAGGCAAAGTATCGGATATGTTATTTCAAGAAGAAGAAGTATATATATTCAACTCTAGAAAATATTAAAAAACTGTAAAATTGAAATTAAATATTTTTCAAGTCGCATCTCAATATCTCGTTACCTTGTTAAATAGCAGGTTACCTTACGAACTTTAGAATATATCATACTTCATGCAAACAATTCATATGTAGGTAATGAAAAATTGGTAATGGACAATTTTGTCGCACGTGAAAAATGAGTTTTAGGATGTTGTTTTTAAAGGTTTTGAGCAATATAAAATCCAATATCATGTTTAATTCCCTTTTCCCATAATTCTAATATTCTTTTGCAGTTTTGAGAAATGATTATCTAAGTTGAGTTCAGGCCATGCTGTGATACATTACACACTTAAGATAAAATATGCGTTTACTCCAGTATAAAATAGTAATACATGAATATAAATTTTATATGTTCATTTATAAAAATAAATTGATTCTTCGAGAAAATTTGAAATATATATTTCTTTACATAAACATTTATTGTAACTGAATAGTCAATTTTTTAAAATAAGAAATATTCTCTCTGTGGGATTTTTCTCTGTGGGCACCCAAGTCCATTTCATATTATCTGTGATTTTGTGGTACTTCATATTGTACATGTTAATAAAAGAACTCTTTATTTGAGAAATCTCAAAACACAGTGGCGGATTGGGGGGGGGGGGCAACAGAGGAAATCCGCCCCGGCCTTATCAGCAGAAGGGCCGCCATTTTTAGTTTAGCTTTCGGACTTGAAAAAAATCTAAAAACTAAATAAAAACTGGTAACACTGTAGCTATGGCGCGGGAATCCCCGAATCTCATAAATGCTATGAGTGGCAACTGATTTGTTGTTTGTGTACGAATATGTGTAATTAAAATAGTTTATGTGTGTTTTTATTAAATCCTTGGGTTAGTGACGCCAATACTCGTATATTAAGTCTACATTAATCTCTCTATATACGTAATAAGTGTCCTGAAGGAAAAAGTAAGTAACCAATACATACATTATATGAGCTAACCCAGTAAATGTGTCAATTTCTTATTAGCTTGTTTTATTTCAACTGAACTGCATGAATTTCAAAAATGAAATATAATAAACAAGACATCTAAAGTAAATGCAAAATTAATTAAGTCGATTGATTGTCTATTTCTTATTAAGTGTACTACTACCTATATGAATTGCGAAGAAAAGTTGAAGTGAGCGAATCAGTCAAAAAATTGTAGACGACAGCAGACAAGCTGTTAGTGAATTAAATACATAGTAAAATGTTTCATTTTATTTCAATAGTTTCTTAAAGCCAGTCTAGTCAGTATTTTTATAAAATTTGCAATAGAAATCCTATCACAATTTCAACATTTTTTATTTCAGTGAAGAGAACCGGTCCATGTGGTTTTCAAAAAAGGAAGTTAAAAACGGAAAAGCTACACAGGCAAAATTGTTAGCTGGATTTTTATCGAAATTTCTCGCTGAAGGTGGAAAATGTAGCAAGTAAAAAAAAATTCAATCTTTAGAGCAAAGAGAAGTCAACGAAGATCAAACACTGGTCATAGACAAAGACTATGAAGAAGTTGTAAAAAGTACTAGTGAAGAGGATAGTAATGAAAAGGGAATAACTGATGATAATTTGGATGCTATTGAGGAGGAACACGAAAATGAAAATATATGTACAATAGCAATCGCTGAGCACGTCTCAAAATATTTCAATGGTGCTGCAAATTGGCCCATGCCCGTACCAGAACATATCCGACCTGAAATCATTATTTAGGTTAGTGAGACATTTCAACACAAAAAGGGACTTTTTCTTTCCATAAAAAGACCGGATCAACATGCTAAAGGATCGCATCGTTGCTTAACAAATTCATGGTTTTATTCAACTTTATCAAATAAGACTAAATACCTTCGAAAATGGATGTTTTATTCACCATCAGAAAATAAGCTGTACTATTTTTGTTGCCGACTGTTTGCATCAGAGGTAGATATGAATAAACAAATTTTTTCTGGATTTCATCAGTGGTGGGAATTAAAACCAAGGAAGCTTCTGATCACTTGATAAATTTAGAAAAACGGAAAATTCTAGCTGTTGATTCAAAATTAAATAAAAGCATTGACAAGAAAAATCACCATGTTATAAACCTAGAGGCAAGAAAATGGTGGAATTGCATTTTGTGATCACAGAATTTTTTAAAAGGTACAATTGATGGGAAAATATGATCGAATATTGAAGGAACACTTTCTGAAACTTGTTACGAATCCGCGCTAGATCGAAGAGAGTGCCTTCCTTATTTCTCTTCTAGGCGAACACGTTAAAGATAAAATTGTCGCAGACATAAAAACATTAAAGTACTTTGGGATCATTTTTGATAGCAGTCCAGATGGAACCCGAACTGACTAATGAGCCAAATAGTTAAATATTGAAGGAGACACTGTGGAGGTTCGAGAGTCTTTTTTAGGTTTCTTTTTGATATCCGGACAGACTGCAAATGATATGTCAATGAGCATCTTACAACATTTGAAATATAATGGGATGGATATTGAGTTTTGTGGAGCTCAAGGCTACGATAATACCGCTTCTATATTAACCCGAAAGTTTTGTATACTCCATGTACAAATCACTCACTATATCTTTGCGAAGTACATTAATTTTATTGCGTTCCTTGAAACGTTACCTGTTTTGGTACATTAGAGAAATTATATTCTTTCTTTTCTGTTTCTACCTATAGATGGGAGGTACTTTTACAAAACGTTAGGAGGAGCTTAAAAAGGTTGTCGTATTCCCGCTGGAGTGCTTATCATGATTCCGTCAAAGCAGTGACAGAGAATGTGGAAAAAAAACTAGTGAACACTTTAGAAGAGATGTGTGATCCCTCAAAGAAAATCTTGACACTCGATCAGCTGCGAGTTTACTCTTTCCTTCTATATGCGGCTTTACCTTTTTAAGTTATATACACTTTTGAAACGTCATTTTAGAAAAAGTTAAAATATGACTTAAAAATATCTGCAAATGCCAAAAATTACGTTAGATATAGGTTTAACAAACTGAAAGCTCTACACATATTTTTAATTGAAGAAAGTATTACAGTCGTCGATAAAGCTATAAACTTTGGCACTCAAAAATGTAAAGCAATTTGCACTGATTTGGAAAGACGTGAAAGACAAAAATTTAAAGAGACCACCTGGAGAACTATCACGCGATATTGCCTTAACAGTACAAGATGAGGTTCGTAGATTGATGTTTAAATGTGTAGATCGATTTATCCAAGAATTGTCGCAAATGTTCTCTGCAGTGGATGAAATCTCAAACACATTTAAAATTATCCAGGCAAAGTATTTGATGGCGCCTGACAATGATTTAGAATCAGCCATAGTGACTCTCAACCATATTTATGACGAACTTGAGAAGGAATAGGTGAGGCAAGAAGTAAAAAGATTTCGACGGGACCTATACGCCACCAATACAAGTGCAGAATTAGCTCTTACCTGGATAGCACAAGAAATTCTGCAATTTATTATTAAATGGGACTTTAGTGAATAACTTCCAAACATATTTCTCATCATACAGTACTTTTTAACAATTTGTGTATCCATGGCGTCTTGTGAAACGAGTCTTTCGAAACTTAAATTAATCAAAAATTACGTAAGATCCACTATGACCGAGGATGGGCTAATAAATTTAGCAATTTTATCCACAGAAAAAAAAAGTAGCGAAAGCATTGGATTTTGATGACGTTATAGATAAGTTCAGTAAAATTAAGGCTCAAAAACATGTTTTATAAAATAGTTATAATTTATTTAATTTAATATAGATTCTATTACCAATGAATTACTAAGAGCCATTAACATTACAAACTGTAATTATCATTCAGGACGTGAGACCACTTACTGGTCCACCGACAATAATAAAGTGCCAGACCTACTGGACTTCTTCATCTAGAAAGATTTCCCAACAAACCAAATCAAGACTGAAAACCTGTACGAACTAACATCTGACCACACTCCAGTTATACTAACTCTGGGTGTGACAATCATGAAAAATCCAAAAAAAACCACCAACAAATATACTAATTGGGACAAGTTCAGACTATTGATAGAAAAGCAAATCAATTTAAACGTAAGACTCAAAACTAAAGAAGATCTAGAGCTACAAGTACGAAATCTAATAGAATAGATTCGGTCAGCCTGCAAAAGAAGCTACACCAGTACAAAAAAGAAGCCAGATTATGAAGTAAATTACTCCTTTGAAATTAGGGACATGATAAAAGAAAGAAGAAAAGCACGAAGAGTATGGCACAGAACCAGAAACGCTGCAGGCAAAAGAAAATTCAATCAAATCAGTAATCAGACGAATCAAAAGATTAAAGAATATAAACGGAATTGCTGCGAAAAATATCTTAGTGAATTAAGCCCGGAAGCAGACAAAGATTATTCACTATGATAAGCAACTCGCAGATTCAAAACGATCAATAGTTAGAGTGCCGTCTATTAGAAATGCAAGAAATGAATGGGTTAGACGCAATGATGAAAAAGTTGAATTATTTGCACAATATTTAGTTAGTGTATTTCAAATGAATGATATCCAATCTACAATGGATACAACACCTGCTTATCAACCCGAAAAAGCTATAAAGATGGTTTCTACTATGGAAGTTGCCATGAAAATTGATAACAACCTCAACCCTAAAAAAGCTCCTGGAATTGATGAAATTTCACCTGAACTGCCACGAAAAACAATCATTATGTTGACATACATATTTAATGCCTGTTTGTGTCTGAAGCATATTTCGGGATGTTTCAAAACGGCACAAATAATTATGCTTAAAAAAGCTGAGAAACCGGCAGAACAAGTCGGGTTATATAGGCCTATCTAGTTGCTAGCTGCCATATCAAAATTGTTTGAAAAACTACTGTTAAAACGTCTTAAACCACTTATAAATATACCAGATTTCCAGTTTGGATTCCGAAATCACCACTCAACACTAGACCAGGTGCATAGAGTGACAGCTGTTATTGAAAATGCGTTTGAAGAAAAAAAAATACTGCCCTGCAATATTCCTTGACGGGTCACAGGCGTTTGACAGGGTATTGCATATGGGACTGATCTACAAGATGAGCAAATTGCTGACGCGGAACTATTGTTAATTATTGGAGTCGTACCTTTCTGAAACAATATTTAGAGTATCACATGAAGGAACATTCTCAACATTTAAATCAATCTCGGCTGGAGTTCCGCAGGGTAGTGTCTTAGGACCACTCCTCTACCTGCTCTACACTGCCGATATCCCATCAACAAAAGAAACAGTACTTGGAACATTTGCTGACGACACAGTCATTATAGTCAAAGATATATCTCTGCCTAAAGCAATAGAAAAACTACAAGTCGCAGTTAACAAAATCCACAAATAGACTAGAGACTGGAAAATACAATTTAACAGCTCGAAATCTGCCCATGTCAACTTTGCATTGCGGCGAAAAGACAGCAATCTAATCATATCACTTGGGGGATGTTCAATCCCTCAAGCAGAGTCAGAAGTCGGAAGATACTCTCAACTAGACCTAAGATCAAAGAGATTGATTTATCAGTCCATAATAAAGTCAATATGGACTGATGTGGTGCAAATATGGGGTTGACATCAAATCTACTTATAATCCAACGATGCCAAAACAAATTTCATTGATTGATTACCAATGCTTATCCCTACGTTACCAACAAAGAACTACACGATGATCTCGAAATCAAATGGACCCACGAAGTTATTCAAGAATTCGCCATAAAACACGAAAGAAGATTACTGAATCACACCAACGTGGAAGCAATACAACTCCTGGACAACAAGCAAGAAATCAGAAGATTGAAGCGAACCAAACCACACGAACTTGAATAAAGTGTTAAAGCTAAGTTTAATTTAATCTTGGGAAATGCATATTGATGTGTTCAACCCGCACTCGCCTTGCTTGGTAATTAATCCAAGTATAAATCAACAATAGTAATAAATTAATTTGTAATTAAGATTATACTAAGCATATCCAATAAAGGATGTTATAAAAAAAAAAAAGATTCTATTACATTTTATTTTTTTTCCGTCATATTCCTATGCAATAGCGGCCCGGTATTAGAGATCGCCCCGGGCGCGGGCCTCTGAACGAGTTAGTCCGCCACTGTTAAAACATGAATTGATTATTAAGAACTTAGTGAGGATAAGAAAATTAGGAGTATGTCGAACTTTAATACTGCATTTTATTTTCAACCGTTTAATAAATAAAAACTCTGCTGTACATATTCACTCCTTATTTGTCTTACTGTTGTCCTTTTCAATTTAATCAGTTTTACAGTTAAGTTAGGTTCTTATTATAACCTTTTCGATATCATGGATATATTGGCGAGGACACCGTGATACCAATCAACGTGGTCCACGTGCCGAAAGGTCTATTTATATTTCACGGAATTTTTTAGGCAACACT
>CM032456.1:141409589-141512089 GCA_019049505.1 Pachyrhynchus sulphureomaculatus
ATATGGTTGTGAAACCTGGAAAGTGAAAAAACCGCAAACAGACAAAATACAAACTTTCGTTAACAAATCTGTGCGTCGAATTCTCCGCATACTTTGGCCGAACACTATTCGTAATGAAGACCATGAAGGCATCTCACATAACAACATGAAATACACCCAGATATAACTACGCAAACGGGGATGGATAGGTCACACGTTGCCAAATCTTATGACAATATAAAAAAAAACTACCCTGACTAAAATTCACAAGAACACAGAAGATGCAGATCCACACGACAAACATGAAGAAGATATATCATCGAAGAACTGATACTATATGGGCGAAGACAAGGCAAAAAAATATCAGCCAATAGAACACGTTGCAGAATCTTCACAGAAGCCCTATGCCCTATGCTTAAGGAATTAACATATACATATATATATATATGTACATATATATATATATATAATATATATATATATATATATATATATATATATATATATATATATATTTAGAAAGTGTTGAAGCACCTACAAACCTTCTAGCCTCCACATAATACGTCGGCTTGAATTACCGAACATAAGAAAATCACTCTTTGACCATGTCATATAAAAATAAATATGAGTATTCCATTATGAAAATAGAAAATAAAACAAGTACGACGTAATTCAAAAAAAATAGGTTAAAAAGAAAAGATATTTTAAAAACGTAGTATTTATGCTACTCAGTATAAGTCACCACTATACGCCAAACACATTTTTGTACTCGACGCGCGTTTCGCTAGTCAATCATCGCTCCTGATGAAGCTAACATGGTTAGCGAAACGCGCGTCGAGGGCAAAAATAAAGTGTTTGGTGTAGTGGTAATATATACTGAGTAGTGTCATTGTGCCAAAGATTTCACATTCCCAATATAATAGTATTTATGGTAGACAGGAAAAAAAATACATTTTTTTAATGGATCCCAGTACTTTTCTGTTTTAAAAATACCGACCTTGAAAAAATCTAATCGTCTCCAACATATGAAACATATTGTATATCGTAATTTTTCGTTAAGTATAGGAATCTTAAGGCATAAATTATATTACTTTATCTTTGGTAAAGAAAATAAAATTAAAAAACTTCTTTGAAAATTACACTAACGACTGTTAAAGTTTTACAAGAACAATAAAAAAGTTAATTATGTAACAGAACCGTTAGACTAAACTAATTTAATGCTGTAAACATCAATATTGTGTGGATTTCGTTAATAATTATTAGATTTATTTCACCTGTAATTTTTTTTTGTAAATATCACTCTTTCCAAAAATTGCGGTACCGATTATAACCCAACTATGTTAATGTAGTATGAAAAATATAGATTTATAAGTTTCTTTGATAACAATAAATCGGCTGATTTAACTCTTAATCCTAAAGTTTTAACCTACACTTTTTGTTATTTTGTTTGTGTTATATTTAACATACCAAATACTTTAGAATAATATTTATAATCGATGAATTTTCTTGTTTACCGAAATTTAATGCTACTTAAAATTAATCCTCTTTCAGTCTACCTACAGCCCGTTTTAATTGGCTGGCCTAAATGTAAAACCGTAACATCAATATTTTGTTGGTTGCTAACGGTATGCTTCGGTCCCCTATAATCCTCTATTTAAGCTTGATATCAAACATAAAGACAACAAATACATCTTGGGGCCAGCACTAGTAATTTTACTGCACAAATTAGGGTAAACGTGATTACTGGATATATTAAAGGGATAGTGTAATATACATCAAGTTAAAAAGAATTTTTTTAAAGCTGACACGCTTGACGAGTATTGATAATGCCATATAATGATATATTCACTGCACTGTAAAATTACCTACTTACCAAAGAACAAATATATATCATACTGAACATAATTGTGAGTTACAAGGAAATTGTATGTCAGATCACATTGCGCCTGAAGCAGGTTTTAACGACTTCGGCGACCACTTCAAATTTTCCGACGGTAATGGATTAGTGTAGTAATACAGAGCTTGTGTGAAAAATTTTGAAATTTTTTGCCGAGTCGTTTTGAAAAAAGGGTATTTAAAATTTCGAAATAAACATAATTTTCTACTTTAATAATGCTCACTGAATTTATTTAAAAGATATTTACATCATATTTATGTGACAATATTGCAACTGTCTATAAGAGTAAACGTGAAAATCATTAATTTGACTTCGTGGTAGAAGTCTGTTGGTGTTCGGGAACCAAAACTATGGTAATTTTAAGATTTTTTTACATTCCTGGTCAAAAATCTGTCAAAACATATTTTAATAATTTTTTCGTATTAAAGTTTTTATAACTTTAGTTCTAGATCATCTAGAAATTTCTTTAAAAAATGATATTGAAGGGTTTAACTTCTAGTTTCATAATCTAATATGAACATATTTTCTCGTCGAGATATAATCTTGCTAATTACGTCAAAATAATAATATGATTTATCTTTAGTACTACATTTAATGGCTTCCCTCTTTCTTGAGATAAAGAAATAGCTACTTCAGATAGTTTTTTGTCACAAATTTTTCTTTCTTAATGTTTTTTAATAAATGACATACTAAATGTGATTTTTCTTTCAGAAGCAGAGTATCACTTACATGTTTTTTTAAATTTTCGAAATTATTTGAGCGGCAGCAAAAATTAGGCTTTCCCTATGTCAATTTCACTATTTCTTTTGTTTCCACTCTAGGTTCTTTATTTAAAAAATTAATATAATCCTGGTTTTCGCGCTAGATCACACAAACTGCATCACATAATTTTTCTTCTTGAGACCTCGTATTTCTGTGCAATGCTTTAAATGTTGAATAATCAGGTCACTCAATGGATTTAATTGTTTCATTTTTTTTTAACAACCTCATAAACTAAGATTTTACAAGAAGAAGCATAATAAACATAATTTTTTTTTTGATTTTCTACATGTTTTTTAAACATTTTGTAGAATTAAGTAATAACGTAGGCAAGGACATTGACAACTATTATGTTATTTTTTTACAACTTTGTATCTAGCCAACCTAAATTTAACTAATAACATTATTGACCTCCCTCAAACTAAAATCTACCATATATCTATCACTTGTACATTTATACATTGTCGAGAAAATTAACTTTAATTTCTGACCTGGAATTTTAAAAAAACTTAAAATTACCGTAATTTTGGTTCCAGAATACCAACAGACTTCTACCACGTCTGAGATTAATGGTTTTCACGTATACTATTATAGACAGTTGCAATAATATCACATAAATATGATGTATCACTGTCTTTATTGGAAATCAAGATAGGCCGAGCCTCTTTCTCACAAATTTGAAAGTATAAAAAATTTCAGATAATGAATGTATACTTATTCTGTCTTAACCTAGGCTCTTATAATAGGAATCCTATACTAACTTAACTTAAAATGTGTTCATATATATATATATATATATATATATATATATATATATATATATATATATATATATATATATATATATAACCTAAATATAAACTAAAAAACTAAACTAAAACTACCTTAGACTAAGACTTACTTAACTTAAACTAGGACGTAACAATGACTTAAATTAGGACTAGTTTAAACTTAACCTAGACTGACAATCTTCTTGTCAGGGCGGGCGAGGGGGTCATCATCTTCGTCCGAGAGCAGCAGGACCGACGGTCTCGGGAATTGGCGGCTGGCGTGAGGTGGGAGTCGGAAAGCGTCCCTGATGTACGGGTTGGGGTGCCGGGACGCCTTCTCCAGGAACTTCTGTTGCGTTTTCCTCATGTGTGCCTTTGCGGTAGGCACACCGAGGTCCCTATGGACCTTGTTCTGCACTGCTTGAAGCTGAGCTCTCCTTGTTTTTTAGAGCTGGCACCAGGTGGGGGAGGCGTATGTGAGGCCTGCCTTTACGATGGTGTTGTAAACCAGAAGCTTGGTCCGTGACAGCAACTTACTGGAGCGATTCAGGACGGGATAGAGTTTGCCCAGTAGTTGCTTCTAAATGTGATGTAAATATCTTTTAAATAAATTAAATGAGCATTATTAATGTGGAAAATTATGGTTATTTCGAAATTTTCCGTTTTTAATTTTTAAATGCACTTTTTTCAAAACGGCGAGGCAAAAATTTTAAAATTGTTCACATGTGCTCTGTATTACTACAATAATCGAGTACCGTCGGAAAATTTGGAATAGTCGCCGAAGTCATTAAAACCTGTTTCAGGTCCACCATGAGATAATTCTTTTACTATAAAACAATTATTAATTTCCTCCATTAAGACCTGATCGTAAGTCGAGAAACTTTGGAACATCAATTTTAATCTCATTTGGCTTTTTATTGTTAATCTACTTTTAAACGTTTTAGTTTAGAAAGCAGCTGATTTTAGCTTAGTTTATTTTGCAGAAAACATCCTTTGAAGGTAAAAGAAGAGCATATAGATTGTTTGTGAATATGTTGTGAGGTGTTTTAAGCGTTGAAAGTTTGAACGGTAGGTCCGAGTTATCTTGTACTGATGCTTAATACTGAACATAAAGTCAACAAATACAACTGAGTGCCAATGCTAAATTCAGTACAGTTTGGTAAATGTAATGACTGTATTAAAGGCCTGATGAAACGTATTCATTTCTGTCGGCTTTCATGCAGTTTTCCAAATGTCAAACTTCGTGTCACTATTTCGATTCCCGCGGTAAAGAGTCCACCAGAGCGTCGGGTAGTTTGTGACAGTAGAAAAACAGTAACCCAGGGGTCAATACGTATATTAACTACTAGCTAATGGTGGCCTATCTTGGGTGCGCCCTGAAAAGTAGAAGCGACGAGGAAAAGAAATAAAACAAGCGATTTAACAAAAGTATAATTAACTGAAGATGAAGGGTGTGGAGTGATGGAGTATACGTGAAAATGACACGTGGAATCTAGCGGAGTTCGTAAGATGGATAGTGGTGCGTACGATGACGTTACCGAAGCGGTGGCATGACGGACGTGAACCGTAGACGGCAGGTGACAGCCCGACCATCGGATAGATTGGAATGCCTTACCTCGGTCGGTACCGTTTTTCAAATGGCGCCATACATTCCCCAGTAAGAAGCCCAGTCGCACCGAAACATCTTTAAATGCCTCCAGATATTCCCCAGCAAGAATACCAGTGACTCCGGAATGGCTTATCTCGGTCGGTCTCGGGACGCGCGGCGTTCCCTTTTCAGCAACACTCGATCTCGTGGTAAAACTTATCGGGTCCACTGGTCGATGCAACGACGGAAAGCTACACGCGCACAGATGAACAAGAGTGCTGATGACGACTGGTCCATTGATTCTGGCGAGTAGCAGTTGATTTCAAGGCGGTGAGCAGCGAGCAGCTTTGCGGTTTGATCAATATGTGGTGGTCATGGTAGTTCGCACTCTCCATGGCTCTACGAAAAGCTCCACTGGACTGTCAGCAAATTGGTTTTAGCTTTTCCCACACCCAATGCCGTGATTATGCACCAGGGTCTTGGTGTGCGGCTAATTACGTTTGAAACGCGATATGCTTATAGAGTGTAGGTATGTCACAGAGACAAGCAGCTAGTCAAAACCGTTCCACTATCTACAGTTGTAAGAGTATGTATATGAGTCGATACGCAGAAACGAGGATACTAGGCTCACGGATCCGCAGTAGAACCTTAGGTGCATGTCAGACAAAAAGGGATCCGCGGTCAGCCCGCCCTATTTATCGTGTGTGTGTGTGTGTATGTGGATCTACGTCTAGTAAGTTGCCCACTAGAGAGAAGCGACCTGCTGGTCAAAACAGGTCCGCAGACAGTCCGCTCTTTCTATGCTGATGTTTGTCAGAGAGACAAAGGCAGTATCTGTCTCTTTCGATTAGTCGGTCAGTCTCTTACCTACAAGCGTATAGCTCTAATAAAAATGATACAAACCAGCATCGCTTGGTCACCTGATTAGCTTGGCTGGTATATTTGACTACAACTTGGCGGTATCTACTCACCTTTCTGACTGTTGGTCTGCTTGGCGGTCTGGAAGATCGGCTGATACTGCCCATTTGAATGTGCTTAACGTTATTTTATAGCCGCGGCGAGGCGAGGCCAAGACATTGTACCGTTAACAACGACTTGGTGTACCATTATGGTGTGACAGGAGACTAAAGAGAAGCTTGATAAACATTATGGTGACTCTGCACCTTCGATTAGAACAGTTTATAAGTGGTTTCAAAATTTTCGGACTGGCCATATGGGCACAAGTGACGCTGAACGTTCTGGACGGCCCGTGGAGGTTACGACTCCAGAAATCATTGATCAAATCCATGATATGGTGATGGATGACAGAAGAGTTAAGGTGCGTGAGATTGCTAGTGCTGTGGGCATCTCGACTGAACGTAAACCAAATGTTTATGCAATATTTTGCATAAACATTTGGACATGAGAAAGCTATCCGCAAGATGGGTGCCGCGATTGCTCACGTTTGACCAAAAACGGAATCGTGTGAAGTGTTGCAAGGATGGTTTGCAGCTGTTCCAGAAGAATCCGGAGGACTTTAAGCGTCGTTTCGTCACTGTGGATGAAACATGGATACATTACTATACTCCTGAGACCAAACAACAATCTAAACAATGGTTTACCAAGGGGGAATCTGCACCAAAAAAGGCGAAGACCGTTCATTCGGCCGGAAAGGTTTTGGCGACTGTCTTTTGGGATTCGCAAGGGATAATCCTCATCGACTATCTGGAAAAGGGTAAAACTATTACAGATGAATATTATTCATCGTTATTGGACCGTTTGAAAACCGAGCTGCAAGAAAAACGCCCGCGATTGGCCCACAAGAAAGTTCTTTTCCATCACGACAACGCACCAGCACACACCTCAGCAGTTGTGGTCGCAAAATTAATGGAAATAGGATTCCAACTCGTTTCACATCCCCCCTATTCTCCAGACTTGGCTCCCTCGGACTACTATTTGTTCCCCAATTTGAAGAAATGGCTGGCGGGACAAAGATTTTATTCAAACGAGGAGGTGATTGCAGACACTAATGGATATTTTGCAGACTTGGATAAATCCTATTATTCGGAAGGGATCAACAAACTAGAACATCGTTGGACAAAGTGTATAAGCCTAAGAGGAGACTATGTCGAAAAATAAAAAAGGTTTACCCCAAACACATAAGTAGTTTTTATTTTTGCACGGACTTTTCAAACCAGCCTCGTACGTACAAAAATATTTTTATTTTTTGACGTAATCTCTACATAGCTCTTCCACGTGCTTTTCAAAGCTTCCAAACTTGTTTGAAAAAATAGATTCCTCAGGGTCTTCAAAATACTGGTTAACTGCAGCTTCAACTTCTTCATTTGATGAAAATTTCTGGCCACCGAGGTATTTTTTTAGGTTTGGAAATAGCTGAAAGTCCGAAAGTGCCAAATCAGGAGAATAACCCGGGTGAGGCAGCAATTCGAAACCACAATGACGAATTTAAGCCATAGACTCAACAGATTTGTGAACGCGAACATTGTCTTGATGGAACAAAACTTTCTTTCTCAGTAATTCATTGGCGTTTCTCTTTAATTTCTTGACGTAAACGACGCAGAATGGTGCAATAGTAAGTCAAGTTTATTGTTTCGCCTTTTGGAAGGTAGTCCACCATAATAATACCTTTAGCAGCCCAAAAAACTGACGCCATCATTTTTCCAGCCGACAGAATTGCGTTCGATTTCTTTAGGGTCGGTTCACCAGATTTTTTCCACTGCTTAGATTGTTGGAATATAGTGATGAACCCAGGTTTCGTCCATTGTCACAAACCTTTTAAGAAAATCTTGCGGATCAGCCTCAAACATCTCCAAACAGTCGCGAGAAATCATGAGTCGAATTCGTTTTTGTTCAACTGAAAGCAATCTGGGGATCCACCTAGCGGTAACCTTAGAAAATTCGAGTTCGCTGGCAATGATGTTTTGTGTTCGTTCATACGAGATGCCTATAGTATCTGCAATCTCCCTGATAGTTAATCCATGGTCTTTCAATATTTCTGATGTTTTCTTCAGTCAATGCTCTCTCGTTCACGTTTATGACGGAGCAGATTCCCCTAGTGTTGTTTTCATATCATCGTCGATCTCCTTTGGTGTTAATCTTTTTTTAAACAGGTACTTGATGACCGCACGTTGTTCAATTTTTTACATTTTTCCAAAAAACGCTGCACTTGGTCTCACTAAACTCGTTCTAACCTAAAAACCACAAATTCTACAGGAAAAAATTTTACACTGTGACAACCAAAGAAAGTATGAACTTATTGAGGGTACTATAATAAAAATATTATAATTATTATAGTAATTTTAATAATTTTTGTAAATAATGGTTAACATTAAAAATATTTATTGGTAACGATGTGTCTATCATTAGTATGTAACAACTATCAACATTAATTTTAAATATAATAGCGACCTTTGCCTACTAACTTTTTTAATTATTCAGTTATGTCTGTCTGTTCCACCTACGTCCCTTTGTCGAAAATTTGTCACCGAAGTTTCAGGATAAGCTCAGACGAAACTTTGTGAATATTTACTAATAAATTTGTAGAAAATTAACAACGATTTCCTATTTATTAATTTAAAAACGGTGATTACGTTTAATAGATATTAACCAAAAATCAAATTGAACAGTTTCTCTTGTGATAGTTGAGAATACAAAGACTAGAATTTATTGTAGTATAAAAGACATGTATTATTACTTGGCACTAAAAACAGTGACCAGAAAATATCCAAAAGTCAAGAAATTTTTATTATATTCGAATATTAAAAATACTCGAAGAATATTTTTAAAAGTTATTGGTCAAAAGTAGGTCAACTGAAAAATTATTAGAAACGCACAAAGAACTCGGAACATTAAATCATTTTAAAACATGCCAATATTGTCGACCCATGAAGACTTTTATAAAAAAGGAAAGGAAATACCGATTTAATTTAATGTAATATATGCAAAAGACTTTGCCTTGAAAGGACCAAAATAGTTTCCCGTCAATTCTGCATACGAAGGGAAGTCTTCCATACCTTTTATACTAGAATTAGGCCTTAGCCTTTGCCTATTATATTCGTATAATATGGCGGAAAATACGTGTCCCTTCTTGTCATGCACATGACACTTTACCATGAAATTTTACGGACTTCGAGCATACAGGGAATTTTACTCAAGTTTGTTTCATGTTCTATGCTATATATGTATTCAAAATTTTAGGGCCATACTTATTGGAAGAAAGTTTTAGTTATATTAAACAGTAATACATAGATGTGCAAACTTAAATTCAATGTATATACACTGTTTTAAAGTAATGGAATATTTACTACTCAGTATATATCACCACTACACCAAACACTTTATTTTTGCACTCGACGCGCGTTTCGCTAACCATGTTAGCTTCATCAGGAGCGATGATTGACTAAAGCTAAACTACCAAATCTACCCTATTTATACTTAGCCTAACCCTTGAATTACTCAAGCGGAACTAATGACATAGGCAAGGCTATCAGTTCCGTTCAAGTAACCAGTAGAGGGGACTATAAGGAATAGGCCCTCTGTCTTTGTTTAAACTACTTTTACATTTTATGATTTCCATACTTTCGTATGCGTTTAACAATCTCCTATCAGATACATTTTTTATTAATCTTAGATTATCTAATGTTACAGTATGATCAGCTTCAAGAGCATGTTCGGCAATGCTAGACTTTTCTGTTCTGTTGTATTTTAAGTGTGCTATATGTTTTTTAAATCGTGTTCTAATTGACCTTTTAGTTTGCCCAACATATTTTTTGTCACAATCATTACAACTAATTTCATAAATTCCACTTTTCTCACAATTAGGAATCTTATCTTTGGGATTTCCTAAGATATTCCTCAGATTGTCTGATGACTTATAGACTAAGGTGAGGCCTACCTTATTAAATACCTTATTGAGTCCCTTGCTATATTTCGGATTATATGGTATGGAGACATACTTGGTGTTATTTTCTTCGCGTGTAAAAAAGGTGGAATTCTGAATATTAAACCTAAACTTATGCCTATTGATTAGCTTATTTACTAAGTCATCGTCATAACCATTAACTCTAGTTATATTTCTAATACGATTCCTTTCTTTATTAAAGTTTACTCTATTCAGAGGAAAAGTGACCAAACGATGAACTAAAAAATGTAATGAGGCTAATTTATGTTGTTTGCAATGAAATGAATCATTAGGAATATATCTATCTGTTACTGTGTCCTTCCTATAGATATCAAATTCTAATCTATTATTATTATTAATAATTAAAATATCTAGAAAAGGCAATTGTCCTTTGTTCTCAACTTCGTAAGTGAATTTAATGGAATCATACCGGCTATTTAATTTGGAAACAAAATCATCAATATTTGCTTTCTTTGTATCAAAAACCGAGAATGATATCAGAGGTTAAAAATTCTTTGAAAAAATGTAAGAACCTTGTCTCCGATTCGCTAAAATTTAAATTAAATGTGAGTAATCCGACCATACCAAAATTGTATTGCTTACCCAAAATTCACAAACCTGGAAAAGCAATGCGACCCATTGTTTCATCGGTCGGATCACTAACATATTTAATATCCAAATGGTTATCAAAAGAACTTGAGAAGTTACCATTAAATACTTTCGCAGTGAAGAATTCGTTAGAATTCATTAATAAAACAAAAAATCTAGTTCTTAATGAAGGTGAAGTCTTAATTTCTTTTGATGTTAGTTCTTTGTTCCCAAGTGTGCCAATTCCACAAACTTTGCAATATCTCGAAGAATTACTTAGAATGAATGACTTTGAAGACGAAATTATTCGTGAATACTTAATATTATCTAAACTCTGTATGGAACAAAATTATTTCCAATATAACAATCAATTTTATGTTCAGAAAGAAGGAACAGCTATGGGTAATTGCTTGTCACCTTTCATAGCTAATTTATTCATGAGTAAGTTTGAAATCGAAGCCAGTCAAGGATTCGAATATTTCCCAAGGGTATGGTATAGGTATGTGGATGATATTTTCGCGATTTTTGATACAAAGAAAGCAAATATTGATGATTTTGTTTCCAAATTAAATAGCCGGTATGATTCCATTAAATTCACTTACGAAGTTGAGAACAAAGGACAATTGCCTTTTCTAGATATTTTAATTATTAATAATAATAATAGATTAGAATTTGATATCTATAGGAAGGACACAGTAATAGATAGATATATTCCTAATGATTCATTTCATTGCAAACAACATAAATTAGCCTCATTACATTTTTTAGTTCATCGTTTGGTCACTTTTCCTCTGAATAGAGTAAACTTTAATAAAGAAAGGAATCGTATTAGAAATATAACTAGAGTTAATGGTTATGACGATGACTTAGTAAATAAGCTAATCAATAGGCATAAGTTTAGGTTTAATATTCAGAATTCCACCTTTTTTACACGCGAAGAAAATAACACCAAGTATGTCTCCATACCATATAATCCGAAATATAGCAAGGGACTCAATAAGGTATTTAATAAGGTAGGCCTCACCTTAGTCTATAAGACATCAGACAATCTGAGGAATATCTTAGGAAATCCCAAATATAAGATTCCTAATTGTGAGAAAAGTGGAATTTATGAAATTAGTTGTAATGATTGTGACAAAAAATATGTTGGGCAAACTAAAAGGTCAATTAGAACACGATTTAAAGAACATTTAGCACACTTAAAATACAACAGAACAGAAAAGTCTAGCATTGCCGAACATGCTCTTGAAGCTGATCATACTGTAACATTAGATAATCTAAGATTAATAAAAAATGTATCTGATAGGAGATTGTTAAACGCATACGAAAGTATGGAAATCATAAAATGTAAAAGTAGTTTAAACAAAGACAGTATATAGTCCCCTCTACTGGTTACTTGACCGGAACTGATAGCCTTGCCTATGTCATTAGTTCCGCTTGAGTAATTCAAGGGTTAGGCTAAGTATAAATAGGGTAGATTTGGTAGTTTAGCTTTAGTCAATCATCGCTCCTGATGAAGCTAACATGGTTAGCGAAACGCGCGTCGAGTGCAAAAATAAAGTGTTTGGTGTAGTGGTGATATATACTGAGTAGTATTATTGTGCCAAAGATTCCACATTCCCAACTTAGTTAATGGAATATTTAAAAAATAAGATTTAGTTAGCAATATTTTTCTTCTTAATTTACTGATTAATGGTATAAATCTGCTTAATTCCTTTGTTATTATATATAAAGTGATAAAAATTATATAATGGGGGGAGAATTTAGACTCAGGTCATGTTGAATTAATTTCAGTTTAATGTTGTTGTTTTTAATACTGTAATCTGAACTCTTCCAGTTCACAGTTGTAAGAATAAACAAATTTCTTGCTAAAAAGAAAAATCTTTAACGATGGTATAAATATGGGTTAGGACGAGATTTAAAAGTT
This sequence comes from Pachyrhynchus sulphureomaculatus, assembly GCA_019049505.1. Classification (NCBI taxonomy): domain Eukaryota; kingdom Metazoa; phylum Arthropoda; class Insecta; order Coleoptera; family Curculionidae; genus Pachyrhynchus; species Pachyrhynchus sulphureomaculatus. The sequence goes on from CM032456.1 coordinate 141,421,998, forward strand.
AGGTCTCACTAACAAAGTATTGAAGATTTAAACTTTCCGTACCGTCTTCAATTTATATTTCTAAAACGCTTTGAGACTGCTTTTTGCTTCAAGTTTTTATAAAACATTGCCTTTGCTAACTATTAACATTTCCGTAGAACTTCGTATTTATGTCCGAGATAATGGCGAAACATCGTCTAGCAGTACTAGCATAACGTCGCTGTAAGATACAACAAATTATATCTCTGGCCAGAGAAAGCCTAAATTTTAAAAGCAAACCCGCCCGCCAGCGGGAGCTTTTAAAATTACAGACTGAAGAGCTGGTATACTTTTCAATTTTAGGGTTTCACCAGCCACAGATACAATTTGTTGTATCTTACAGTGATGTTATGCTAGTACTGCAATGCGAGATTTGTCCTCCTGTTTGGCCATTGTAGCTCGGCTGATAAGCCGTGATTAAACAAAACGAGTAACGAAATTCATCGAGAAATAAGAGAACAGTGGATCACTGCTAAAATACGGACTTTGCTTATGTTTAGTAGTAGATGTAGATTTTTGTTTTCTTTTTAATAGAATATAATAAAGAAAATATTTATTACCATAAACAACGTATAACTTATGGGTAATCTAAAAAAAAAGACAATTGATTAATTATTAATTAAGTTTTCCAATGCCCTATCATGGCTGCGAATTACTCTGAAATTTAATTTATTTGACATACTCTTAAACACCCTGAGATCGTTAATATATTATGTATGTACTAAGTAGCATGTGTGTCCTATATTTAGTATATTTTTCAAATAAATTTAAAAAAAATATGTAATTCTTTTTTTTAAATATATAAAAAATTTTACTCCTGATCTTATGTGGTTCTATGTCAGGTTTAAGACCTATAGATATTTTCTAGACTTTCTCATCTGGGGTTATTTCCGGTAGCGAAATATACAAACAAGGATCACACGAATTTAGTCACATAGAAAACCCTTTAGGATTAAGGTAAAGAAATTCAACCAGAACTAGATTAGTCAAGGTTTAAAGATCTCGCCGATGAGGTGTCAGGAGATCTATATCGAAAATTCTAACTAACTCTACTTGGAATTCGTTTAAGAAGACAGATAATTCAATTCTATATTTCAGTCTAATTAAAGTATGTTATTAATACCCTCCAATAAATTATGTAAGTATTGATGTTTATTATTACTCTTGTCTCTACTGATGAGTGTCATCAAGGAACTATTAATCTCTTAAACATTTTTTAATCATGTTAATAACGATAATAAAATAAAAAGTCGATAAAATTATTCTTTAACACAACAAAAAATCTTTGACATTAGTATATTAATTAAAAAGCACATAAATCATTTTTAAACGACTAGCTTTTTATTTTTTAATACCTATATGCTTTATGAAAAATTATTCAGTTCTTTTATTTTCCTAATAAAATAATCATTTCAGAATTGTTTGGAATGTATTATTTTTAGTAATATGGTAAAAGGAACTAAAGGTAATTGAAATTTATTCCAGTTTATGTCAAGATCACCTATGAATGTGTAGATTCAGTATAGTCGTATGCTTCAAAAAAGTCAATTTACACACTAAAAAACTAGTTCCTGTTATCACATCAAGGAAGTTAATAGAATAAAACTTCCGAATAAGCACTATTATTTTGATGTTCCGCAATTCCAAACTTGATGTCGTGTTCTTGTCAAAGAATCACCCCCTGGTGATATTTTTTTTTAGATGGGAGTGTTCTTTTTTTTGGAAGTTTCTCTTGATGTAATTACAAATTTTGTCCAATGATCAACAATATATCAATAGTTATCAATACCGATATATGCAGAGTTATTGATATATCAATAGATATCGATATGTCCCTAACTATCGACATACCAATAAGTTCAAATTATTGATAGGTAAGTTTCTATTGACTATAGATAAATAAGATCCATTATCGTCCATCCTTAATTGAGAGCGTTTTAATATTTCATACTGAAATAAAAAAATTATAGTTTGAAATAAGAATTACTAACTTTTAACAGTAGAATAAAATAAAATCATACTCTAGATTACTTAATAGCGACTATAAATAGAACTGAAACAAAATAATAAAACCTAAAGATGCCCTACTTGAAATTCAGCACATAAAAATTGATCTAATTTAAAAATAATAAAGCTAGATTTTAAACCTTGCCAATGTCTGAAAGTTATTAAGTCATTTTCGTCATTATCTTTGTACTTTGTAATTTACTTAATTACAAACCATAAACTCAATTACCTTTCCTCTTGCTATAATTTATATGTATAAAAGTAGTTATTTTCATAATAAAAAGGGCCTTATTTAAATATTAAATGTAATCACATATAGCGATAAAACCAGTAAAATCTGTCATAGAGTCAACAAAAATTGATATACACAATTAATGGCTCTTTGAAACGCAATCTTTTTTATAGAAAGTACTTGAAAATGTATCTATAATATACATCGAGAAAGATTTTGTTTTGACGTAAATGGCAGACTTACTTTTTATTTATTTTTTATTTATTTAACTGAAAATATTTGTCTTAAAATTAGAAACTTAAGAAAAATTAAAATTTGATTTTTACCACAACTTATTAGAAAACTGTGGGTATCAACAAATTTTATATGGCAAAACTGTAATAATAATTTTACGGTTACCGATGGCGTAAAATTCCTGTAAAGTATCACTAAAATTACTCGAAGCTTAAAACTCAAAAATAAAGTAATTTTTACATTTTATGAGTGTACTCTCAATTATATTCAATTTTTAAATCTTTTTCCTGGTAAAATTTGTAACTGGTTAGGAGTTACATGTAGTACAGATATTGACAAGGGAAGCATTTTAATCATTTTTTCGCTCTGTAAAAGAGTTTGTCAGTCATGATGTTCTAGGCTCCTTCGAAATAATTAGAAAAATCAAATATTCGAGAATCGTACCTCCAAACTTTCATATCGTAATATGAGTGAGAGACATGTGTATAAGTTCTTTTAGGTAAATTTACCTAAAAAGGGGATAAATTTAATCATATAGTCACCTTTATCTCATAGTAATAACCCATTGTAATGATCACACTCAAATTGCTAGGAAAATGAAACGGATTAAAGATTTGCTAAAATTACCTGTAATGTGCCAATAGTATACCGTTTTCTCCCATTTTTGGTCATTTACTGGTAAAATTTGAAGTCTAGCAGAAATTTTATAACTTAAATTACACCTAATTCATTAGAGGAAATAATGTTTCTTTATACAGACCCTTATTACCCTAGAACAGAAACTGAAACTTTTAATTTGTAAGGAATTGGTTTTCAAAGAAAATGATTTTGACCCAGAAGTTGGTAAGTAAGCGAAACATAGAAACTGCCATTATATTCATGTTAACTTTTAACAAAAGGAATATTTTGACAAGTAGCATTCAACCCGTCAAATTTTAAAGTTCAAAAAGACTTTTAAATTACATGTTAAAATTAATTGAGGAATTTTTAATAAAGAACTATACCACAGTCACAGTTACAAACAAAACGGCTCAGAGTATCACGTATATGGTTGTATTAATCATTGACAAGGAAACAGCAATAATTAATAGGTACCAATAAGTACATATTTCGGCCATTATTTATTGTTTTTTTATAGTTATATCACGATTTTGTCGAATCTTGACTCGCCGTCCGAGTCTGGTCGGGTAATAAGACCACTATTCGTTGCGCTTCAATACACTTCTTTGCCGAAAATTCCTCTATAAGTAGGTTGTTTGTAATTGAGCGGCCTTTAATAGAGGGCAGATACGCTATGTAAAACTGGATTGACATCAGTTAGTGATAGAACATATTTATATTGTTCTCATATTACGCGAATTTGGTTTTAGAAATACTTAATTTTACCATCCTTCTAATAATCCTAGATCGACTGACGAGCCATGAGGTCATAAAACACCCGCCGCCGTGTTCTTTGATGGTTCAACAGATGACAGATGACAGAACAACAAACCGTAGCAAAAATATAGACGTTGTTTATTCTTGGTGACTCTTAATAAATTTTAAATTATTTCTCTTTATTGTCTTTAAAATTGAGAAGGAACTTACAAAATATGCACAATTAATGGCTCCTTCAAACACATTCTTTTTTCTTTGATTGTGTTACCGATACTTGTTGGAAATTCATAATAAAATTATATAAAAACAACACTATGTTTTAAATTTCCAATTTATTTAAAATGACTTGACAATTGTTTTACCATACAATGGCTTCTTGTGTTGTATGGTGAAACAATTGTCAAGTCATTTTAAATAAATTGGAAATTTAAAACGTAGTGTTGTTTTTATATAACAATCTTTTTTATAGCAAACCCTTGAAAATGTATTTATAATATATACCGAGAAAGATTTTGTTTCGACGTAAATGGTGGACTTATTTTTATTTATTTTTAATTTATTTAAGTAATAATATTTGTCTTAAAATTAAAAGTGTAAAAAAAAATAAAATTTGATTTTTACCATAACTTATTGGACTGTGGGTATCATCAAATTTTATATGGCAAAACCGTATACTAACCACTTAGAAATATCCATAATTTTCAGTATTTTATACACTTTGGGGATCACATCTAGGATTTTTAAGGTGATATTTTTACGGTTACCAATAGTGTTAAAATTCCTCTAAAGTATGGATAAAATTACTAGAAGCTTAAGACTTAAAAATAAAGGAATTTTACATTTTACGAGTGTATTCTCAGTTGTATTTATTTTCGAATTCAATTTTGAAATATTTTATATATATATATATATATATATATATATATATATATATATATATATATATATATATATAATAGTATGGGTGATGTATATAAGCTCTTTTAGGGAAATTCACCTACAAAAAGGGGACAAATTTAATCATATAGTCACCTTCATCTCATAGTGAAAACCTATTGTAATAAATTTTCTGATTACCTTTAAATTTCTACGAAAACGAAACAGATTAAAGAATTAATAAATTACCTGTAATGTGCCAATAGTTTACCGTTTTTTTCTCATTTTTAGTCATTTCCTGGTTATATTTGAAGCCTACCAGAAATTTTAAAGTTGAAATCACACCCAGTTCACTAGAGGAAATAAAGTTTACTTATATGGACCCTTATTACCCTAGAACAGAAACTAGAACTTTTAGTTTGTAAGGAATTCGTTTCCAAAAAAAAATGATTTTGACCCAGAAGTTAGTAAGTAAGCGAAACATAGAAACTGCTATTATATTTATGTTAACTTTTAACAAAGGGAATATTTTCACATGTAGCATTCAACCCGTCCAATTTTAAAGTTGAGCTATTGTTGGTAGGAAAATAAAAATTTTATCTCTGACTGCTGTTAATACAATATTAAAAAGCATATTAACCCTTTTCTAAAGACTGTTTAATTACGTGTTACAAATTAATTGAGGAATTTTCAATAAAGAACTATGTCACACTCACAATTACAAACATAATCGCTCAGAGTGTCAGGTATATAGTCGTATTAATCATCAATCAGAAAATAGCAATAATTAATAGGTATCAATAAGTGCAAACTTCGGCATGTATATTATTGTTCTTTTGTAGGTGTATCATGATTTTGCCGAATCTTGACTCCTCGTCCGAGACTGGTCGGATAATAACACCCTATTGGTTGGGCTACAATAGACATCTTTGCCGAAAATTTCTCTATAAGTAGGTTGCTTGTTATTGAGCGACCTTTGACAAAGGACAGCTATGCTATGTAAAACTGGATTGACATCCGTTAGTGATAGAGCTTATTTATATTGTTGTCAAATTACCCGAGTTTGGTTTTAAAAACACTGTATTTTACCATCCTCTCTAACAATCCTGGCTCGACTAACGAGCCGTAATGTCACAAAACGCCCACCCCGTTATTCTTTGATGGTTCAACAGATGACAAAGTAACTATAGTTGCAGAAATATAGACCTTAGTGATTACTAATAAATTTTAAATTATTTCCCTTTATTGTTTTTAAAATTGAGAAGAAACTTACAAAATATAAGTAATATTTCTTATTCCACTTTAATGTGTTGTGTTACCTCATCTGCTTTTCCATCCTTCTGTAGTTGTATAGCATGACTAACTTCTTTCTCTTCTTGTCAGTTTCTGGTCCTATCTCATTATTCCTGTTTATCTGTTTTCTGATCTATGTCCATTGAAAAGTCGTTTTATGTATTGCTCCCATGTCATTATTTTGTTCTTAATATCCAGTATAATTTCGTTACTTCCAATTCTCAGAATTGTTCCTTGTTTTTTCTCATTTTTCTTCCCATTTCCTTCACTGTCTTATGCAGGTTGAATGTGTCACGTTTGCAAACACCTGACCATAATTGTGAAATGAAGTTTTTATTGTGAATGCAACGGAACTAATATGTGTGATAATGTCTATAAATATATAAATTCTAATTTTTGGCGCGATTCTATCGATAAATTCAACATCCTTCGTTTTTAAATAATGTGGCTGATGACTAAAAAGTACAATTTTATTCATGGACTAAAAACATGACTCTTTTTTCAGAGGCGGTCCTTTCTTTTGAAAAATGTTAGATATCCTGAAATTATCTTACCGTGACGTACTATATTGAACGCAAATTAAAATATATGATTTATTAAAATAAAACAAAACTTGTTACAAACATCCTTTAACAAATTCCTATGAGAAAAAGTAGTTTAGAAAAGGTAATTAGAAACCGATAAACTCATGAAATTCATTACCGAAATCATATATGTACATATATATATATATATATATATATATATATATATATATATATATATATATATATATATATATATATATATATTCATAAAGCGTATTTTGATGAAGCTAGATACCAAAAAGGCTTCTGGCGCTGACGGAATACCTGCCATAGTTCTCAAGAACTGTGCAAGGGAACTAACACCAGTTTTCTGTAGACTTTTCAACCTATCCTACAGAAAGGGAATATTTCCTTCCTGCTGGAAATGTGCCACAGTTCAGCCGATACCTAAAAAAGGCAAGAAGACCTTGGCAAATAACTACCGACCAATCGCACTACTCTCAATAATATCGAAAGTCATGGAAAAGGCTATCAATCAGCATCTTCTAAAATATCTTGAAGGATTCAACATTATTAGTGATCACCAATATGGCTTTCGTAAAAATAGATCAACAGGAGATCTTCTGACTTATGTAACACATGTTTGGAACAACGCAATTGAACACTTTGGAGAATCTCGAGCGGTTGCTCTTGACATATTCAAGGCATTTGACCGTGTTTGGCACGATGGGCTGTTGGCTAAGTTACGTTCTTATGGTATGTCTGAAAAGTTCTGTTTGTGGCTCTCATGTTTCCTCAGAGAGCGTTCTTTACGAGTGGCAGTCGACGGATTTCTTTCTAACACCTTCACTATCAACGCCGGTGTGCCCCAAGGTTCCATACTATCTCCTACTCTCTTCCTTATTTATATTAATGATCTGCTGGAAAAGACCGAGAATCCAATCTACAGCTTTGCAGATGATAGTACACTTATCTCTTCATTCACTTTGAATGCTCGGACATCGACTATTCAGACGAATATCCGCAGACAGCAGGAAGTCATTCAACTTAACAAAGACCTGAAAGAAATTCTATCTTGGGGTGACAGTAACCAAGTGGAGTTTAACGCTACAAAAACCCAGGGGGCAGTTTTTTCTAAAAAAGTTAACGTTACAGAACCCGACATAGTTATGTCGGGGCACTCCATCCCTCTAACATCGTCACTCAATCTGTTAGGCGTTAATTTGGGAGCAAATATGTCCTGGCATGAACATGTTGCAGGCATAGCAAGGAGAGCTTCTCAAAAGTTGGGAATATTGTTTCGAACCAGAAAGCTTTACACTCCACAACAACTGTTAATTCTTTACTAAGCTCAAGTTCGACCAACTATGGAATACTGCTCCCATGTTTGGAGCTCCGCTCCCAAATATACACTGCATTTGTTGGATTCTATCCAGAGAAGAGCTGTTCGTCTAATTGGACACCCGGAACTGACCGACGGCCTTGATTCGCTGGAACATCGAAGAACGGTTGGCGACTTGAGCCTATTCTACAAGTACTTTCATGGAAAGTGTTCGAAGGATGTGGCCCGCTTAATTCCTCCCAGAGCGGTGCATGTTAGGAGGTTCAGCTTGTTACTCCTCGTACAACGCTTTTCAAGCAGTCTTTTATATGGAGAACATCATACCTTTGGAATAGTTTGCCCAGGACTGTGTTTCCCATCGAGTACAATCTACAGCGATTCAAGAACAACGTGAATCGCTTTCTCCGCACACGTGTCGCTCCTGTAGCGCTTTAGGGACTTCCCTGTAGCACGTGTGCTAGACCCATAAAAAAAAAATATATATATATATATATATATATATATATATATATATATATATATATATATATATATATATATAATGAAAACTCAACATGGGCAGAAAGCACTGTGTAAAATTGTACGAGCTTGAAAAATAAAAATAAAATTTTCTAGGCCTGTTTCTTACTCAAATTTAATTATTTTAAACGCTAGAGGTATCGACGAAATGCACTATGACCGCAGTATTAGAAAGGGTTCTCTTCTCATTCTCCGACTTCTACATGGAAACTTTTTCTTATGATGATTATTCCATGTCATAATGTTTTTCTTATAAAATCTAGAAATTTTTTGTATTTATTAATGGTTTTTATTTCATTACACTTCATTGTATATTGGGCGGCACTACTAAAATTGTATACTTTTGAGAAGGATAAATTAAATTTTCCATATCTGTTTCTTCAGGCAGTTTCATTATTTTAATATTGTAGTCTTCGATGTAGTGTCTCATACTCGGAAAAATGTACTATCAGTTTGCAAAAGTTTGAAAAAAAACAGTTTAACGCGGGTTTTAATATTTATTTATTTTTATTATTTTATTAATTTTAATACTTTGGTATAATATAATTATATATAATTATTAAAAGCTAAAATTTCTCTTTCATGTATATATGCATCGTTTAGAGTATTTTCCTATGTTTGAAAACGCCTATGTTTGCAAATAATATTTTTTTAACGTTAATAAGAAAATAAGATAACCAAATTTACTGTCTATGGATTGATTCATTTAATTTTTAATTGACACATTGTGTTCTCAGATTGATAATAAATTTGACTCAAAAATTTAATATCGCTGTACCACCGTGAGAGTTAATCACATATAATAGCTATAACAATAGGTAATAAGTAGAAATTTTAATGGAAGACTAAAACTTACTAACGACTTTCGTTCGTTAACCCACTATATATATTTTTCTATATTTTTCTGTTAAAATCTAAATGTTTTTACTCAAGGTTACGATGTGTATGAAGTGTGATTTATTAGGTAATATTATTAGGCATTTAAATTACAATCCATTAGGTATACTTACCATAGTAGGTATTACAAGCGTATTTACTACCAAAATGTCAAACCAGCTTCACAAGAAAGGAACTTTTTAAAATTATCATTTAATAATCAATTAAGTTCTTCTACATATTAAGTTACGAATGGTAAAAACCTCCTGAAATTATGATAATATTTACTTAACAATAGCACCCTCAATTTTATTGCTAGTTTTGTTGACAATAAATTATACATGACATATAATATAACGGACATCCCAATTATACTTACCGCTAAAATGTCAAACTACTTTTCAAAGAATAAAATAAGGAAAAAACTTACTGACATTTATCGTTTACTAGGCCATTACATTCTTCTATATTTTAATTTACAAACAATAGATATATTAACAACGAATTTTATTACTATTCTTCTCTAAAATGGAGGGCTCTAATTCCAATTATATATTTTCTTGAATAAAATAAAGCTGGGATTACAACTGTAATAAATACAGTCATAAAAAAATATATTTATAGCCCATAAAATTTATGAGGCTATAGGTTAGAATAAAAATTACTGCGTTTAAAACTTATATTGGGAAAGCAAGTTCAAACGAAAATTTTTTGTTGATACTAACATATTTTATGAATATTCCCAAATATTTATATAATACAACTGCTATAAGAATAAAGATGCTAATTTTATATACTCTGAAAACATAAAACTTATAACGTTTTATATTTTCTCTCCATTCTAGGTTTAACTATAGAAATAAGAGTATTTAAACTTAACAAACATTTATTTTGTTTCTTTTAACTTAAGAAAAATTGAGTAATGATAGTCATGGTACTATTTCTTTTCTAGATGTATTGGTACAAAGAAAAACGATAACGGCACCTTGAAACATTCGGGTTATAGAAAGCCAACTCACATCCATAGATGTCTTATAACAAATGCACATCGTTATTCTTTTGAAAAACCATCTGTTATTAACTCACTAGTATATAGAGTTTTATTACTATGACCCAATTGTTGATAGAAAGCAAAATCACTTCCTTAGATATGCTAATTCATATTAGCATCCTTCTCAAGAACTATCTGTTATTAACTCAGATGTATCAATACGTGACAAAACATTTTATTTCATCACCAGTGCCTTAAAAAGAAATGGATATTAAACATTCGTTTCACTGCTTTAAAAACTCTGCTACCAAATAAGATAGTCACAAGGATCTACTAATAGAGAGTGCAGTTTTTACCTTAGTTACATGGTACTACAGACATAATAGCGATATTATCTAGAAGATCCAACATTTGCAAAATCTTCAACACATGTTAGAAAATTGGACAATTCTCGGGATCACCAAAAGTCGTTTACAAACAGGAAGTGTTTATAATATCATTATCGTACTTATTTTTTTATCGTTTTATTTTTTAAAGTAAGGAAGAAAAAATGCTTTTTCTAACTTGGCTATGTACACTTGACAGTAGCGCAAATTGACAACGGCATTTGCTGCTGCTGCTGAACTAACCTGTATCAAGTATAAAATGGTTTTTTGGAAAGCAAGAAACGTGATATATGCGACACATTTGTTAAAAGTCTTCATAATAAAAAAGCCACCATAGCGGGAATTTACAAGACTTTATGGAAAGCCAACAGAAATCTATAGCTTAGAGATATTTCCAAAATGAGACAGCATATCTGAAACAACGTTTAAATGAAAAGAACTATGAAAATGAAGAATTGGAAATTCTTGTACATATGCAGGGTAGCTCATTGTTACAAAAACTAGACAGAAGCAAATACTTACAAATTTTTTGATTTAAAAAAATCTAGAACGTTCTACAACATATGCTGTTAAAAATAATGGTAGAACGTACAAAAATATTCATAATATCACATATAAAGTTCAGGAGATTCACACGGTCAGCGTAAATCCGCCGTTAGGTTCTTCTGACCATAAACTACTTTCGACATTGAGTATGCTACCAATCAGAGACAGAGAGGCGCCTAAACCGCTCAAGATTTGGCACTACAAATCTGCTAAATGGGAAGACCTCATGGAATATTTTCGAACTTTCCCTTGGTTAAACGTTTGTTTTCGATCCGACGACCCATCTGACTACGCCAGGGAGGTTTCCGATGTTATTTTGGCCGGTATGGAGGCTTACATCCCTTTTTCGAAGAAATGCCCTTCCAACGACAATCCTTAGTTTGACCGAAAATGCAAAGAAGCTGTTGCTTCTAAACATCTTGCCTACCGACAATGGCGTGAAAATCCTAACACCATAAACCGTAATACCTTTGTTCGTGCCAGGAACAGATGCAAAGAAATTATCGACGAAACCAAGAAGGCACACAATCAACGAATTATAAACAAACTTCTCGCTTGTCCCAACAATTCCAGGTCCTTTTGGTCAGTCGCTAAGGCAGTCAGTCAAAATTTCACCAAACCCACCATACCACCACTCACATGGCCAGATAATTCTATTGCAATGACACCTGTTGAGAAAGCGAACTTGTTGGCTGAACTCTTTGCTTCACATTCCACTGTCGATTTCCAAGGAAAAACACCACCTACTATTCCTATAGTGCAGTCAAAGATGCCCGATATTGTCTTCAGACAGCGTATCATAAAACGTATTTTAATGAAGCTAGACACCAAAAAAGCTTCTGGCGCTGACGGAATACCTGCCATAGTTCTCAAAAACTGTGCGAGGGAACTAACACCAGTTTTCTGTAGACTTTTCAACATATCCTACAGAAAGGGAATATTTCCTTCCTGCTGGAAATGTGCCACAGTTCAGCCGATACCTAAAAAGGCAAGAAGACCTTACCAAATAACTACCGACTAATCGCACTGGTTTTAATAATATCGAAAGTCATGGAAAAGGCTATCAATCAGCATCTTCTAAAATATCTTGAAGGATTCAACATTATTAGCGATCATCAATATGGCTTTCGTAAAAATAGATCAACAGGAGATCTTCTGACTTATGTAACACACGTTTGGAACAACGCAATTGAACACTTTGGAGAATCTCGAGCGGTTGCTCTTCACATATCCAAGGCATTCGACCGTGTTTGGCACGATGGGCTGTTGGCTAAGCTACGCTCTTATGATATGTCTGAAAAGTTCTGTTTGTGGCTCTCATGTTTCCTCAGAGAGCGTTCTTTGCGAGTGGCAGTCGACGGATTTCTTTCTAACACCTTCACTATCAACGCCGGTGTACCTCAAGGCTCCATACTGTCTCCTACTCTTTTTCTCATTTACATTAACGATCTGCTGGAAAAGACCGAGAATCCAATCTACAGCTTTGCAGATGACAGTACGCTTATCCCTTCATTCACTTTGAACGCTCGAACATCGGCTACTCAGACGAATATCCGCAGACAGCAGGAAGTCATTCAACTTAACAAAGACCTGGAAGAAATTTTATCTTGGGGTGACAGTAACCAAGTGGAATTTAACGCTACAAAAACCCAGGCGGCAGTTTTTTTCTAAAAAAGTTAACCGTTGCTGAACCCGACATAGTTATGTCGGGGCACTCCATTCCTCTAACATCGTCACTCAATTTGTTGGGCGTTAATTTGAGAGCAAATATGTCCTGGCATGAATATGTTGCAGGCATGGCAAGGACAGCTTCTCAAAAGTTGGGAATATTATTTCGAACCAGAAAGCTTTACACTCCACAACAACTGTTGATTCTCTACAAAGCTCAAATCGACCAACTATGAAATACTGCTCCCATGTTTGGGGCTCCGCTCCCAAACATACACTGCATTTGTTGGATTCTATTCAGAGAAGAGCTGTTCGTCTGATTGGAGACCCGGAACCGACCGGCGGCCTTGATTAGCTAGTACATCGAAGAGCGGTTGGCGACTTGAGCCTATTCTACAAGTATTTTCATGGAAAGTGTTCAAAGGATGTGGCCCGCTTAATTCCTCCCAGAGCGGTGCATGTTAGAAGTACACGTCACGCTAATACTTCACATCCGTATGAGGTTCAGCTTGTTACTCCTCGTACAACGCTTTTCAAGCAGTCTCTTATATGGAGAACATCATCCCTTTGGAATAATTTGCCCAGGACTGTGTTTCCCACCGAGTACAATTTACAGCGATTCAAGAACAACGTGAATCGCTTTTTCCCCACACGTGTCGCTCCTGTAGCGCTTTAGGGACTTCTTCCCTGCAGCACGTGTGCTAGACCCATAAAAAAACAAAGTGCAACATTTAACCCAGGAAATCAACCAATTATGATTTTTGTCAAAAGAAATTGCAAATTATGGAATAGCCAAAGTTCCTTATAGCCGAAATGTTTACTTTTAAGCCAATAGAATTCTTCTAGCGACAAGAGAAATAGAACGTTTATGTATTAACAGATTTAGAAAATTACAGTTACCACCAAATACTCGTAGTTCGAATCTAACTGTCTTGGACATCTTTCTATAGGACCATTTCAAAGATAAATCGAAGGATGAATTTAACCTTGAATCGTTTAAGCAAGAAAACTATAGAAGAAGTTGCAATTTTAAATGACTAAGACCAATGAATTATTTTGGCGGTCGTAGAAAGACAAAAATACCAGTTATAATTGTCCTTTTTTTAATAAGTTAATTTTATCATGCCTAATTCGTCATCTTAAGTTAGGATATAATATTTTACGTCTATTTTATATTTATTATGGCAAACCAAATGAAAACGTCATTAAATCTACAATTTTAAAAGAGGTTAAATGAAACATTGTTTAAATTGATGGTTAAAATTGACGATAAAAAGCAGATGAAAATTGCTTATTAATACATTTTTTATGTTTTCTATAAGTTAGTTTACAAAAATAAGAAATTATATAGCATTATTACTTTTTGTTCTTTAATGAGGATCTCTTATTGGCGCAATTTAAAAAAGAATCATTATTTGAGAATTTTTTACAAAGTAAATATTTTATTGATATAAATTTACATTAGATTGTAAAAAATTCACATATTTTTGGAAGCATAGAATAGTAGTCGGTATTGTGTAGCCAATGCAAATAACAAAGTGTTGTGCCGGCGAGTAAGCCGACACCCACCAAGGCGGGAGAGTCACAGCAACACATGAGTTGCATCACAAGAATCAAAGAGCACGCCATGCGTTGCTATAATGAAATTACAAAACCTGACAAACAAATCACTGACAAGAGAATCACTCGCTGCCTGGACCCACCACCATCAGTAACAAGCGCAACCGACGTAGATGCGAGACAAACACAACCACCAAAGCCAGGCCAAGCCGCGTATGTTTTGCAAGGACGACATGTAACTACCAAGGCTGGCAAACCAAGACAGCGGTTAAAGTGGGCAGATGAAATGAACAGGACAGTGATCCGCTGTTACTACACCGCCACCAAACTCGAAATTATAACATCGGGCTACAGACTGGCACTGCACAGACTTTACTTGACCGAATATCCACGTCTGCAATTACTTGTTTCAGAACAGAGAGTAATAGACCAAAAAAGAGTTATTACCAAGAACAATCGCCTAACACCTTTCGAATTGCAAACTATCAAAGATATAGTAGCTGTTGAACTGAACATAGACCAACCAAACAATAGAAACAATAAAGCAGCTACACACACACAACCACCCAGTCGAACAGAACAAGACCTCACCACCCAGGAGGAGCATAATTGAAAATAATATTACAAGGCAAATAGCGAGTTCTGTGGAAACACCATATCACTCGCCACCCTCAACAGCATCTACACAACATCACCCCGAATCACCTCTCATACAAACATTCAAAACCAAAATGGAGTCACATCTAGCTCGATGGTCAGGCACCGACCCCACAACAAGAAATCACATCCCTCGTTTAATCTTCAAACAGAGCACGCAACCAATCCTCAACACAATAAACAAGCACATAATACCCCAGTACATAACAGACTTAAGCACAATCGAAGACATTCACACAATAATATACGCAGCAGCAATCACCACCCTAACACAAAATAATCAAAAACTCCCACAACGACAAAGAAACCCCAACAGCACAAAACCAAAATTCAAATGGCAAATAAGAATAGAAAACAAAATCAACAACATCAGGAGAGATCTAGGACACCTTACCCAGTTTTATAAACGGAAACGCGTCCAAACGTGTTACACAGGGTGTAGACAAGATCAAATCCAAGTCTCCTAACAGAACACTGCCAGAAATCCTTGATACCTTGAAACAAAAACTATCCGTATATGCCGCAAGACTCCGTAGATACAAAGAATCAAACGAGAGGAAAGACACCAACAATCTCTTCCGAAGAAGCGAAAAACAGTTCTACCGGAAAACTACGTACAACAAACAGATAGCAGTGACTGAAACACCAAACAAACAAGAACTCACAGATTATTGGAAAAGTATCTGGTCAGAACCCAAACTACACAATAATAACACCCCCTGGACCAAAGCCGAAGAAGACAAACATAAACATGTGACAGAACAAGAAAATTCCACATTAACTACACAAGAAATTACAGAAACAATTAAACACACACATAACTGGAAATGCCCTGGAATAGACAATATACAAAACTTCTGGTACAGTTTACCGCCACACACGAAGCACTCATACACCAAATCAACAAAGCCATTCTACAACCACACACATTTCCCCACTTTCCTTACACAAGGAATAACATATGTTAAACCTTAAAGCTCAGACACCACAAACCCGTCAAACTACCGACCTATCACCTGTCTCCCAACCCTTTACAAGATCATCACAGCCACAATTTCAAAGAAAATAGAACAACACCTAATAGACCACAATATTCTCACAGAAGAGTAGAAGGGATGCAGGAAAAATAGTCGAGGATGCAAAGAGCAGCTGATCATAGATAGCGTGATTATGGCACAAACCAGAAAAGAACACAGAAACCTTCACATCTGTTACATAGACTATAAAAATGCCTTCGACTCCATACCCCACAGCTGGTTACTCAGAGCCCTAGAAATCTACAAAATCGACCAAAAACCTCAGGCAATTTCCGCGCAAATTATGAAAACATGGAAAACCAAGATACGCCGGGAAACACAAGCCGAGCACATCCTAACAGAAGAGCGGTACATCAGACAAGGTATATTTCAGGAAGACTCGCTCAGCGCTCTATGGTTTTGCCTCTATCTCAATCCACTCTCAAATACACTAAACAGAACAGAGCATGGCTTCAACATCAGACATCAAAAAAAATCAACAAAAATAAACCACCTCCTATATATGGATGACATAAAACTCTACGCTGCCATAAAAACACAGCTGAAAGAACTCCTCAAAATCACAGAAATATTCATGTTACATATCAATATGGAATTTGGTATCAGTAAATGCAAAGTGCTCCACATTAACAAAGGCCAATGGAAGGGCCATCATGAAACAAAAACCATCAACAATGAAACACTCGATAACATGTTCGACAAAGAAACATACAAATATCTAGGCTTCCAACAAAGCACCAAACTCAATCATACTCACATCAGAACAGAGCTCAGAACCGAATTCAAAAACAGACTGACAAAACTTTTACAAACAAAACTCAACTCAAGAATCTCACTAAAGCCATCAACATGTTCGCTATACCTATACTCACATATTCATTTCGTATCATCAAATGGTCACAAACAGACATAGAAAACATTCACATTCGTATACGTTCTCAATTCACCAAATACAGGAAATTACACCCCAACGCATGCAAAGAAAGACTTACCATCGAGAGGAAGGCAGGAGGAAGAGGAATCATAGACATCAGATCACTACACACAAAACAAACACAAGCACTTAGGAAATTCTTCCACGGCAAGCAAACCAGCCTCCACACAGCGACAGTGAAAGCAGACAAAAACTACACACCTCTCGACTTATCCCGGGCAGACCACTCAGCAGATACATACAGTCACACCCAATTACAACAGGAAAAGATGAAAACGTGGTCAGAGAAAACACTCCACGGAAAACACAGATACCACATAGAAAAAGACCACGTAAATAAAAAACAATCATACACCTGGTTACAGGATGGGCAGCTCTTCCCTAAAACAGAAGGCTTCTTACTTGCCATCCAGGATAAAGTCATATTAACCAGAAACTACCAAAAGCATATCCCAACCATTACAGAAGACAGATGCAGGAAATGCCACCAGCAGAAAAAAAACGATCGAACACATAACAAGCGGATGTAAAATATTAGCCAGAACGGAATACACAGCCAGACATGACTCAGCGGCAAAACTAGTTCCCCAAGCGCTAGCCACAACATACAAGCTCATAGAAAACACAGATCCCTACAACAAATACACACCAACATCCGTGCTTGAAAATAAGGATTACAAACTCTACTGGAATATCAGTATCCATACAGATAAAACAGTCTCCGCCAATAGACCTGATATTACTTTTCAGTGCAAAAAAGAAAAAGTCACCTATCTAATTGACATAGCTGTCCCCAACGACACAAACATCCAAACGAAATACACAGAAAAAATTTCCAAATACACAGACCTTGCAACGGAAATAAAAAGGCTATGGAAACAAGAAAAAGTCATCATTTTCCCCCTCATTATATCAGCCACAGGCCTTACACCAATAACATTCACACCACACTTAGTACAATTGGGACTCAACACAAACATACACAAAAACATTCAGAAGTCAGTGATTTTGAAAATCTGTAACATTGTCGGTCATTCCTTAATACACAATGGTAATAGCGTTTGTGCTGACTTGGCTTGGGCCCGTCAGTCAAACATGGAACCACATTGACCAAATGTGAGAAAGAAGAACTTTTTTGTATAATAATAATAATAGTAAAAGAATTAAAACTTTCAAAAGAAATATTAGCTTTCTATAATGAATTAACAAAAAAAAAGAACGATAATAAATGCATTTTAAATACCCAGAGAAAAATTAAAAATATTTTTATGAGACAAACATAATGCCAAAATCTGAAATTCTGAATATACACCGTCTTAATCCTGAAGAGAGTATTTTTTCTGAAAATCTAAAGTTGGCAGAAGTAATTCCAGGATATTAACTTACTAATTAGTATTTCTAAATTTTTTAAATCAAAATTAAAAATCAGTTTTTTTATAAATTAAATTTCGATTTTAAAATGGCAACATCATTCTACTGTGTCAAAAATTTCCAAATCGATTTCCTCTGATTTTCAAATGAAAATTTTTGATACCATTATAAACAAATTTTTCGTTCTTGGTTTATTCATATACTTTTTGTGAGTGGTTGATGTAGCCATCGCAAGTAATAAAATTTCGCTTGTAGAATTAAGTCAGCAAGAAATCTTAAGAATATTCAGTATTGTATTTAGCAAATTCACAGCAGTTTGAAACTGTACAGGTAAACGGTAAGAGCAGCAGTAGTAAAGTGGTAAAATAAGGTGTTCCACAAAGACCCATACTTTTGCTATTATTAATTTTAGTATTTTTATTTTTTATTATATTTATGATCACATAATTGTTCAAGGTGAGAAGTGATGCGAAACCATCTTTTAAATAATTAGAAATGATAATAATATTCTTAAAAATACAGCCGAAATTTTATATATAAAAATTCATCTGTGAATTGAATTTAAATAGGAATAAAACAAATAATTGTAGAAAAAATTATGGGAACCAATAACAATAATAAGGAAAATAATAGTTAAAATATACCGAAAATATGACAATAAACTTATTTAAAGAAAATGGCAGTAACGCACTAGTCCACCCAAATGGGTGAGATTTTTATTAATAATTAAACATTCTTCTGATATTTACACCTCAGAAAATTTTCAAATTTAGTTTTTTAAAACAATTATGGTGAACAGTATATTGATTTAAATTAGTAAACAAGATATATTTAAATAAAGATTTGTATTTCTTTGCTTAATAAATAGGTTTTTCTAAATTACCTTGAGTCCTTGTATTAAGAGAAGTACCCTACATATAAAACACGTTATGTGGGTTTCATGTCTATGCTCTAATGTTATTTTTATTGAAGGTTAGACTTTATTTTTTGAGTCCTATAGAAAATCTAATCGGATTATTTTGCAGGATTTATACTTCTTGTTAGTCATTATAACTGTTGTTTTTGTGATAAATAATATCAGAGTAATCTAGTGTAGTAATGGAATTTATATATTTCAGTTTATATTCAATATCTTAATAATCTTCAAAATTATTAATTTAAAATATGAATTTTCTGTGTTGAGCAATAATTAAACACTGATCAAAAAGTAAGTTTTTCAGAATGTATTATTGGTATCGTAAAATAACTATTAAAAGTAACTTTAAAGTCTGTTTTAATTTTCGTTTTTGTGTTAAATATTCTTGAGTTTATCCAAAGCAAATTAGTTTTTGTTTCATTTATTTACTTCGTGTATAGTTGTAGAACTCATTAAAAAATCATTATCATTCAAGAATGCACGCATTTTAGTATGCTCGACAACCCTGTTGATTGTAGTCTATAATGAAGAACACATGATGAGGAACTATGCGGTTACATAGCTACTCTCTTAGTTCCATATTACGCCAGATTTCACTTTTGCTTCTTCTCTGATATTTTAAGCTGACGAGCCTGTACTAATACACTACTTGTATCTTAATTGCGACAGTAAACTATACACATGATGAGGAATTATGCAGTTAACATAACTGATCTCTTAGTTCCATATTACGCCAGATTTCACTTTTGCTTCTTCTGTTGAGGAGCCTGTACTAATACACTACTCGTATCTTAATTGCGATAGTAAACGATACATATTATATAATTATTACATAAATTTTGTATTACGAATCAATATTGTGGTTATTTGAACTTTACTACCTGATTCACTAAAAAGGTCTAATGTCAAAACTTGTCCAATTTGACAATTAGGGATTTAAATTGACAAAAATACCAGTAAATTAACTAAAATTATAACGTTGAGCAGTATAAGTCTAAGTAATTCATTTCCATTTATGATTTAACTGACAAAAATGAAATATTTTATTAAAACTTTTAAAGACCCTCATTTTTTTCTACCTGTTCAATGGTAATAAAAACCTGAATATGATGATATTCACAACACACTAAATCAAAATATTACATTGTTAAAACGAAAGTCAACTGGATAGTTAGAGGTTTTCGCTTCCATGGCAATTAGCCCAGGTTAAACTCTTAAGATCCTTTTAGAGAATCTGGTGTTTATAAATATTACAGTTAGCGAAAATTTATATTTTGAGTGTGTGTATTTCCAAAAATATACCATTTTTAAGCAATCCCTTCAGCTAATGAAATAATATGCGTAATAGGGTATTTATGTTGCTTAATACCATAGACCAAAGAATTTTTATAGTTTCTAAGTTAGTTATCAAAAATAAGGGGCTATTTGTCCAAACTATACGACAAGTCGACGTTTGTTTTTTGAAATAACAAAACTAGAGTACGTAACCAAATTCTTAAAATATTAATAGTTAATAAACTTAATTGGAGAAATGCCTGAGGGAATTAGCCCGAGGCAAATTTGGACGAAAAGCTCTCATTAAATGTTAACAGGCTACATTTAGGCATACAAGTAGAATACGATAAATTTGCTGCTCTAAAGTGTACGCTAAGCCTACAAAATCGAAAATAAAATGAAAAATTCGGTATTTCTCAAATATCTCTAAAAGATATATCGAAAAACCAATAGCACCACATGAAAGAACGGAAAATTTTACAAGAAATAGCATATAGATTATTTTTTTAAGTTTTACCGTAATTTAAAAAAATTATTTAAAACAAAATGGCTGGTTTAATCCTTTCAGTTGTAATGAGAATCATTTATGGTTAAATTAACGTTTCTGAATACCGTTAAATATTTTGAAATTGGCTATTAAGCGGTTTTTTTCGGGGTGCTAATTAAGAATCCAATGACAGATTTGAAAAACTCAAAATGGCGGATCCCATATGACGGCCAGCGAGTACGTAAATCATTTAATTTCTTCGAGTAATTTAGAATTTTTGTGTTTTCCATAACCATTTTCTTTGTACCTGGATTTTCAAATGAAATATAAATACTTCATACTTAAACCTATACTTTTTTCTTTCATTTCTCACCTTTAAATATTTTTTTTATTTTAAGTTGTATGATTAATAATAAGCAAAAAATACGTTTATCATGGACACTTTTTAAAGAGCAAAACTACAAAAAAGAGAAAGCTTTTTTTTTAAAGTTTTTAAACGATTTTCTAATATCAAGTATACTTTTAGCTGTAACTAAAAAAAATTGTTCGACTTTTTTTGACCATTTCGTACTGCTTTGAAGATAAAATTGCCGGCGGCTGACTACAGCAGGCTAATTTTCATATTTTAAAACTCGATTTTTAAATAACACAGACAATGTGGTTATTTTTAATTATTCTTATATTGAAACTTAAGGTATATTAATGATATATGCACAAAGATTTTTTTTTTCAATACTATATTTTATTAAATATTTATAATTTACTCTATGCCCGTTAACATCACGCAAACAAAAAATTCGTTTTACGTTTTACAAATTATGAAGCAACAAAAATATAAACTATTCCTATTATCGAAAAACTGAAAATCTCCTCTTCAAAAAGCTATTTTTTTTTTTTTTTTTTGCACTTTGAAAACAAATAATATCGATTAACCTTCAAGCGGTGCGCGTAGGCTTTCAAATTAACTTGTTTGGGGCGCTACGCTTTTTGAATCACCTATCCGAATTTTTAATAAATTCTCACGCTAATAAAAAAATCTGGAAAAAATCTATATATTATTTTTTTGTAAAGTTTCCCGCTCTTTCACGTAGTGCTTTTAGTTTTTCGTTTTTTTTTTTATTTTTCTAGATGTTACCGTAAAATAATTGTACAATTAATGCTACATTAGGATTTTGTAATCTTGGCACAATGACACTGCACAACAGTTATTATCACGTGAAACGCGTGTCGAGTGCAAAAGTAAAGTGTTTGGTGTGGGGGTGATAACTGTTGTGTAGTGTACAATTAATGTTAACATCTTAATTATTAACTAGAAAAAATATTCACTTATTTTCTATATATTCGTATTTTTTGATTATTGTTCAATTTTTATAAGTTAAAACAAGACCAAACTGAACAAATTAGGCACATAAATATCTATAGATCTTAATAATTTTGGTAATATGGGCAAAATAATTTGCGCACTAGAGCGTAAAATATCTTGCCAACGGTGTCATAGTAACCCTAAACAAAAAGAGGCAACAAAAGAAGTCTCACTTTATACACTGACAGTAATGAGCTAACATTGTTATTTTTACGTTTGTAGAAAAAATATATTTTTAAAACATATACATACATTTTATAACACAATTGTCATTAAAATTAAAAACTTGCAAGAAATATTTTCCCCTTGTTAGATATTTTAATGTATTCTTCTTGTAATATGTTAATACTTTCTTTAATCATTGTTTAGTTTCTTATAATTCTTTCAACTGAAACAATAACATGTATGAATTTCATCTCTAAAGAAATTCAAATATATTTTTCAATTTAGGACAATTCATTCAATCCTCTAAACTCCAGGTTTAGGATGATCTTATATATAAATAGACCATTTTTTTTATCGGTCTAGCACACGTGCTGCAGGGAAATCCCTAAAGCGTTACAGGAGCGACATGTGTGAGGAAAAAGCGATTCACGTTAGTCTGGAATCGTTGTAAATTGTACTCGGTGGAAAACACAGTCCTGGACAAATTATTCCAAAGGGATGATGTTCTCCATATAAAAGACTGCTTCAAAAGGATTGTACGAGGAGTAACAAGCTGAACCTTATACGGATGTGAAGTAATAGCGCGACGTGTATTTCTAACATGCACCGCTCTGGGAGGAATTAAGCGGGCCACACCCTTCGAACACTTTCCATGAAAATACTTGTAGAATAGACTCAAGTCGCCAACCGTTCCTCAATGTTCCAACGAATCAAGGCCGCCGGTTAGTTCCGGGTCTCCGATCAGACGACAGCACTTCTCTGAACAGAATCCAACAGGTGCAGTGTATGTTTGGGAACAGAGCCCCAAGCATGGGAGCAGTATTCCATAGTTGGTCGAATTTCAGCTTTGTAAAGAGTTAACAGTTGTTGTGGAGTGTAAAGCTTTCTGGTTCGAAATAATATTCCCAACTTTTGAGAAGCTTTCTTTGCTATGCTTGCAATATATTCATGTCAGGACATATTTGCTCCACAATTAACGCCCAACAAATTGAGTGAGAAATGGAGTGCCCCGACATAACTATGTCGGATTCAGCAACGTTAACTTTTTTTGTAGAGTTAAACTTCACTTACTGTCACCCCAAAATAGGATTTCTTCCAGGTCTTTGTTAAGTTAAATGACTTCCTGCTGTCTGCGGATATTCGTCTGAGTAGCCGATGTCCGAGCGTTCAAAGTAAATGAAGAGATAAGTGTACTGTCATCTGCAAAGCTGTAGATTTGATTTCCTGTCTTTTCCAGCAGATCGTTAGTGTAAATGAGAGCTGGAGCTTTGGGGCATACCGGCGTTGATAGTGAAGGTGTTAGAAAGAAACTGGTCGACTGCCACTCGTAAAGAACGCTCTCTGAGGAAACATGAGAGCCACAAACAGAACTTGTCAGATATACCAGAGGAGCCTAGCTTAGCCAACGATCCATCGTGCCAAACACGTTGAAATGTCTTGGATATATCAAGAGCAACCGCTCGAAATTCTCCAAAGTGTTCAATTGAATTGTTCCAAACATGTATGACATAAGTCAGAAGATCTCTTGTTGAGCTATGTTTATGAAAACCATATTGGTGGTCGCTAATAAGGTTGAATCCTTCAAGATATTTTAGAAAATGCTGATTGATAGCCTTTTCCATGACTTTCGATATTATTGAAAGCAGTGCGACTGGTCGGTAGTTATTAGGCAAGGTCTTCTTGCCTTTTTTAGGTATCGGCTGAACTGTGGCACGTTTTCAGCAGGAAGGAAATATTCCCTTTCTGTAGGATAGGTTAAAAAGTTTACAGAAAACTGGTGTTAGTTCCCTCGTATAGTTTTTAAGAACTATGGCAGTTATTCCGTCAGCGCCAGAAGCTTTTTTGGTATCTAACTTCATTAAAATATGCTTTATGATACGCTGTCTGAAGACAATATTGGGCATGCTTGACTGCACTATGGGAATAGTAGGTGGTGTTTTTTCTTGGAAATCGAGAGTAGAATTTGAACCAAAGAGTTCAGCCAACAAGTTCGCTTTCTCAACAGGTGTTGATGCAGTAAAATTATCTGGCCGTGTGACTGGTGGTACGGTGGATTTGTTGAAATTTTGCCTAACTGCCTTAGTGACTGACCAAAAGGACCTGAAATTATTGGAACAAGCGAGAAGTTTGTTCCTAATTCGTTGATTGTGTGCCTCCTTGGTTTCGTCGATAATTTCTTTGCATCTGTTTCAGGAACGAACAAAGGTTTTACGATTAATGGCGATAGGAGTTTTACGTCATCGTCGATAGACAAGATGTTTAGGGGCAACAGCTTCTTTGCATTTTCAGTCAAACCAAGGCTTGCCGTTGGAAGGATATTTCTTCGAAAAAGAGATTTAAGCTTCCATACCAGCCAAAATAACATCGGAAACCTCCCTGGCGCAGTCAGATGTGTTGTCGGATTGAACACAAACGTCTCTCCAAGGTAAAGTTCGAAGTATTCAATGAGATTTTCCCATTTAGCAAATTTGTAGTGACAAATCTTGTGCGGTTTAGGCGTCTCTCCTTCACTGTTTGGTAGGATACTCAATGTAGAAAGCAGTTTATTGGCCGTTAAAAACAAATCAAAAGACTAGCGAACTCCCCGTCTCGATCAGGGATCTGTGTTGTTTCGTCAATAAGCTAAGTTAAGCCATATATAATCAATTTGAATAATATTGTAAAATTATGTCAAT
This sequence comes from Pachyrhynchus sulphureomaculatus, assembly GCA_019049505.1. NCBI lineage: Eukaryota > Metazoa > Arthropoda > Insecta > Coleoptera > Curculionidae > Pachyrhynchus > Pachyrhynchus sulphureomaculatus. Next base: position 141,447,330 of record CM032456.1, read on the forward strand.
TGTCAAAATAAACAAATAACTAATTTTATTATGCGTGGTTAAGCTTGATCACATGACATTTAAAAACTTACGCTAAAATACCTTCAAAGTAACAATTAGCAATATGTTGGTAGCGAGCGACTGTTGGTAAGCTGGATTCTTGTCACGGTTGTGTTCAAAGTTTCAAATACTACTCGCAGTTGTTTGTTGGTAGCTATCGTAAGTGGTCGGTATTAAACCTTTAGTAGAAATGAGTAAAGCCGAGTATGATGCAGTGATAAAACATTGTTATTTGAAAAAATGCACTGCGGCCCAGATAAAAACTGAACTGAGGGAAGTTCGTCGGGACCAGCACTCAACATTTATCTCTGAATAAATGAATTTAAACGTGAGTGTACCAGCAATGCAGATATTGCACGTTTGGGACGCCCGATTGAGAAAGAGTCGACAAAATTCATGGTATCATGATATAAGGTCGTCACAATAAACTTCGTGGAATTGCTGAATGTTAGGCGGGTACATAATATCCTGCATGAAGTTTTCAAAAATCAAAAAGCTGAGTGCGCCATGTGTGCCGCGTTTGTTTACTTTAGACCAAAAACGCACGAGGAAGGACAATTCAAAATCGTGTTTCTCAAAGTTGCAGCATACTCTGAAGGACTTCTGTCATTGTTTTGTGACTGTAGATTAAACGTGGATCCACCAGTACTCCCCCGAGATAAAACGGCAGTCAATAGTAGGTGGCGAAGGTGAAAGTGCACTAAAAAAAGCGAAAACAGTTTTACCGGCGGAAAAAGTGATGGAAACTGTTTTTACTCTCACAGGGTACCATCATGATTGATTATGTGGGAACAGTGACTGGATCTTATTACGCAACGTTATTGGACCGGTGGTATAGTGAGTTAAAGCAGATTAGCGCGCAATCAAGTGCTCCTTCATTAGGACAATGCTCCTGCTCACACATCGATCGTTACAATGGTAAAACTGTACGCACAGGGCTTCGAAATAGTTTCTCATCCATACTATGCCCCGGATTTGGCCCCAAGTGACTTTTTTTTCGTTTGTTAACCTCAAAAATCGGCTTGGGTGGAAGAAATTTTCATCGAGTGAAGATATTATCTGAGGTGTAAACGACTACGAGGCACAGTTTGCAACAATTTTTTTTTCTTAGGGAATAAAAAAGTTAATGCAGATTAATTGAGACATAAGTATTTGCTTTTCCAAAAAAAATATTATTTGACTTGTTTTTTATAATATTTTTCAATCCATCCTCGTAAGTAATTTAGACCACTCTAATCCTATATTACTTGTGTAAATAATGAGAATTTACTTGAAATGTTTTGTCTCTCATAGTGAGACTAAATTGTTTGCATTTGTGATAATTCTAGAAATACGCAAACCTTGAAAATAACAAGTTTATTTATGCGTGTTATTGCTACTGTATAAAAAACTACCTAATTTAAACAAAGAATGACTAAACTGAATTTAAAATGCATTCATATTTAGCAATACGAACTATAAAATCTGTCACCAAAATGAGCGTGAGTAGATAAGCATGACTTAATGGCAAATAAAAACGCAAACTTTCTTAGAATTTATAGGGTAAACCATAAAGCTTTCTAAAGGTCTCTTACCGGTTATAATTATGTACTTATTACCTTTTGTGGGGAAAACGTCCTTACGCTTGATTCGTCACCCTAAGTTAGGGGAAAAGGATTTTATGGCTCTTACGCTTACAAATTTATTATGGTTAGCCGATTACTGGGGCAATTAGAGCCTAAACTGTTATACAGTAGAGTACTGGTAGGGAAATTAGTAAGTATTTTCTTCTTTATGTTGGTAAATTTCTCAAAAATCTTGGCTAAACAAATATTTAATTTTATGACTTGCTATGTAAAACTGGCTTATAGGTACATATATTATATTATATTATATATATATATATATATATATATATATATATATATATATATATATATAACACGTAGGCTGAAAAGTTTTTGGTCTAGCTACTTAAAAAACATTTTTTTGCAAAATTCGACGTCATTCATCAACATAGCTTCCTTCAAGACCGATACAATCAGTCCAATGCTTTTCTAATATTTCTATACATTTCTTGTAGAAGGATTTGTCTTTGCCCTCAAAACAGGCTTCAGTTTCGGCGATAACTTCATCACTGGAGCCAAATCTCTTTCCTGCGAGCATTTTTTATAGTTCTGTGAATAGATAGCAGTCGCTGGGGGCCAAATCTGGAGAATACGGTGGGTGAGGAAGCAATTCGATCGTCAATTCATACAATTTTGCCATCGTAACTATTAACTTGTGACACGGAGTATTATCTTGATGAAAGAGCACTTTTTTCTTGTTCATTTGAGGCCGTTTTTTTTGCGATTTCTGCGTTTAAACGCATCAATAAATTCCCTTCTCAGCATAGTCGATGGAAATTATTCCACATGCATCCCAAAATACAGAGGCCAAAACCTTTCCAGCCGACTGTTGTGTCTTTGGTCGCTTTGGGCGGCTTTCACCGGCTGCTTTCCACTCAGTTGACTGCCGATTTGATTCCGATGTATAGTGGTGGATCCATGTTTCATCCATTATTACATATCGCATGAAAATTTTTTTTTATTGCGCTTAAACAGGTCCAAGCAGCGCACGTTGTTTTTTTGTCCACTATGAGCAAACACGGTACCCATTTCGAATAGAACTTTCTCATGCACAAATGTTCATGCAAAAGATGACAAACATGTTCTTTTGATATCTTTAAAGTGTCAGCTATCTCACGCAATTTCACTTTATGATCATCGAAACCAATTTTGTAGATTTTTTTGATGTTTTCCGGTGTAACCACCTCATTTGAGCGTCCCGAGCGTTCAGCAGCGTTTTTCCAGGGGCAGAGTCCGCGTAATATTTGTCAAGCCAGTGCATTGCTTGGACGGTATTTTTTCCTATCAAAAAACAGTTTTTATCAAAACACGAAATTCGATTTTATCCATTGTTTTGAAAATATCAAAAGTAGTGTTATTAAAACCACTGTAACTTGTAAACTAATCATGGGAACGTCATGAAATTTTGACACGTATCGTTTAAAGACCGGTACTTCCTAAACACCACATAAATTTTTTGAAAATGGCGACATCGATGTGTCAGACCCAAAACATTTCAGCCTACAGGTTAAATATATATATATATATATATATATATATATATATATATATATATATATATATATATATATATATATATATATATATATATATATGTATATGTATATGTATATACATATATATATATATATATATATATATATATATATATATATGTATATATATATATATATTGTACCACCATTCACACGCCCAGATAATACTATTGTAACAACACCAATTAAGAAAGCCAGCTTGTTAGCTGAACTTTTTGCTTTACATTTTACTGTCGATTTACAAAAACGAACACCACTAAGTGTGTCGGTAGGCAACACCCTCGTATCGAGACCATACCGACTCACCGAACCAGACGTGAGACAGCAAGAAATTACATAAATCACTAGGGCCCTTAAGCAAAACGGATGTAAAAATCAGTCCATACGGAGATCATTAGAAAAGCAGCGCCATCCACAGACAAGGACAGAAAAACGAGATCTCAACCAAAGTAGAGTCATATGGGCGTATGTAAAAGGAGTTACAGATATAATTGAAAGAATCCTAAGAAAACACAACATAGGCACAGCATACAAACCACAAAACATCAGACATCCTTGGTAACTAGAAAACCATGGAGTTTACAGCATCCCATGCAGAGACTGCCAAAAATTGTATATAGGGCAAACAAACAGAAGAATCTCCACCCGGATCCAAGAACATAAAATAAGTATCAGAAACAAACAAACGACTTCAGCTCTTTTTCAGCACCATCATGATACTGGTCACATCAGTTTTGAGGGATCTAAACAAATAGCCTCGATTTCACATTATAAAACACGCTAATAGTCAGAGAAGCCTTAGAAATCGAAAAGAATGGACAGCTAAATAAGAGAGATGATGCACTGAATATCTCCACTACATGGAAGGGTCTCCTAGCTAAAGCAAGCAATAACCAGAACATCGAGAAGGCAGCAGTCAGCATAGTGCCAGAACCCGTAATTACCGCTGATATGGACAACCAATCGGCAAACACCGATGCTCGAGTTTTGTTTTTGAGACTTGTTGTTCGTACTTCAGGTGTTAGGTTGGAATTAGTTTTATATACTCTATGACTGCATTTTAAGAATCAACTTTATTTCAGCCAAAGCTGGTAACAAACTAAGACAATAATACAAGTTCAGGTGGGTATTTATACAATTTTTGGTATTATTAAAAGCTAAAATACAAATAACAATAACTTAGCAAAAATCAACATTTATCTATACTGAGAAAATGCGGTAGCAAAAGATAAAGTTCGGTAAAACTGCAATTTAGCATAATATCGTTATTTATCAGTGAACACTTGAGTCCAGATTAAAAAGATAAAGTTCGATAAATAAACACATCAGCGTCTTCTGCTTTGTATGATGCAACATCTTTTCATATGGTGTAATATGGTGTGACTTTCCAGTGGCGTGCTTGGGAATATGTAACTCTCGAACGAATACTCCCGATCCCCTCACCTACAATCTGCGCCCTATAAAAGACGGCGATCGCAATTCGGTTTCTCCGTTAACTTCGAGCGGCCGCAGCAGAAAGATTACAGTATCGAGCAGCAGCAGAAGTACTTGAAAATGCCAAATGAGATTTTGGCGAAACGTCGTGCAAATTCATTGTTAGACGAACGGATTGAAACCCGGAATTTTAATGTATATATATATATATATATATATATATATATATATATATATATATATATATATATATATATATATATATATATATATATATATATATATATATATATATATATATATATATATATATATATATATATATATATATATATATATATATATATATATATATATATATATATGTATATATATATATATATATATATATATATATATATATATATATATATATATATATGTATATATATATATATATATATATATATATATATATATATATATATATATATATGTATATATATATATATATATATATATATATATGTATATATATATATATATATATATATATATATATATATATATATATATATATATATATATAGTAAGCAAAGAGTATAATAAAGCAATTAATATTTTTATTGTTACTACTTATTTGTTCCTTTTGTATGTTACATTTGCATATTTCCCCCCTGACTGTCATATCGTTCCAATTGCAGTTTTCTGTGTAACTGTGATACTGCGTAAAATTTCCATATCTCCCAAATAATTCATATATATCTTTTTAACAATAATATTTTGGGAAAAGCGAACAACCGTTACTATAAAATAAATTAATTTTGAATGGCGAGATTAAAATATCTCTAAAAACAACTAGCTTAATGAATTTACAATTTAAAATAAACACAACATAAATACTGAAACATTTTGTAATTTTAAATCAAGTTTTATTTAAACAACAAAATAAATTCAGAAATAAACAGATTAAAAGTCATACAAGAAAAAACAATACTTGTTTGAAAATTGTTGTGTGTTCTAAATTAAATAAATATTTTAACCTATTTATGTGCTATTTAAAACTGAATGGTTTAAATTATTTTTTATAAAAAGAATTTTACTGCGGTGTTCAAATGAAAATGTAATTATATACCAAAATTATATAGAAAAAGTATGAAAATTGGTTGTAAGTGTAGTCTGTAGAGATATTATTTCTCTTTAACTTATAACTAACATATTTTCAGCAAGATTCAATTGAGGGATTAACATTTAAAACCAAAGATTTGTCTTCAACCTTCTTTAACCTTCTTCACTAAATAAAACTAAGCCCAGCCTGAGGGTCTAAAGGTAAACCCATGCCAAACTCAGTACTAAAACCTTAAACTTATTGATGACGTAAATTTTTCAACATGGCGGTATTCATTTATTCGATTTAAATAAATTTTAAACTTGTAACTGTCATATTGAGGTCCGAAGTTTATTCTTATCCAATAAAACTACTTAATTACTTTGTTAACTGTCACTAAATATATTTGTAAAGATTTTACAGTTGCGTTATCGCGATTTCGTAGTACAGCTACATTGTCAAACGTTTAACTATGATTAAAACAGATTTTTGGTATTTTATGGTTATATGATGAACAGATGTGGGTCTATTATATGTTAAAACAGTTGGAACAGAACAGAATTTGCTACGTCTAATTGACTATTCAGTAAATTTATATTATGGTCCTTTGAATGTCTGTAATTTCTATGGATTCTAAGAAATTGAGTTTTGACCCTTAAGGAGTCATATGGAGTATTTGTAAACAATTGATATTGGGAAAAGTATGGCCTGTTTCTAAGAAATGTTTAGCAAAGTGTGATTTTTCATATTTTAGCCTATAAGAGGCATTGTGTTCTGCGAATCTTGTTTCGAAATTCCGTCCCGTTAAGTTTATAAACTCCTGATTTATTGTATTTATTAGTTTTATCTTTGGCATTGAAAAATATATTGGATAATTTTTGAGCGGGTTTTAAAGCCATTCTTGTTTTTTCGGTCGTGAGAACTTGGGATATTTTATCCGAGACGGGACCAAAATATGTCAGAGGTATGAATGTTTTCTTTTCTCGGCATTCTTTTACGGGGTAGATTAAGCTGAAAGTGATTTGTTTTCGTTTCTTGTCCACGGCAAATATGTTCTTTGCTTCTCTAATATTAAAGCCAAGTTGTACTACGCTTAATAATCCCTTATAATATTTTTGTCGATTTTTGGCTGTATTTTTCCATGGGAGTTCAGTAGAGTGTGGGGGGTATGGAGATGATACCATGACATCATTATACATATGGACATAGCGAAAAAGCATTCTACCGCTTGATTACAAATAAAATTATTGTTTAATGTCATCCACACTTCTGGTTTAGAGGTTTAGTAGGGCAAATTATACGCTTTGAAATATAAAATTATGAAAAAATAAAAAATTCTATTTTTGAGAAAGCTAAATCGAAAATTTTCTAAATCTTTAGTTTAAAAGTACCCGTTATGATATTTTCGGAATACCCATTGTGAGCTCTTTAAGATCATTTTTGACATCAGTATGATTTTTTCAAAGATAGGCATGTTTAAAAATTTTTATTTTGCGATGAAATTTGATTAGACTAAGTCGAACCCAGACAACATTTCATTGAGATCAAAAGTATACCTCTCCCATAGAATGGCCCGATTTACTTTTCCAAATTAGTTACTTCCAGGTATTTTGACGTTTACCAAAGGAGGTTCATCACGGTAGACCATTTTTGTATAGTTTTTCAGAAAATAGAACAATTTATTTTTTTATTTTGGAGTTAATATTAATAAATATATTCCTATTTTCGAAAAATATACAAAAATAAATATAAATACAGTCTGTCAAGTAAGAAAGTGACCGTGCGTATTCTTGAAAAAAAATGTGTTTCGAGAAAATTTTTTGCCATGGATGTATTCTTTGGTGAGCTAACAACGGCGCAATTATCTTAGTAAGGTGTCCAATCGCCTTCTACATCACTAGCATCTTCGAGGCATGCTGTCGACGAGTTTTCTACATACTCTGCAAATTTTTCTAATCTCGCCAGACAACTGAGTCAAAGTCCTCAGAATCTTTCCTCTGAGCTTTCTCTTCACAAGGGCCCACACGTTTTCAACAGGGTTGGCGTCTGGCGATTGTGAGGGCCACACATCTTATCGTGGGCCCAAGCCAGCGGCTTCGCGACATTATTTTCACCCAGCAAAGGTTTCTCCAACGTGTATTAGAATTTTACATCATGAGTACAAGGATGTTGTCGAATAATTTCATGGGACACATTCAAACTTGATTTTCTTAATTTTGCCGCTCCTTGACGCAGCGTCAATTTTGGGTCGCATGAAACCAAAGACACAATTCGTTTTTCGACTTTCGGAGTGACTTTGCCCACTGAGCCACATTTTGGCAAGTCGTCGATATTTTTCGACATGTTTAAACGATTTGCCCACTTCTCCACAAATGATACCGACTTTTAATATATTTAGCTGCCGCAGAATGTATCATTTTAGGCCCCCTTTGGATGGGAATAAAGAATGACTGCCTCGAACTGACGCGCAAACAAGCGACTGATTTTGAATTTTAGGTGTTTTCGTCGAAAGTTCGGAATCGACTGATATTTTTACTAAAATGCGTCGTAGACAAAGGTTCCCCCTACCGATTTTTTGTTGAATCGCATCTACCAAAATTGAATTATCGCATACACGTTATTACTTAACAGACTGTACGTAGACCCGGTTAGGGTTTTTGGATACCTAGAAGATCTTTTTTTTTTTTTTTTTTTTTTTTTATGGGTCTAGTACACGTGCTACAGGGAAGTCCCTAAAGCACTACAGAAGCGACACGTGTGCGGAGAAGGCGATTCACGTTGTTCTTGAATCGCTGTAGATTGTACTCGGTGGGAAACACAGTCCTGGGCAAATTATTCCAAAGGGATGATGTTCTCCATATAAAAGACTGCTTGAAAAGTGTTGTACGGGGAGTAACAAGCTGAACCTCATACGGATGTGAAGAATTAGCGCGACGTGTACTTCTAACATGCACCGCTCTGGGAGGAATTAAGCGGGCCACATCCTTCGAACACTTTCCATGAAAGTACTTGTAGAAGAGGCTCAAGTCGCCAACCGTTCTTCGATGTTCCAGCGAATCAAGACCGACGGTCAGTTCCGGGTCTCCAATCAGACGAACAGCTCTTCTCTGAATAGAATCCAACAAATGCAGTGTATGTTTGGGAGCGGAGCTCCAAACATGGGAGCAGTATTCCATAGTTGGTCGAATTTGAGCTTTGTAAAGAATTACCAGGTGTTGTGGAGTGTAAAGCTTTCTGGTTCGAAATAATTTTCCCAACTTTTGAGAAGCTCTCCTTGCTATGCCTGCAACATGTTCATGCCAGGACATATTTGCTCCCAAATTAACGCCCAACAAATTGAGTGACGATGTTAGAGGAATGGAGTGCCCCGACATAACTATGTCGGGTTCAGCAACGTTAACTTTTTTAGAAAAAACTGCCGCCTGGGTTTTTGTAGCGTTAAATTCCACTTGGTTACTGTCACCCCAAGATAGAATTTCTTCCAGGTCTTTGTTAAGTTGAACGACTTCCTGCTGTCTGCGGATATTCGTCTGAGTAGCCGATGTCCGAACGTTCAAAGTGAATGAAGAGATAAGTGTACTGTCATCTGCAAAGCTGTAGATTGGATTCTCGGTCTTTTCCAGCAGATCGTTAATGTAAATGAGAAAAAGAGTAGGAGACAGTATGGAGCCTTGAGGTACACAGGCGTTGATAGTGAAGGTGTTAGAAAGAAATCCGTCGACTGCCACTCGTAAAGAAGATCTAAATGTGGGTTTAACTTTGGTCCATTGAAATAAGTTTGGAACTAGTAACTTTTTGATTTAAATATAATTTTTAAACCTCTAAGGGGATTAAGGAAGACTTAAAGGTTTGGGTCTGTTTTGTATTATTTCATATTAGTTTGTGTTAGTTAATTTCATTGTAGTATTTGTAGAAGTCTAGTTACCAAATTAAGTTTTATTGACTAGTCACTCTAACTTTTTTAGAAACCTTTAGAAAACTAAGTTGGGATTGTGGAATCTTTGGCACAATGACACTACTCAGTATATATAACCACTAAACCAAACACTTTATTTTTACACTGGACGCGCATTTCGCTAACCATGTTAGCTTCATTAGGAGCGATGATTGACTAAAGCTAAACTGCAAATCTACCCTATTTATACTTAGCCTAACCCTTGAATTACTCAGGCGGAACTAATGACACAGGCAAATCCATCATTTTCGGTCAAGTAACCAGTAGAGGGGACTATAAGGAATAGGCCCCCTGTCTTTATTTAAAGAGCTTTTACATTTTATAATTTCCATACTTTCGTATGCGTTCAACAATCTCCTATCAGATACATTTTTAATTAATTTTAGATTATCTAAGGTTACAATACGATCAGCTTCAAGGGCTTGTTCGGCAATGCTAGACTTTTCTGTTCTACTGTATTTTAAGTGTGCTAAATGTTTTTTAAATCGTGTTTTAATTGACCTTTTAGCTTGCCCAACATACTTTTTGTCACAATCATTACAACTAATTTCATGAATTCCAATTTTTTCACAATTAGGAATCTTATCTTTGGGATTTCCTAAGATATTCCTCGGATTGTCTGATGCTTATAGACTACGGTGAGGCCTACCTTATTAAATAGCTTATTGAGTCCCTTGCTATATATCAGATTATATGGTATGCAGACATACTTGGTGTTATTTTCTTCGCGTGTAAAAAAGTTGGAATTCTGAATATTTAACCTGAACTTATGTCTATTTATTAGCTTGTTTACTAAGTCATCGTCATAACCATTAACTCTAGTTATATTTCTAATACGATTCCTTTCGTTTTAAAACTTTACGCTATTCAGGGGAAAAGTGACCAAACGATGAACTAAAAAATGTAAAGAAGCTAATTTGTGTTGTTTGCAAAGAAATGAATCATTAGGAATATATCTATCTGTTACTGTGTCTTTCCTATAGATATCAAATTCTAATCTATTATTATTTTTAATAATTAAAATATCTAGAAAAGGCAGTTGTCCTTTGTTCTCAACTTCGTAAGTGAATTTAATGGAATCATACCGGCTATTTAATTTGGAAACAAAGTCATCAATATTTGCTTTCTTCGTATCGAAAATCGCGAAAATATTATCCACATACCTATACCGTACCCTTGGGAAATATTCAAATTCTTGACTGGCTTCGATTTTAAACTTACTCATGAATGAATTGGCTATGAAAGGTGATAAGCAATTACCCATAGCTGTTTCTTCACTCTGAGCATAAAATTGACTGTTATATTAGAAACAATTTTGTTCCATACAAAGTTTAGATAATGTTAAGTATTCATGAATAATTTCGTCCTCAAAGTCATTCATCCTAAGTAATTCTTCGAGATATTGTAAAGTTTGTGGTATTGGCACACTTGGGAATAAAGAACTAACATCAAAATAAATTAAGATTTCACCTTTATTAAGAACTAGATTTTTTGTTTTAGTAATGAATTCTAACGAATTCTTCACTGCGAAAGTATTTAATGGTAAATTCTTAAGTTCTTTTGATAACCATTTGGATATTAAATATGCGGGTGATCCGACTGATGAAACAATAGTTCGCATTGCTTCTCCAGGTTTGCGAATTTTGGGTAAGCAATACAACTTTGGTATGGTCGGATTACTCACATTTAATTTAAATTTTAGCGAATCGGAGATAAGGTTCTTACATATCTTTAAAGAATTTTTAATCTCTGTTATCATTCTCGACAATGGATTTCTTATTACCTTTTCATAAGGGCCAGATTCGATAGGATTATCTACACGTTCAAGGTAATCTTTCTTATCCAATATAAGGGAAATAAGGGAAATAAAGAAAATAAGGTTGTTATAAGGACAACCGCCTTTTCTAGATATTTTAATTATTAAAAATAATAATAGATTAGAATTTGATATCTGTAAGAAAGACACAGTAACAGATAGATATATTCCTAATGATTCATTTCATTGCAAACAACACAAATTAGCTTCTTTACATTTTTTAGTTCATCGTTTGGTCACTTTTCCTCTGAATAGAGTAAACTTTAACAAAGAAAGGAATCGTATTAGAAATATAACTAGAGTTAATGGTTATGACGAAGACTTAGTAAACAAGCTAATAAATAGACATAAGTTCAGGTTAAATATTCAGAATTCCACCTTTTTTACATGCGAAGAATATAACAGCAAGTATGTCTCCATACCATATAATCCGAAATATAGCAAGGGACTCAATAAGATATTTAATAAGGTAGGCCTCACCTTAGTCTAAAAGCCATCAGACAATCTGAGGAATATTTTAGGAAATCCCAAAAATAAGATTCCTAATTGTGAGAAAAGTGAAATTTATGAAATTAGTTGTAATGATTATGACAAAAAGTATATTGGGCAAACTGAAAGGTCAATTAGAACACAATTTAAAAAACATTTAGCACACTTAAAATACAGTAGAATAGAAAAGTCTAGCACATGCCCTTGAAACTGATCGTATTGTAACATTAGATAATCTAAGATTAATTAAAAATGTATCTGATAGGAGATTGTTGAACGCATACGAAAGTATGGAAATTATAAAATGTAAAAGTAGTTTAAGTAAAGACAGGGGGCCTATTCCTTATAGTTCCCTCTACTGGTTACTTGACCGGAACTGATGGCCTTGGCTATGCCATTAGTTCCACCTGAGTAATTCAAGGGTAGATTTGCAGTTTAGCTTTAGTCAAACAGCGCTCCTGATGAAGCTAACATGGTTAGCGAAATGCGTGTCGAGTGCAAAAATAAAGTGTTTAGTTTAGTGGTGATTTATACTGAGTACCTATAGTTAAAGTCACAAAGGAACGATTAATATTGTATCGATTTTTTCAATTATGGGAGACATGTCGATATTTTTGTATTCGTAAGCATGTTTATATTATTCTTTACGTCCATGCGTAACCAATAAATTAATATGTTAAACGACAGATAATGTATTATGTAGCGGCAACATAAATATGTGATTGTATCATTTATATTGCAATTGTATCTGTTACTATTATGTGACATGTAATATATAAATAAATATTAAAAAGTATCGCTAATTTAATACGAATTGTCTAAAAGCAGCCAAAAAATAACAATTATGATGTAAGCTGTACGTGACATTATAAACTAAAATATACTTTTTAAAACATATTATTTCCTAAAACTTTCCACTTTTATTCCTCAAATAACTAAGTTATTTCAAGGAAATTAACATTCACGTAGCGGCAGTCATATACAAAGATATACATATGTATAACCTAAATGACTGGAAGTTGTATACCACAGTAAATAACTAGTAGCAAGGAACATCTAATTTTAGTCTTATTAAAAGTGATTGGGATAGTTCTTAATAATTTATTTTGAATATTTAAGTTATCGTTACTAGTTGTAGTCATTTAATGCGACCCTAACAGAACTGCTATTACCATCAACAACAGCACAAAGACACTTTTTTGGTCCCTAACTTTTATATTCATTTTTTGTAAGTGGCTTCTAAATTTACTTACAAAGAAAATATGAAGTGACTTTTTGGCCGACGATTTGTCTGTAGGTTTTGCTTTCTCATTAAAAATACACGAGGTCTGGAGGAATAATGGACAACCCGAAAGTGCCGTTTATCAATCACCAAACTAGAGCATACAATATTTCGCTCCATTTTAGTTCTCGATAGCTAGCCTTGGTGAAGACTTCACCACAACACCACACATTTGATAACATGTTACAATCAGAAGCGATGATTAACTGTCAAATATCGCGTATGATTAAAGAATTAGAGTGACAAAATATAATATTCGGTGTAGTGGTGATCGTTCTTTTGTAGTGTGGTGTCATTGCGCCAACGATTCCAAAATGACAACTTAGGCTAGCTAAAAATGACAGTGTTCAGTATCTTGCAATAGAATTACGTCAGCAGTGAAGATCTAAGAACCATATCTCAAAAAATTTTGGTATTTCACAAAAATTGCTGCTATCTAAGATAAAGCCGCCAAAAGTTTTAATCCGTGAGCACTAATACTGATATTAAATGTTAAGCGGTAACTGTAAAGTTCAAAAGAATAACACAGGTCAACATTTGATCGACAAAAAAAAACACTCGGAGCGGTATGGTCCTTATGGGGTTTTTGGGGTCGCTGATTACGAAGAGCGGGTTGGTTAACCTTCATCAGATCAGATTCAAGGTCATTTGAAGGTCAAATAGAGAAAAAACCGTAGGAAAAATCTGAAAAATTTCATGCGTATGTTTTTGAGGTCCCTGAGTCCGAATCCGTAGTTTGTTTGACCTTACGCCTTTTCCCAGAGGTCATTTGAAGGTCATTTGAAGGTCAAAACAGAGAAAAAATCGTGGAAAAAATCTGAAAAAATTCATCTATTATTTTTTCAGATCATTCAGTTCAAATCCTGCATGATTTTATGCTCAAAAGATATACGGTGGTCATTTTAAGTATCTTTGTATATATATTTGGAGTTTTACTTTGACAATAAAATGCTTTTTCATTCCTCGCGAAATTATTTATTCTCTTCTTTTTTATAAATTTAGCTCAGTCTCGCTTTAAACTCCAGTATTAAGGTGTAGTTGCACCCAGGGTACCTCCACGTAGTGACGGTGGGCAACGGAGTTGTCTCACTATCCGGCGAAGTCCCTGGGTTACGGCGTTTATGCCGTCATGGCAACTACTCCTAAAAAAATTACGAGACAGGGTCCCGGAAACCCAGAATCGGCGGCTGGTCAGGGTGGGAAAGCGTCGTCATCATGCGACCGTAGCTCTACATTGGTGGGAAACTTGGTCTCTGTAGAGTCAAATGCTACAAGAAATTCGTCATGTTCCATTAAACTCGACAATTTTTGTGTTGTTTGTGGGGAATATATTCCACAAAAGAAATTCATGTTTTCAGATTCGTTAAAAGTAAAATATCACCAAATTTATCATATTGATACAAGCTCATTGGATAACTCTTTCACACCAAAATCTATATGTCATAAATGCCGCAATGTTCTATATAGAATTAACAACCAGGTATTTTCTCGGCCAATGATATGGAGACCCCCAACAGACCATACCACCGACTGTTACTTCTGCTTAACAAACGTGAAAGGGTACAACCAAAAGAATAAGGATTCTATTTCATATGCACGTGTAACATCTGTGACTCTACCAGTTCTTATTTAAACAAATTCTGATCATATCATGGAAATTAATGAATTGGGACAAGAAGTGGTAACTGATGAAGATATGCCAGATGAAACATTCGAACACGAAGAAAGAGAAAATTTCAGCAGAGAAGAATCAGATGTTGAGGAAAATTATATATCGGAAGCCGAAACATTTAATCAAAACGAATTAAGTGATCTGTGCAGAGACTTGGGACTCTCGAAAGATAAATCAGAGCTTTTAGCATCTAGGCTAAAAGAAAAAAATTGTCTATCCACAGGAACAAAAATGTCTGTCTATCGTTCGAGAGAACGTCCATTCAAAAAATATTTTACTAAAATGAATAATCTAGTCTATTGCCATAATATTGAAGGGTTAGTGCAAGAATACGGTATAGAATACACAGCAAGTGATTGGCGACTGTTTATAGATTCTTCAAAAAGAAACTTAAAAGCTATCTTGTTACATAATGGAAATATTTATGCCCCTTTACCAGTCGCTCATTTTGTTGTATTAGATGAAGAATACCATAATTTTAAGTTGCTATTGCAAAAATTGAATTACGATCAAAACCAGTGGGAACTTTGTGGGGACTTAAAGATATTTACAATATTACTGGGACAGCAATCTGGAAACACTTCTTATCCGTGCTTTATTTGTCAGTGGAATAGTCGGGCTCGAGATGAGCATTATGTGAGGAAAGACTGGCCGTTGGGACAAGAATTAATTCCAGGTGAAAAAACATCATAGGTCCAAGTTTGATATCAACCAATAAGGTCCTACTTCCACCTTGCATATGAAACTAGGTATTGCAAAGCAACTTGTCAAGGTCATGAGCCGAAACGAAAGTCCTGCTTTCATACATATTTTTAAAGTGCTACCTATCTGAAGCTAAAATAAAAGAGGGCATATTTACTGGACCACAAATAAGAGACCTCCTAAAAAATGATGCATTTGAGAGGAAAATGAATGCCAAAGAAAAAGCAGCATGGCAAAGTTTTAGAGAGGTGACGACTAAACTGCTTGGAAATCATAAAGGCCCTAATTACAAAAATATTGTTGGAAATTTAGTACAAAATTATAAAGAAATGGGGTGTTTAATGAGTCTGAAACTGTATTTTCTCCATTCACACCTTGATTGGTTCCCTGAAAATCTCGGAGATTTTAGCGAAGAACATGGAGAAAGGATGCACCGAGACTTGAGTGAATTTGAAAAAAGGTATCAAGGTGTTTGGGGGATAAACATGTTGGCAGATTATTGCTGGAGCCTGAAGCGAGAATCAAATAAATCTCATAAAAGAAAAGCAAGTCGAAGATCATTTCACGAGAAACGAAAGCGTTCTCGTTTAGAGTAGTACTTTAAACATGCTTTGATAAATACTAAAAGTAGCAAACTCTTATGCTTAATTCATATTAAATACTGACTGCGCGATTTCGAAAATCTACTTGGACACTCGAGACTCTTTACGAAGTATGAGCCGAATTATTTTTAGTAGTTAACTTACGCATTGAGGTATTATATAAGACAATATGAGAGTATAAGTAGATATAAGGATTACTGTACAAGTAAGTTATTGGGTTCAAAGGTATTGGGTATTAGAGTTTCTTTGTCGACAAGGATTAAGTATTGAAGTATACAGATTAAGGGTTAGTTGATAACAAGGTTGTTCGACATTAGAATTATTAATTTGAAATGTATTGGGAATTGAGTTATAAAACGAAATTTAATCATAACATAGCGCACAATGTTTCATTTATACCTCAAGAGAAACACAGTCGGGCTGGACTTTAAATTTACTAGATATATGAAGCGAACATCGAGAGTACAAAAATTAGGTCAAATTTTTTTTTAGATTTTAAAAGTCTATTTCACAGTCACAAAACTAGTCAAAATATTTGTATAGTCTATTTTTGATATGAACAATATTTTAAGTTTTACTAATAAGTACCTTTAAACAGTATTAAAACATTTGCTTGCATCAGTCTACCTGCCATTATTTAGCTTATATTTCACATATTAATTCCCTTGTAATGACCGAGCAGCATAAAAGACATTTTTGATTGTAATATATTAACGTAAATGTAAAATGATATGTATAAGATATAATCAATAAAAATGTACCGTAAATTAACCACTGTATGCTTCGCAAGTGTACGATAAAAACAAAATTAAATTTAACAACGCAAAATGACCATACATATTTTTCAAATAAACATAAACTGATGATGAAATGACCTATAATGACCTCTGAAAGACGGCTTGAGTCAAACAAACTACGGGTTCGGACTCAGGGACCTCAAAAACATACGCATGAATTTTTTCAGATTTTTCTTACTGTTTTTCTCTATTTGACCTTCAAATGACCTTGAATCTGATGTGATGAAGGTTAACCAACCCGCTCATCGTAATCAGCGACCCCAAAAACCCCATAAGGACCATACCGCTCCGAGTGATTTTTTTAGATCAAATGTTGACCTGTGTAATTTGCACTAGAACACTGCTAACCACGGTATAGAGATTGATATATAAGTACTTACAATCTCACCATGAGTACAATCTAAGTTTACAAAATTGAGATATTAGAAACGTTAAGCCCAATGTTGCAGTTTCTGATGGTTCTACGCCGAACATCATGTGTCTGTCGTCGAATTTTTGTTTAACTACCGGAATGATTTGTAGTTCAGCAGCAGCAGCGAATTGTTTCTAGTTGCTATCTAACAATGCATTTTGTATGTCAGCATCTATGTATTTCAGTTTCTGTCCGCCCTACTTAATATTAAGTATGTGTTTAGCTTCTGTTCAGTACAGGTAGTTGTATCTTTCCTGGGTAGGGCTTGAGAGAGTTCCACTGGTTTTCTTTTTTGAAGTTAAATCTTTGTTTGAAAGACACAAGTTCTAACACCAGAGTAGTAGTAATTTATACTTGGTTCTTGGAATTGGTGGATGAACAATCTTTATATACAGATATTGGCAAAATCATGTTGCATCACAACATAGAAAGTCGTGTTAGGTTCTGTCTCAGAGAGAATTATTCACCTGATTGAATATAGCAAAAGTGTTGGTTATTATAGTATGTTCTATTAATAGTCTCATGAGCAGTGTTTCGTAAGTGAAGCTTGCTTTACCTTCCAGAATGGTGCATGCTAGAAAATGTCACTTCACTTACTATCCACTTGTAAAGTTCTTTTATTTGGGAAACCTCATTTCTTTGGAATGGACTGTCCAAGGATATTTTAGTAGTGCATGAGCTGCATGAATAAAAATATGACTAATATACATGAATATGTTTAGTATTTGAAGAGTTATATATATATATATATATATATATATATATATATATATATATATATATATATATATATATATTTTCATAGCTAGAATCATCGTTAATTAATAAAATAATTAAACATGTGCTTTTTGACTCAATACACTCTTCTTTTTATAAAATACTATATTTATTATAGCCTTTCATCATCATGTACCTTAATAGCTTTTTAAGGATGATTAAACCGTCTAATAGAATTATAACTAGAACATATTTCCTTAAACGTCATTATAAGCCTGGGGCAAGATAATTAATTATATGATGTGACAGTGTGTTGCTCTTTTTACAAATAAACTGCAATGTGTCCCTTAGCATGTCGTATAAAATATTTATAAAGGTTAAGTTACGATATTCCTTCATATAAATTTGATTGCTGAATATGTATTTTAAATATTAAAATTTTTTTGAAAGTAGACATATTGAAGAAAATGTGATATGATGGATCGAAACTATATTTTTAATGTGGATATATAGTATAGAATAACAAGAACAAAAAATATTTAAAATATTTTACAAATTAATTACGTCCTATGTTTGACGCATGATATATAACACAGGCCAACGATGAAAAAAATGTTTGAATAAATTTGCCTTACTCTTATGGTTTTTAGTGTTCCGAATATGACAGTCAAAAAGCTGTATCACCCACCGTCTTTTCACATTTTAACACTCAATAATTACAGAAATGAACTATTTAGTTATGGCAGTGGTATCACTGATCATATTGATGTAGCATATTTCATCGCTACTACGAAAAGTAGTTACAGTCAACCTCACTTTTTAGTGGATGTCTCTAGTACAATGGCTTCTCGTGGTTATAAAAACTTTCCTGGCAGTTTTTGTTATACTCGTATTTGTGGTGAGTTTCTGATTAAAAAACATCCAAGGAACATTACAGAGTTCGTTAGGAAGATTTACTTCTCATACTTTGAAAGTAAATTTGGTTATCAGGATAAGTGTTGGGTGCCGCATAAGGTATACTGTGTACGTGTTGAAGATCTCAGAAAATGCTGAAACCTTTCTAATGATAGCTACTTGTGTAGCGTTGATATTACTTCTCAAAAAATAAAAAAGAAATAACGTTCCGTCTGTCAATAGGCCATAGGAAATGGTCCAGATCTTTCCGTCCCTTAATCACCAAAGGTTTTTGATAATGTTATCCTGGATATGTTTAGTAATAACCAATTTAATGCAAATGAACAAGCTAATAATGAGTTTCAATGTAATCCAGAAAATGTATACCTTAAGTTGTTTACTGAAACCGAGCTAAATAATTTAGCTAGGGATTTGAACATAACGAAAAAGAAAGCTGAACTGCTTAGTTCAGACTCAAAGAAAAAACTTGTTGGCAGCAGGAACCAACATTTATGTATATAGGAGAAGACGATGATACACTATACTGCTCAGATATTACGGGTTTGACGAATGAAGTCGCAATTGAATATAAAAAAGAAGATTAAAGTCTGGTTATAGATTCTTCTAAAACTAGTTTAAAGGCAACAACAAAATGGTAAAACTTATGCATCATTATCTGCTACTCATTCTGTGCTTACGAAAAAAAAAGTTATGGAAACCCTGATATACTTTTAAAGAAAATAAATTATTCCGCTCATGATGATATGTGGCGATTTGAAAGTTTTATACATGCTCCTTGGAGAGCAAAGTGGCTTTCCCAAATTCCCATGTTTCTTATGTGAATGGGACAGTAAGGTAAGGAACAATATTGGTCCAAAAAAAACTAGCCTGCAAGAAAATCTATAAAAGCTCGGAGAAGAAAATTCTGTGCGAGAACCTTCTGCTGCCACCTCTATACATAAAATTAGGCCTAATGAAATAGTTTGTGAAAGACTTACCCAAAGATGGACAATATTTCAAGTATCTCTGCGAAAAGTTTCCTCGTCTATCAAAAACCCGATATTCGAAAAAGGATGTTCAATTCCAACATTGAATAAAAAATGACTTTAAATGAGAGAGAGGCTTGGATCTCATTCAAGCAGGTCGTTACCAAGTTCTAGGGTAATAAAAAGGAACCACATTATATTTTTATTATAGACAATGTGCAATAAAATTTTACAAAGTTATGGTGGTTTGATGAGCCTGTAGATTCACTTTTTGAATTTGAATTTGGGTGAGGTCAGTTAGGAGCAAAGTGAGCGTTTTCATCAAGATATGATGTGATAGAAAGACTACCGGTGGTCACTTCACTGAGAAGTCCAGTAAGCGACTCACATAAAAAAAGCTATATCAGAAGCTTGAACGAGAGGACAAACGAGACCCATAAACGGAAATATAAAAAGTAAAAACCGTAGTTTTACCAAGTTCAGCTTGAAAATGTTTGAAACTATAATGTTCTGGTAATATTCAATTACTGAAATATTTAATAAATCTCTATTAATTCAATAATACAAATATATTTATTGATGCTTGGCTTGGTCTCTCTTTGGGTGTGTAACAGATCATCGGATTTTCAAGCAATTTTTGACTAAAAGCAAAAATATTAGAATATTTGAGTGAAGTTTTTTTGATGATGTCATGATAGCGATTCTCTTCTGATGTTGAAAGAAGAATAAAAAAAAATAATAGTTTAATGTTTTAACAACTTATTTACCTATTAACCGACTTCAAAAAATAATTTTTAAACTCAACACGTGTGTATATATATATATATATATATATATATATATATATATATATATATATATATATATATATATATATATATATATATATATATATATATATATATATATATATATATATATATATATATATAGATATATATATATATATATATATATATATATATATATATATATATATATATATATATATATATATATATATATATATGGTGTACAAGAGTATGAAATGCAGATTTTTTTTCTAAAAAAACACGTTAAATTCGGAAGAATGATAAAAAGTGCTTTATTCAAAGTATGCTACATTTTTCCCATCTTTCTGGCAATTTGTGAATACCATTCCAGTAAAAATCTTCCCCTTTTGCTGCGAACCATTTATCGAGCCATTTTTTCACATCTTCGTACGAACCAAAGCGCTGCTCAGCAAGTGCGTGACCCATCGATGCAAACAAGTGGTAATCGGAAGGAACCAAGTCTGGTGAGTAAGCCGCATGGGGTAGAACTTCCCAGCTGAGTGCTTCCAACGTATCGCGAACTGGTTTTGCCATTGTGATGGAGCATTGTCATGAAGAAAAATGACTTTGTGTTGCCTCTTTCGGTAATCTGGCCTTTTTTCAAGCAGCGAACTGTTCAAATCGGTCAACTGTTGTTGGTAACGTTTAGTATTAACCGTTTCCCCAGGTTTTAACAGCTCATAATAGACCACGCCCCTCTGGTCCCACCAAACACAGAGTATCGTGAAAAAGCGATTCGGTCTTGCGGTCGATGTGGATGGTGCGCCTGGGGCTCCCATTATTTTTTTGCGCTTGGGATTCTCAAAATAAATCCACTTTTCATCCCCTGTAACTATACGATGCAAAAACGACTTCCTTTTATACCGAGCGAGCAAAATGTCACACGTGTTTTTGCGCTTTTCCATTTGCCTATCGTTCAACTCATGCGGTACCCATCTACCGGTCTTCTGAATCTTTCCCATATCTCGTCGCCGATTGGAAACAGCTTGTTGACTAACGCCCAATTGCTCGGCGAATTGTTTTTGTGTCGAATCATCTTCGTCCAGCAATGCTTGCAATTCCACATCTTCGTATTTTTTTTGGCGGTTTTCCACGTTCCTTGTCTGCAACATCAAAGTCACCACTTTTGAAACGCAGAAACCATCGTTCACACATATCTTGCGATGGAGCATGTTCATCATAAGCTTCTCGAAGTAATCGGTATGATTCAACAGCAGTTTTCTTCAAATGAAAACAAAAAATTAATGCTGTTCGCGAATGCTCTTTGTTCGGTATAAATTTCGACATATTGAACACAACAACACAACACTATGCATACACTTTTCCAATTTATCACTCATGCGCATCTGACACTTGTTGATGACACAACAAAATGGCGCAATGTCAAATCTTTATAGCACAAACTGAATTGGTACACCATCTGTTGTCTGAAATCCGCATTTCATACTTGTACACCCGTGTATTGTTCAAATCTCGTAATATTCATTCGTGTCTACCCGAAATAGGAGGAGCCACAGAGGCGCTTTGTGAGTGTGGCACGCATGCAGCGTAGTGCCAGTACGGTCGGATTTTTACCTATCGATCTCCGCTCTTAACGGTTATGTATTAATAGGCAAGCGCGATTTGCACCGACTTCAAGATTTTACTTAATTTTATGTGTTTACGGAGCATATTGTATCTATTAAATTTAATTACTTGTTGCTTAACTTTCTTGCGCTTTTCGCTTATAATAACAGACGCATTTTTTTTAAAAAATCATATGTTCTCCATTTCAAGTAAGTATATATTAACTTTTTGATGTTAAGGAAAATATTATTTTGTGGCTTTTATTATTCTCTTGTAGTCGCAATTTTTTTACAAAAAAATTATTTATTTGATCTTAAAGTGAACTATAATATAAAAAAGGTAGAAATTTAATCATTAAAGTCCTTATTTATCAAAAAAAAGTGTTAATTTTAATGAAAAGAAAATATTACATAACATGTAACAGCAGAAACAACAATATCTGCAGTTGAAATAAGTGTGAGTAGATAAGTGTTAGTTAATGGCAGCTGGAAACGCAAACTTCTTTATACCTAGTTTATCGTAAAACATAAAACTTTGTTAGAGGTACTGTTACTGGTAATAAGAATTTGTTACTTTTTGTCAGTTAAGCACAATTTATCTTAATTTGTTTACCGCGAGTATGTGAAGAGATAAGACGAAAGAAACACTTTAAAGTCTTAGATGGATTAGAGGCTAAATTTAATCGCAGTCAAAACTTCTTTTCATCTGTTTTTTAAGACATTAGAATAATTTTTAAGTCGACGAAAAATCTACGATATTAAGTACTTCATTTATAAGCATACTAAATATGTAATACAATTGTTTCTGTCTTAATCAAAAATAAATAAATATATTAAATTGAAATTTGTAATTTAAGTTATTTTTTAGCTCAGTCGAACAATTTTAATATATTGAATATTAATTTTTAAAATATATTTTTTCAGGGATTATAAAATGTCTCCACTTTACATTTAATTTCATTACGGCTTCAAATAATTTTGTCTGCTAAGTTGCGAGAAAAGCCATTTTTTACAAAATAACATTGCAAAAACTATTAAATCTTGAACAAAGCTATTTTATATTCTTGTTACTCTATTATATCATCATCATACCAGGTGTCATAGCGTTCTTGCCTTCCGATTCACAGTCGCCAACTTCTTCTATCTTCCCAATCTCCTGCTCTTAAGTTTCTGGATTCCACCAATCGAGGTTAGTTTTGGCCTTCTCCTTTTTCTTCTCTCTAGAGGTGTCCATTTTAGAACCAGTTTTGGGATGCGCTGCACTGTCATTCTTTCTATGTGCCCGTACCAGACTAATTGTCTATTATTGTTTTTTTTTTATCTTCATGATTTCTCCTATTCTTTTATTTCTGATTCTATTCATTCTTGATACGCCAGCCGATCTTCGCCAGTAGTCTATTTCAAGAGCAAGAAGTTTCTGTTCTAAACTCTTGATTAACTGCCATGCTTCGCAGCCGTACTTTTCTATTAAAGTGTTTTTGACCAAAGAACGGAGTTGAGGTGTTGTATGGAGGTTTTTCCATTACTGATTCTATCTTCTATTTCTGACCATTATTTAAAGTAAGGCTTCCCTGTTCTCTACCGATACACAGATATTTAGTTTTTGTATAGCTTACTTCATAGTTTTTGAATAGCTTTCTTGTCATAAGTTCTGGATCTTCCTTGTCGTGGGCAATTGCTATCTAGTCGTCTGCAAAGTGAAGAGTGTAAAGCGTTGTTTCATCGTTCAACTATACTCTCATTTTACTACATGCTCTTCTCCAACTCTTTAAGGCTTCATTCAAGTAAATTTTAAACAGGTTGGGAGACAAGCAGCAACCTTGCCTAAGTTCCTTCGTCATCAAATAATTGTATTCCTAGTTTTATTCTTGAATATGGCTAATAGTATAGTTGTTTTATTGCTGTAATAGCTATATTGTTTATAAGTGACAGTTTCAGAGTTTGCCAGAGCTTCTTAATTACTACGGTGTCATGCGCTTTGGTTAGGTCTACAAATAATAAGTGAACTGCCTTGTTTATCGCTGTTTTTTTCTCGTTGAGTTGGACTATCCAGAATAAGTTATCTATACGAGACCTGCCAGCTTTAAATTCTGATTGCTGTTCAATTTTAATTCCGAGGATCTTCTGGATTCTGTTTAAAGTACTAGTTACCAATATACATCTGTAATTTTGGCAATCAGATTTGTTTCCCTATTTATGCAAGGGTGTTATCCTTCTTTCCAGATTTACAGTATTGAATCTCCATTTATGCAGTGTTCGAACAAATCTCTCAACATCTCTATCAGTTTTGGGATACTATTCTTTACTATTTCAGCGGACATATCTTTAGGTCCGACAGCTTTTCCATTTTTCATTGATCTAATTGCCTTCCAAACCATTTCCGCTGTTAGTTTAATTCGCTGGCCGTGGATTTAATACGTCGTAGAAGAATGGTTCATGTATTGTTCTCTATTCTCGAAAAGTTCTTGGACGTAATATTGTTGCTAAGTCTTCAATTTTATAGGGCTTATGATTAATTTATTTAACTTTTCTGATCTTAGTGATTTGATAAACTTCCAAGCTTCTGATGATTTAGTTCTTCCAACTCAGACTCTAAAACATTTTAACATTCTTGACTAAAACTAGAAAAATGCTTTTTATCACATTCTAGATAAAAATAACGGCTCATAAAATGTAAAATGTATCATACAAAACTACTGTAGAAATCGTAAAATGAATTGGGGAAAATTTCAGACACATATATTTTTCCCTAAATATGTTTGGTCGGTCTTTTTCATTTATATAAAAATTTGTATAAAGAAATAAAATAAATTAATTAAAAATTGTAAGTGAAATATGTGTTTACCTTTCGTAATTAATACGTAGAAAAATATGTGATATGTTAACGGGATATCACCGTCAATAGATTTTGTTTCTGGATTAACAGTCCAACAGTCTCCCCTCTATGTGTTTTTTTTGACAGATTCTAAATAGTTTCATACTATTTCACTGTATTTCCGATCCGAAGTTTCATTTTTGTTCTGGATGATCAATCTTTTGAATTTTGCTAGCTCTGGCCTGTATGTTATTTTATCGTCTCATATATATTAAGTTAAATTTAGAAATGATAAGGTTTAGTGAAAAATGCACTAGTTTTATGTATCATGCTTTCTTGGAATCGTCATCATCACCATCATCAATATCTTATTCAATTCATAATCGGATATAAGCCTCCCAAAGTTGTCTCCAATGAGTTTTGTTGTTTGCTTTTTGCATCCAATCATGTCCCGCTAATCTTTTTATGTCCTCCGTCCATCTTTTCTGTAGTCTACCTCTGCATCTTTTGTGTTCTCTCTCTCTCATTCAACTATACCGCGTGTCCACCTATTATCATTTATCCTTGCGATAAGCTCAGCCGAATTCCACCTTATTATACGTATTTGTTGTATTACATCTGTCACTTTTGATCTTCTTCGTATCTCGATGTTAGGAATATGATCTTGGAGTTTAATATTTAGCATTCTCCTCTCCATTACTCTTTGAGTTGCATAGAGTTTATGTATTATACTTTTTTTTAAAAGCTCACGTTTCAGTGCCAAATGTTAAAATCAGCAGGACATATTGATCGAATACGCTGGCTTTTATTTTATTTGAGTTGTCAAATTTAAATGTAGAATGTAACCTTCCTAACGTAAACTAAGCTAATGAGACTCTTCTATCCATGTCAACCTTTAAATTATTTTTTGATATTTTAATTATTTGTCCTCAATATATGAATGTTTGTACCTTTTCTATTCTTTCACCTTCTATTAATAGTTCCTTGCTATTATCTCCAGTTTCGTTCTTCAACTATTTGGTTTTGATGAAGTTTATTTTTAGAGTGACATTATCTGTGAACCTTAAGTGATTTAATCGGTCACCGTCCATTAATATTCCTTTATTTTCCCACTTCAACAAATTGAATATGTCTTCTCTGTATTCATAACGTATAAGTTATTCTCGTTTACAAAATTTGATAACATTTCTTCTCTGCTGCTCCTTGTATCCAAACCAAACTTCATTCACGACATTTTTCTCATTTGTATATCTTATTTTATGGTGTAGGAATGCTTTGTTTATATTTTCGTAGAATTCGTCAATTTCTTCTTCCTCGCTGTCTGATGTCGGTGCATATAACTGAAGGATCTTACATTTGCATCTTCTGTTCATCTGTATGTACACTGAAATCACTCTTTCCGATATGGCTTTGAACTGAATATTTTCTGCTATTCTTCAATCTATAAGTAGACCGATTCCTCCAATTTTCTTACCTTCATTGCCTCTATAGAAAAATTTATGTCCACTTTTTAGGGTGATACCGCTAAACTCAACACTGTCCGTTTTATGTTTTTTAGTTCTTCTTACAATTAGATCTTTTTTTCTTCGGATCCTAAAGTTCGTGTATTGTAAGTTCCTATGTACCATTCTGTTCTTTTGGATTGTCTATGTGACTGACTGCAAGAATACTGCGAGAGAGTTTCGTCTACTCGCCTGGGGTACTGCGTTTTAGAAATTCGACATTTTCATTTTTAGTTTTGGGGTGTTTAGCCATTTCCTTATTGCGCCGGCCAAACGTGTTGACAAGGGGTAAGGAAGTTGGAAGGATGGTATGTGGTGAAGGATTAATATTTTTAGGACCTGATACACCCCCACATTAGGAGGAGGGAGGAGACCAAGGCCGACCTAGGATATTCATAGGATGAATGAATGTTTCTGTTAAGACAAGCAAAGCTAATGTACAGCTAAAAGTTATTCTAGAAATACAATAAGGCCCGTGGCTTCACTAGCGCGTTATCCAAAATATACCGTGCAAATATGTTTCTGTTAACTCCTATTGAGACGAGGAGGTAAATGACTAAAAAACGGGACATTTGCAGTTAGAAATTTGTGTTGATGAGAGTTTAGGAAGCAACTGTATATGGATGAAAACTTATCCGTTACCCTTGATGTGTATAATAAAAAATCTTGCTGTGGCGAAAATTATTAGTAATACTAAATTCTGCAATACCGATAAGATTTTTTATTTTACAAATTACAATTACATGACCATCCGGTTTATAGTTTTTATTTTTGTTAGCTTCATTTTGCCTATAAAAAATTAACTAATTTACCTAGTTGAGAAGGAGCATAAACTAATTTAAAAAATCAGCTGCAAAAGCCATAGCTTACCCACAATATTTTTTACTAATATATTAATTTTTATGAGTTATGTTATAAGCAGCCTTTCCTAAATCAATATTTACTTAAATCGATGTTATGAGGTATTCTAGTAAAAGATAACCAGACACTGAAAATAACTGCACTTGAAGAAGGCTGTTGCGTATAACTCGAGCATCATTTGCGTTTTAAGGCCAGGCCAGGGCATTTAGAGTAAGGTACAACTAATTGTATCATATTTAAAATGCATACCTAGTACTCCATCGGTTGTTTTACATTAAACTACATATGCATGAGGAAAATTGCTCGAAAAATCGTGCTGTCTGCGGTGAATGTTGGCTGTGTTCCAACCACTCTGTCGGCTATGGGTGTAATCAACCTCCGATGAAGTAATAGGTATGCGTTTCAATTAGTAGCATATTACCATTATGTTCTGTAAGTACCGGGATAAAGTACTTAAAATTCTGTTCTCTCGTTTGTCGATCCTAGTCAGACTGATGAGCCGTGATACGGCAAAACACGTCTTGGGAAGAATTGAGAAATAAGAGAACAGTGGGCAGACTTTATCTGTTTTCGGTTGTTTTACATTCAGAGTATTTATTTTTATTAGTGTCCATTAACACAACCAATGGCTGGTTGTGTTGATGGCTCCTGCAATAAGAAAGGAACCTGCAAAAAACTATAGAATATTGTCAGGCCATGACAAAAATCGGGAAAATTTCGTTTAGTGAAATTTGTAAAACTTTTGCGCACATTTTATTTACTTACTCTGTGTGTTTCTTCTACGACATTGTATTGCGCTCCACTGCCATGCCATGCAGCTACATTTTTGTTCTAAGTGGATGGAACTAAGATTAGATCAAGTAGTATGGCTCTAATATTCATTACCTTTGCATAAGTGTTATTTCTAAATCATTAGTTCAGTTCATCATGAGACTGCAATTAAAAATTAATTCTGGTTCTAAAGACTGATGTCTTTCAATAATTTATTTATTTTCATCGTAACATATAACAATTTTCTACCTACCTTTCAAGGTATGTAAAAAGTGATTAGTGAAGAATAACTGCTAGTTGTTAAGTACAAATAAATCGATAACTGTTTTACTAGTGTACGGTGAACCTCATATTTGGCCAAGTATGTTCAAATTTACTTGTTTCATACAAACTTGCTGCTTTGTGAAATAGGCCCCAATTTCTCTATCTCAGAAAAAAATACATCTACTAGTAGGTATAGTAGTAGAAAGTGTTTTCTGGAGAAAGATGTTGATTTTAAAAATATATCATACGTACTATTATAATAAGAAGCTAAAGTATGTGTCTGAGTGGAGTATGAGCTAGTAATTAAGCACTATATGAATAACGGAATGAAACTAACTTATGATTTACAATTTGCAGATGTTCGGTTCCGAAATTGCCATCGTATATCAAAATTTTTCCAAAAAGTGTTCTAGAATTTTATTAAAACAATGTTTATTTCGACTACCTTTCACCTAGAACTTTAGGGAATATTCCGGAATTTTCTAAACACTTACTTATGTTGTGTAAATACCAATTCTTAAGCTTAAAACGAGTTAATCTGCATTTGTGAGGGTTCTGGTTTCAAGTGAAGGAATTAGTCTCTATACAACATAAGTAAATGTTTAGAAAATTCTAGAATATTCCCTAAAGTTCTAGGTGAAAGGTAGTCGAAATAAATATTGTTTCTATAAAATTTTAAAACACTTCTTGGTTGGTTATACCATTATACTCACAAATCAGGCAGCAACACAAATTAGTACAATACCAAATGTTCGCAAAACTTTAGATCATTCCAATAACAAAGCAGATGAGATCAACGTATTTTTTAAAATTCCTAGAAAATTGTGTTCATCATCATTTTATATGATTGAAAAAAATTGTTTTTAGAGTTCTGGATGGTCTGATTTCTAATTTCGGCTAATAGTTGTTGATTTTTGTAAAGCTTACGGTGAAGATAGTCTAAATAAGAGTATATTTTGATGTACTTAGATATTTCTTATTGAATTCGTAGGTACTAATTTATTGCATAATGTAATGACATTTACTTGTTCCCATATTAGTGAATTAGTATACAAAAATTATCTAAATACCATGAATTATTTGCAAGATAAATACTTCCGAAATAGCAAATAAATTTACAGTTATTTTATTATATTATAACCCAATTTATTAGCAATTTTCTGTGGTATTTAATTAAACCGAATTAGGGATAATTAAAAGGCCTACTTAAAAAAAGACAATGCTATCATAAAAAGATCCCTTAAAATTATTTTATAATGTGGATAATGAAAATTAAATTTTTAACCCAGGACAAAAAAAAATAAAACAGGAAATATTTAATAATAAAAAGGTTAACGTGAAAAATTAACTTACAATTCACGAGATATTTACTGGTCACTTAGTTAAGATAATTAGTTACATTATATTTTCTCTAAATTATTTTGGTATTTTTTGGAGAAATAGTATTCAAACTCAAAATTTACCATTTTTTGTAAAACTATGTAATTAAATTGTAGCTGATCTAAGCTATTTTCTTAAATACTATTTTAATCAAAAATAAGACGGCTTTTTTTAAAGTTAGCTAGTTAGCCATGATGTAACACACAAAAAGGGTGACTGTTGTATTAAATTGTAGCTGATCTAAACTCCTCTCCTTAAATACTGTTTTGATTAAACACACGAGGGAGTTTTTTAAAGTTAGCTACTTAGCCATGATGTAACACCAGAAAGGGTGGTTTTGAAATTATTGTCGTAGTTTTAAGTACCTTTACGAAACGTTGTATGCGTTTGTACCATTTTGCAAATTAGAAAAAAGTGGAAGGTGATGAAGTTTCTTACTAAAGAGGCAAATGGCAGTGTATCTTATTTTCAATTAACATTCTGATCTAAATACTCTATTCAGGATGACTTCAGATCAGAAAGACAGGTTAAGGCTAGAATTGAGAAAACCATCAGGCTTGTTTAGGATTGTTCTTGCTAAAG
The DNA here is from genome assembly GCA_019049505.1 of Pachyrhynchus sulphureomaculatus. Taxonomy (NCBI): domain Eukaryota; kingdom Metazoa; phylum Arthropoda; class Insecta; order Coleoptera; family Curculionidae; genus Pachyrhynchus; species Pachyrhynchus sulphureomaculatus. The sequence goes on from CM032456.1 coordinate 141,477,908, forward strand.
ACGCTGGAGTATCCGAAACTACAGTTCTTAGGGTTGCACATGAGGATTTGAAGATGAAAAAGTTTGTACACGATCCCCAATCTCCTCATGCCACAGCAGGAAGTCGTCATCTCCTGGAAAGTTGATGACGACCATTCTTTGGGACTGTGAAGAAATTTTGCTTATTTAACATATGAATAAAGAGGCCACTAGGACTGACAGTAAACTATTAGAGGAGCACCGGAAAACTTTAACGGAGGTCAAGCGATTGATGTCTGCAACGATTCCACCTATTTAGGAAAAAGAATAGATAGAGCCGGTAGAACAGGAAAAGAAATATAAGACAGAATAAGAATAGAAGAGCCATCGTGCAACATCTTAATTCTGTCCATTGGTGAAGAAAAATATCAACACAAAATAACTGGTCAAGTGCAAGTTAGTCTTACGCACTTAGTGTTTCGTACGTTAATTGCTTTTAAAATAAAAAATTTTCATTACGGAAGTATAAAATGATCAGTAACTTCACAAAATATATCCCAAATGGGTTTTCAACAAAGTTTTTTTCCGATCTTTAGTAAAAACTGATAACTTTGAAATTTTTGTTTTTTTTTTTACCAGATAAATTATTAAAGTAATAATTTTCGTTCAATCTACACCCTGCAGAGAATATTACACAATTTTTTCAAAATTTTTTGATCAGTACTTTTTGAGATAAGGTGGTGGGACTGCGATTTTTCGCACATTTTTAAAAATAATACAAAGAGAATTGTAGGCAAGTATTACATTATATATATTTTAAACTCACACTTCCGATTTCACTCCCCAAAACTGACTCCTTAAGTCAAAATGTAACTTTCAAAACTACACGGCTCTGATGAGGCCATCATATTAGTGCCAAATTTCAACTTTCTATGTCAAATAGGTTCTGAGAAAATCGGGTGTGACAGACAGATAGACGGGCACCGAAGTGATCTTATAAGTGTTTCGTACGGAACACTAAAAAGCACTACATCTGGAACGCAATCTTCATGAGCATCGTACTCTACGGCTGCAAAGCGTGGTAATTAAATAAGAACTTAAAACAGAAACTTCTTGCTCTCAAGATAGACTACTGGCGAAGGACAGCTGAAATATCTTATAATATATCAAATCAGTGACAAAAGAATAAGCAAAGCCAGATAGAAAGAACAACAATGGACGATATCCAACAAAAAAAGCTGTTCCAGTATGGATACAAAGAAAGGATAACTAATTCCAAAACTGATTTTGGAATAGAAGCCCGTAGAAAAACCAAAGAGGAAAGGCTGAAAATAACATGGATTGGTGTCATTAAGAGAGTCATGTTGAAAAAAAATCTACGACCGAAAGATTGGGAAGACAAAAGAGGCTTGCGACAGGGTTTCAATCTGTTCATCTAACAATGCTGCTTGCTGCTGCTGCTGCTCGATGCTAACTGAGAGACAGAAATGCGATCGCCATCTTTTGTAGGTCGGTTTCTACGCAGATTGTAGGTGGAGGGGTCGGGAGTGTTCGTCCGGGTATCCGTGTTTGCCGGCTGGGTACCCGTATCAGTGGTAATTACGGGTTCCGGCGCTATGCTGACTGTTGCCCACTCGATGTTTTGATTATTCCTTGGTTTAGCTGGTAGACTCTTCCATGTAGTGGAGATATTCACTGCATCATCCCGCTTATTTAGTTATCCATTCTTTTCGATTTCCAAGGTTTCTTTGATTATGCGTGTTTTATAATGTGAAATCGAGGCTATTTGGTTAGATCCCTCAAAATTGATGTTGTGACCAGTATCATGATGGTGCTGAAAAAGAGCGGAAGTTGTTTGTTTATTTTTGATACTTATTTTATGTTCATGGATCCGGGTGGAGATTCTTCTGTTTGTTTGCCCAATGTACAACTTGTGGCAATCTCCGCATGGGATGCTGTAAACTCCATGGTTTTCCAGTTTTTTTCTGTCCTTGGGGCTACCCAGGATGTCTGCCAGAGTATCTTGTGGCTTGTACCCTGTGCCTACGATTTGTTTACTTAGGACTCTTCCAATCCTATCTGTAACTATATATATATATATATATATATATATATATATATATATATATATATATATATATATATATATACATACATATATATATATATATATATATATATATATATATATATATATATATATATATATATATATATATATATCTATAATATATATAAAATGCAACGTCTCTCTGTCTGTCTGTTCGTTAGTGCGCTTATCACTGGAGAACCACTTATCTGATTTACGTACTTTTTTTTTAAAACATACATATGTGCTCTGGCAAGGTTATAGGCTATAGTTTATTACGATAGGTAGCATAAGGAATGAGCAGTGACGTAAAATAGTGAATGATGTCGGAAATAAGTTTGCCGCTAGCGCGTGCCTTTGCAATACACAGCCTAAACCACTAAATATGGAGCAATATTATCTAGCAAAGAATATCTGTAATGTATAATCTATAATATATATAAAATGCAATGTCTCTCTGTCTGTCTGTCTGTCCATTAGTGCGTTTATCATGCGGGAACCACTTATCCGATTTACCTGTCTTTTTTTAAATTCATACATATATTCTTTGGCCAGGTTATATAATCATAATAATCTATATCTATAATATATATAAAATGCAATGTTTGTCTGTCTGTCTGTCTGTCCGTTAATGCGCTTATCCCTCGAGAACCACTTATCCGATTTACGTGATTTTTTAAATTCGTACATATGTTCTTTGACCAGGTTATAGGTACATATTTTATTACATCTATAATATATATAAAATGCAACGTATCTCTGTCTGTCTGTGCGCTTATCACTCGAGAACCACTTATCCGATTTTCTTACTTTTTTTTTTTTAAAACATACATACAACAATGACAATAATAGTAAATGAGGTCGGACAAAGTTTACCGCTAGCGCGTTCTCTTGCAATACACAGTTCAAACCATTAAATATGGAACAATATTATGTAGCAGAGAATATCTATAATATATATAAAATGCAATGTCTCTCCGTCCGTCTGTCTGTCTGTCTGCCTGTCTGTCCGTCCGTTAGTGTGCTTATCACTGGAGAACCACTTATCCGATTTACGTGCTTTTTTTTTAAACATACGTATGTTCTCTGGCCAGGTTATAGGATATATTTTATTAAGTGACATAAGAAATAAGCAGTGACGATAATAGTGAATCAAGTCGGAGAAAAGTTTGCCGCTAGCGCGTTCTCTTGCAATACACTCCCTAAAGCATTAAACATGGAACAATCTCATGTAGCAAAGAATACAATATATATAAAATGCAACGACTCTCTGTCTGTCTGTCTGTCCGTTAGTGCGCTTATCACTCGAGAACCACTTATCCGATTTACGTGTTTTTATAAATTTTATACATATGTTCTATATAATTCGATATAAGCCTAGATAATGGGAGATAAGGTGAGATAATGGGAGAGAAGTCGAGATAAGCCTTGATAATGGGAGATAAGTATAAATAATGGGAGATAAGGAGAGATAATGGGAGATAAGGAGAAATAATGGGAGATTAGGAGAAATAATGGGCGATAAGTCGAGATAAGCCTAGATAATGGGAAATAAGGTGAGATAATGGGAGATAAAGAGAATTAATGGGAGATAAGGAGAAATAATGCGAGATGAGCAGAGATAAGCCTAGATAATGGAAATTATGTAGAGATAATGGGAAATAAGGAGAAATATTGGGAGATAAGGAGAAATAATGGGAGATATTTTATTACGTTGGGTAACATAAGGAATAAGCAGTGACGATAGTGGTGAATCAAGACCAAGCGAGCGGAGCCGCGGGCCCGGCTAGTATATATATATATATATATATATATATATATATATATATATATATATATATATATATATATATATATATATATATATATAGATATATATATATATATATGTTTATATATATATATGTTTTATATATATATATATATATATATATATATATATATATATATATATATATATATATGTTTTATATATATATATATATATATATATATATATATATATATATATATATATATATATATAGTTACAGTTATTACTAAATTTAAAAAAAAAATGAATTTATAGGTGGATTTTGCGTATCACTTGAAATCCAAAAAATGATATTGCAGTGCCGATTGCCGTTTGGCGTTTGAAATTTCTAAACTTTTAAGTCCAAAAATCAAAGACATCGAAAATATTTATTAGGAAAAGTGTTTTGAATTGCATTTTATAGTAACGTGCAAAATTTTAGATAGATTAGACAGAAATCGTACTTTGTCAGCTTTTTACAAAAATCGTTTACCAGTTTTTGATAAAAATGTCATCACAAGGAAATTTTATTTTTGAGTTGGTTAGATTGATATAAAAATTTAAACATTTATTTTTTTCAATTCCAGTTATGTTTTACTTGTTTTACAATTAATAAATAAAAAATTCTGATTTTTATAAAACCGTAACTGTCACATTATTATCGCCTCATCAGGCTAGTAAGGAAAAAACAAAATGTCAAGCGATGCTCGTCTCCAGATCAAATACTGGTATAAGAGCCAGTTAAAGCCCGAGCCCTTTTTATCAGGTTGTATGTTCATCTGAATGGTTCTAGTCAGTTTATGTTGCTGAAATGGCAATATATAAAACGATTGTCATATCGGAGCTTTTATATAGCTCTCAGACATAAATTAACATGTGTAATAATGTCATGCAAAATAGGATAACAAAAATAATCATCAACGGCCCATTGTTCATTAGAAGCGAATAGTCATTCAAAGATCTAGACATCCAGACCATGTTACAATTTGATAATCGTTTAACCAACATGTCAATCCAACGATCCGAGAGACAATTGGGGCGAATAAGAACGTAAGGTGTGTAGAGTAGGCCACCGCTTAATACAAAAACAGCCCAACTTAGTTAACAATAACAAACAAGATAAAAGTAGTTAACCATAATTAAGAAGATAACCGAACAAATAAATGCGATAGAACAGAATGAATATAATGATAAGGCACCAACTAGTTCTGTTACTTGCTGGAACATCCTTGATTTGTTAACAACTTAAATCATAACATAATTTATAACTCAAAAAACTAAAAAGACCTAATAGTCTTGGTTTTTCTAGTTTTCTAATATATACGTTAATAAGCTATTTTTAAAATAACTAAACACTCAACCCTGTTATTAGATAAAGTTCTATAAATGTATTGAAAACTGACTGACTGGATCCACTGCTAACGAATCGGTCAAATGTATAGGGTTGTTGTATTTCCAAAATTTAAAAAAAAATCTTTCGTTCATTGACTTTTTTTAATATCATGTTAGCTAATAGGAAAAAAAATTAAATAAAATATTTATAAATAACAGTTAAATAGTTTCTAAATTGGTACATGTTGCGGCCCGTGGCTCTGTGGCGTAGTAACTTGTTTGCGGTGCAGATGGTCTCGGGTTCCAATCCCGGCAGGTAGGTATACTTTATTTGGATTAATTCAGCCGATACTTGGTGGAAATCCATAACTAAAAGTGTTGCAAGAAGTAAAACACTACTTAAATTTCCACTAATTTTTTTATTTTTAACACCATGACATGTTTCGCTGTACGACAGCTTCTTCAGATGGTTTGTTACAAAATGAGGGTAAAATTACTATATTAAATGGTTGGTTCACAATTTATGGCAGTTAAAAAAATAATTTAATTAAAACAGATTTAGTAATGGTAAATTATTTAAGTCTAATTGTTCATTTATTAAGGAATCTGAATTTTTCAATTTGTTTTTTTCTAAAGATTCTAGGTAATTAAGTTTCAGGCTCTTTGTGCAAGTATGTAATATTTCAAAGTTTGGGTTGAATTGGTGGTTATTTTCAATTAAATGATTTGCGTATTCTCAAGAAAAAACTTTACAAAAAAGCCATTAGTACAGTTTTTCCGAGTAATAAAGAACCTTATAACAACGTAAAGTCAATAACGTACTGTGGTAAATGCAGCACTAAATTAAATAGATTCTTGAGAAAATTAAATATTAACATAGCATTTAAAACATCCAACACACTTGGAAAATTTATAAAAAATAACAAAACTAAAACAGATTAGCACTATAGATCCGGAGTATACAAATTAAATTGTGGAAATTGCTCAAAAAAACATATATAGGTCAAACAGGGAGAAGTTGTTCAAAAAGAATAAAAGAACATGTTTCATCATACATCAATAGAAAAAATAACTCAAATTACACAAATCATTTATTTGAAAATAACCACCAATTCAAACCAAACTTTGAAATATTACATACTTGCACAAAGAGCCTGAAACTTAATTATCTAGAAACTTTAGAAATAAACAAATTGAAAAATTCAGAGTCCTTAATAAATGAACAATTACACTTAAATAATTCACCATTACTAAATCTGTTTTAATTAAATTATTACCTGCCATAAATTGTGAACCAAGCATTTATTATAGTAATTTTACCCTTGTAACAAACCGTCTGAAGAAGCTGTCGTACAGCAAAACATATCAAGGTGTTAAAAATAAAAAAAAATTAGTGGAAATTTAAGTAGTGTTTTACTTCTTGCAAAACTTCTTTATTAATTTATTAAGTATTATATTAAGTATAATATTAAGCGTTGTCTAAAAGGTGCTGTGAAATACAAAAAATGTATATTTCGGCACTTGGACAAAGTTGACGGGTATTACGATATCCTCCGATATCCTATAAGATATAAAAATCCCTACTCAGGCGGGCAGGTGAACAATAAAAAAACATTAATAACGTATATGCAACCACATATAATCGGCTAAATAGAAACATCGATATGCTTCCCAAGGCAGGTTTTACTACAAGACAAACGTAAGTTTTCTTACCGGTCTAGTTAAGTTTTTGCTTACGACAGGGTTGCAATTTTTTCCTCTGTTCTTTTGCCCATTAATAATGCCAAATAATAAAAAAAAATTATTATTATCACCGTTCCCGTAAACCATGTTCATAACATATAAACCACTTCTATCTTTTGCTGAAACATTCTTGGTATCTCAACATCTTAAACCATAATATAATTTATAACTTAGAAACTTAAAAATATATATTTGTATTTTTTCGGTAGTGTAAAACGTGTCTACTAAATTAGAAATGTATTTGTAAAAGATTTAAGGGTATAAACGTTGGTTGGGGCAATGAGAAAAAGTCCTACATACGTGCTACTTGTTATTTTCGATTAAATCTGATATTTCTTGATTTGTTCACCCTTCGAAGGAAAAAAGCTCTGGGAAAAGTTTTATTGGCTGTCACATTTATAAATTTATTAGGGCAAATCAATTATTTGGCCAATTACATCTAAGACTTTTATAACTTTTTATTTTATTAGGTAGTGGGTTTAGCAGACCAGAAACATATTTAAGTATTTTAATTTATGAAAAGCCATTTATCGGTATTTTTAGCATCTTACTCCTCTAGTTTGTTTTGATCGCGTTTAGTGTGATTTTTTTCTCTGTATCATTTTAAAATAAATTTTGGTTATTTACAAATAATTTATTAAAAGTTTAATAGTCGACTGCGTGAGATTAAAGAGGAATTTCCAAAAGACCGGCTAGAAATTGAAAAATCACTTCTCTACTTTGGCAAAATTACCAGCTTAAAATGTCGTTTTGGAATACACGGAGTTGAAGCAAAAAAAATTAATATTTGCCCAATTAACCAATACCTAGGGCATATAATCCTCAGCAGCAGTAGTTGAATCGTCCTGAGTAAGCCGAAAACTCGATATGGTGTCCTGGAGCCGGATCAAATAAAAATCTGGGGTGGTTCCAAAATTTTGATGGATTTTGATTCTAGCAGGTATTAGGAACATTTCCAGCCATTATAGAAAAAATCGGCTCTGCGTTTTTTTCAAGCAAAAAAACATTTTTTAGTATTTTTACTGATTTATAATTTATATAAATAAATTCCGCTCAGGCTAGTTTATATGATTTTCGTAATAAAACTAACCCGAAATTGGTTTTTCTAGCTTATATTAAAAATTATTACGTCTGATACGTAAATTCTATGAAAAAAAAAATTATTTAAATATTGTTTAACCCATACTAAAAGGGACATATCATTCAGCTCAAAGTAAATAACCGGTCAAGTGCAAATTGAACTAGTGTTCCGTACGTTGATTGCTTTTAAAATAAAAAAATTTGTTAAGGAGTTATAAAATGATCAGTGACTTCACAAAACACACCCCAAATGAGTTTTCAACAAAGTTTGTTTCCAATCTGACCAACTGATGACCTTGAAATTTTTGTTTTTTTATATACCAGATAATTTTCTTGCAATCTGCACTCCGTGGAGAATATTTCAGAATTTTTTCAAAATTTTTTGATCAGTACTTTTCGAGATAAGGGGGGGCAGCGATTTTTTAAAAATAATACAAAGGAAAGTGTGCACAAGTATTACATTATTTTATATATATATATATATATATATATATATATATATATATATATATATATATATATATCTATATGTATATATATATATATATATATATTTTTACTCGTGTTTTCACAAGCTTTTATTTGACACCACACTCGATGACCTAGCAAATTTTTTTTTTCACTTCCGATTTCACCCCCAAAACTAACCCCTTAAGTCAAAATTTAACTTTCAAAACTACGCGGCTCTGATGAGGCCATCAATTCCTATATTAGTACCAAATTTCAACTTTCTACAACAAATAGTTTCGGAGAAGATCGTGACAGACAGACAGACAGACGGGTAGACACCGATGTGATAAGTGTTCCGCACGGAACACTAAAAATAAGAAAACACCACGACTATAATAGTTTGTATTAATATAATACGTACGTCATTATTGGTTGAAAAAGTATAATATCGTCCATAGTCGAAAATACTCGTTCCACTCATCAAATCTCGCGCCGCTTGCATGCTAAATAAATACTGATCTAGTTTCTTACGCTATACTAATACAATAATATTACATTTGTTTGCTTGATTCTAAGATATGCTCAATTTTCTACCATGTATTGGAGTTTTGCTCACAAACCAATAAAAGACTGGCATACTTCAGTGAATAGGTTGTAGAGTCTGTGCATAGTAACTTTAGTAACGTCTGGAAGCATTATAAGGTGTTAAAAATTCATCCTGAATATGCAACGCATTTATTAAAAGCTTTGTGTGAGTACAATAGCTTGCACATGTAAACGCAAGAAAAAATTTTCAGGTGGTTTTATTTTTCGAAAGTTACTATTTATTATTAAAATTTTTTATTAATATTAGGAGAAATATTATTTTGTTACTCACCATACATAAATATTTTTTTTTCTTATTTTCCAAACATATGTAGAGTGTAGTTTATAGTACCTACGTATAATTTATAGATAATATTATCAATACTTAAATAATATACATTTCAAAATTATTACTTATTGCTAGCATAAAATTTACAAAATTAAATTTTACTTTTTGATATAAATGACATATATTATTCCATTTATATATTATGTTGTAACATAAATGAACATATACCTTTACATGATTGATAACAATATATTTTTCTTTTGACACATCCTTTTTTTTATTTTAAAATAATTAACTTGCGAGCATAAGAAAATAAATCAGTGATTATTAAGGTTGCTGAAGTTGATGAGGCGAAGGGGTATATTTTTGATTATTGTCGATTATAATTTTTCAACTGATAATGACGTACTTATTATTACAAACGAATATAGTCGTGGTTTTCTGATTTTTACTTTGATTGAGATGTCGCTTTTGCTTACTTTTTGTTTGATAGCTTTTATTATGGACTGATTTTCATAAAAAAGAAAACTTGAAATTTTTTCCTGATTTTTAATTCAAAGCTATAATTTTTTTTAAACATTATTAGCCCATACGCAATCGAATTTAAAAATTACATCGGGATATTTTTATGATTTTCTTATAATAATTTTAAATTACATTGCGTATGGATTAGATAATATATAAATTTTTTTTTTTTCATAAAAGTTTACATCAGACATAATAATTTTTAATATAAGCTAGGAACAACAATTTCGGGTTTGTTTTAATACGAAAATCATATACATATCAATGACTTCACAAAACACACCACGAATGAGTTTGTTTCCGATCTTTACTGAAAACTGATGACCTTGATTTTTTTTTTTTTTTATATACCTGAGAAATTATTAAAGGTAATGCACTCGTGATAATTTTCGTTCAATCCACGCTCTGTGGAGAATACTCCAGAATTTTCTTAAAATTTTTTAATTACTACTTTTCGAGATAAAAAATAGCGATTTTTGGCTATTTTTTATGAATAATACAAAGAAGAGTGTGCACAAGTATTACATTATGTATATATTTTTGAACTTGTGTTTTTACAAGCTTTCATTTGACACTCCACTCTATGACCTAGAAAATAATTTTTTTTTCACTTCCGATTTCATCCCCAAAACTAACCCCTTAAGTCAAAATTTAACTTTCAACACTACATGGCTCTGATGAGGTCATCAATTCTTATATCAGTACGAAATTTCAACTTTCTTTGTCCAATAGTTTCGGAAGAAAATCGGGTGTGACCGACAGACGGGCGGACGGACGGATGGACACCGAAATGATCTTATAAATCTTCCGTACGGAACACTAAAAATTCGAAATATATCAGCTAAATCAGCGAAAAAAAAAAAATAGAATTGACAAACGTAGTGAGTCTCAAAAGGCTTCTTCAAAAACCTTCTCCTGTCGCCCGTAAAAATTTATATAAAATGAAAAGCAAAAATTCAAAATTTTCAAAGTTGGATACCCTTTTAACTTAGATAAAAAGCACTGTCGGTTGTTATTATATTGTATAAAAGATACGCGAGTTAGTAAGTTGGCAAGGAGCAATAACAAAACGTCAGAACACGGACCGTTCGAATTTTAGGAATTGAATGGTTGTTCGTATATTATTCTGATTGCCAAAAAATTTAAGAGAAATTGTAATTTTTAGATTCATTATAATTTTATCCCGCAATTTATTAACAAAAGGTACTGTGTTAGTAAACCTGTAAAAATGGGGGAAAACATTTATTTTATCCAATTTGTGTAACTAAATATAATTTATTATAATTTATTTGTAATAATAACATTTTTATTTGTACTATCCTGGAGTTATGGAATATTTGGCTTAATTATACTACATAACAGTTATTAGCACTATACTAAGCATCTCATTTTTGAACTCGCTAATCATGTTAGCATCATCATTAGAGATGTCATGGGACAATCATTGCTTGTAAACATGGTTAGGAAAACACAATTTTTTTTTATGGGTGTAGCACACGTGCTGCAGGGAAGTCCCTAAAGCGCTATAGAAGCGACACGTGTGCGGAAAAAGTGATTCACGTTGTTCTTGAATCGCTGTGAATTGTACTCGGTGGGAAACAGAGTCCTGGGCAAATTATTCCAAGGGGATGATGTTCTCCATATAAAAGACTGCTTGAAAAGCGTTGTACGAGGAGAGTAACAAGCTGAACCTCATTTAAAGTGCAAAAATAAAGTGTGTGGTGTAATGGTGGTATTTACTGTTTAGTAAAATTTATAAACAACTTTTCGACAAAAATACATTTCCCAGTATTTCTATTCTGTGGCATTTAATTTTCCTTATACATTTTTTTCAGCTCCATTTACTTCTTTCTATAATTTTAAAGTAAAAATTGAATAATTTTGTCTGACGTTAAAAATTAAACTATGTAATATTTTAGACAAATTACTGCAAAGTGGGCTAGAAATATACAAACAAGTCCTATATTTTGGTGTTATTACAAGTAATTTCTGATTAAAATTATATATATCAATACTACTTATTTCAAAAAAGTGATTTATTGACCATTGATCGATGGGAAATGTCACCTGAAAGTGAAATTTGGTATTGAGTCATATACACAATATCTTAATAATCTTAATATAGTATCTCAAAACTTTCATAAACTTCAAACATTTATCTAGCTATTTGTTAAAACAAATTACATATAACTATGCAACTGACAGGTTACTATATCAATAAAATAAAAATAAGATATAATGAAATAAATTAACAATAAAATCAAGCACAAATTACTCCTGGTAGCTCTTGTCAAAAGCAGTTAATTTTAATAAAGGTTACATCAAATAACAATTTATATAGCAAATAACCTCAAATATAAATATATCAACACCGATAAGAGAGATTAACAAACAATATGAAAATTATAAATAGGAATAAATGGATATAGGAAGTGCGACAATAAAGTAATGAAACTAAAGTGATAAAAAAAATTATTTATGTTTTTAGTCAGCTGTAGCGTGATCTCCTTCAAAGTAGTTTCCTTCTGCTTGCACACACTTATCCCAACGCGCCCGCCACTGCTGGTAACTTTTCTGGTACTCTTCTTCTGGGATGTTGTCTAGGACTCTTTTGTTGTTTAAAAGTGGTGTCCCTTGACTGCCAGTTTGACTTTTGGGAATAAAAAAAGTCACACGGGGTGAAGTCCGGTGAATAAGGTGGCTGTGGTTTTACTGATATGCGTTTTGAAGTTGAAGATTGCTGTACAGACAATGACATGACGTATTATTGTGACGAGGATTCCACGTATCAGCAATGTTTGAACGGACACGGAGGACTCGTTTTCGAAGTCTTTCTAAAATTTCTTTGTAGAAATATTGATTAACTGTTTGTCCAGAAGGCACCCACTCTTTATGAACATTGCCTTTGAAATCGAAAAAGCCCACAAGCATGCATTTCATTTTCGACTTCAGCATGAAAGCTTTTTTTGGTCTGGCTGATTTTTTTTTTCTTTTTTTATGGGTCTAGCACACGTGATCCCTTCGAACATCTTTGCGAACTTTGGCGTTTTTGTTTCTGGATCATACTGGAAGAATCAACTCTCATCACCAGTGATAACACCATTCAATAACACAAGAAGAAATGGCGTATCGCTGCGCAATTGCTTGTGATTCCATTTCCGTGACGAGAGACAAAAACATGTGTTCACTTATTACACCACTAGTCAAGACTGAGAGGTTGCACCGATGTGCCGCTTGGACTATTACTGGCGTGAGGATCAAGGTCAATGATGGAGTGTCTATGAAGGCTGCAGGATTATTTTATATATATATATATATATATATATATATATATATATATATATATATATATATATATATATTAATATATATATATAATATAATAATATAATATATATATATATATATATATATATATATATATATATATATATATATATATATATATATATATATATATATATATATATATATATGTATATATATATATATATATATATATACTAGCCGGGCCCGCGGCTCCGCTCGCGTGGACTTGAGTCACTACTATCGTCACTGCTTATTCCTTATGTTACCCAACGTAATAAAATATCTCCCATTATTTCCCCTTATCTCCCAATATTTCTCCTTATCTCCCATTATCTCTACATAATTTCCATTATCTAGGCTTATCTCTGTTCATCTCCCATTATTTCTCCTTATCTCCCATTATTTCTCCTTATCTCCCATTATCTCACCTTATTTCCCATTATCTAGGCTTATCTCGACTTATCTCGCAATATTTCTCCTTATCTCCCATTATTTCTCCTTATCTCCCATTATCCCACCATAACTCCCATTATCTAAACTTATCTCTGCTTATCTCCCATTATTTATACTTATCTCCCATAACTCACCTTATCACCCATTATCGAGGCTTATCTCGACTTATCTCCCATTATTTCTCCTTAACTCCCATTATCTCACCTTATCTCCCATTATCTAGGCTTATATCGAATTATATAGACCATATGTATAAATTTATAAAAACACGTAAATCGGATAAGTGGTTGTCGAGTGATAAGCGCACTAACGGACAGACAGAGAGACGTTCCATTTTATATATATTATATTCTTTGTTACATGATATTGTTCCATATTTAATGCTTTAGGCTATGTATTGCAAGAGAACGCGCTAGCGGCAAACTTTTCTCCGACTTGATTCACTATTATCGTCGCTGCTTATTCCTTATGTCACCTAACGTAATAAAATATATCCTATAACCTAACCAGAGAATATACGTATGTTTAAAAAAAAAAGCACGTAAATCGGATAAGGGGTTCTCCAGTGATAAGCGCACAAACGGGCAAACAGACAGAGAGACGTTGCATTTTTATATATATTATAGGTATCCTTTGCTACATGATATTGTTCCATATTTAGTGGTTTAGGCAGTGTATTGCAAGAGAACGGCTAGCGGCAAACTTTTTTCCGACTTCATTCACTATTATCATCACTGCTCGTTCCTTATTCTACCTATCGTAATAGAATATAGCCTATAACCTGGCGGGAGAACATATGTATGTTTTTAAAAAAAAAGTACGAAAATCGGATGAGTGGTTCTCCAGTGATAAGCGCACTAACGAACAGACAGATAGACAGACAGACAGAGAGTTAGAGATACGTTGCGTTTTATATATATTATAGATGTAATAAAATGTATATCTATAACCTGGTCAGAGAACATATGTATGAATTTAAAAAATCACGTAAATCGGATAAGTGGCTCTTGAGGGATAAGCGCACTAACGGACAGACAGACAGACAGAAAAACGTTGCATTTTATATATATTATAGATATAGATTATTATTATTATTATTATATAACCTGGCCAAAGAATGTACGTATAAATTTAAAAGAAGAGACGTAAATCGGATAAGGGGTTCTCGCGTGATAAACGAACTAATGGACAGACAGACAGACAGAGAGACATTGCATTTTATATATATTGTAGATTATAGATTATAGATATTCTCTGCTACATAATATTGTCCCATAATTAATGGTTTAGGCTGTGTACTGCAAAGGAACGCGCTAGCGGCAAACTTTTTTCCAACTTCACTCACTATTTTACGTCACTGCTCATTCCTTATGCTACCTATCGTAATAAAAGATAGCCTATAACCTGGCCAGAGAATATATGTATGTTTTAAAAAAAAAAAAGTACGTAAATCGGATAAGTGGTTCTCCAGTGATAAGCGCACTAACGGACAGACAGACAGACAGACAGAGAGACGTTGCATTTTATATATATTATAGATATATATAATATATATAATATATATATATATATATATATATATATATATATATATATATATATATATATACATATATATAATTTAAAATAAGAAGAAAATTGAGAGTATTATCAGTTATTCCATGAATTCAATGATGGAATAGTATACATCTTGGATTAAAAATGTTTAAGTGTTCTTTAGAGTTGTGTCTCGCTCCAGCTTTTGGTGCACGTCAATTGTTTATAATTTATAAACTATTTTGCGTTATAATCCATTGAGGTTTTGAAAATTGTATTTCTGCGCCCCGAGACTATTAGAGCATTTCCATTTCGAGTTTGATAATTACTATTTGCGGTTAAAACGCTATATTTCCTAATATTAGATTTTATGTACAATGAACACTTATCAATATCAATAGATGGTATCGTTAACAATTTATAACATACGTTTACATGGTTCACATATAAAATAAAATTTTTTACAGCTTTATTACACTTTTCCCAATGTATGAAATGTGGAAATATTCCAGTGCATAATAACTTTTTTAATTGTAGGACTGCATAGTAAATACTACTTACCTGTTTCAAAAGAAATTTGGTATTGGTTTTGTACAAAAAATTATTTAAATGAAAGTGCCTACAAATTACGCTCTAGTAGATAAAGTTATTGGTATATAAGGTAAGGTAAAATAAATTATTTCTTTCACACATCCCTGTAAAGTACTATATTAGCAAATACCGCGATTGTCTTGCAGTCGGTATACGTCGTATCTCCTATATAATCTGGTAAATTATTAACGCATACCAGGAATAGGGGGGTCCTAAAACTCATAACTACTAAATCCAGGTTTTTTTTACTATTCTCTGTTATACCTGTTATTTTTAGATTTCTCTAATGCTCAGACTTTCCAGCTCCTCCATGAAGATATTCTTAGTAACTAAGGCAAAATGTTTTGTAACGTCTCACATCTCTTGTAAACCTGCTATAATTCAATTTATACAGAATATTATGCTGCAGAATAGAAAGAGTATTAAATTTAAAAAGAGAAAAACAATATTTTCATAAAATTTTAGAAAAAATAACACTAAACACAGAGTTTAGTGTCTTATTTCCATTTTCTTAAAGTATCTCTTCTTAAAGGCTGACTAATTAAGTACAAAAGTTGATATATTACAGTCAAGCGGGTTTTTATTATTTTGGGATATATGCAATTAAGCCGACAAGATTTTTTTATTTTTAAGATTTTTCGTAAGAAAAATTAACCCATCCTTTGTTCTTACAGCTTTATGAGGTTGTATATAGAAGTGACATGTTTGAACTAAAAATATTTTTGCATTTTTCAGAGCTATAGGGCAGAAAGAGTAACCGGACTTATTTACCAATGGCTTACCACCAGAAACAGTTTTTTCATGTGTTCAATTCTTAAATTATTTAAACATATTTAGTTCAAAACGATGGATGATTTTTAAGAGTGAGAAAACATTTGCCTTTAATTTTAGACCTTTCTTTAGGTAAAAGGACTGTATCTTTTGGGTCAAAGAAATAATAACTAAAATTATTAAACTATTTTACCTTAAACTGCACTTATTGTCTCTATTAAATATGTATGAAAACATTCAACCATTCATATCGCTATTGTCCATTATTGGCAAAAGTGCCAATCCTTTTACAGGTCACTGTTGGATGTTTTGATGGAGGCTACTCTAGTTATACCATCCTTGCCTAGATATAGCTTGATTACCCTTCCAATAGTCCAATGAAACAGAACTATGAAACCTTTTTCAATTCATTTATCTCACTGTGAGCTCATTAATGTGCCAACGAGACCAAAAATCTTGTTTCACCTTTTGAATATGTTGCTATGCTGATAACACAGCCCCACAAAAAAAAAAAAGTGGGGTATACTTTTGATGCGATATATCAGATCCGTAGTATTTTTGCCCGCTGATCACGAATCTGACGTCAGAATATCGCCATCACATCTCAATTTTTTTCTAACCTCAAAAAATAGGTAAAAATTAGTAAAAATTAAGAAAAATATACTCCTAAAAAATTGATTCAAGCTTTTTCATGAATCCAAAGATGTATTAATATGTATTCGGACACGCTAAGCTAATATTCATCGGTTGGATTGAGCCATACAGTTCTGTTTTCTTTCTAACCTCAATAAATCAGACAGATATAGTGCTTCTCGAATGCAAAAAACGAATTCAAATTAAAATTCAACCGATCCTTACCAAATTTGGTACACGGGGATTTTTTGGGTCGCTGAACACGAATCTGAGGTTGGATTTGCAAAATTCAAGAAGGCAGATGTTTTCGCGCCATTTTGAACGCCGAGAAAATTCATCGGTCGATTTTTATTCTTCTACCTGCATCCAGGGCACCTCCACGTGGTGACGGTGGGCAATGGTGTTACTCCACTAGCCGGCAGAGTCCCTGGATAACGGCTTAGATGCCGTCATGGCAGGTAGAAGAAAGAGAATTACGATGCAGGGACTCGGAAACCCAGTATCGGCGGTTGGTCAGGGTGGGAAAGCGGGCCCGCAGCCGACGTCATCCAGCGACCGTAGCTCTTCATGTGTGGGTGACTTGGCTCATGTAGAGTATAATGCTACAAGAAAACGGTCTCACGGTACAAGGACTTTTCATAAGTGCGATAAAAACAGTGATTCATTTTGTTATATTTGCTGTCAACACGTATTGAGTAAAATGGGGTCACCGATAACGGATAAGATTAAAACCTTATATAACATTGAAATACAGCACCAGGATACAGATTGGGTTCCCCACATCATTTGCAGTTCTTGCAAAATAATGTTGTACATCAATAAGAAGGCGATTAAATATTCCAGACCAGCAATATGGAATAGACCATACAGTGAAAATGATTGCTACTTTTGTATGAATGTTGTATCTAGGCATAACCGAAAAAATAAAAGCACTATTATTTATAACGATGTTTTGACAGTAACAAGACTAAACTAATTCCGCCTCCTGAACCACTTGATGCTGATGTTATGGAAACAAATGATTTCACCTTATCAGTTCATGCCGAAAACATTGAGACTGGCGAAAAAGATTCAAACACTGTTACTAATGAATGTTCTAGTGACAACCTATCATATACTAGTGACACAGATAAAGAATTTCTACCATACAACCGTAAACCAGAACCAATACTCGTATCGCAGTCAGAACTTAGTGATCTAGTCAGAGATTTAGGCTTATCCAAAGATGGTTCAGAGCATCTTGCTTCCTTTTTAAAGAAAAGACATTTACTTAAGCTAGAAGCTACGGTTTCTTATTATAGAAACAGAGATGAAGAATTTCGAAAATATTTCACAATGGACGAGGAATTGTCACTTTCATATTGTACCGATGTAAAAGGTCTAATGGATGAATTTCAAAATAACTCATACGATCCTGAAGAATGGAGACTGTTCATTGATTCTTCTAAACGGAGCATTAAGGCAGTTTTGCTGCATAATACCAACGTTTACGCTCCCATTCCGATTGCTCATTCCACAGTTATGGAAGAGCAATATGAAAAAATGAAGCAGCTTTTGATAAAAATAAAATATGCTGATCATAACTGGAAAATTTGTGGAGATCTGAAAATTGTAACAATATTGCTTGGCCAACAGTCAGGGTTTACACTTTATCCCTGTTATAAATGTCTGTGGAATAGCAGAGACAGGGAACGTCATTATAAGAAAAAAATTTGGCCAACAAGAGAATCGTTCACTCCTGGTGAAACTAATGTATTATTTCCACCATTGGTAGATCCAGGAAAAGTTCTTATTCCCCCGCTTCACATTAAGCTTGGATTTATGAAGCAATTCACGAGAGCATTAGATACAAACGGCCCATGTTTCAAATATTTGCATAAAAAATTTCCGAAATTTTCTGAAGCTAAAATTAAGGCAGGCTTATTTGACGGGCCACAAATAAGAAAATTGTTTCAAGATTCATTATTTGTTACTAAAATGAATAAAGTTGAAAAAGCTGCTTGGCTTAGTTTTAAAGAAGTCGCAACAAACTTTTTGGGAAATAATAAAAGTCCTAAGTACAAAGAAATAGTCGAGAAAATGGTAAAAAATTTTCAAACATTAAGTTGCTTAATGAATCTAAAATTACATTTCCTGGACTTCCACATCGATGATTTCCTAGATAATCTTGGTGACTACAGTGAGGAGCAAGGGGAACGTTTTCACCAAGATCTGAAAATCATAGAAAATCGGTATCAAGGACGATGGGATGACCATATGCTAGCGGACTATTGCTGGTCGCTAAAAAGAGAAACAAGTCCTCAAAAGCGTTTGGGCAGAAAGCCTTTGAATAGGTCATTCGCGGAAAAAAGAACAAGATACAGCCAAAAAAAGGAAAGTTAGGCGCGGGTCTAACCTTCGCAATTCTAGGGCTTAAGGGTCTACTATTTGAGAGTATATGGTTTAAAAGTCCTGGTTTTGAGTTTATTGGGTCTCATTTTTAAAGTTACAGGGTTATTGAGGTCTCTTTTTTGAGGTTACAGGGTGTGGGAGTCTAAGGTTTCAGGGTTTAGGGTTTAAGAGTATCAGGTTTGAGGATTCCCCAACTGTATACCAAATTTGGTAGGAATCGGTTGGTTTTCAAAAATTTTGTCCGCCATCTTGGATCCGCCATTTTGAATTTTGCAAATCCGACCTCACATTCATGATCAGCAACCCAAAAAACCCCCGTGTACCAAATTTGGTAAGAATCGGTTGAATTTTAATTTGAATTCGTTTTTGCATTCGAGAAGCACTATATCTGTCTGATTTATTGAGGTTAGAAAGAAAACAGAACTGTATGGCTTAATCCAACCGATGAATATTAGCTTAGTGTGTCCGAATACATATTAATACATCTTTGGATTCATGAAAAAGCTTGAATCAAATTTTTAGGAGTATATTTTTCTTAATTTTTACCTATTTTTTGAGGTTAGAAAAAAAATTGAGATGTGATGGCGATATTCTGACGTCAGATTCGTGATCAGCGGGCAAAAATACTACGGATCTGATATATCGCATCAAAAGTATACCCCACTTTTTTTTGTGGGGCTGTGTAATCTTTTGTTTGGAACCTCTCGATAATCCTATTCCGATAGACTCATTAATGGGTCGCCAATTAAAAAATGCCCGGGAGTTAGTACAAGGGGGTCATTTGGATCAGAAGAAATAGGGGTGATGGGACGGGAGTTTAATACCGACTCCATTTCGATCACCAAAGTGTTTAATTCTTCAAATATAAATAACCTATTTGCCTACTACTATTTTGAAATGATGTTAGAACGATTTCACCACTGCTTTACATAATCCTCCAAAGTTAGAGGCTCGTGTAGGTATAAAATGCCATTGTATATTTCTTTCTTCTCAGAAACATAGAAGTTGTTTTTTGATGTTTAGGCGAGTTAAACAATGTTCCGAGTGGAACCCCATTTTTATCTATTATACCATTGAGGTCAAAACTGGGCTCGTACTTAGTACCGAACCAACGTAGGAGGGAGTTGTTTTTCGTGTTTATTATGTTGGGAATGTGGAGTCTTTGGCACAATGACACTACTCAGTATATATCACCAACATTTTATTTTTTCACTCGACGCACGTTTCGCTAACCATGTTAGCTTCATCGGGAGCGATGATTGACTAGAGACTACAGTCCTGAGTCAATCATCGCTCTTTATCAAGCTAACATGAATAGCGAAACGCGCGTCGAATGCAAAAATAAAGTGTTTCGTATAGTGGTGATATATACTGAGTAGTCTGTTGTTTATTATGTAATTTTCTTAAGACTTTAAATGAATGTATCATACAAACTATAAATACTACATGGTTAACCTAATGAAGTGTAGTTAACTACTTACTAAACAATGATTTAAAATCGTAATACTATTGGTTTTGTTCTTATAACCTAAAAAAATATTTACTTCATTTTATTTCACTGGGGCAATAACGAATATTCTGAATAGATTATTTGTAAACGTTCTCATTCATCCCATTGAAATTTGATTTACGTTTTACCTAAGTAAAAAATAGTATAAACGAAAGACTGAAACTAAATATAAATTAGAAGATTTAGAGAAGACTATAGAAGATGTAAAGAGCAAGGAGCAAGAACTTAACATTGAGCAAAGCAGCAGCTGCTTATTCGGTGGCAAAGACAACAATATTCGATCACATGAATGACCAGGTGATGACAAAACCAAAAAAAGGAAGAAAGGCAATATTCACTCCTGAACAAGAAAAGGAATTAGAAGAACATATAGTAAAATATAGCAAGTTGTTTTACGGATTGACTATAGAAAGAGTTCGGAAAATTGCCTTCGATTTTACAGAAAATTACAAATTGCTTCATAATTTTGACAAGAATTCTAAGAGGTTTTATAAAGACATCCCAGTATTTCACAGAGAAAGCCAGAAGCAATCGTTGAACAGAATTACTGCTTTTAATGAGACTGAAATTAAGTTGTTTTTCAACAACCTGGAATTCTTGCAAAGGACACACCACTTTGAGGCTGCTCGTATCTTTAATGTCGACAAGAGAGGTATCACCAATGTTCAACGCAATTCAAAAATTCTGGCACCTGAAAGTCAAAAACAACAACATTGCTACGAGTGCAGAAAGGCGAATAACCACAACAGTTTGTGCATTCAGTGCTGCTGGCAACTATGTTCCTCTGTTTTTTATTTTTAAACGAAAACGCATGAATGCCCAATTGCTACGTGCAGGTAATGATAACATGATTGTCACAGTGTCTGACTCTGGATTGTCGCAGTGTCTGACTCTGGTGTACGAAAATTGCAGCGGTTAGGACAGCACATCTAGAGGCTACCTCTGTGACTTTTGCAGCAACAAATCTTAACTCACACTTTCGCATTTGTCCCTCATCTGTTGGGAAGTTGCGAACACTAGAGGTTTATAAATTAGATTAGAATTATATTTTATGTTGAAAATATTACCAAACTTGATTGTAAAATTTAAGGTAGAATTATAAGCCTTCAATTTAAGAAATAAATGATTATTACATCTCTTAAACTTAAATCGTATTATGTAAGTTCTTGTTTAGGTATTCGCAATTCCCACTCTCCCCTAAATGTTTTTTTAGATTACTTGACTTTTTACAGATCGATCTGCTTTATTTAGTAGTTTTCATTTTCATTTTTACGGTTAGTCTAAATATATACCTTTACGCAATACCTTTAAAAATACCTTTACGTAGAGATTTTTTTACCAGACAATGGATTTTTAAAAACTGAAAGATATATATTAAAAAACTCTACAGAGTATTCCCATTTATTAGTGTTCCGTACGGAGCACTTATAAGATGACTTCGGTGTCTGTCTGTCCATCTATCCGTCTTTCCGTCTGTCCATCTGTCTGTCTGTCACACCCGATTTTCTCCGAAACTATTTGTCATAGAAAGTTGAAATTTGGTAGTAATCTAGGAATTGATGGCCCCATCAGAGCCACGTAGTTTTGAAAGTTAAATTTTGACTTAAGGGGTTAGTTTTGGGGGGGTGAAATCGGAAGTAAAAAAAAAATTTACTAGGTCATTTTTAAAAAATCGCGAAAAATCGCTGTCCCCCTAACTTATCTCGAAAAGCACTGATCAAAAAATTTTGAGAAAATTCTGAAATATTCTCCACGGGGTGTAGATTAAACGAAAATTATCACGAGGGCATTACCTATAATTAATCTGGTATATAAAAAAAACCAAAAATTTCAAGGTCATCACTTTTCAGTAAAGATTGGAAACAAACTTTGTAGAAAACTCATTTCGGGTGTGTTTTGTGAAGTGACTGATCATTTTATACTTACGTAACAATTTTTTTTTATTTTAAAAGCAATTAACGTACGGAACACTAATTGCGCAAATTCAACTTGCACTTGACCGTTTATTTTATTGAATAAAAATGGTCATAAATTTTTGTTAAAATTGTTTCAATAGTCTTACCCGTATGGTATGCTAAACACGAATCAAAAACCTCGTTGGAAAACGTCTTCTCGAACACTGCACCTTATGTAATATAAACACATTTTTGTCACTCTAGTGTTTTCTTTTATTATTTATCTTTTAAAAATGTTGTAATAATAAGTATAGAAATATTAGAGGGAGGTCAGAAAGTGAGATTTTAACTTTAAGGAACTTATTACGTTTAGGAATAAGAGCAGTATACAGTTGCTAAAACGCACACTCTAAACTCTAAAGTTTTGGAAAGGCCGAAAGAATTCTACGAGAATAAATTTAGTACGGACATTCCTAATGTGGGAATTATCATATAAACGAAACAATAACATAATTATTAAGGCTTACGATTTGTACAGGATGATCCCTAAACTATAACATTAATGTTTTGTACTATTTTTGTGCATGCACCACAAAGTATTAACCAAATTCCAGCGATAAACAAGTCACTTACGTTTTATAAATATCGTAAACACAATAATTTTATGTCTTTTTACGGAGTTATTGACTTAATAAATAAAAATTGGCAGCTAATGATAATCAGTAGTATAGCCATGTTTGAGGAGCAGTCGGACGTATGGAGATGAAGGGTGTTTCTTTAGAAAATACAACACTAAATGTGGAGCTGCTTATAAAAAGGGAGCGCCGATCAACAAGCGGGGGCTCCAAACGAAAACCAGGCAGCGCAGCCCCTCTTTTACTGGAACTCTGAAAAGTAAGGCCTTTTCCAACACAGTAAACTATAAGTTAATGACCGAAATGTGGATATTTTTCTTTTCATAAAAAATAACCCTTTCATAGAGTAAAACTTTAGAAACATAAATCCAATTTAAATATCGATGATCGGTAAGGGAGCGAGATTTTTTACAAACAAATGTTTTTCAGTAGAAATTAAAAAACACACTCAATTTACAAATCAATAACCATGAGGGAGAGACCTTTCACAAGGAAGAACTTTTTCACAAAGTAAAAGGTAAAAAATTTTGAACACCATTTAAAATTTGATGACTGGGAGGACAAGATTTTTCCCAAAAACGGATTCCCAATAAAAATAGCCCTGCTAATAAGACGGGTGCTATTTTTTTCATCTGGAGGGTATATATCCCCCGGACTTCCTGACTGCCCCTTCGCTATGCCACAGAATTCATTTAGAAATGTGGTAGTTTTCTCGATTGTTTAAAAATAGCAGTTCTGCCAGAGCGTTGTCAATATTATATTATATTGAGATCAGCGAGTGTCCTGTCGGATTGTGTTGTGATCTCAGCAGGGAATTCGACTGCGTTAATCATGACATTTTATGAAAAACATTAAATGCATCAGAGAATTACAGGAAATTCTATAGAATGGAGAAAATTCTTGTTATTAGGTAGAAAGCAATTTGTAGCTCTCAGCAATTCTTGCCTTGAAAGCAAGCGCTTGATTACGTCTGAACTTCTTCATGCTAGTATGGGTATTTGCCCGGGTAGAGTTTTGTATCCTGTACTATTTTAATTAGACGCCAATAAAGTAAACTTACTGGTCCCGTATGAATATTTTTTCACTATACACGGATTACACGTCGTCTAACATTTTATCAGATAGGGGCAATTTATATTAGAAGATAAGTGTAACAATTTGAATTTAGATCTGAAGAAATGGTTGTCTCTTAAGTCTCTTAACGTTCTTACTCTCCTTGCTAAAGAGAGGTAGGTGCCACTGTGGTGTGCGGTCTAACTACAAATCATGTAGCATGCAGTCTACCCGCAAAGTAATAAAATAAAAGGGTAAGTTTCGTTATTAATGATAATGATAAGTTGCTAATATAATAAGTATATTTTAAAAGAAGCACTGCGTTTGCGAGATTTTTATATTAATATCACTTTTAACGAAAATGCAGCCGTGACTTTTTTGCAAGCGTGTAATCTACTTATGCAGAATGACGAAAATAACACCTGGTATAGGTGTGGTGCGGAAATGCAAAGAAAAAGGAAACGCGATCGTGGAGGCGCTTTTCGTCCAGTCGTACGTTGTTCTAGAAAAGGCTGCCAAACAACAAAATCCTTTAGAAGCGGAAAAGAATTCTTCCATTACACGGGCTTGAACGGAAAGTTACATTGTAATTTACGCATATGTCATATTTTGGTGTTTATGTTCGTGTACGACATTCCGAGTACAACATGTGAAAAATTGACTGGAAGGTCGTCACATACCATAAGTGATCGATATAACATGTGCCGCAAAGGGTGCTCCTCAATTGTGTCAGTCAATCGCAGAGGACAATTAATCGGCAGCAACGACGATCCTATACAAATTGATGAAGCGCGATTCGCTCAAAAACCATGGTAGACGGATAGATGAACCATGCGTTTTTAGTTTGAAAACAAAACGAGAGGTACGATATTTTATTGTGGAAAGGAGAAATGAAAACACATTAATGCCAATTATCGAAAGAGAGGTTCAATTTCAATATGTTATTCATTCAGACGAGTGGCCAGCGTATAGGAGTCTTGGTAGACAAGGCTTCGACCAGCAAAACTATGTTGATCCGCTCACAGAAGGTCATACAAAAGTTATTGAACATAGCTAGATGCTAAAATTTACATCTTGAAGAAAATAAGGGGAGTACCATTAATCACAACTGGACCATTTATCCTTGCTTTTTAAGGATATTACCTTTGTTTATAGATATTAGTTATAAATATATTCGTAATAAAATCATTATTAACAACAAATTGTTCGTTGTTGTAGTTGATAACTATTATTGTATAGCAATGTTACAGCAGGGTAGAATTTTTTGGTAGACCGCACGCTACAGCGGTACCCAAAAGTATTGTATTGGTGAAAAAATCAGAATCCGAGATTTTTGCTTTTCTTCACGTTTTAGTGTTCCTGTATCACGAAAAAACAGAGTCACTCATTTCCGTCGGTCTGTCTGTCGGTGTGTTGGCAAACTTGGTATATATGTAATATTTAATAAACGGATTAAGCTTATATTTTTTGACCGATATTGCTTAAGGCAAAGCTGGTGAAAGGGGTGGGGTCGGGACATTTTTTGTTGAGGTAATAAACACATATTTTACATAATTATTTATCAAGAAACACAAAAGGAAGAAAGGGTCGTTAGGGCTTATTTGTATACATAGGGTTATATGTCCTTTTCAAGGTTTTTGGAGCGAGGAATTCAAAAATTCACATATATCCTGCTATGGACGTTTGTAATTAGGAGATACCACAAACTCAACACTGTAAACAAATGAGCACCGTGAAGATGTTTACAGCAACTGCACAGCAATCAGAATTTCACGGAATCAACAGTACCGTGATCGACAGCCATTTTGGTTCGAAACTTAGTTGAAAATTAGAATATGTTTCTACGAGTATCTATATTTAAATTATTTAGAAAGAAGAAAATCAAAAACGATATTAACCTAACCTTACTTTATTATTGTTTTTATTAGTCCAATCAAAGATAATCGAAAAACATTTTGTTTTAAAAAATATTTTCTGTGAATAAAAACGAAATTTGGAAAAAGAATCTTTTTATAAACAAGCAAACACTGAAGTCATGGTACAAAAGTGTATTTTCAGTATCAGTTCTTTACATCCGCCAAGGACCTCTTTTTAGTAATTGTGTTTAGGTTTAAAATATTTATAACTTAATTATTATGAAAAATCAATGTTACTTATCAAATAGACTTATTTTGAAGAACAAGAAAAATGTGATAGTGTGTGTGGATTTCTTTAGCAATACACCAGAGTATAAATTGATGGCAGTGCAATAGCGCTGAAGTTAAACAACTATCTGAATTCAAGAACTAATTCGGATTCACAAATAGATCATATCTGCTCCGGAATTAGTAAAACATATTATACTGTTCTGAAATTAGACCATACCCTACCTAGTTACACACTTTGGAGTGTTGATTCTGCTCTGACTTATTACTAACTCACTAACATAGTATTTATATCCCATAATTAATATTTGGTCTGAGACAACTTGAAATATATTGAGATATATTTTGGAATAATATACTCACCGCCACCTCAATATATTGAATTGTACCACTTACAATCTGTCAAGTAAGAAAGTGGCCACTTGTATTCTTGAAAAAATATATTTTGAGAAAAATTTTTGCCATTAATGTATTATTTGGTGTGCTAACAACGGCACAATTACCTTAGTAAGTTATTTAGTCGCCTCCTGCATCAATAATCGCCTAGCATTTTCGAGGCATGCTGTCGACGAGATTATTTGCATACTCTGCAAATTTTTCGAGACAAATGAGTCGTAGACAAAAGTTCCGTGTACCGATTTACCAAAAATGAATTATCGCTAACACGTTCTTACTTGATAGACTGTATATGTATCGGAATAAACAAAGTTTTAAACAGAATATGCATAATCATAACAACTACTACTAATCGGCCAGTCGATAAGTTTTGAAAGCGGAAACGAACAAAGATGAATTAATGAGTCGAAATACATTTATTCTTCGGTATAACCTCCCTTAAGCTCAATACATTTTTTCCAGCCATTTTCCAATTCATTTATCCCATCTCTGAAGTGGTTTTCCGAAAGACCTTTAAATACCCATCTACGGATGCTATCCCCTCATCATTTGCTAGAAAACGCTAGATCTGGCAAATAGAGCGGATATTCTAACAATTCGTACTTTAATCCGACCAGTTTTGCTGTTGCGAAACCACCTCTGTAAGCAGGTGCATTGTCGTGATGAAAAATGATTTTTTCTTCTGCAAACCGGGCCTTTTTTCACGAATTTTCTCATGCAGTTGGTCCAAAAGGTTGCAGTAATACTCTCTTGTGATTGTTTTACCAGTTTGAAGGTAATCAATTAACAAAATTCCTTTTGCATCCCAGGAAACTGATGCCGTATTTTCTTTTGGACGACTTTGACCACTTTCGCTGTTTTGGAGCTGAACAACCAGGCTCAGTCCACTGTGCGGTTTATAGTCGCAGTTCAAAATCATACTGATAAACCCAAGCTTCATCCACAGTTATAAATCGACGAATAAAATCAATTTTATTCTTTGTGAAACGAGTCAAATGTTGTTTAGAAAGTTTCTCTCGAGTGCGTTTTTGTTCCGATATGTTAGCAAATGCGGCACCCATCTTGTGAATAGCTTTCTCATACCCAAAACATTAGTTAAGATCTCATGTACTGATCCATGTGAGATGTTATAGCCTCAGCTAAATCATCCACGGTTAATTGATGGTCGTTCCTTACATTCAATCTTGTACTTGCACAACAGTTTCTTCAGTTATTGCAGTTTTTGGACGTCCTGAACGTAGATCATCATTGACGCTTGTACGATCACGTTTAAACTCCAGAGTCGATTTATGTACAATTGGAAATGAAGGAGCAGCCTCCTTTAACATTTTCACTTACCTAGTATGGATTTTAGGTACCGATAAACCTTCCAAAATAAAGAATTTTATCACTGCACGATATTCGATTTTTTCCATTTTAAAAAAATACTCAAACATGTCTACTTTAACCAGCTGATAGACCGTCAATGACTTGAAATTTAGGGTATGTTCGTATGACAGATAAAACTTTAAAATGGTTTCAATATTTGGTTCAAGTGATGCTCCATAGATGTCACTTTCAAAACTTCTTGACCGACCGATTACTTAATTATGATTACTTTTGCTTGTAATACCAAGTCAGAATCAACAGAAAGCTTAAGAGAGTCAAAATAAATTGAAAAACTTAAAATATAACAGAATTTACGAAGTGCGATGTATTAAGTACGCATACCTGTTACTCCATCGAAAACTGACACAGCAGCTTTCTAGCCGACTGTGTCAGCTTTCGATGAAATAATAGGTATGCGTATTTAATACAATTCGTTGTATCCTACCATCGTACTCCGTAACTTCTGGGATAAGTACCAGTTGATTCTGTTCTCGTGTTTGTCAATCCTAGCCTGACGATCCGTGATACGGCGAAACGCGTCTCAGGATGGATTTAACGGACAAGAGAAGAGTTAGTAAACTGCTGAAATTTGGACTTCTGTCTATTTTCGGTTGCTTTACAATAACTAGAATTTACGAACTTTAAAAGTCAATATATGTACTTTAAGTCTAGTTTGTGTCAGATTTACTTTCAAACTTAAACTTGACTTGTCTTATGTCGTTCATATGTTGTTACAGGCAAATAAATGAATTTGAATGTGATATGGAAATCAAGAAATATGAATTGCAAAGGGTCTTCAAATTTGAATAACCAACAAAAGTGCAATTTATCTCGATGTGTATGAAAATATGTCTTAATAACGCCGTACATAATATTTAATAAGCATATGTTTATACGAATGTATTTGATATACATATAAAAATATACATGTATCGTTTGTAAAAATTTTATTAATATTAAACTAATAAAGTTAGGTAATTATTCCTTAAGAGTCATGCAATATTACACAATGCATGACTCTTACTTTACGCCTAAACTATGAGTACTAATTAATACATAGATTTTACTTAAAGTCTGAAACATGAATAATGAGTTTAATTAAGTAGTTAATATTATGGTAGGTTTATAACAAATTTGGCTAGGGTCGTATTTAATCGATACCAGCTATATGACTAGAACATTACTACAATTTGCTGCTAAATCTCAAAATCAATTGAGCTATATCCTTAAAAAAAATATTTTCTTTTGGCTGCACCAAATTATTTTCTCCTTAATTAAAATAAAGTCCTCGCACCGGCTAATTATTAGTTAATTATTCATATATTTACGCTAATATTTATTTTATACAATAACCTTTTTTCTTTATTTATTTGCGATTTACAGACCTGAATTAAGTTTTTCACAGTTTTGATGAATGTTTATTTAGTAAAAATATTATTCACATTTTACATTACAAATTACTGTTTATAGATTGTTAGCCAAACTGCACATATGTATTCATGCAAATCTCCAAACGGTAATATTGTTTTCTTTCATGAGATATGTATATTTTGAATGAAGAAGGACGTATCGATTTTTATTTAAAAGAACAAATTACAAGTGACACAAAAACTCCAACAGTTCAGTAACCTATTAAATACTACATATTTTTGACAGTAGCTAAACTACAGACTAACCTAGCTACTTTTTAAGTTAATTTTCTCTGTTGAACAATTTCGTTTTATAAGAGAATCATAGGAGTCAACAACTATGTTCTAAAGTAAATATTCAACAGTTTGTTGCCGCTAACTACTAAAAACTTTGCTACATTAGTAGTTTAAGGATTCAATAGTTCGCCACAGTCCTTATCTATATACAGTGTAACCAAATAACACAATTTGTGTTTAAGCAAATTTAAATTGAGACTCAAATATCTAGAATCGTCCGAAGTATTAGTTTAAGTTTATATGATTATATGTACAGAAAACTCAAATTTTAGAGGAACATTGGAAGTAATAGGGTTTATTCGTGCAGTCAGCTTTAAATTAGCGAGTCTATCACATCAAAACTGAGTAAATTTCACTATACAGATTGTTTCTGGCTTGTTTGAAACTGCTGCATGAAGAATTCTATAAGATACTGAGTATTCATTTAAAAATAATGTTATATTGTATCCAAAAATATATAAGATTTAGCATACCCACTGTGTACTTATAAATAATATAAATTTGCCTTCAAATAAGTAAGTATTGGTATAAAGTATCATGACGTGACAATATATTAGTAGAATTAGGAGAAAAATCCAAACACTACAGCACATAGAATCTGAGTTTTTTAAGCTAGTAACTAAAATTAAATATAAATGTTGATAAACATTAAAACAAATATGTCTTGTAAGTCTTTAAAAACTTTATATTCATAGAAATAAGTAAGAAATTATATCATTTTCAGCTTAAACATATATTGGGTGATTGTAAAAGTTCGTGCCTGATTCTTATAGATGGCAGAAGCATGCCCTTTTGACTGTGCTGGTGTTTCTTTTATAATTATAATATTATTAACTGATAGTTATCTAAATCTGTCGTGAGTTAACATAACTTTAAAAAAAGTTTATATAAATTAATTTGTATGCACGGTTAATATTCAAAATGGAAAATAAGAAGTTACATTTTCGTCATGTTATGTTATATGAATTTAAAAAGGAAATGAGTGTCGAAACTGGTCTTAGGACAGTTAAAAAGTGGTTTGGTCTGTTTCGAAATGGTGACTTCAATCAAAACGATAAACTTCGCTCTGGGTGATCTCCCGGCATTGATAATGACTTTATCCGTGACTTAGTGAATAATAAACCACGAATTACCACTGAACAGATTGCTGAGAGACTAAAAGACTGACAATTCGACTGCAGTTTGTCATTTAAAGTAACTTGGATCCACTTCCAACCTCAATATATGGGTTCCGCATGTTTTGACAGAACGGAACAAACTGAATCGTGTTTTCCACAGTAATTTCTCTCCTCGCCCGTCAACAAAACGAACCTTTCTTGGATCAAGTCATAACTGGAGATGAAAAATGGGTTGCGTGTAACAATATAATAAGAAAAAGAAGCTGGAAACATGGAAGTCAAAGAGCAGAATCTATGGCAAAGCTGAATTACATCCAATGAAAGTTATGTGTATGGTGGGATTGCAGAGAAATATTTTCTTACAAGCTTCTCCCACGTGGCCAAACAATAACTGCGGAAAAGTACTCTAAGCAACTTGGTGAGTTGAAAGTTGAAATCCAAGCAAAACGTCCAAATTGGATCAATCGAAAAGGATTATCCTTCACAGTGACAACGCTAGACCACATGTAACTCAACAGACACTGTAAAAACTTAGGGATTTAAAATGGGAAATCTTCCAGCACCCGCCGTATTTCCTTGACCTCGTCTCTTCAGATTTTCATCTGTTTTATTTCTCTGCAAAATAATTTGAGTGACAAAAAATTTGATTCTATGCAAAAAGTCAAAAATTACCTTACAACTTTCTTTGAACTACGCAGTTTCTACACAGAAGGAATTCAAAAACCTGTAAAACGAATGAAGGCAATTATAGAAAATGATGGGAGTACATTATTGATTAATAAATACTATTTCTGATGAAAATGTGTCGTCTTTAATTTAGTTTCTAATGGGGCACGAACTTTTGCAATTACTCAATACTTAATATAAAATTAATATGTTTTTGTAAATTTCTTGTTCCAGGTACGGCATTTTACCATTTTTTTTAGAAGTTTACGATGGCAGTAAAAGTAGGTCTCGGAAAAAATAGCATAGAAGTTATTGAAAAACCTCATATTTAGTATATGCACTCTGGGTGTCATAATAAATCAATATTCAAAATAGGTTGCCATCTCTGACCCCAGCGTTTTATTAAGGTTGCAGACCTAATTCAACTTTTTTTTTTCTAATAGTTTATTATATCTTCCAAACTCTATATGACAAACCTAAGAATTTTTTACATCTCCTTCTGTGCTATTCCCAAGAGCACTTTCTTTACCTGGTATACTTTTTATAGTGGTAAATCTAATAACAGATATTATAAACTTAATATTTTGAAAATGCAAAATATATTATTGTATGAATATGAAAATATTCCTAATTTTGACAAAAATTATTTTGTGTATGAAAGTTACCCATCCCATTCCTAAAAAGTCAAAATCAATGAAATGTGAGGATTATCACTTGATAATTTTAATGTCTCACGTTCTTGAGATATTCCTGAGAATCATCCATATCAGTGTGAAACAGAAATAGATAACACACAATTCGGATTGCGAAAAGGCATGCGTACACGGGAAGCTTTATTCTCATTAAATGTGCTGGTCCAGCGTTGTAAAGATATGAATGTAGATGTGTTTACGGATTACAATAAAGCTTTCGACTGTGTGAAAAATTCTAGAAACAACTAATATAGACAAAAGAGAACTAAATTTTATTAAAAATCTGTACTTGAATCAATTAGTGGAATTTAAAATTGGGCTAGAAAGGTCCGAAAGCATAAAAATAACCCAAGGTGTGAGACAGGGATGCATACTCTAAGCACTTTTGTTCAATCTTTATTCGGATGCTGTGTTTAATGAGGTCGTCCATAAATCCATTGAAAGAATAACAGTTAATGGAAGTATACTGAACAATATACGGTATACTAATGATACTGTTCTATTAGCAAATAATATCAAAGATCTCCAGCAACTGATCAATCGAGTCGTAACAGCCAGCGAAAAATTTGGATTAACTATGAATATAAGAAAAACCAAATGGATGATAATAACAAAGAAAAATCTATCACCAGGATCCCTCCAAATCAGGGAAAGCACCGTAGGCCAGATCTCCCATTTAAATATGGGAGCCAATATAAATGACAAGTGGGACCCAAGAAAGGAAATATATTCTCGAATTGAACAGGCTTGAGTAACATATATGAATATGAATAAATTTTTCCATCGCACAAGTCTCGAATTCTGAATGGGAATGGTGAGAACGTACGTATTCTTCTTGCTATTTTATGGATGTGAGTACCGGACCCTTGAACCTGACTCAGAGAAACAACTGGAACCTTTTGAAATGTACCTTTATAGATGCCTTCTTCGCATGTCCTGGGTACATTAAATAAAAAAAACACAGAACTACTGGAAAGAATGAACAAAATGAAGGAATTACTACTACTACAACCATAACTCAATACTTCGGACATATAATGAGGGACCCAAAGTACGAATTGCTACCTCTAATTATTGAAGGCAAAATAAAGGGCAAACGATCGATCGGAAGACAACAGAATTCTTGGCTGGAAGCAGCGGTTTCTAAAATTCGTTTAGCTATATGGATCACCAACCTTCGTGAGGAGACGGCGTCGTAAGAAGAAGATGAAAGTTAAAAGCGTTTATTAATAAACATAATTTCATTCGTAATAATGAACACCGGATCATTAATATGTGCCATGGTGCCAATTTTCAATGACGGTTTACTAGATTTAAGGTTTAAAGTATTTCTCCAAAATATCCTGGCTATTTATAATTGATTACCTCTATATTGAAAATACAGTAAGAGTCTAATTATTTAATAAATAATAAATAACCGGTCAAGTGCAAGTTGAACTTGCGTAATTCGTGTTCCAAACGTTGATTGCTTT
>CM032456.1:141518989-141548989 GCA_019049505.1 Pachyrhynchus sulphureomaculatus
AAATATAAATAAAACCAATATATGGTGATCAGCAAAAATAATATCCCGCATGAGGATCTGATAGTTTCCAATAATCAACATATTAAAACGAGTCAATAAATATACATACCTGGGATCTGTACTAAATGACCAATGGGATCACTCACAGGAAATAAGGTGTCGTATAGAAAAGGCGAGAGCTGTGTTTGTTAAAATGGCATCAGTTTTCAAAAACCGCTTCTTGACAATAACGACTAAGGTACGACTTCTCCGCTGTTATGTCTTCTCCGTCTTGCTTTATGGAGCAGAATCCTGGACTGTAACTGAAGCCACCATGAAAAAGCTGTGACGGCGTTTGAAATGTGGCTATAACCGCAGAATCCTGAGAATTTCATGGGTGGATCACGTGACCAACGAGGAAGTTCTTAGAAGAATGAAAAAACCCCGGAGATAATAACCACCGCGCTTTTCAGAGCGGCCGTAAATAAAATTACAAAAGCCAGGAAGATCGCCAACGTCCGGACCGGATAGGCACCAGGAGAAGAAGATATATAATATATATATATATATATATATATTATATATATATATTATATATATATATATATATAAACCAAAGATTTTTACTATCTGTTTCCTAATATGTCTAATACAATAAGGAAATTTAATATTTACTTGTTTTTTAACGATAAATTCAAAAGAAAATAAAAAAGCATGCTTTGAAAATAATGTGTTTAAAAATTAAATTGGTAAAGTTCACCATCAGAGATTTGAAAGACGTTTATCATTCCCTCTTAGAATTTCGAACAGTTCAAACAAAAGTTCCTTTTAAACTTGTTCTATACGCTCCTTTTCGAAGAAAGTAATTTATTTCCAAAACTTTTATTTTTCAATTCTTCATTAAAATATCCATTTTTGGTTCATTCTCGTTTAATTTCAACATTTGGAGTCATTTTATGAAATTTAAAAAAGAAAACAATTTATCTAATACAAGTGAAAATAAAAAACTTATCAAGATATACTTTCCTTTTTAAAATTTAATTAACACAGTTTTCGACAATTTTTAAAAGTCTCAGAGCTCGTCGCGATTTCTGCTGTGATAATGAGTTATGTAATGGTAAAAGTGCTTGAAATATTTAAAAAAGCAGAATTTGATTTCAATTTTATCATATTACATATTTGCAAGTATATCATAACCTTTTATTCTCCTTCAAATCTTGGAAACAACAACGAGTAATTAGCTTCTTTAAAGTGATCATTTATCTTCTCGTGAGTCTGTAATTTCGCCAACAGAAATATTTACTCTTTCTGAAGGTATGTCAGGGTTAATTAAATAATTTATTTAATTTTCTTACTATAAATATTCTAAAAATGTGCCTATAAAAACCAGTTAGAAATTACGAAGATTTAATAATATTTTTTTAAATGTTTTATACTGCTTGTTGTTGACAAGTCTCAGCTTTGTCATAATCGACTGTGTTTCTGATGTCGTTTATTTTGTAGTTCTCTCGGATTTTTACAGCAATATTAACACATATTTCCTCGAAATGTTACAAATTGACAAATTATCGATAAATAAAACCACAGGACAGAAATTTGGAAAATCTTGGAAAACTAGTATTGTTACATCAGTTTTAAATCATTTTTTCAAATGAAGATCTACTTGATATTTCGATTATTGTAAATGTTGTAATATAATTAAAACTAAGACTAATTGACTTTTAATAAAGCTTAGGATATTAAAGAATAAAATTTTTTAAAAATGATTGTGTCTAAATTATTTTTAATGGTAATTTTAAAATACTAGCAATACAATCTGGAAACAATTTTGATGTGATTTTAATCAAAATTAAAATTTTATATAATTTTAATTTACATGTTAAAGTAAATAATTAGCATGCTGGGATACTGGTAGTAACAATAATTGTGTTCAATTTTCTACAAGGCTTAAAAAATATTATCATATATGACAAATTTCAACTTCATAAAACTAGGATATAGATGCGAAATTTTATCACTTGACACTGACAACTTATTTAATAAAATTCATTTTACAGATAACGATTATAATCAACACGAAAAATCAATATAATTTGGAACTACGCATCGTACTTAAAATTAGAAATCTTCATTTAAATACACAAGAGGTCTTTTAAGAGTTAAATCAGTGGACTATTTCATTATTATCCCGTGGAGGAGCGGGATAGAATATCTCCCCAGGTATGTTCTGAATGTCGTAGAAGGCGACTTAAAGAACAACTGAAATGGTAGATGCCCAGATCCCACCAGGCATCGCCCGGTGTGATACCATCGCATCGGCTTAGGCTACGTTTCGTGGCTGTGCCGATGCCCCGGACTGTGAGACCAAAGAACATGATGAGGCAACGGATACAAAAAATTCCAGAGGTAAAATAGGAACCAGCCGCCACCCGGATCTTCGGGTGGGGGCTCGTTCAGGGACGTCGACATGCCGAGATTATAATTCTAAAATAGATTTTTGCAACATATGAGGTTTAAACTCGAACATGACTTCAGTGCTCGCTCTCTGTGAAACCAAGGTCAGTTCATCGACCAGCACAGTCAACTATTTTTATTCTGGGTACGATTCCTTTTCCCGATTTAGGCGTAACTTTGGAATCTGTCTTTTCGTCAGAAGCGACTTCTTTTGCCAACGAGAGGAGGCTCTGGAGCCACGAAATTTTGATGTTATGTGGTTAAAAATAACAAGTCCAAACCACAAAGTTCATCTGCATTCTCTATCGACCACCAAGTGGTACTATTTTTAGAACACTTTTCGCTTCTTTTACAGAAACCGATCAGTTACAAATTAACTATCCAAATGCCGAAATTGCCGTCCTGGGCGAATTTAATGTTCACAACATCAACTAGCTTTAAGTATTCAAATACTACCGACAAAAAAGGTCGTGAAGCTGAATCATTCTCAAGCAGTTGTAGCTTAACTCAGCGGAGAGTTCGCCAGTTTTCTTGATCTGTCTTTTAACCACCAATTCAGAGATTTACACGGTCACTGTAAAACCACTGTTAGGTTATTCCAACCATAAACTGCTTTCGCCATCGAGTATTTTATCAATCAGTGACAGAGGGGCGCCTAAACCGCGCAAGATTTGGTACTACAAATCTGCTAAATGGAAAGAACTGATGGAATATTTTCGAACTTTCTCTTGGATAGACGTTTGTTTTCGATTTGACGACCCATCTGTCTGCGCCAAGGAGGTTTCCGATGTTATTTTCGCTGGTATGGAAGCTTACATTCCTTTTTTGAAGAAACGCCCTTTCAACGGGCAAGCCTTGGTTTGACCGAAAATGCAAAGTAGCTGTTGTTTAAACATTTTGCCTACCGACAATTGCGTGAAAATCCTAATTGTAACATCTTTGTTCGAGCCCGGAACAGATGCAAATAAATTATCGACGAAACCAAGGAGGCACAAAATCAGCGAATTAGAAACAAACTTCTCGCTTGTCCCAACAATGCCAGGTTCTTTTGATGAGTCGCTAAGGCAGTTAGTCAAAATTTCACCAAATCCACCATACCACTATACCACTCACACGGCCAGATAATTCTATAGCAACAACACCTGCTGAGAAAGCGAACTTGTTGGCCGAACTCTTTGCTTCACATTCTACTGTGGATTTCCAAGGAAAAACACCTCCTACCATTCCCATAGTTCAGTCTAGGACGTCCGATACCTAAAAAAGGCAAGAAGACTTTGCTTAATAACTACCGACCAGTCGCATTGCTTTCAATAATATCGAGAGTCATGGAAAAGGGCCATCAATCAGCATCTTCTAAACTATTTTGAAGGATTCAACACTATTAGCGACCATCAATATGGCTTTCGTAAACATAGATCAACAGGAGATCTTCTGACTTATGTAACACAGAATCCCGTGTTTGGCACGACTGGCTAAACTACGCTCTTCTAGTATGTCTGAAAAGTTCTGTTTGTGGCTCTCATGTTTCCTTAAAAAGCGTTCTTTACGAGTGGCAGTCCAATGAGTTTCTTTCTGACACCTTCAATATCAACGCCGGTGTGCCCCAGGGCTCCATACTGTCTCCTACTCTCTTTCTCATTTACAACGATCTACTGGAAAAGACCGGGCATCCAATCTACACCTTGGCAGAGACAGTACGCTTATCTCTTCATTCACTTTGAACGCTCGGGCATCGGCTACTTAGACGAATATCCGCAAATAGCAGGAAGTCTTTCAACTTAACAAAGACCTGGAAAAAATTCTATCTTGGGGTGACAGTTACCAAGTGGAATTTAACGCTAAAATAACCCAGGCGGCAGTTTTTTCTAAAAAAAGTTAACGTTACTGAACCCGACATAGTTATGTCAGGGCAGTTCATTCCTCTAGCATCGTCACTCAATTTGTTGGGCGTTAATTTGGGAGCAAATATGTCTTGGCATGACCATGTTGCAAGTATAGCAAAGAGAGCTTCTCGAAAGCTGGGAATATTATTTCGAACCAGAAAGCTTTACACTCCACAACAAATGCTGTACAAAGCTCAGATACCGCTCCCAAATATACACTGCATTTGTTGAATTGGAGATCTGGAACTGGCCGGCGGCACAGATTCGTTGGAACGTCGAAGAACGGTTGGCGACTTGAGTCTATTCTACAAACATCTTCATGGCAAGTGTTCGATGGATGTAGCCCACTTAATTCCTCCCAGAGCGGTGCAGTTTAGAAATACACGTCGCGCTAATACCTCACATCCGTATGAGGTTCAGCTTGTTACTCCTCGTACAACCCTTTTCAAACAGTTTTTTAAATAGAGAACCTCACCATTTTGGAATAATTTGCCCAAGCCTGTTTCCGACCGAGTACAATTTACAGCGATTCAAGACCAACCTGAATCGCTTTTTCTACACACATGTCGCTCCTATAGCGTTTTAGGGATTTTCCTGCAGCACGTGTGCTAGAACCATAATAAAAAAACATTGAATCCTTCCACTTAATAAATAAACAGGTTAAACATTAGATTTCACACATACATATAAAAATATCATTACTTTTGTTTAATTAATCAAACTGTAAGAAAACTTACACCATAAGATTTTCGTTAACATTAATAAAACACTTTTGCTAAACCAATTTTACATATAACACAAAAAAAACCTTTATTTTTTTCGAGTAACATAAGAAATCGAATTGTCTTTGATAGTTGATTGACCGGTGTGTTGTCTCTCTTCAAGTCACTTCAAAAACTTCCTCTCCTTCGCTCTTATTCATGCATTCCAACGTTCATAGCAGCTTCGCCAATGGGGGTACAATAAGTTTTAAGATTACGTTGTCAATCAATTTTCAACTCTGTTTTACTATTTAAAAGCAAATATTAGTATATCTCCAGTTGACTCGAGGAACCACCCATTTCAATAATTTTACATTTGTAGATATTTTGTCGAAGTTTTATTTGGCTTTCTCAATGCTTCCTGATCAACAGTTGACTAAGAGCTTGTGAGTTCCGAGTACTGTCGAAACTGAAGATTGTAACACTGACTGGTTGGTGCTGCATTATTTATATATATATATATATATATATATATATATATATATATATATATATATATATATATATATATGTATATATATATTTATATATACATATAAACTAATTTGGGCAAAAACATTTTGATCAAGAATTGAAATTGACAACTAACAAAACTGGCCGTCCCCTTCGGCTCTCAAAGAAACAATAATAATAATATGAAAAATGCATACACCAAACATTCGTTACATAAAAAACATTATCTTGAAATAATATGTAACCATACCTGTAACATAAAATAAACTTAAGGGTTTGATGATTTCAGACATGTCAATCACAGTAACTTAAGTACAATTTAATCCATGTAATGTAAACCAGCCAGTCTGCCCGAGAGCTGCAATACTGCCACAAATAATTTATATTTTACTTCAGTCCTATTAATTCTAAACTTCTTTTCAACCAGGCCCGGAACGGGGGATTTTTCTATACAGAGGCGAAGACGATATTGTTAGCATATATGTATATATATATATATATATATATATATATATATATATATATATATATACATATATATATATATATATATATATATAATATATATATATATATATATAAATATATATATATATATATGTATGTATATATATATATATATATATATATATATATATATATATATATGAATATATATATATATATATATATATATATATATATATATATATATATATATGTATATATATATTATTCTTTTCTTAGACCGTTTTCTTATACATTTTCTTGGTTGTTTTTGGGTATAAGTTTGTCGTGATTAGTTTTATATTATAAAATCACATGATGACAACGAGGTTTTAATCATTACATTGACCTTTATCAAATTTTATTCCTATATCTGGATTATTTCGAAACCATATTGTTTCTTAAAAACAGTACGGCTAAAACTTTTTAAGAAACAGCATAGTTTTGAGGTAATCCAAATTTAAAACAAAATTTGTTAAAACTCAACGCAATGGACCAAGGGTCATTAAAATCTGTGTTTTTATAACTTAAAAATAATATATATATATATATATATATATATATATATATATATATATATATATAGAAGT
Organism: Pachyrhynchus sulphureomaculatus; assembly: GCA_019049505.1. Classification (NCBI taxonomy): domain Eukaryota; kingdom Metazoa; phylum Arthropoda; class Insecta; order Coleoptera; family Curculionidae; genus Pachyrhynchus; species Pachyrhynchus sulphureomaculatus. The sequence continues at coordinate 141,525,596 of CM032456.1, forward strand.
AATATACATATATATATTATATATATATATATATATATATATATATATATATCAGACCCTTTTCTTATATATTTCCTTAAATGTCTATTGTTGTGGGTTCGCTCGTGGTTATTTTTATAATATAAAATTACAGACATCATGACATCTGCTTTATCAAGTTTTATTTTTATATCTGGATTAGTTCTAAACTATGTTTTTGTTCTTAAAACAGTATGGCTAGATCTTTTTAAGAAACTGCATGATTCCAAATTATTTCAAATCTAAAATTTAATAGAGCTTAACACAATTTGAATGTATATATGTATATATATATATATATATATATATATATATATATATATATATATATATATATAATATATATATATATATACATATATATATATATATATATATATATATATATATATATATATATATAAATATATATATATATATATATATATATAATATATATATTATATATATATATATATATATATATATTGTGCAAGGACTAAATTTTTTTTTAATAGTTTTAGCACAAGTACTTCAAGAAAATCCCTAAAGCGCTACAAGAGCGGCACGTTTGCGGAAAAAGCGATTCACGTTGGTCTTGAATCGGTGTAAATTGTATTCGGTCGGAAACACAGGCCTGGGCAAATTATTCCAAAGTGATGAAGTTCTCTATATAAAAAATTGTTTGGAAAGGGTTATACGAGGAGTAACAAGCTGAACCTCATATGGATGTGAAGTATTAGCGCGACGTGTATTTCTAGATTGCACCGCTCTGGGAGGAATTAACTGGGCTACATCCCTCGAACACTTGCCATGAAAATATTTGTAGAATAGACTCAAGTCGTCAACCGTTCTACGACGTTCCAACGAATCTAGGTCGCCGGCCAGTTCCGGATCTCCAATCAGGGGAATAGCTCCTCTTTGAATAGAATCCAATAAATGCAATGTATGTTTGGGAGCAGAATCTGGGCTTTGTACAGAATTAACAATTGTTGTGGAGTGTAAAGCTTTCTAGTTCGACATAATATTCCCAGCTGTCGAGAAGCTCTCGTTGCTATGCTTGCAACATAGTCATGCCAAGACATATTTGCTCCCAAATTAACGCCCAACAAATTGAGTGACGATGTTAGAGGAATGAACTGCCCTGACATAACTATGTCGGGTTCAGCCACGTTAACTTTTTTAGAAAAAACTGCCGCCTGGGTTATTGTAGCGTTAAATTCCACTTGGTAACTGTCACCCCAAGATAGAATTTCTTCCAGGTCTTTGTTAAGTTGAATGACTTCCTGCTGTCTGCGGATACTCATCTAAGCAGCCGATGTCCGACCGTTCAAAGTGAATAAAAAGATAAGCGTACTGTCACTGCAAAACTTATATATATGAATATATATATATATATATATATATATATATATATATATATAAATATATATATATATATATATATATATATATATATATATATATATATTGACGTATATCTTATTTTTAATTTATATATTATGACAATAATGAACTGAACCGACAATTAAAAGGTAGAAATGATTGCATAAAATCCATTAGAACTTTTTCTGAGCATTCTACTGCTCTTTTGTTAACTTTAAATGAGAACAGCCCATTTATGAAAAAAGTGGAAATACAACATTCCATTAGAATATTCCGAAAGATGTGCCTATTAAAGATAATTTATTATTCTAGTATCTTTTATATCCAGAGATGGAAAAAAAAACACGCTTTTATCATAGAACATGTATTTAATGGTTTAAGGGAGGTAATAAATAATAAGAATGGTCGTTCAAGACACATTTAATTTATTTTCTTAGCTGGTAGCCCCCTGTTCACCGTTATTAGCCATTCCTTGTTTGCGCGCTGTTAAGCAATTTTGAGATATTCATTTCTTATTTTTAAATTAAAACTGGAAATTTAATTTTTTTTCTTATTATGCATTCTTTTTAAATTTCCGATTCTTGTTAACGCTGGGATTTTAAATTATTATTTTTTTCTATATTTATTATGTCCTTTAATCATTTTCCCTCTCGACACGTTTTTAATCGAAAAAGTGATAAATGCTTCTTATTTTGCAGTTTCTAAGGAGATATAATAATAATAAAGTGAAATAACAGAATAGTAGGACACTATTTATTTAAAATCTTATAGATTTTTCTCTATTTAATAATAACCTATTATGAAATGTTGAAAACATTCGTGTTCATATAATGGGTATATTTGTGATTAATTAAATAAAAAAATAAAGTCTCGGGCAAAAATGAGACATGTCTCATTAAAAAGTTCTGTTTTAATATGATTATGGGATATAACGACTTGATAAATGGGAAACTACGGTGTCCAGAAAAATTATTACTTAAAAATGACGTGATCTAAATATGTACTGTTACATTTCCGGTTCCCTTGTAAATGAGCGGTGAAAATATTGGCTAGTGCTTGGCACGTCTTTTCGATAATCATTGTTATTTTTTAGGGGATCATTGTTTTTAATTGTTTCAAGAAACAACATTTCTTACGGTAAAAATAACTTTTAAGATACCGCAACAAAAAAATCAATCGACGATAAATCACGACTATGTGGATATCAACTTATATCACCCTTTTTTGCCAATTAATTATTCATAACTGACTAATGATGATGAGTATCAGTTGGCTTTCATTCTTACTCCAACGGTACTTTGTACATATGCGGATATAAATATTTACAGAGAATGCTTGATAACGTGAGGGAGCAGGATAGAATATCTCCCCCGGTACGTTCTGTCCGTCGCAGAAGGCGACTAAGAGAATAACTTAGATCATCGCTCCTGATGAAGCTAACATGGTTAGCGAAGCGCGCGTCGAGTGTAAAAATAAAGTGTTTGGTGTAATGGTATATACCGAGTAGTAACTTAGATGGTATTTTGCCCAGATCCCACCAGGCATCGCCCGATCTGGTACCAACACATCAGTTAAGCTGCGTGAAGTTGCTTAACATTTCGGGGCTGTGCCGATGTTCCCGAACTATGGGACCAAATAGCATGATGAGGCACCTCGATACAAAAAATTCCAGAGGTAGAATAACCCCCCTTTTCGGATCTCTGGATGAGGGCTGATTCAGGGGCATCGACATGCAGGGATTGCAACTTTAAAATAGACGCTTGTAACATACTTGGTTTAAACTTGAACATAAATTCAATGCACTAACACCTGTAATCAAATAAACCTCCTATACTCGCTCTCTGTGAAACCAAGGTCAGGTCATCGACCAGCACAGTCACCTATCACTATCCTAGGTACGACTTCTATTCTCGGTTTAGACGTAACTTTGGTATCTGCTATTTTGTCAGAAGCTACCTCTCTTGCCAACGAGAGCAGGCTCTGGAGCTCCGAAACTTCGATGCTATGTGGTTAAAAATAACAACTTAACAAACTACAAGGTGTATCCGCTACCTCTATCGACCACCAAGTGATACTAATTTTAGAACATTTTTCACTTCACTTGCAAAACACCATCGATCATTTAGAGTTTAACTATCCAAATGCGGAAACTTCCATCCCTGGCGACTTTAATGTTCATAACATCAACTGGCTTAAGTATTCAAATATTAGCGACGAACAAGCTGAATCATTCTCAATCAGTTGTGGCTTAACTCATCTTATTGACGAGCCAATACGGATCTCTGATCGAGACGGAGAGTTCGCTAGTCTACTTGATATGTTTTTAACTACCAATTCACAGATTTACACTGTCACCGTCATCGAATATCCTACCAATCAGTGACAGAGAGAAGCCTAGACCGTGCAAGATTTGGCACTACGTATCCCATGGTATCATCTCTAATGTAAAATAAATAACTACCAAAAATCACTTCTATCTGTAGGACCATCTCGAGATGTGTCTCGCCATGTGACAGCTTATCTCATCAGAGAGGAGAGCATATTTTGTTAGATATTATTTATTTTATTTTGAAGAATAATCTAAGTAATATATGTCGCGTTGCCTAGCTAGTTGTAATTTCCTTGTGCATCTTTGCTAGAAGATATGTTAAGCTTAGATTTCCCTGAGCTAGCTTTAGCTAATCTAAAACAGACTTAAGGAAAAACAGTTAAGTTAATTTAAGATAGTTCAAATAAATGGTAACACAGGCCAACAAAAAAAAATATTTGTAAAAACTTTTTAAACCAATACATCCAAGTGTTATGTATTTTTGGGTGCTGAAACCGTATCTGGTATTAGTTTTTTTGTATCACCCACAGTTCTCTCACAATATGACTGATTAAATTTCAAAATAGGGAAAATCATCTTCCTGCTTGAAAAACTGAGCAAACTGTTGATCTCTTGTTCTATAATGGTAATATATGTTCCAGATTCCAATAAATGTTTTTCTTTCAACCTAGAACCAAGCAATTCTGCTTTTGTCTTAGTCAAACCCAAATCTCTCACTAAATTTTTAACTCAGCTTGTGTAAACAACTATGGTTTTAAATTTTCTAGAGAACATTAAAACTCATCATCATCCGGTCGACTTTCATTAAATTCCGGACTGTACTGTAAAATGTCATCAACAGACTGAGGGGGCTCAGTGACAGGAAGTCCCGGTTCATGTCCTACCGGCCGATTAGCTAAAGTAAAGTTAGGATAGACTCTCTTATTTTTGGAGTTATATCCTGAAACATCAACGCTGCAAAAATAATAATCAATTGAATGATTTTCTTGCTCTCTCCATACCATGGGTACTGCAAATCTAAAAGCTTTTTTTTCTTTCTTATACCATTTCCTAAGATCTTCGACACAAACATAACATACTCTGTGAGGAGCCCCAGCATTTTTCTTGATTACCGATTTTCTACACCAAAATATACAAAGTATACTTTTTTTACAAAGTCAATAATGTTTCTTTGATGTTTTTTAACTACAAACTCACCACATATATAACAAAAAGTGTTGGGAGAGTTTTTACAACCACGATTAGCCATACTTTGAGTGTGAATTAAAGCACATGCAATGCGAGGTTATATTAACTGGAAAAAAACAAACAGCTGTGACATTTATCGAAACTGCCAACCTAATAACATTTGATTTTACTGCCAACCTTGTAAAATTCTGATTTTATTGCCAACCTAATAATATTCGAATGATAAAAAATAAACTTTTCACATTTTGAATATTAAAATGTGAAAAATTGGTGGGTGAAACGACTTTTTTATTATTATTTTCGGACTTAGCACACCAAAAAAACATCAGATAAAATTATTAAAATAGTTTTTTCATCGTTGGCCTGTGATAATTAATCTTATAAATTGAGAATTTAATTGAACGCTAGTTAAACTTTTATTTACTTAATTTGAACTTACCTATGATTTAGTAAATAGTTTTTTAGGTAAACCTTCGCTAGTCGTAAGTAAAGTTAAATTAAATTTTAATTTATTTATATATGTTAACTAACCTAAGTTAGTGTACGTTGTTGCTATATGCCACTAGGCAAAATCCATCTAACCTTACTAAAAAATTTGCATTAACTTCTCTTTTAACCAACGTTATTAAAACTCAAGCGTAATTGAAATCATACGCTAAACAACCGCTGATTTAATCAGACGTACTTTATTATTTAATAATTTTAATAAAAAGTTCTTCTGACTATGCAATATTACATTTAAAGAAACCCATTTTACGAAATCCACAAAATGAAATATACCTACCATATTTTAGTATCAGAGTTTTCATGCAGGGGTTTCATGAAATATCATTTTTACTTCCCCAATTTCGATAAGGCAAATACGAAAAATTATTTTCAACAGATGATATAAATATTCTTCAGACACATGACTTAAATCATTCTTTGAAATATACACAATATATCTATCGGAAATAGTATCTTCAGCTAATAAATAATTTACATTTCTGAAGTATCATGCTAAGATGATTTTATATTTTTTAACTTTTCTATTACCAGTTTCCAGCTAAGCTACATTAATAATTCAAATAAATATTTAAGCTTAGTCTAGTCCAATGTAATATCCTACGTAGGAGTATTTATTAAGAGAAACGTAATCGACTCTGTTGGAGTGACAAAAACGAAATATTATATTTACATAAATGTATTCTATGTGGAAGCAGCACGCAACTAGTGCGATGAGAACGAGAACTGCAGCAGTCTAATTTTTGACAATTTCTAGTAGACACCCGAAAATATACAATCTGCTACCAAAAAATGGCATAAAGGATTGGCAACATGATTTACCCAGTACTTTCCTTGCACACATACAGTTCTAAAATAAACACTAAATTTCACTATCTCACACTAAAGCATAACTTAATACTTCCATCCACCTCATAGTGAAATAGTAATAAAAAATAGAAATTTAATATTAAGAAACTACAATCTTCTCTTTTAAAATCATACCTATCTAATAAAATATATCGGCAGAGAGCCAAGGAAATCGATGTTTGGATTTGGATCCATGTCTCATCCATTGTCACATATCGCACGAAAAAATGCTTTTTTTAAAATTTTTAATTTAATATTAAAAAATAAAATTAAAACAAACCTCTTGATGTGTTAATAAAAATCAGCCTGTCTTGTGATGTGTAGATTATTATTTTTACAATATTTAATATTATTTAATATGAAGACGAAAAATTCTATAAACCGTGAGATTTGAAAAGAAGAAAAATTTGAGGATAATCTTTTCACAAATACAATACTTCTCGTTAGCAGTGAAAGTAAATAGAATAATTTACATATTGTTCAATAAGTTCATTTCCGCCAACTTAACCATTTGTATTTTTAAAACTATATTCAACTCAACATTTTTTTGGAGTACACTCAAATCAGATTTATATATATATATATATATATATATATATATATATATATATATATATATATATATATATATATATATATTAGAGTGACCGGATCTCATAGAGGGGAAAAAAAAAATGTCGGAATCTTGTTCGTCTGGACCCCACAAAACGATTCCCTTTCCAGATATTGAGATAGCCGAAATTTGAGCTCAATTAAACGACGTTAACCCGTGCCGCTCGTCGCTCAAAGTTTGAAAAAATCCAAATTTTTGGCCAAAAAGCTGACATATGGAGCCATAACTCCAGAACGGTAAATAATAGAAACACGCTTAATCTCTCAAAAGAAAGCTAATGTTATTCTTCAAAATTTATATTCTATACATAATTGTTGTTATTTTAAGTCAAACCGAGTTACAACAGCCTTTAGCCCCAAAAACGTGACCTGGTACCACTAGGAGCATACTTCGTATATTTTGTTATTAAGTGATAAATTTTGCTTTTTTTTGGTATATTTTTGAGTTTAAAGTAGAAATATAATAAAAAAAACAAGTAATACTGATAAGTCTAATGACATTTTTTATTTTAAAATATAAAAATTAGGTATATAATACATACAAAACAGACACAGAAAAGATACAGACGTAGTACCTACATGAGTTGATAATTTTACATAGTTATCTAATCTATTCTAGAGCTTTTGTTAAAGTAGTTTTTGAAACGTCAGGATATAATGCTCGGCATTTACTTACAACTTGCAGGACATATTGCTTTTGGTCTTCATCTTTTGTCAGAAGGTCGTTAAAGTCGGTTATTAATTTAACACCACGCTCAGGCATATCATTAACTACTTTTAATGTTTTGACAATTTTCAATCCTTCTTGGAAGTCATTATTTTGAGGCCAGGTGTTTGGATGTTGTCTTAGGAAATCCGTTTTTATATTAAATTGGTCAAAGAATGTAAACGTTTCTTTGGTAAGTAAATTTACCAATCCTCCATCAACTACCTCTTTTAAGTTTTCTTTCCTAACTTTTGGATTTACAACCCTAGCGTGCTGTGATGGTTCATCTGTGCTACTGAGCAATTTATTAGCCATTAACAACTTTTCATCGTCTGTAATGGTGGGATCAAAAAACGATAATCCCACCAACTTTGCATTCAAATACCACAAATGGTTCGAAAATTTGGTCAGGGCTATTTCTGCAATGTCGTTGTCACATTCTTTATAGTCTAACAGACTATGCAAAATACCTAAATCTTGCTTTGGTGCAAGATGAGCTTTTGGAGCATTGAACCAAGCTTTACATTAAATTTTAACTAGGAAAGCAGAAATGGCACGCACAGAACTTTCTTCTTCTTTAGACATCTTAAATTGACGACGAAAAATGAACATTTTTAAGCAGTAAATAGCCTTTGCCATCCACCTAGCGTGATGAATGGCTCCTGGAGTTCTAAAACCCACAACATTGCCGTCTAGTGATCCAACAAATACGAGAACCAACTGCAATAGCTTCTTGTAGTCATCTCTGGGGTGGCTCTCAGTTAATTTGGTCTCGAATTCAGCAGTAACATTTGCAATTACTTCTGGAGTTAGCTGCTTTTGTATTAGATTGTCACTGATACCTGTGTCGTATTTTCCTTTGTCTATCTTGGGCCACGCAGTGAGGAATCTCTTGAAAATGTCTGGATGAGGTCCAGTGGTTGATCCCATTTTTGTGTCGAATACGCCTCTTAACAGAATTTCCAAGATATGGTGACGGCAAGCTAGGTATAACAATTCTCTTCCTAACATTTGCTCCAATATGACGCATGCTCCTTTGAGTCTTCCCGTGTTGGATGCTGTAGTGTCGAAGCACATCGCCTTGACGGTGTTGAGAAGACCCCATTCATGTAGGCATTCATATATGGCTACGGCTTGCTCCTCTCCAGAGCTGTTTGCTGTTACAGGAACTCCCAGCAGCTGTTCCTTTTTGCCATATGAAATAGCTATAGCTATTCGCTCACATTGTTCATTTTTTAAAACACCCGGTAAAAGTTTACCGTCCCAATGGACAACCACGGGCTCTTTTTCAGGAATGTTTACTTTATCAAAAATTTTTTTATTATATTGTTCTCTGAACATTTGCCTTCTATCATGTAATAAAGTTTTCGAGATTTTGTACTCAAGAGGGTCAAGGTTTAGTGCTTCTAGAGTAGCTATTAAAATTCTCGTGGCATTTCTGTCGGATACCTTACATCGATCTAATAAAATGGACAATTTCATGTTTAAAATCTCTTTAACGCCCCTTGCAAATGAAACTTTCATCCTCTTGCTCTTAGATGGTCCTGGATCTTCTGCAGCTTCTTCAGGGATGTCCATTTCCTCCAAGCTCTCAAGTTCCTGGTAGATACTGTCCTCTTCAGTGTTTTCTTCTCCTTCTTCGAACTTGTCTTCATCATCCGTCTCTAAGAAGCAACAAAAGAAAGAGAAAAAAAAAGACTATAAAAACTTGTCGTTTTAGCAGAATAGTAATAATACATAGGTACTAAATTACCTACTTCTAATTATCAAAAGGTATTATTTAAAAAATATAAACTGAATCATAAAAATGCCAATCATGCTCTCATGTACAATTTTCTTTCAATTATAATGAAACTATTTACTTATTTGTTTATCTATTTTTTAGAATACTAATAATAAAAAAAAAAACTCACCAATATCAAAAGTTGCTTCTTGGATTTGTCGGTTCATTTTTGCAAGTTCCTTTTGCACCTTGAATTCTCCAGCTCGAGACAACTTGAGATCCACTCCAGTCATGGAACCTGGGCGGCCCTTCTGCCTCTGTTTCACGAGAAACGCCTTATCTTCTTCCGATTTCATCAGAGCCAAGGCATCTTGTTGAGCAATATCAAAGAGATCATCCAACTTTTCAACAAACTGTTTAAATTTGTTCTTGGCCGTTTTCGATGTTTTCTTCCGGTCTTTTTGAAGAGTTCTCCACTCGGCGTGAAGTTTTTCCAGCTTAGTAATTGCATCTTGCTCATGTTTAGTCGGGATTCGAGCTTTCTCCCAAAAAATGAACACTTCTCGTATTGTAAGTTTTGCTGATTCTCTTACAGTTAATTTCACAGTACGTAAATTATAAAATAAAGCACACAAAACTTGACGATTTGAGGGTAGTTTACAACCGGTGATCTGGTGAATGGGATAGCCCACAAGAAATATTTTATCCTTGGTCCGGCTTTGTACATCTGATGTGGATGCCATTTCAGAGGCCAATAGGTAAATAACAGTTAACTTGGAAATGAAACAAAATATATTGCAAACTTTAATTTCAATAAAATGTTTTCAAATGTCTTTTAAAATAATACTATAATAGTTATAAAAACAATAACACACACACTTGGAAAATTAAAAAAAAAAAAACGTTAAAATATCTTCACTAGATAATTGTTCAATCTAACTAGCTCAAAGGCACTTTAGAAACTAAACTGAATAAATAAAAGGTCGGTTGTACGCTTAAGTAAAATCACCATCCCTAAAAATAGAAATTAGATTCACCCTCCTTTTTACCTGTCAAACGGGTCTTTCTTTGGTAAACTAGTCGGGTAATCCCCATATAATAAAAGATTAAATTTGAACAAAAGGCTCTTTATGTTTGAAAATTGAGTTCCAAAATACTTTTTAACAAAAAAATGTTAATTCCGAGACACATTATGTAAAAACCCGTAAAATTCTTAGAATACTCCCAAACTGGCTCCTACTGGTACCAGGTCACGTTTTTGGGGCTAAAGGCTGTTGTAACTCGGTTTGACTTAAAATAACAACAATTATGTATAGAATATAAATTTTGAAGAACAACATTAGCTTTCTTTTGAGATATTAAGCGTGTTTCTATTATTTACCGTTCTGGAGTTATGGCTCCATATGTCAGCTTTTTGGCCAAAAATTTGGATTTTTTCATATTTTGAGCGACGAGCGGCACGGGTTAACGTCGTTTAATCGAGCTCAAATTTCGGCTATCTCAATATCTGGAAAGGGGAATCGTTTTGTGGGGTCCAGACGAACAAAATTCCGACATCGATTTTTTGCGGTCACCCTAATATATATATATATATATATATATATATATATATATATATATATATATATATATATATATATATATATATATCTCTTATATTTAACTAAAAATATATACTATTTCTGTTAAAATTAGAAATAATAAAAACAATAGAATAGAAGTATATCATGACATATACGCAATCGCCCTTTTAGCACGTTATCTCATCCCTTTCACCCCGTTTTTTATTTACTATAGAATAATTATTTTGTATTGAATATCTAATGTCACAAAAAGGAAAAATGATCATAATTACTATTAAAACGATACAATGACCTCCACCCTTTTTACCCAGTTCCCATATTAACGATGAAAATAAAAAAAGTAATGTTTAGATTCCTTGACTAAAAGAACTTCGAAAAAACCTATAACAAGACTAATACGAAGTTATTTTTCTACCTCCCTTCATCCCTATAGCTCCTTATATGTTTTAATTATGCTTAAAATCTGCTTATTCTTCTCACCAAAAAATTCTCATTTTGCTATTAAAACTACACAAGTTTCTTCAATCTCTTCCCCCCCCATTCCTCATTAGAATTAATAGTAATGAAAAAATAACATGCTTGTCGTATTCCTCCGGTGCAAGAACCCTAAAAAGGGCATACAGTAGGATATATGTTATATGTACCTATCCTATATATTTTTACCCTAAATCTTTAATACCCTTACATAACACGTAGACTGAAAAGTTTTTGGTTTAGCTACTTAAAACACATTTTTTTTTTGCAAAATTCTACCTTATTTATCAACATAGTTCCCTTCAAGAATAATACAATCAGACCAACGCTTTTCTTACATTTCTACACTTTTCTTGTAGAAGAATTTGACTTTGCCTTCAAATAAGGCCTCAGTTTCGGCGATACTTCATTGGAGCCAAATCTCTTTCCCGCGAGCATTTTTTTGAGGTCTGCGAATAGATAATAGTCGCTGGGGACCTGGGAAAGAATACGGTCGATGAGGAAGCACTTCGAACTTCAATTTATGCAATTTTGTCCTCGTAACCATTGACTTGTGACACCGTATATTGTCTTGATGAAAAAGCACTCTTTTCTTATTCATTTGAGCCCGTTTCTTTGCGATTTTTGCCTTCAAACACATCAATAACTTTATATAATATTCACTATTGATGGTTTTTCTCTTCTAAATATAGTCAATGAAAATTATTCCATACGCATCCCAAAATATAGAGGCGAAAATCTTCCCAGCCGACTCTTGTGTCTTTGGTCGCTTCGGACGGCTACTGTCCACTAAACTGACTGCCGATTTGATTCCGGTGTGTAGTGGTGGATTCATGTTTCATCCATTGTCACATATCGCATGAAAAAATCCTTTTTATTGCGCTTAAATAGGTCCAAACAGTGCTCAGAATCATCAACACGTTGTTGTTTTTGGTCCATTGTAAACAAAAACGCGGTACCCATTTCGAACAGACCTTTCTCATGCTCAAATGTTCATGTAAAATATGACCAAGACGCTCTTTTGATATCTTTAGAGTGTCAGATTTCTCACACAATTTCCCTTTACGGTCATCCAAAACAATTTTGTGGATTTTTTTGATGTTTTCCGGTGTAACCACCTCATTCGTGCGTCCAGAGCGTTCAGCATCATTCGTTCTGTATGGTCGCGTTTAAATTTAGCATACCAGTAAATGATGGGTGATTTTCCAGGGGCAGAGTCCCCGTAGCACCTATCAAGCTATTGCTTTGCTTGAACGGTATTTCTTCCTATCAAAAAACAATGCTTAATCAACACTCGAAATTCGATTTTTTCCATTGTTTAGAAAATATTAAAAGTAGCGTCACGAAAACCACTGTAACTTGTAAACTCATCGTCGAAATGTCCTGAAATTTTGACGCGTATTATTTGAAGGTTGGTACTTCCTAAAAATCGTATGGATTATTTGAGAAGGGCGAATCTATGAGTCAGACCAAAAACTTTTCAGCCTACGTGTTATTCTACTATAAATAATATGCTTAAAATTTGTCAATTCTGTCAACCTAAAAGACTGCAAAAGTCCTTAAAATGCCATTGAAACTATAAAATACTTAACGACCACCACTTTCCAATCTTTTTGGATTAAAATAAAAAATAATGAAAAAATAACTTAATTTTTCAGACGTCAGAAACCTTGAAAAAAACCGCAATATATAACAAAACAACCCCTCTATTCTTCTTCCCCAGTCCTTTTACCCCTTTTATGTGTTACTATAAATATTTATGTAACATATCTTAACAAAAAACTAGAAAGAATTACCATATTACCATTAAAATCAAACAAATTTTTCGGTCCCACCCCTTTTACCCCCTTCGCCTTAAGCAATATCATTCAAAAACTATAAACTTGATCTGCTCAATTGAATATTAAATATACAATAACTGATACCTCATTTCGATCGAAAATTATCGTGCGAGTTGACACGACACGACGGAAATGAGTGATTACGTTTTTCATGATTTAGGAACTCTAAAACGTGAAGAAAAGCAAAAATCTCGGATTGTGATTTTTCTACGAATTCAATACTTTCCTTTTGTAAGGAAAGTAAAAATTATTGAATTGTAAAATATATTGTTTAGAAAAAATATTAATGCATGCTCCTTCTAATTTAAAAGATAATAAAATATAGAAGTGCCTCCTATATGGTCGTACTTTTCGTAAGCGCCACGATTAAATATACCAAATTAAAACAATATGTGTATATAAATGTGTCCCATGTAGAAATGGCACACGACTAGCGATAATGGGTAAGATGCTTTGACATAGTTTTTAGATACTTTCGCCTAGGTGTAATAGAAGGTGTCAACCTATACCCTCTCTCTAAGAAGAAACTAAATTTGCTAATAAGGCAGGAAATAGTGAAACTAACGGTTGTATTTTTTTCTCAAAGCTGAAAATCTTGTATGTATGTATGTACATGATGTATGAGCTGCCTTATGACATTTATTCCATTAGGTATCCAGCTACAGTGTCAAAAGTAACAGTGTATTTTGACAATAACTCAGAAAATGAACTGCAACCTTTTGCTAAACTTGATAACAAAAACGCATCAAGTAATTTAAGAAACATAGGCTGATGGTTGCCTATACTGTACTTGAGCGGAGAGAGACGTTTGAGGATGACGTATAGTCGGGTCGTTAAAAACTAGACTAATTTAACATTCAAAAGATGTGTAAGTTCATCAAGGAAAACTCAAAAGCATCCATGATATTAATTAAAGAAGAACTGATGATTCCAAAATCAATTGTGAATAACATTTTGACCTTTTTCAAGGTCTCAAAATTCCTTACAAGAATCGTTACTGTTGATAGAACGTGGTTCGTTCAGATATTATAAAAGCCGTTTTTGTGTCAGATTTACCCGATTGGGCACTTCTTTTATTTCCTTCGATGTCTTTTGCCGATGAAAGAAAGACCATATGACACTAGTATAAATATTCAAATGACAATTACTATGACTTTCAACGGTATCAGAAACAGCAACGTAAAAACTCATTTAGCGGATTAACTAAACGCTGCATCGAAGGTAAAGAAAGGTATATTAATTTAAATAAATTATTTGAACAATTAAATAAGCTCGGTTTCTTTTTGGACAGAATATGATTATTTGAATTTCTTGACTAGCTTAACTCTTGAACAGATGCCTTAAAAATACTATATTATATATAAATAGTATATAATATATATTTTTTCGATCACTTAAGCAAAATATGTTAGGTTCAGATATTTAAAACGAAATATTTTTCGCAAAGATTCTGACACCAATGTTGCGTACAGGTTACAGAATTCTTATTCCCTTACAGAAAATTATAGGCCGAAATGTTTGTCCCACCATGGCGAAAAATTTGGTTTAAGCTATGCGACATCGAATTTAGCGCTTGGTTTTGAGATCCAAACCATAATTTAAGTTTATCTAAAAGATAACATTTCGGCAAATGCATATTTATATTCATATCTTAGTGATCAGATCAGTCAAGATCTATGGCCGCTGATCAAGTCTGTACGCCACTGATAGAAAATTCCTAATAGATATTTATACATCTTCAACAAAAATTCTTAGATCAATTATTTCATTATTTAGTAAGAGGAAATGTGAAACATAACGGCACATCAAAAAACATAGATCAACAGGAGATTTTCTGACTTATGTAACATATATTTGGAACAACGCAATTAAACACTCTGGGAATCTCGAGCGGTTGCTCTTGACATATCCAAGGCATTCAACCGTGTTTGGCACGATGGACTGTTGGCTAAGCTACACTCTTGTAGTATGTCTGAAAAGTTCTGTTTGTGGCTCTCATGTTTCCTCAGAGAGCGTTTTTTACGAATGGCGCTCGACGGATTTCTTTCTAACACCTTCACAATCAACGCCGGTGTGCCCCAAGGCTCCATACTATCTCCTACTCCCTTTCTCATTTATATTAACGATCTGCTGGAAAAGACCGGGAATCTAATCTACAGCTTTGCAGACGACAGTACGCTTGTCTCTTCATTCACTTTGAACGCTCGGACATCTTCTGCTCAGGCGAATATCCGCAAACAGCAGGAGGTCGTTCAACTTAACAAAGACCTAGAAGAAATTCTATCTTGGGGTGACAGTAAACCATGTGGAATTTAACGCTACAAAAACCCAGGCGGCAGTTTTTTTCTAAAAAAGTTAACGTTGCTGAACCCGACATAATTATGTCGGGGCACTCCATTCCCCTAGCATCGTCGCTCAATTTGTGGGGCGTTAGTTTAGGAGCAAATATGCAGGCATAGCAAGGAGAGCTTCTCAAAAGTTAGGAATATTATTTCGAACCAGAAAGCTTTACACTCCACAACAACTGTTAATTCTTTACAAAGCTCAAATTCGACCAACTATGGAATACTGCTCCCATATTTGGGGCTCCGCTCCCAAACATACATTGCATTTGTTGGATTCTGTTCAAAGAAGAGCTGTTCGTCTGATTGGAGACCCGGAACTGACCGGCGCCGGCGGCCTAGATTCGCTGGAACATCGAAGAACGGTTTGGCGACTTGAGTCTGTTGTACAAGTATTTCCATAGAAAGTGTTCGAAGGATGTAGCCCGCTTAATTCCTCCCAAAGCAGTGCATGTTAGAAATACACGTGCTGGTGGTTCACATCCGTATGAGGTTCAGCTTGTTACTACCGCGTACAACGCCTTTCAAGTAGTCTTTTATATGGAGAACATCATCCCTTTGGAATAAATTGCCCAGCGCTGTGTTTTTCCACCCCCCATCACGCTCCCAACTCCGACCCCAACACACCGCCTAAAGCTACTACCAGAGCTACGCCCGCCACAGGTGCCTATACCCGACAACATCAGACCCCAACCACCACCCCTTACACTCCACACCAACTCCCCAACACTTCCAACAACCCCACCGAGTACAATTTTTTACAGCGTTTCAAGACCAACGTGAATCGCTTTTTCCGCACACATACCGCTCCGGAAGAGCTTTAGGGACTTCTCTGCAGCATGTGTGCGAGACCCATAAAAAAAAAATAATAATAAAATTCTGCACACTTTTACGCTTCTCACTGTATCACCTTTCAAGCCTAAATCACTTTAAATAATAGATTGCTAAAGTCATTTACCAGTAAAGTTCGTTAAAACATATACTCTTTGACTCCTGATCGCTCATGTCTTTATTACCTGATAGCGACAGGTCCGTAAGTTGCGGTCTGCCCTTACTTAATCCTTAAAATAAAAATAATGAGTATACGTTTAAAACAAGGGGTTCGGAGAAAAGCTCTGTTTCGTCGAAGTTTTGAAAGAATTCACACATCCAGGGAGGATTCGATAAGACCTTGAACGAGCGGGATTTCCAAAATCGTTTCTTGGAGGTTTTCTAGAAGAATTTTATTTCCCCACGCACAAAAATTTCAAAAGTATCTGGAAATGACTAGTAAAAAGGAACGGTGATAATGTAAGTGCTGTAAAATAAACAAGTGACATGACCAAAGTATCGATATCCCCGGTACGTAATAATGTTAAAAAGTCATGTTCAGAGAGAAAAATTCGACAAGATGTGGGAAAGCAAAGTGTTCGGATGAAAGTGAATAACACCTCATTGGAAGAAAAGCATATCAAATAATCAAAAAAAAAAAACAGTGTCCATACATTAGATTTTATAAAATCAAGTTTAAATACCGATCAAATCAATATACCATGCAGCAGAATTAGAATCTACGACGCCGTGCTTAACACGAGTGTTAAATATCGGTTAGTAATCTATCAAAATATATAGAGCCGAAAATCGACCCATCATTTAACTAGACGAAACTTGGTACGACAACCACGATACTATAAATAAAGGTGAAGTATTTCAAGTGACAAATGTCTTATTAACGCTTCTTTACCTGATGGGAAAAGTATCATAATAATAGGCGCTGCTTGGGAAAACAGAATCTCGCGTTGTCTACTCTTGTGGTTAAAAATAATAAAGATTTAATTTTACATTATCATCAAGATACTACCATCGAGCTTTTCAAAAGGTAGTCTGTTGAAAAATGTTCCAGTGTTATAGTCTTTGACAATGCTAGTTATCACAGTAGACAAAAAAGTACCAAATTCGGCCACAAAAATATCAAAAATTATGTTAGCAAACGACGCACATTTCGAAGATAATTATAGAAAATTTGATTTGACACACGTACTCAAAGAAATTATAATCGATGAAGAATATGCTTGAGACAATATGACAAAAAAAAGTAGTCATCATATTGCTTTAAGATTGCAGCCATATTACTGCATTTTTAACCCTAAAGCACGAGATTAAGTCAAGACTAATACCTAAAAATCCAACGCAAACTTTAAGTCTAAATATTGTACATTTAGTAAAGAAACTTGTAGATAATACCAAAATGAAAAGTTTGAAAAATTACATAAACCATATCATTCAAAATTGCTACATTTCTGTACACAAATGACAGCGAGAGTGACACCGACTAGGTATAAATAAATTTTAAACAATATTTTTCTTTTCTCCTTTCTGTTATATGAAATATTTCAAATCATATATAGTATTAGTTCCAGCTACTTTTCATTTTTACCTTTATACTTTGATGGACAAATATTTTTTAACAACTTTTTAGGTACCCATTGAAACTCCTAACTACTTATGTTACTCTTCTCCTATAATAATGTATACAAAGTAGGGTTGCCAGGTATGTGAAATAAAATTGTTAAACGCAATAAATTTAACGAATCCCAGGTATTTACAAAGTCGCATTTCAATTTGGCAACCTTGGACTTAAATATTAGTGTAGGAAATTAATCAAACGGTATATGTCTGAACGAACTTTACTTCCCTTGCCAATAAAAGTTGTAAATTAAATATCGAATTAAACTTTTTCAGAATAAAGAATAGTTTTAATCCAAGTATTATAACTCGATTTTTCAACTGATAGATACCTGAATTTAGTTGTTAATCCTACATCCAAGAAAAACATTCTTGGATGTAGTGTGCGAAAACACTATTTTACCGACTAGAAGTGAGTGGCAGACAGAAAACTAATTATTCAGGCTAAATTAAGAGTTAAGAGGAGAATAACACCCTAAGCAGGCATACATGAGTAAATAAATAGTGGTTTTTATATTTACATTTTGTATGTATATATATATATATATATATATATATATATATATATATACATATACATATACATATATATATATATATATATATATATATATATATATATATATATATATATATATATATATATATATATATATAAGAAAGCAAAAGTTGCCGTATCTAACAAAATTCTTAAATATAAAATTTGTTGGGGAACTCGGCAAAGGACGTAAAAAAAGTTCACACAATGTTCATTCAGCCAATATTTCGGTCCTAGGTTGGGACCTTCTTCAGGGCAAAAACTGAAAAGGAGAATCAGTATACTAACTGAGAAAGCTTGGGCAGAAAAATTCATTTATTCGAATTATAACCATTATTATTATTTTTAATAAATCAATGTAAAAGTACAATGAAGTGTAAACTGTAATAAAAGTAAAAAGAAAAAGACTCACATGAGTAGTGAAAAGCAAAGTTAACAAGAATGGCCATTATTAGCTTATAACACATAAACACTATACCCTAATACACAATATATATATATATATATATATATATATATATATATATATATATATATATATATATATATTTATATATATATATATATATATATATATATATATATATATATATATATATATATATATATATATATATATATATATATGTATAAACATTAATTTTTCCTTATATTTCGAATATTTTTTATAAGTCATACTGTGCGAAATGTAAAGAGTCTTAAAAATTAGCTTTTTCCTTAATAAAAAACCGGTCAAGTGCAAGTTGAACTTGCACAATTAGTGTTCCGTACGTTGATTGTTTTTAAAATAAAAATTTTTGTTAGGGTGGTATAAAATGATCAGTGACTTCACAAAACACACCCCAAATGAATTTTCAACAAAGTTTGTTTCCAATCTTTACTGAAAATTGGTGACCTTGAAATTTTTTTTTTTTTTTTATATACCAAATAAATTATTAAAGGTAATGCACTGTTGATAATTTTCGTTCAATCTATACCCCGTGGAGAATATTCCAAAATTTTTTCAAAATTTTTTGATTAGTATTTTTCGAGATAAGGTAGGAGACAGCGATTTTTTAAAAGTAATACGAAGAAAAGTGTGCGCAAGTATTACATTATATATATATATATATATATATATTATATATATATATATATATATATATATATATATATTTACTCGTGTTTTCACAAGCTTTCATTTGTCACCACACTCGATGACCTAGTAAAAAAAATTTTTTTTTACTTCCGATTTCACCCCTCAAAAACGAACCTCGTAAGTCCAAATTTATGTTACGGTGGTATAAAATGATCAGTGACTTCACAAAACACACCCCAAATGAGTTTTCAACAAAGTTTGTTTCCAATCTTTACTGAAATCTGATGACCTTGAAATTTTTGTTTTTTTTATATGCCATATAAATTATTAAAGGTAATGCACTCGTGATAATTTTCGTTCAATCTACACCCCGTGGAGAATATTCCAGAATTTTTTCGAAATTTTTTGATAAGTACTTTTCGAGATAAGGCCCGGGACAGCGATTTTTCGCGAATTTTTAAAAATAATACAAAGAAAAGTGCGCGCAAGTATAAATATTATATATATATTTTTTACTCGTGTTTTCACAAGCTTTCAATTGACACCACACTCGTTGACCTAGTAAAAAAATTTTTTTTTCACTTCCGACTTCACCCCCCAAAACTAACCCCCCTAAGTCAAAATTTAATTCTCAAAACTACATGGCTCTGATAAGGCCATCAATTCCTATATTATTACCGAATTTCACCTTTCTATGTCAAATAGTTTCCGAGAAAATCGGGTGTGACAGACAGACAGACAGACAGACAGACACCGAAGTGATCTTATAAGTGTTCCGTACGGAACACTAAAAATAAATAATTAATGCTGTTGATATTTTTTTAATCTACTCTGTTAATGTCATGCTTGCTGCCTATAAATATGCTAATTCCCTTGAAATTAAAAACAGTTAAAAATCCTATGATATTTAAGATTTCCTGACTCCAAGAATTGTGTATAGGACTCGAAAAATCACACAAGGACGAGTTTTTTGTTTTTTACTGAATTTTTGATATTGTTCTGTGCATGTGCGACTAAAGCCGTGATCATGCAATCCTGAAAATATCTATGCAGGTCACAACATTTTACAACTTTCTATCAAACCAGATATAAAAGGCGAGGTCTCCATTTTTAAAACCACTCCTGTTCATTATTTTATATCAAGGATTGACAGCTCTTTAACATATTGTAAGATGTCACATAAACTACAACAAATTAGTTTCAGATGGTTTTCAAAAATAAACTCTCTAATAATAAAATTTTTGGCGCAGAATATTTCTTGCAGCTTCTGTCTCGCTACTTTTGAGCCTCTACGCAGAACACTCAAGTCACGTCCCTTACATAGAACACATCCTTAAACAGAGAACGTTGTAATTATCTTAGAGATTTAATGGAGAGATAATATTCTAGCATTGAAATTTTTATTCATTTACGAAAAATGTTTTTTTTTTTCTATTCCGATGTGGAAAATAGAAATAATTATTTTAATTGACGATATAAATATTCTTTAGACCTAGGCCCTAAATCACCCTCTAAAATATGCACAATATATCCATCGAATATAGTTTGTTTAGCAGATATATTGAGGGATGGCACATTTTAAGTTGCAGAAGTGGCCTGCGCCTAAAAGCTCCTACAAATCCCTTGCTGCTTATCGTGGTACGTGTTCTGCAGTCTAAACTAGGATCCTGAATTGACTGAGAATCAATTTTGATGTCTACTCCGTGAATTTGTACGAACAGTTTGGCGGTTCGGATGCTGGATACATTTTTTGTATTAAAAAGATAAATATTATATTGAAAAGTCAAAGATATTTCCTGAAATTTATATCAAAATAGAGAAAGGTTCTACTTGAAAAGAATATTGATAACCAAGGAAAAGTTAAAACTAAAATAAGGATTTAAACATCTAAAAATAAAACCTTTTTAGAAAAAATACATAACTATTGTTTTCATTGAAAAATAAAACTCCGTGATTTTGTATTTATTCACGTTTCAGGATGCTCACATCACAGAAGACAAAGTTTCAAATTTCGTTTGACCCCCTCGGCTATCTATTAAGTTGGTCTGTCTGTCTATTGTTTGACTTGTTCCCGTAGTAACACCCAAATAGAACTAAGTGTCGGTTCCAGAATTTATAAGGTAAAAGAACTGACAGTTTTTGAGTGATCCTGCTTCAATGGAAGGGAGTAAAATAATGGAGATCGATAACTTTTAAAGATTTTTCGAAGTATTATAAAACTTTATTCTGATTATTAATTACTTTTTTTTATGGACGTAGCACACGCGCTGCAGGAAAATCTCTAAAGCACTACAGGAGCGACGAGTGTGCGGAAAAAGCAATTCACGTTGGTCCTGAATCGCTGTAAGTTGTATACGGTAGAAAACCTGGTCCTGGGCAAATCATTTCAAACTACTTGAAAAGTGTTGTACAAGGAGTAACAAGCTGAACCTCATAATACGGATGTGATGTATTAGTGCGACGTATATTCCTAGCATGCAGCACTTTGGAAGGAATTAAGCAGGCTACGGCCATCGAACTCTTCCCATGAAAATACTTATAGCATAGACTTAAGTTCTTCGATGTCCCAAGATATTAAGATTTCTGGTTAAGTCTGGGACTCCAATAAGGCGAACAGCTCTCTTCTGAATAGAATACAATAAATGCAGTGTATGTTTAAGAGCAGAGCCGCAAACATGGGACCAGTATTCCATTATTGGTCGAATTTGAACTTTATGCAGAATGAACAGTTGTGTGATATAAATATCTAGTTCATGCATACGACATGTTCATGCCAAGGCATATTTACTCCCAAGTTAACGCTCAGCAACTTGAGTGACGATGCTAGAGAATTGGAGTGTCCCGGCAACTATGATATATATCAAACCTTTTCCAATTCACTTTGGAGTTCATCAGGGTTGCGTATTGTCACCTATTCTCTTTAACCTCTATGGAGAATATATCATGAGAAGAACTACGGAAAACTACGATGGGGGCATTTCAGTAAATGGAAGGCGTATAAGCAACCTGAGGTACGCTGATGATACTGCTATCTTCGCCGAAAACATCGGAGAGCTTGAGCGTAACATGCTACAATTACAACGGGAAAGCGAGTTGCTGGGACTACGGATAAATTAATCTAAAACCAAAGTTATGATCATAGACAGAGCCTACAATAACCAAACCAATATCACGAAAGTTTTCAACTGTGAAACTGTTGATAAATTTACATATCTGGGCTCTTTAATTACAAATTCTGGAAGTTGTGAGAAAGAAATACGTCGAAGGATAAAGATCGCCAGTCATTTGGTGGTGAAACTAACGCGATCGCAATATATCTAAAACAACAAAAATTCGAATCCTGAATTCGGTAGTTTTTTCTATTTTACTATATGCCGCAGAGACATGGACGGTTAGAGAAGGGGGCCACTCAAGACTCCAGGCGTTTGAAATGTGATATTATCGCAGACTATTGCGTATACCGTGGACTGCGCACAGAACCAAATTTCGATTCTGAGAGAACTAGGAGTAATTAAAAAATAACTAACACCATCCATGCGATACTTCGGCCAGATAGCTAGAAAGAATAACGATATAGAGCTGTTAGTCATAGAAGGAAAAGTAAACGGCCGTAGACCCAGAGGCCAGTCCCCACGTCGCTGGTCGAATCAGGTTCAGTTTGGAGTGCAAAATGCCGTATATCTTGCTGACGATAGGAACCAGTGGAAAGACTTAGTGTCATTGGCAGTCACCATACCTCTGCTAATAGGTTCGGAATGAGAAGGAAGGATATATATTAGAACTTATCTTTGGAGTTTAG
>CM032456.1:141553989-141591343 GCA_019049505.1 Pachyrhynchus sulphureomaculatus
ATTTGTCCATAATGTTTATTTTATTTTTTTTGTGAACTCCGCATAGTAATATTAGAAGATAATCCCTATATTCTAAAGACATTTTTGTGAAATGTTTAAGACAGAATTAGTACTGTTTCCTGTGGTTTTGAACCAACATGAAATTAATTTTTACAATTCTTATAATTAAACTTTTTATTTATTTATATTCGGCTCTTTATTGCTCTTTGCGTATTATGATAAACTTTCCAATTCTTCTATAAAATATTAGATATGAAAGCTCTAACCAGGTTTGGACTGAAAAAAGTTTTAAAATCCACATTAAAAATGAAGGTCGAAACACTTTGACTTGGCGATAGCGTCAACGAAATGCTGCTGTGAGAAGATTCTATAAGGGATTCTGTAGAATACGAGGCTGGATTGAAAAGTCTTGTAAAAAACAACATAAATAATATTTTTCTTCAAAAATAAAAATTTATCTCTCAATGTAATATCCATTAAGCTCAATACATTTGGTTCAGCGAGATTCCAATTTTTATCCCATCTGAAAGAACGATTGTTTCGATTTGCGCAGAATACTCACTTAGAACAGAGAAAATCTGTTTTGACAAAGATTTCTTCTCCTAAGCTAATTTTGAGGTTAGGAAACAAAAAAGTCACTTGGGGCCGGAACAATTTCAAAATCTAGCTCATGCACTTTTACCATTGTAATGATCGGTGTGCAAGCAGACGCATTGTCCTGGTTAAGGAGTACTTTTTTACGTGCTCGATCTTGCGATCTTCGTCGTTCCTGCTCACCATGAAAACGGTCAAATGACGTTACATAATAAGAGCCAGTCACTTTCTACCCTTTTCCAAATAGTGATAATGATATCGTGTCCAAAAAAGAAGTTGCCAGTACTTTTCTCGCCGATAATACTGTTTACATTACATTTAAATTCATTTATCCCTTTATAAATGGTCTTGAGTGTTGGTACAGAGTCTCCATGAAATTCCTTTAGGCCTCAGTCATCTTTTTTAAGTAAAAATATTTTATCACTGCACGATGGCTTTATCTATTTCTACGAAACGTGTAACGCCGATCACTTATTATACCTACCAGCAAACAACTGCGCGCTGCAACTATTTGAAACTTTTAACACAACCGTTACAAGAATTACGCTTACCAACAATCATGCGGCTTAGCAAGATTTCCCACCATTTGATAGGAATTTACCAATCTTATCAATCCACCCTTATATACTACTTATTTTTCAAAATTAATGAAACTAAGCACATCAAATAACGAAATTTTCTATAACAAAAGAATTTTTTTTCTTTTCTATTGAGCATCAAATTCTCTAAAAATTTTCTCATTTAATCTGTTTAGCGTAGAGTTTGTAGTTTCTAGGCTAGTAATACTGAAACAAACCCAACAAATGAGTCACAATGTATATTTCTGACAAAACGAACCTTCCTTCCTGAAAGATTTCAATTGCTTAACGCATTTTCTTTTTAACAGCAGCAATTACCTATGCAGTAATTACCCGTACTATTTACCAAGAAAATTATTTAGGGTCCGCTTAGTTCTCAAGAGAAGTATTAAGAAACTCTGGTAAACAATGTAAATTTGTGCTAAAGATTTTAAAGAGGTTTAATTTTTTAACAATTAGTTATTTGTTCAAACTAAAAAGCTTCAAATATTGCAATAAGATTTTAAAATATTGTATAAGTAAATATGGAATTGTTTTTTTTATAATTTCAGAAATTTAAGAACATTAAATAAGATAAAAGTATCATAAATAATACATTTATTGTTACATAGTATTCGTAACCAATTAGAAGTTTTCTATTGATTATAATAAAAGGTAGACAGGATGTGGACATTTAGTTCAGAGATATGGACAGTATTCGGATCTCAAATTACGCTAAAAATATACTCTATATGCAGAATATTTCAAACAAATATGAATATGAGGTGCAACAAATGTGAACGAAAGAAAATAGATAAAAGACTAAAAATTTAACTAAGCATTAAAAAATGAACAATAAAAGGTAAGAAGTCAGTTACACGAAATTACAAATTCATCGGAATCACTGCAAAGTAGATTTTTGTTTTCCTTACCTGCTGCTAGTCAATACTCTCTAAAGAGTTTAATAACAAAATAGTTAATATTACAATAAATATAATGAGTACTTGTCATTTGTGTTATGAAAGTGTAGGAAAGCTTGTACGCAAATTGATGTTGTGATCTAATAGACCACTTTTGGTAAAGACTGTATACTTCAAAATTTTATATCTATTAAGTATGTAAGGTAATAAATATTTCCTGCTGATAGTCAATACCGCTTAAAGAGTTTAAGAAAAAAACAGTTAATGTTATATAAAATCAACGAGTTCTTCTAATTTGTGTTGTAGAATGGTAGAAAAACAGCTACGCAAGTTGTATAAACAAGGTTTTATATCTATTGCACGTATTAAGGTATTTTAGTTCAACCAAGAAAGGAGGACAATGATTTATTCTTCTAATACCACCAGTTAATCGTAGACAAGAATTTCTTGGATACCATCATTATCATCAGCTTATACTGTTCACTGCTGGGAGAAAGCCACCCTCAAGTCTTGCCACTTTTTTCTGTTCTAGGCCGCCTGTACCCAATTTCCAGCCACTCTTTTCAAATCATCAGTCCATCGGCTTGGTGGTCTACCTCCGATGATAGGCTTCACATCTTGGTCACCACTCTATGATTCTCTTTGTCCATCGCCCATCCCTAAACCTAGCAATATGCCCAGCCTAGTTCTATTTAAGATGTGGAATGAATTTGACTGCGTCTTGTACCCCCGTTCTCTTCCTGATAATGTAATTTGGGATGTGATCTCTATGAGTAACGCCTAATATTGACCTCTCCATCTTCCGTTGCGTGGCATATATTTTATTGATTTCGTCATTGTGAGAGTATCGGCTCCGTACGTAAGAACAGGGACTATGCATCTGTCAATACTTTTCTTTTTAAACACATAGGAAGGTTAGATTTGAATACATAGGCGAGTTTGCCGTAGCCCAGAATTTCATGTGTTTGGATATCTCATCCCATGCTGATTTCATGACCCAGGTATTTATATTGGTGCACTTTCTCTATCTCTACGCTATTCAGTTTTATATTGTCGCTTAATACAAGATTTATCATACACTGGGTCTTCGATAGATTGATTTTTAGGCCAACCTTTTCTGAAACTTCCTGAGACATGTGTAGCATAGTTTGTGCTTTTTGTATTTTGTCTGTTATTAGGACAATGTCGTCTGCGAAACAGAGGTGATTTAACTCTTCACCATCAATGTTAAGTCCCATTCTTTCCCAGTTTATTGATTTTAGAATACTTTCTAGAAGTGTTACGAAAAGCTTGGGTGAGAGCTTATCATCCTGCTGCACTTCTCTTGTGATTCGATAGATCATATCAAAACAAGGGAAATAGATAGCGATATACTGATTTAATTATGACAAAACAAACCAGTCTTCCTGATATCTACCGACAGATACTGTCATTGACTATAGATTCGTTTTACAATTCCAAAGGCAATACGTAATTTGCAAGTGACATATTCTTTAAACGTAACTTGAAAGTTCAGTACTAATCTTAGACTATTACAGGAACAAGGCAATGTTATATTATATAGTTAAATTTCAGTTATTTTTGACAAGTTGGATTTGAGTTTGACATTGAAAACAATAAAAAATCGTTTATTGGAATTAGATTTAAACTGGAATTTATTGTATCAAATTTAGTTGAGTCTTATTTTATTAACATTTGTGCTTCTGCTACTGGCTGTTCCTGGAAAAAGTAATACAATTAAGTGTCGTATACGTAAAAATAAAAATTTAAATGCTGAAGCGGGTAACAAAAGTTAGAAGTATGTATATAATACTCCGACAGATACACGTACATTTAAAATATATAAAAAAAATCCCCCCATCATTCGCAACCTATTGAGTACAATCTGTTAAAAATGAAAGTGTAAATTTTGAACACACAGACACTATAATACGATAGTTTAAATTATCGAGTACTTTGCTTAAATCGAGCAATACCATAGATATTTCTTACTTTAAAAAATATATTACAGATCAAAGATTATCTGAAAAAGATTTTGAATTAACTAATAGCTCATTTCACTATACAATGTTCGCTATAAAGTTTACGACATACGGGAAAATTTTTAGTATTACATCCAAAACATTTTTAATACTAAATGTACATACTATTCTGTTAATTTGTTACGAACTACGTCTTAGAAATTATAAGAAAAATATAATTTGGAAAATAATAGCAATAAGTTGTATCACTGACTGATAACATAATTTTTAATAGCAAACCTGCTCGCTATCAAAGGCCGTGTAATTACAAGCCAGGGACGGTCAAAGGCATATTTAGCAGAGACTACCGTAGTTACAATCGCAAAAATAACCACTCCGCACCTCAACTTATATGGGTAGTAGTAATCCCCGTCTAGGAAATAGATTTAATTAATAGCTATCAGAACTAAATAAAGGCTATTTTTATTTAATTATTAACTGCTCTTGTACTACCTAGCGGTTATATTAGCAATTGTGACTGCTGTGCGTCTTTACTAAATATTTCCATACCAACTTGATATAGTCAAAGATACAACTTACTGAATTTTAGTGTTATATTACGCGAGTATTTCTATAAAAGTCCTAATTTCTATTCTCCTCTCTATAGACCCTAGCCGGCTGATGAGCCAGTACACGCCAAAACTCGCGCCTCGAGATAGTCCGATATATGGGCAAAGAACAAATAACACAGGTATATAAAAAAAATCTCTGTCTTTTAAGTCAGACACGTGTTTTCTTAAGTATTTTTTTTATGCTGAATCCAAAAAGAATTATAAAAAAGACATCCACCATGAGATTTTTTTCAGAAAACACACTTAACGTTGCCAGAAAACTATTAAATTGAAAAAAATACATTTTAATAAATAATGTAAAACTGTATAATCATCAAAATTATGGAATAAAACTATTATTTCGGATATCTTTAAGTGTTCGGAATCTACATTTATCATAAAAACTTAAAAATATTAGATTTAGTCTTCATGTTTAACACAAAACATGCATACACCACCTTTAACTACGCTACGTAGAAAAATGTTGGTTAAAATAAATACTCGTATGTGCAACCGCTAAATTAAAAAATTGACCCTCAAGGTGGATGTATTTTTTTAAGTTTTTGTTAGGTTCAGCATAAAAAAATACTTAAGAAAACCCGTGCCTCACTTAAAAGACAGATTTTTTTTATATACTTGTGTAATTGGAGAAGTATATAATTTGTTCAGTTTTTGTAGTTATTAATTATTATTTTTTAGAGCAATAGAATTTATTTCAAACCTTATATTATCAGAACAGGTTTAGTAACTGAGAACATTTTACAGAACCTAAAATATTTCTGAGAAATTTTCCACCCTGTTGCAAACCTTCCTTAGCATATACAAAGTGACATAGAAAATAGAACATTTGCTATTTGTAATTTTTATAGTTTTTGGTTATATATGTTGGGGCATTTCAGTGTGGTAATAATTAAAATTTTGGTACTAATATATCGCATGAATGTTCAGTTTTATATAAATGGTTTCTTTTATCTTTTCTTCAATAAGTTACTCCATTTTAGAGCTTTTCTCTCTACGGTCTAATAAAAATTTTCAATTTCACTTCGTCTTTGTAAAGAAATTCGAGTGTGGAATATGGGGTCACTTGGTAAGTCTTTTCTCTTGATATCCAATGTTCATCAGTAAGGTGAAAATACTGGTTATCTCAATAGCTAGGTTAACCAGTGATGAATTCTGATAATGGTTCATTATATAACAGTTATCACAACTATAAAAGACACATTGTTTTTAAACTCGACTAGCGATTACTAGGATTGATAATTGACTATTAATACTAGACTATTTATAATAAAACTGTAATTTATTCAAACGGAACCAACCAATCACTGATGATGGTTTAGTTCTGGTCAGGTAACCCAGAACTGCGAGAAATAGGTCCGTGGTCCCAATTTAGACTATTTTTACATTTTATAATTTCACTACTTTCGTATGCGTCTAATAATTTTCTATGAGTTATATGTTTAAGTAACTTCAAATTAACTAATGTTACGGTATGATGGTATTCAAGCGCATGTTCTACAATGCTTGATTTTTTTTGATCTGGATTATGAGATAACCTCTCTCATATGAGATATATGTTCTTTAAATCCTATTTGAATCGACTTTGTTGCTTACCCAAGGAATTCTTAATTACAATTATTACAAATTTTTTCAAGTTTATGAGTTTTTTCTTTCGGACTACCTAAGATTTTTTTAAGTTGTCTGATGACTTGCACACTAACGTGAAACCTAACTTATTAAATATCTTATTAATTCCCCTGCTGTATTTTGGATTATAAGGTATTATAATATATTTATGAATATTTAACCTAAACTTAATGTCTATTTTTCATTATTGTCTACTATGTTTTCATTCTAACCATTGGTACTGGCTGTACTCTTAATACGATAGATTTCATTTTTGAATCTGACTTCATTCAAATAAAAAGTGAATAATGGACGAACCAAACAGGGCAATGTGGAAATTTTACGTGTTTAGAATGACAATATAGAGACAAATTAGCAATGACTTTTGTTTAGAATTTTGATGACGGTGTGTTAAAGCTAATTATATAAAATATGTTGACTCATTAGAATTAAAAATCTTAATCATTTTACTCTATTGTTGAATATACTGCACCAAACGCAAATAAATTGATGGCCAGAATGTTTTATTTCTCGTATCGCTCGAGAATAATTTGATAGTCCAAAAGTGAATATTTCTTCTGTTAAAAACTTTCGCTTCTAAGAAAACGGACTGATCCGCCTAAAACATTTTATTAAACAGTTGCGCCTTTGGTTCCATACGTTATATTATAGCCTAAACGTAGTTCTTCATTTTTCTTTCTACAAGATCCAGATGATGATGTTTTGAAATGCTTTCAATAATCAATGATATAAATGATATATTGATAAGACTCCGGATATTAAGGAAAATTAACGCTATTAGTTGTAGCAAATAAGTGCCATAATTTTTGTCACCTTTGCACATCTTTCGAGCTTTAAACGTGCACATAGTTAAAAAATTACCAATAAGAACAATACCCATCGGAAAAATATAAGAAGTCCAATTTCAAAATAGTGTGGTATTATATCAGAAATCAGCAAACAGTGCAATTCTAGAATATATAAAGTTATATATAATTTCTACCTTTCATGAAAATTTCTAACCTAAGCTAAATGTTAAAATAAATAAGAAATTACTTACGTCATATTATCGATTTAATCTTCTGGCTCTGTTGCGTGATATTATTAACTTAATAATTGTGTTGCGGAAAATAAATTGACGCAAGTTAATAAAAATCGTTGTAAGGGAATAAAAGACTCGTATTTTTAACAAAATAAAAAGGATCTATTATTTTTAAAGTAGTCATTAATGCATACCATATTTGCTTTAAAATTGTTCTCACGAATTATGATACTTAAAATAAAACTAACTCTAATCATGTTTAGTTTTTGGTTGAGTTTTTCTACAGTATAAATATTTTATGAGAAAAAATAACCTTTCCCAATTTGTTTAAATTGAAACATTCTCGTTAAAATAATTTAATTTTAATCTTCTATCAGCATTAAAGGTTTTCAATAAAATGAAACTGAATATCATATGCAAATTGGAGAAAAATTTAATATGACCAAAAAAATTATGAATTCCATACTGCACAATTTTACAACTACTTATTAATACGTAGGTGATAAGTTTTTGGTCTAGCTACTTAAAATACATTTTTTTTGCAAAATTCGACTTGATTCATCAATATAGTCTCATTTAAAAGCCATACAATCAGCCCAACGCTTTTCTAACACTTCTATAACTTCCTTGTAGAAGGATTTGTCTTTGCCTTCAAAATATTTTTTGAATTTTTTTAATGAAGCTAGACACCAAAAAGGCTTTTGGCGCTTATGGAATACCTGCCATAGTTCTCTATCAACGCCGGTGTGCCCTAAGGCTCCATACTGTCTCCTACTCTCTTTCTCATTTACATTAACGATCTGTTGGAAAAGACCGGGGATCCAATTTACAGCTTTGCAGATGACAGTACGCTTGTCTCTTCATTCACTTTGAACGCTCGGACATCGGCTGCTCAGGCGAATATCCGCAGACCACAGGAGGTAGTTCAACTTAACAAAGACCTGGAAGAAAGTCTATTTTGGGGTGACAGTAACCAAGTAGAATTTAACGCTACATTCTACATTCTACTATCGATTTCCAAGGAAAACCACCACCTATTATTCCCATAGTACAGTCACGGATGCCCGATGTTGTCTTCAGACAGCGTATCATAAAGCGTATTCTGATGAAGCTAGACACCAAAAAGGCTTCTGGCGTTCTTAAAATCTGTGCGAGGGAACTAACACCAGTTTTCTGTAGACTTTTCAACCTGTCCTAGAGAAAGGGAATATTTCCTTCCTGCTGGAAATGTGCTACAGTTCAGCCGATACTTAAAAAAGGCAAGAAGACCTTGCCAAATAACTACCGACCAATCGCACTGCTTTCAATAATATCGAAAGTCATGGAAAAGGCTATCAATCAGCATCTTCTAAAATATCTTGAAGGATTCAACATTATTAGCGATCACCAATATGGCTTTCGTAAAAATAGATCAACAGGAGATCTTCTCACTTATGTAACACATGTTTGGAACAATGCAATTGAACACTTTGGAGAATCTCGAGCGGTAGCTCTTGACATATCCAAGGCATTCGACAGTGTTTGGCACGATGGGCTGTTGGCTAAGCTATGTTCTTATGGTATGTCGGAAAAGTTCTGTTTGTGGCTCTCATGTTTCCTCAGAGAGCGTTCTTTACGAGTGGCAGTCGACGGGTTTCTTTCTAACACCTTCACTATCAACGCCGGTGTACCCCAAGGCTCCATACTGTCTCCTACTCTCTTTCTCATTTACATTAACGATCTGCTGGAAAAGACCGAGAATCCAGTCTACAGCTTTGCAGATGACAGTACACTTATCTCTTCATTCACTTTGAACGCTCGGACATCGGCTACTCAGACGAATATCCGCAGACAGCAGGAAGTCATTCAACTTAACAAAGACCTGGAAGAAATTCTATCTTGGGGTGACAGTAACCAAGTGGAATTTAACGCTACAAAAACCCAGGCGGCAGTTTTTTCTAAAAAAGTTAACTTTGCTGAACCCGACATAGTTATGTCGGGGCACTCCATTCCTCTAACATCGTCACTCAATTTGTTGGGCGTTAATTTGGGAGCAAATATGTCCTGGTATGAACATGTTGCAGGCATAGCAAGGAGAGCTTCTCAAAAGTTGGGAATATTATTTCGAACCAGAAAGCTTTACACTCCACAACAACTGTTAATTCTTTACAAAGCTCAAATTCGACCAACTATGGAATACTGCTCCCATGTTTGGAGCTTCGCTCCCAAACATACACTACATTTGTTGGATTCTATTCCGAAAATAGCTGTTAGTCTGATTAGAGACCCGAACTGACCGTCGGCCTTGATTTAACTGGAACATCGAAGAACGGTTGGCGACTTGAGCCTATTCTACAAGTACTTTCATGGAAAGTGTTTTAAGGATGTGGCCCGCTTAATTCCTCCCAGAGCGGTGCATGTTAGAAGTACACGTCGCGCTAATTCTTCACATCCGTATGAGGTTCAGCTTGTTACTCCTCGTACAACGCTTTTCAAGCAGTCTTTTATGTGGAGAACATCATCCCTTTGGAATAATTTGCCCAGGACTGTGTTTCCCACCGAGTACAATCTACAGCGATTCAAGAACAACGTGAATCGCTTTCTCCGCACACGTGTCGCTTCTGTAGCGCTTTAAGGACTTCCCTGTAGCACGTGTGCTAAACCCATAAAAAAAAAAAACCCAGGCGGCAGTTTTTTCGAAAAATGTTAACGTTGCTGAACCCGACATAGTTATGTCGCGGCACTCCATTCTCCTAGCATCGTCACTTAATTTGTTGGGCGTTAATTTGGGAGCAAATATGTCCTGGCATGAACATTTTGTAGGCATAGTAAGGAGAGCTTCTCAAAAGTTGGGAATATTATTTCGAACCAGAAGGCTTTATGCTCCAGAACAGCTGTTAATTCTCTACAAAGCTCAAATTCGACCAACTATGGAATACTGCTCCCATATTTGGGGCTCCGCTCCTAAACATACACTGCATTTGTTGGATTCTATCCAGAAAAGAGCTGTTCGTCTGATTGGAGACCCGGAACTGACCGGCAGCCTTGATTCGCTGAAACATCGAAGAACGGTTGGCGACTTGAGTCTGTTCTACAAGTATTTTCATGGAAAGTGTTCGAAGGATGTAGCCTGCTTAATTCCTCCCAGAGCGGTGCATGTTAGAAATACACGTCGCGCTTATACTTCACATCCGTATGAGGATCAGCTTGTTACTCCACGTACAACGCTTTTCAAGCAGTCTTATATATGGAGAACATCCTCCCTTTGGAATAATTTGCCCAGCGCCGTGTTTCCCACTGAGTACAATTTACAGCGATTCAAGAACAACGTGAATTGCTTTTTCCGCACACGTGCCGCTCCTGGAGCGCTTTAGGGGACTCCCCTGCAGCACGTGTGCTAGACCCCTGTGTATCCATGTTTCATCCATTGTCACATATCACATGAAAAAATCCTTTTTATTGCGCTTAAACAGGTCCAAACAGCGCTCAGATTCATCAACATGTTGTTTTTGCTCCACTGGGAGCAAGCGCGGTAACCATTTCGAACAAAGCTTTCTAATGCAAAAATGTTCATGCAAAATATGACCAACACTTATCAAGCCATTGCTTTGATTGAGCGGTATTTTTTTCCATCAAAAAACAATGTTTAATCAACACAGAAATTCGATTTTTTCGATTATTTTGAAAATATCAAAAGTAGCATCACTAAAACCATTGTAACTTGTAAACTAATCGTCGAAATGTCATGAAATTTTGAGACGTATCGACTGAAGGTTGGTGCTTCCTAAAACTCATATGGATTTTTTGAAAAGGGCGACGTCTATGTGTCAGACCAAAAACTTTTCGGCATACGTACTTTACTTGTTTAAGGGAAAAATCACACTCCAATAATTTTCCACACTTCAATTCCGTTAGTCTGTCGGTCTGACTATTTATTGGTTTATTGATACGATAACTTCCAAATAAAATAAGAATAAATTTCAAACTTGGTGCACATATAATACTTGAAGTAGGAATGAAACCCATAGTTTTTATGCGAAATTGCTAAAGGAAGAAGGAGCGAGGGTCAAAAATGTTGTTTATTTTCTCAATCCTATTGGAAATTGTTTTTAGTTTCTGGTTGATATAATGAATAAATTTTAAGCTCAATTATGTACAATTGAACATAAAATAGGTTAAAATGTTGGGAAGGGTCTTAGGCGTTAGAACAGAAACATGTTATAAGTCCTTTTTAGGATTCTTGGACTGATGGATTCTGAAAATTGTATTATTTTTTCATTATGTTCAATTATTTATGACCGAATTTATATAGAATTAGGAGGTAAAGGATGTAGGTATATCGTGTTACAAGTCCTTTTTAGCGTTTTGTAGTCAAGAAATCTAAAGTTATTTTTTGTTTATTTTCAATGGATGGAATATGTAGGGTTAAACAGATAAGGGAAAGGGCTCGAAGGGTTACTTTCACTATATTGTTTAATACTTTTGTTTTAGTTTTCTTTGAATCAATGAAAATTGTGTTATTTCCCAATTCGTCCAACCTGTAAAAGGTTAATGAAGTGGAGGGAGAAAGGTTAGAGGCGCTGCTTCGCATATATCCAATTATATGCCCTTTTTAGGTTCTCTGAACTTAAAGACTCTAAAAATTGTGCTACTTTTCTATTACTTTCAATTGGTCAATTATTTAAGGTGTTAAGGAAGTAGGGGAAGGGTATTAGAGGAATGCCTCTTACAAATCGTACATTTTCAGAGTTTTTTGAGTCGAATAATGAGAAAATTATATTTTTAATTTTAGCAAAAATTCTGTGTAGAGGGCAATGTCCAATTTCAGTTCCAAATATATCAGAAGCTCTTGCTGTTCTCAACTTTTTTTCTGAGTACTATATTTCCATGAAGTAGCTATAATTTAAAAATCAAAATATCGACTTGTAGTGTTTGAATTAAGGCATTCTTTAGTTTGAGAAAGTCGAACTCGCTATTTATTTATTATATTAGAGTTACGTGTTACAAGGGAACTACTGAGTAAATCACTTTACCATTTTTTTTTACTTTGTACAACATTCTGTCAGAGCAGCTTCTGCGAATAAAATTATTCAAATTCTCATATTTATTAATTAATTGTTCTTAATTATTTGTAAATATTATCTATTTTAAATGCCTAACAAAGTTAGTATTTTGAAATTAATTATACAATTTACTTATACTTCACGATCAGCTTCTTGATGTTCTTGGTCACCTTGCCTGAAGTTTACTCAAATTCAACATATATATTCGACATATTATACAATGCTGAGTTTTTTAAATAAATATATATTTTTAAAACCTTATAGCTTTGGCCTCCAGTTTAATAACATTTATTTATTATATTAGAATTACGTGTTACAAGGGAACTACTGGGTAAATCACTTTACGATGATTTTTTTACTTTGCGCAACATTCTATCGTGGCCATTAACTGTACGTGTCGTCAGTGCAGCTTCTGCGAATAAAATTATTCAAATTCTCATATTTGTTAATTAATTGTTCTTAATTATTTGTAAATATTATATATTTTAAATATCTAAGGTAACTTTTTGTACAGTTGGAGATAATTTTACTGGTTAAAAATACTTAAAAGAAGTAAAAAATATAGACTTAACCAATATTTATTTAAATGGTGTAACTTAATTAGTATTTTTGAAACTAATTATACAATTTTGCGATTCATATCATCTTACGAAGGAGTAGACGCTGAATGCCAAGTGCATGCGTAGTTGCAAAAATTGAGAGTAAGTAATTACAGAAGTACACAGTACCTTTCATTAATTGCTTCTTCCTATTGAATGTTTGCATTTTGCATACAACGTCCAGTGTTTTAGTAGGTTTAGTTTTAAACGTAGAACGTAATTGCAATAGCAACATAACAGATTCGTGTTCTGCAGAAAAAATACCTTCGGAATAATTTACTGCTATCACGCTTATACTCCGTTATCAATCAACTGATACGTTAGTACAGAATAAATTATCACGAATTATAATACTTGCAACAGTAGTGCTGCCTTTCAACCTTGTTGCATTATTTTACAAAAATAACCATAATATTTTTTAATGATGTTTAATCCAATCTTGATATCTAATGTATTACCTAAATATTTGTTTATTTATAAATAAATAAAATAAAATTATACCTCGGTACATGAGCGACTTGCTACTCGGTTACAGAAATGTGCACTTAAAAGTATATTACACAAACCGTTATTATACGTCAAGGAGTACAGTTTTCATAGTTTTTTTTTTAATACCAGATAAATTATCAAACGTAATGCACTAGTGATAATTTTCGCTTAATCTACACTTTAAAGGAAATGTCTCAGATTTTCTTTTAAATATACAAAGAAAAGTGTGCGCAAGTATTACATGATATATACCAGGTGTACAAGTATGAAATGTTAAATTCGGAAGAATGATAAAAAGTGCTTTATTCAAAGTATGCTCCATCGCTTGTTATACATTCTTCCCATCTTTCGGGCAATTTGTGAATACCACGCCAGAAAAAATCTTCCCCTTTTGCTGCGAATCATTAATCGAGCCATTTTTTCACATCTTCGTACGAACCAAAGCGCTGCTCAGTAAGTGCGTGACCCATCGATGCAAACAAGTGGTAATCAGAAGGAGCCAAGTCTGGTGAGTAAACCGCATGGGGTAGAACTTCCCAGCTGAGTGCTTCCAACGTGTCGCGAACTGGTTTTGCCGTATGTGATGGAGCACTGTGATGAAGAAAAATGACTTTGTGTTGCCTCTTTCCGTATTCTGGCCTTTTTTCAAGCAGTGAATGGTTCAAATCGGTCAATTGTTAATGGTAATGTTTAGTATTAACCGTTTCCCCAGGTTTTAACAGTTCATAATAGACCACGCCCCTCTGGTCCCACCAAACACAGAGCATCGTCTTTCTGCCAAAACGATTCGGTCTTGCGGTCGATGTGGATGGTGCACCTGGGTCTACCAATGATTTTTTGCGCTTGGGATTCTCAAAATAACTCCACTTGTCATCCCCTGTAACTATATGATGCAAAAACGACTTCCTTTTGTACCGAGCGAGCCAAATGTCACACGTGTTTTTGCGCTTTTCCATTTGCCTGTCGTTCAACTCATGTGGTACCCATCTACCCGTCTTCTGAATCTTTCCCATCTCTCGTAGCCGATTGGAAACAGCTTGTTGACTAACGCCCAATTGCTTGGCGAGTTATTTTTGTGTTTGCGAATCATCTTCGTCCAACAATGCTTGCAATTCCACATCTTCGTATTTTTTTGGCGGTTTTCCACGTTCCTTGTCTGCAATATCGAAGTTACCACTTTTGAAATGCCGAAACCATCGTTCACACGTATCTTGCGATGCAGCATGTTCACCATAAGCTTCTCGAAGTAATCGGTATGAGTCAACAGTAGTTTTCTTCAAATGAAAACCAGAAATTAATGCTGTCCGCGAATGCTCTTTGTTCGGTATAAATTTCGACATATTGAACACAACAACACAACACTATGCACAAACTTTTCCAACTTATCACTCGTGCGCATCTGACACTTGTTGGTGACACAACAAAATGGCGCAGTGTCAAATCTTTATAACACAAAACCGCATTGGTGCACCATCTGTTGTATGAAATCCGCATTTAATACTTGTACACCTGGTATATGTTTTTGAATTTGTGTTTTCACAAGCTTTAATTTCACACCGCACTCAATGACCTTAGAAAAAAATCGGACAAGTGCAAGTCGGACTTGCACAATTGGTGTTGCTTACATTGATTGCCTTTAAAATAAAAGCTTTTGTTACTGAGGTATAAAATAATCAAAGACTTCACAAAATACACCCCAAATGAGTTTTCGACAAATTTTTTTTCCCGATTTTTACTGAAAACTGATTGCCTTTAAATTTTTGTTTTTTTTATATATCAGATAAATCATTAAAGGTAAAGATTCGTGATAATTTTCGTTTAATCTAAACTCTGTGGAGAATAATTCAAAATTTTTTTAAAATTTTTAGATTAGTACTTTATGAGATAAGGGGAGGAGACAACGATTTTTGGCAAATTTTTAAAAATAATACAAAGAAAAGTATGCGCAAGTATCACATTGTATATATTTTTGAACTCGTGTTTTCACAAGCTTTCATTCGACACCTCACTCGATGACCTGGTAATTTTTTTTCACCTCCGATTTCACCCCCCCCCCCCCCCCAAACTAACCTTTTAAGTTAAAATTTAACTTTCAGAACTACATGGTTCCGATGGGGCCATAAATTCTTATATTAGTGCCAAATTTTAACTTTCTATGTCAAATAGTTTCGGAGAAGATCGGGTTAGACTGACATGCAGACAGACGGACAGACATCGAAGTGATCTTATAAGTGTTCCGTACGGAATACTAAAAAAATTTGTACTTTCCCCCACAAGCTAACCCCATAGCTCAAAATTTAACTATCAAAATTACACGGCTCTGATTGGGCCATTAATTCCAATATCTGTGCCAAATTTCAACTTTTTATGTCAAACAGTTTCGGAGAAATGCGGTGTGACAGACGGATAGAGACCGAAATGATCCCATTCCGTTCCGTACAGAACACTAAAAAAAGCCCCAATTTCCTTTCCTTTGCAACTAATTTATTAAAAAAATTGTCTTCAGATTAGGCTTCTGTTTGCACTTTTATTCAGCCCATTAAACACAATTTATACGAAAATTTTCAACTTAAATTTTCCTCGAAATACAAATACAATTTTTTCCGGATTTCCTAAATATTCTTCATTAGCACAAAGCAAACTTTCAATAATTTATTCCTTGACAAATAGTAATTACGGCATAAAATTAACGATTGTGGTTTCCTGAAAAGAAAAAAGGCTCAATCATTCAGGGCCCTTAACAGACCTCAGAGAAATCGTTCGTATACGGCCTTTAGCTTTAGCCTTATCGATTTTCAATTTACTTGCATTAATATTTCGCTCAGGGAGTTAAGCGAAGTGTGTATTTAAAGGGAACTCTAAGTCATTATTATTGATGGGGTTGGCACCCTTGTAGCGGTGCGCCCGTTGCCGCCCTACCAAAAGTCATTCGTTATTTATCGGAACGGACGCCAGAACAAGGCGAAATTGCGAAAAAGCGGCAAAAACGGAAACAGAAAATGTTTAATGCGATGTCTTCGCTATCACAAGCCCGTGCATTTATTTCCCTTTGTCAGATACTCATAACATTTTGCTGGTTAAAATTGTGTGAATTTTCTTTAGGAAACATCCACACAAACTCGTTATCGAGAAACTATTTATGTTGGGGTCGGACATCCAATTTGTTTCAAAGCTTATCAGGATTGATATATAGCCATTATTTGACAATCATGGACGTTGGTAGCACAGAGTCGATTATTTTCTGTTATTACAAATAAATATACCTCGTGGCGATATTTTTGAACAAATTAATCTTTGTCCCTGATACAAAAATAAATTTAAAAATATTTAATATATGAAATAATTTGGATATCCCATAAAAAGACTTTAAATTATTTGTAGTGAACTAACAAACTGATAAATAAAAAAAAATGTTCATTATATATTAAACTGCAATCTTGGAATATTATTTTTTCAAAAAAATGCCTTCCAAATGGGAGACGTCATGTTCCCGCGAGTGTTTTAAGTAAACGATGAAATTATCAGTTATTGTTGGACTCGTCGCTTTGGTGATCGTGACAATTTATTGCTGGATAGTTTATTTTAATTATTCCAAGGACGAATGATTGTTATTATAGATATTAGTTAGAAGATAGAACAGAAAAATCAATAGCCTCTAATCAGAGGAACATGAAAACTAACTTATGACATCTTTTTGGAAAGCATTTTATCCATTAATGACTAGAAAAGATGTTTTTAAAATATGTAATGTCACTCTATCCTTCCGAACCTAGGTTCTTTGATTATAAATATCAAGTAAAAGTAAAGTGATTCTAATAGTCTCTATATCTTAATATGTTATAGAGCGGCCTCTGTAGAACCGACATTGCGGCTCACCGTTACTTTAGGGAAATCTGAAGGCTCTTGATCCTTTAATTTTAGACTTATAGAACAATAGCAGGAATTTTGTTCATTAACATGGCCATTAAGGAGTCAATGTGCCTCATCCTAGAATAACTTTTCGATAATGATAAATAGAAATATACATATACATATAAACTAACGAATAGGTAGAAATTCATTATTCCCGAAAAGTTGTCGCTTAAAGGTTTTGTGACATTTTAAGCATGTCATATACATATGATTCTATATTGTATCAATATTCGTATTTTATTATCGAATGTACTCTTGATTTACTTTTAAAAATTAGAAATATTATTTTGTACTAGAAAGATTTGTTCTCCACAACAGCTCTCAATACTAAACAAAGCTTAAATTCCACTATCGATGAAATGTTCCTTTAATATTGAGGAGTCTGCTCCCAAACGTACTTTACATTAGTTCGACTCTACCAAAGAGAGAGTAAGTTGGCAAGTTCTAGACTCGGAACGCTCCAAAAACTAGGACTGTAGAAAAATTTTAGGTAAATATGGAAGTTTTTTATGGATTTTTCTGAATGTAGTGCGCTTGATTTCTCTCAAAGCAGTGGAGCCTAGGAATACATGTGGTGTTAATACGGTACTTCCGTATTAGCTCCGACTTCTCGCTTTTCGTACCGCCACCTATCAAAACTCTTTTATAAAAGGAAAGTCGTTCCTTTGCAATAGGCTGCCCACCACTGTGTTTTCCATCGAGAACAATCTGACTTAAAACTACAGTCGTATAAACAGCACTGACATCATACCTGACTTCATTTCGATTCGATTTCAAGAATAGATTTGAAATCAACTATTTGATGAAAATAGATAATTTTAAGAAACCTGCCACTTGTTTTCATTGTTTTTCACCCAGAAGTCTTCATTAACCATAAATTTCTAATAAAATAACATAACAAAAGGTCCTGTGTAACGACTTACCATTAGAAATAACGTCAATACAAATCCCTCATTCTCGAATCCCTAAACGTTCTGCGGTAAAAGTGTAAAAATTTCTGTAGGGAACATCCATGCAAACTCGTTATCACAAACTATTTACGTCAGACGTAATGTTACAGCCGAAACTCCAATTTGTTCTCTGCAGCTTATCAGGATTGATACGTAGCCGTTATTTGACAATCACCGGAGTTTTTCAGCCTAGTATCTTTGATTTTTCCACTTCACTTGAAATTGAATTTCTTGTTAAGCTTTTTATGTATTGAGTGATAGGCCCCAACAGTGTCACAAAAAATCTAAAAATGGTATCGAATTTCTGGGTATATAAGAATAGCGTAAAGAAAAGCTTAAGTCAGGG
Organism: Pachyrhynchus sulphureomaculatus; assembly: GCA_019049505.1. Taxonomy (NCBI): domain Eukaryota; kingdom Metazoa; phylum Arthropoda; class Insecta; order Coleoptera; family Curculionidae; genus Pachyrhynchus; species Pachyrhynchus sulphureomaculatus. The sequence continues at coordinate 141,572,639 of CM032456.1, forward strand.
ATCTTAATAGGGTAGGACAAAGATGTCGATAACTATAGAATAGAAAAAAAATCCGATAAAGCATGGAGCATTTATTATTTCTGAAATTTTTAGCTGCTCAGTCTTAATTATCAAAGTTAGGTCTTTAAACATAGGTGCTAAAAAGTAGGTAGTAATGGAACATTTTTTCCTTATAGTTTACAACTCTATATATATATATATATATATATATATATATATATATATATATATATATATATATATATATATTCCTTGTTCATATTAACGATTTGATGGAAAAGACCAAGAATCTAATCTCATCAGATTTGCTGATTACAGCATGCCTGCTTCTTTTATAATATAGCCTACAACTATAAATTTGTTTGCTATATATATATATATATATATATATATATATATATATATATATATATATATATATATATATATATATATATATATATATTTTTTTTCTTTTTTTCTTGGGAATGTGGTTCTTGATTTAATTAAGGCAAAAGGGTAAAATCATATTTCTGTCCAATTGTTATTATAATAAGCGTATCGACCCTATTTGGTCTTCATCAGTAATATATTTATTTATTCTACAAACAATTACATCATATAACATATTTTATTACATTGAGAATGCTATCAACTATGTTACATTTTGGTTTTTAATAGATTATTCCTCAAAACTTATCCAAAAAGGGGGGACTTCATCATAATTAAAAACCATACATGAAAAAACAATGTATTTTACAAACACATCACATTTTTCTTACTAAATTCAGTTTAAAAACTATATTTATTTTCTACAGGACATAGCCCTACAGAAATTGTAACGGCAATATTTTCGTTTAGAGAAATATTTATCGAGATATCAGGCTTCGATTGTTACTGTTGATGTTTGATGTTTCTTGTGTGTATGCAAAATAAACATTCTGATGTTGCCATTTGTCAATGGATTAATTAAATTAGATTATAATAGATTTTACTTAGACCCTTTATGGCAGTTTTACAATTTATTGCGTGTGAATTTTTATTTATGTGAATCATTTCAAAAAATTCTCGTTTTTGTTGATTATGTTCGGTTCGCATGAATTTGGTTTCTTGGAAATTAAAATTAGATTTTTCCCGTATCCCGTGCTTCGTTAGAGCTGTCTTGTTCTTTTTGTCATATTCACGTCCATTGAGAGACTGTTTTTGTAAGTATTGTGATGTTTGTCCAATATATGTTGCCTGGCAGTCTTTGCATGGAATTTCATATATTATGTGCGTTTTCCCGAATTTTCGGGCATTTTACTTCTCGACACACTAAATGCTGTTTGAGTAGTATGTTTTTTAGTTTCTGAATAGCCTTATAGTATCTATGTATATAAATCATCGCTTAGTTTTAATGCTCTGTCTGCTAATCCAATTATTACTGACCTTTTTTGAAATAGAGGGTGTTGTGAGTGATAATTTAAATATCTACCTGACCATGTTGGTTTGGTCTGCCATTCCGTTTCTATGGTGTTCCCTTTATGATGTAATGTTAAATCTAAATAATTTATTTTCTTACTGTTTTCTGTTTTAATAGTACATTGTATTTTTTTGTGGTAATTATTAAGAGCAATTAGGACGTTTTCGTAGTTGTTTTTAGGAATTGCTTTTATGCGGTCATTCACGTATCTCAGAAAAAACAGGAGTGGCTGTTCTAAGTTCTGAATAACAATTTCCTCCATCTCTTCAAGCACCATTTGTGCGCTTAAAATGGGTGAGCCCGTGGTACAACCTTCAATTTGTCTATAAAAGCGGTTTTTGTACATAAAAGAGGTGGATGTTAGTGTTAATTCTATTGCTGATTAAAACTCATCAAGTGGAATGTAAATGTATTTTTTAAATTTTTTTCCATTTTCTCTTTATAATGTTTAAGGCTAGAAATATTGGATTGGTACGTTGGTATATAGAGAGATTACATCAAGTGATGCGAGGATAGTTATCGGTACTGGAACATTTTTAATTTTACACATGTTCGTGTTTGATGTGTTACTTTCATTACAATATTCTGAAGGATATTTTTAAGAAATTTGGATAGTTTTCTTAAAGATGCTTGATAACAGGAGACAATAGGCCGTAGTGGGTTTCCTTCTTTATGAATATTACGTAACCCATAGATTTTTGGCGATTGGGCATCATAAATTTTCAGATTTTTGGCAATATTGGGTGATATGTATGTTTTGCTTTCCATCTTTCTAATAGTTGCGTTATTTCGTTACCTGAAAATTTGTGTAGGGTCATTATTGATCTGTTTGTATGTTTGTGTATCATTTAGGAGGAGTTCCATCTTTGTGTCATAGTCGCTTGAATCCATTATAATTGTCTTGTTGGATTTATCTGGTCTTAAAATCTTTAAATTAGAGTTTTTTTTGAGGAAATTTTTAGTTTTTTCGGATTCTTTATTTCATTTTGCGTTAAGTGAATTTTTTTGTTGGTTGTATTTTTTGTCTGTTAACTTTGTTTTTATAGTTGGTTATAATATTACAGCAGTTTGCTTTGGATTCATCTTTCTTTTCTTCAGTTTATTTATTGAGGGATGTTTCAATGGATGAAATTATCTCAATTATCGAAACTTTTTCAGGTTCTTCAATTGAAAGTACGAAATTTGAACCTAAATTTAAAATGTCCAAAGAAAAATCCAGTATTTCAGTATATATATATATATATATATATATATATATATATATATATATATATATATATATAATATATATATATATATATATATATATATATAGTCCTTGTTTATATTAACGATTTCATGAAACAGACTAAGAATCTAATCTCATCAGCTGGAATACCAGCTGATCACGTAATGTTCGAAGACAGTAGAAAGAAAAACCTAACAAAGATATGAAAACAGTTCTGTCCTGGAGCAATTAAATACTACAAAATCGAGGTGTTAGTTTTTTTAAAAAGAGTGAACGATTATTTTTTCTCTATTTTATTTTGATGCATATCTCTCTTATATGGTTATTTACTGGTAATATTAAATCATTCTATATTATTAAGAAATTATTAAGAGCTCAAAGTTTTGCACATTTGCTAACACAGTTTTTATTGCTATGTGTTTATGCCGTTCAATATACACTGGTCGGGATCTACTCGAAAAAGTATTATTTCATCTTTATTTTAATTTTTAGCAATAGTAAAAGTGGTGAATGTTTCAACAAACAGCTCTAATTTCAGGTCAAAAATTGGTGGGAAATGTGATCTGGATTATGATCCAATACGGTAAATTTTACCCCCTAAACGTTTCAGTACTTCCTAATCATACTTGCTATTAATAATTTGATACATTTCGTAACGTCGACAAAAATCAACAATTTTTTTTCCACTTTTCATCAAACTTTTCGTGTTTCTTTAGCTCTTAGTGAAGATTTTGCCTTCGATTCTACACCACGTACCGTCAGCAATAACAAATGATTTTAAAAGGATTCGATTGTTTTTATCGATTCGTACGATCTTCTTGAACTCTAAATAACTTTTAATTTTCAATATATATACGTATATATATATATATATATATATATATATATATATATATATATATATATATATATATATATATATGTATATATATATATATATATATATATAATATATATATATATATATATATATATATATAAATATATATATATATATATATATATATATATGTATATATATATAATATATATATATATATATATGTATATATATATATATATATATATATATATATATATATATATCTATGTATATATATATATATATATATATATATATATATATATATATATATATATATACGAGGCTGGTTTGCAAAGTCCGTAAGATGGCACCACCGGCACGTATCGAGGTCATGTTTACTTAGTAGCATCTCTTGAATGAACCACACCAAGTTTCAGCCATATTGGTCTATTTCTTTGTGTTTGACATTCGTGTGAATCAAGGAATTCGAGTGATTTTCAAGAAATTAACGAAAAAGAATTTCGTGTGGTGATTAAACATTACTTTATGAAAGGCAAAAGGCCTCAGGAGACTAAAGAGAAGCTTGATAAACATTATGGTGACTCTGCACCTTCGATCAGAACAGTTTATAAGTGGTTTCAAAATTTTCGGACTGGCCATATGGGCACAAGTGACGCTGAACGTTCTGGACGGCCTGTGGAGGTTACGACTCCAGAAATCATTGATCAAATCCATGATATGGTGATGGATGACAGAAGAGTTAAGGTGCGTGAGATTGCTAGTGCTGTGGGCATCTCGACTGAACGGGTACATAATATTTTTGCATAAACATTTGGACATGAGAAAGTTATCCGCAAGATGGGTGCCGCGATTGCTCACGCTTGACCAAAAACGGAATCGTGTGAAGTGTTGCAAGGATGGTTTGCAGCTGTTCCAGAAGAATCCGGAGGACTTTAAGCGTCGTTTCGTCACTGTGGATGAAAACATGGATACATTACTATACTCCTGAGACCAAACAACAATCTAAACATTGGTTTACCAAGGGAGAATCTGCACCAAAAAAGGCAAAGACCGTTCCTTCGGCCGAAAGGTTATGGCGACTGTCTTTTGGGATTCGCAAGGGATAATCCTCATCGAATATCTGAAAAGGGTAAAACTATTACAGGTGAATATTATTCATCGTTATTGGACCGTTTGAAAACCGAGCTGCAAGAAAAACGCCCCCTTTCTTGTGGGCCAATCGCGGGCGTTTTTCTTGCAGCTCGGTTTTCAAACGGTCCAATAACGATGAATAATATTCACCTGTAATAGTTTTACCCTTTTCCAGATAGTCGATGAGGATTATCCCTTGCGAATCCCAAAAGACAGTCGCCATAAACTTTCCGGCCGAAGGAACGGTCTTCGCCTTTTTTGGTGCAGATTCCCCGTTGGTAACCCATTATTTAGATTGTTGTTTGGTCTCAGGAGTATAGTAATGTATCCATGTTTCATCCACAGTGACGAAATGACGCTTAAAGGCCTCCGGATTCTTCTGGAACAGCTGCAAACCATCCTTGCAACATTTCACGCGATTCCGTTTTTGGTCAAGCGTGAGCAATCGCGGCACCCATCTTGCGGATAGCTTTCTCATGTCCAAATGTTTATGCAAAATATTATGTACCCGTTCAGTCGAGATGCCCACAGCACTAGCAATCTCACGCACCTTAACTCTTCTGTCATCCATGACCATATCATGGATTTAATCAATGATTTCTGGAGTCGTAACCTCCACAGGCCGTCCAGAACGTTCAGCGTCACTTGTGCCCATATGGCCAGTCCGAAAATTTTGAAACCACTTATAAACTGTTCTAATCGAAGGTGCAGAGTCACCATAGTGTTTATCAAGCTTCTCTTTAGTCTCCTGAGGCGTTTTGCCTTTCATAAAGTAATGTTTAATCACCACACGAAATACTTTTTCGTCCATTTCTTGAAAATCACTCAACTTCCTTGATTCACACGAATGCCAAACACAAAGAAATAGACCAATATGGCTGAAACTTGGTGCGCGTTCATTCAAGAGATGCTAGTAACTAAACATGACCTCGATACGCGCCGGTGGTGCCATCTCTCGGACTTTGCACGGACTTTTCAAACCAGCCTCGTATATATATATATATATATATATATATATATATATAATATATATATATATATATATATATATATATATATATATAAATATATATATATATATATATATATATATATATATATATATATATATATATGTATATATATATATATATATATATATATATATATATATATATATATATATATATATGTATATATATATATATATATATATATATATATATATATATATATATATATATATATATGTATATATATATATATATATATATATATATATATATATATATAATATATACATATATATATGTATATATATATATATATATATATATATATATATATATATATAATATATATATATATATATATATATATATATATATATATATATATAAATATATATATATATATATATATATATATATATATATATATATATATATATATGTACATATATGTATAGTCAGTCCAAAAAGTCCCCATACGCCACCTGCTTTGTTATGCTTCTCTTATGCTTCTGTTATGTTTAGCTAATTAATTGGAACTATGAGAAAACATGTTTAAATTAATATTTGAAACTTAATCAACGAGGATTAGTATTAAAAATAACTCCGGAACGTTATATTTGGAAGTTACATCATTGTTATAAAAATGTAAACAAAATTAATGTCAAAAAAATTTCCATACACTTAATAATTACCAATAATAGTTTGACGGAGTTTAACGAAAAATAACAACTTCGTTTAAATTAATATGCACTGAGACCGCCGTTGGCCTTGATAATCTCCTGTAACCTTTTTGTTATAGTTGCAACCAGCTTTCTAGTAACTTCTGCTGGCATGTTCTCTCATTCGTTCAATATTCTGTTTTTTAATTCTTCCCTATTTGAAACATTATGTTTGCGAAAGCGCCGTTTAAGTTCCTTCCATAAATGCTCGATGGGGTTAATATCGGGTGATTGCAGAGGCGTATGAAGCTGCTGTCGTACGTTATGGATCATCCATTCTCGCATCAAGTTTGCGGTATGTTTCGGATCATTGTCCTGTTGCAAAAGGTATCTTTTTTCGAGTGCTAATTTTTAGAAACTTTCTCTTAAATTGTCTCTCACAATGTTCAGATGAACATGCTGATCCATGGTATCATTAATAAAATCTAAATTTCCATCCCCTCCAGCGGACATGCATACCCAAGGCAGAACACTGCCACCCCCTTGTCTCACCGTGGAACAAATGTTTTTAATATCGAATGCGGTATTCTTCTTTCTCCAAACTTTAGTTTTGCCATCAGACCCAAAAAGGTTCATTTTAGTTTCATCACCAAAGATTACGGATTCTCAAAATTCAGGAGGTTTAGTAACATATTCCCTAGCAAAAGCTAACCGCTTTTTGTGATTACCTATCGAAGTTAACGGCTTCTTCCTGGGTACACACCCCTTATAGCCTGCCCTGTGTAAACAATTTCTCACTGTTTGGAACAAACATTTTTCTAAATTACTTTAAAAATACTCGTACTTCATCTTTTAATTTTAGTGCACTTTCTTGAGATTTAGAATTATTTGTCTAAAAATACTGACCTCTGCACTTGTAGTCAATTTCTTGGGACGACAGGAGCGTGATCGAATTTTATAGGAACCTGTTGATTTATACTGGTTTGCAATATACAGTAGCATGCAACTTTTTAATAATTTTTTCTATATTTTTGTCCAATTTTCCATCTTTCCACAAATCAATTATGATCTTTCGAACTTGAAATGGAATTTCACAATTTCTCTCGCTCATTTTTAATACTACTTTGAAAATCCATTGCAAAATTACTAGCAACAAGTGACAGTTCATAAAATATGGCCGAAAATTATTCATTTGTTTTCAGTTTAACGAGCAATAGATAAGAGCTTGATAAAATGCGGCTGATTATAACGTGTTTTTTTCAATGCAGTTCTTCAGTGTATTGAGAATTTTTTTACTTTAATTTTGTTTACATTTTTATAACAATGATGTTTTTATTACTAATCTCCCTTGGTTAAGTTTCAATATTAATTTAAACCTATTTTCTCATAGTAACAATTAATAAGTTAAACATAACAGAAAAATAGTATAGAAAGCAGGTGGTGTATGGAGACTTTTTGAACTGACTGTATATATCTATTTGAACTTATTCCTTTATTCCTTTGGCACATTCTAAAAACTGACAGAATAATTCTTAGCAGAAATAATACCATAAAGACATACACACATGCTAATAAACATTAAAGTAAACAAATTTATTATTAGGGCTAGCAGTAAATCACGAAAATTAATTAAACTTAAACTTCCCAATGAATACAAAATGTCAAAATCAATTAAACAAATTTAGGTAGCAAATGTTTGCATTGTACGACAATTAATTTTTCGACCTGTATATTACAAAATAGTCATCTACAAGTTCAATATGTCTTTCTAAAAACTTTATCCTTTCCCAATATTAATTTTGAGTTCTAGCACGAAATATTGACATATGACTGAAACACCATACTTCATTGAACTATCAACAGATTTCGTAGTAGAAATTACAACATGGGATAAAGACCTGTAATTAAATTACACTCGAAAGTTCGCGATTTCATCGCTCATGGTCACAATGCATCATGGAAAATTGAGAAAACTCTAGATATTAACAGAACAATAATTGAAAGAAACGAACTAGGCAAATTAAAGTTTTATGCAAATTTTATTCCATATACTTTAAGTGAAAATTAAAAGTTGTTTAGAATTCCATTCCATAGAGATCATGATAACCTATAGAAACAATCGAATCTTTTTAAAATCAATTGTTCTGATGACGATATGTGGTGTTTTCAAAATGATCATAAATAAAGCGTCAAACTTTAGAATCGAAGGCAAGATTTTTACCACGAGCTAAAAAAAACGTAAAAAATTCTCCTAAAAATAAAAAAAAATAACCGGTCAAGTGCAAGTTGAACTTGCACAATTAGTGTTCAGTACGTTGATTGCTTTTAAAATAAAAAATGTTGTTACGGTGGTGTCTTCACAAAACACACCCTAAATAAGTTTTCAACAAAGTTTGTTTCCAATCTTCACTGAAAATTGATGACCTTGAAATTTTTGTTTTTTTTATATACCAGATAAATTATTAAAGGTAATGCACTCGTGATAATTTTCGTTCAATCTACACCCCCTGGAGAATATTCCAGAATTTTTTCAAAATTTTTTGATCAGTACTTTTTGAGATGGGGAGGGGCAGCGATTTTTTCGCGATTTTTTAAAAATAATACAAGGAAAAGTGTGCGCAAGTATTACATTATAAAGGGTGATTCATTTAGAAGTACTTTTTTTTAAATACAAAAAAAATGAATAAAAACAATTTTATTTTATAATCTTTATTATCCTATAAAAGAACCATTCTTTACAATTATTTCTTAAAGATAATTTCTTTCAAATGTTGTCCGCGACTACGGTTAACAACGTCCATTCTGAAGTTCCAATTTTCAATGACGCGTGTGAGTATTTCGAGTGGTATTTTTGGCCAATGACTCGAGTAATATTGGCTTCCAATGCCTCAATTATAGCTGGCTTATCCATGTAGACTTTGGACTTTACATAGCCCCAAAGGAAAAAGTCAAGTCAATTTTTTCTCGAAAACAGTGGATCTTCTGCAAGCTTGTCAAGAGCCCAACGACTAAAACGGAAACGATTCGGAAGGTCGGTCGGCTTCAGTTGTTGCACTAATTGAATTTTGCATGCTTTTAAAGAAAGATCCTTACGTAAAATACGCCAAGTTGTTGAATATGACAGGCCAAGCTGTTGAGAACGGCGACGAATCGACACTTCACGGTCTTCGCGTACACTCTCCGCTACCGCCCCTATATTTTCTTCACTACGTGCTGGATGTGGTCTATTCGGTCGAGTATTATCCAATAATGAAAATTGGGTCTCAAACTTATTGATGGTAGAGAGAATTGTGCGTTCGGTAGGCCGATTATGTGGACCATAAGTTGTTCTAAGCGCCCGATACACATTCCTCGTAGAACGCCCATTTTCGTAATAAAGTTGAACAATTTGTAGACGCTGTGCGGGCTAAGTCTTTCCATTATGAATTGTCAAACACTACTGAACAGGAATGCCACTTCAGTTGACACGACACATGCGCAATCTGCAATTAAATCCCCATCACAAAAAGTACCTCTAAATGAATCACCCTTTATAAATATATATATATATATATATATATATATATATATATATATATATATATATATATATATATATATATATATATTTTACTCGTGTTTTTACAAGCTTTCATTTGACACCACACTCGATGACCTACTAAAAATAATTTGACTTTCAAAACTACACGGCTTTGAGGAGGCCATCAATTCCTATATTATTACCGAATTTCAACTTTCTATGACAAATAGTTTCGGAGAAATCGGGTGTGACAGACAGACAGACAGACACCGAAGTGATCTTATAAGTGTTCCGTACGGAACACTAAAAATAATTATTAAAATTGTTGTCTACCTTATCGAAGGTACTATTTATAGTTAGTTTTTCTTCCAACTGGTCAAACTATCAATAGCACACTTCACTCATTTCCAGCCCATTTTTGGCCTGAAATCAAATATGTTCATTAAACCGTTCTGAAGTGGAATGTTGCGACTTCTCACTATCCCTAAAAATTAAAATAAAGATGAAATGATGCTTTTTTGAGTAAATCCGAATCAATATATACTGAACGACGTAAACACATAGTAATAAAAACTGTATTTATTAGCAAATAAAAAATGCGAAACTTTAAATTGTCAAATAATATAGAACGATTTAATATAGAGCTCACCAGTAAATGACCAAATAAATAAGATGTATATCACAATAAAATAAAGAAATAAGAATCGACTCCTGGCTTTTTTTTTAAAGGTCTAGTACACGCGCTGCAGGGAAGTCCCTAAAGCGCTACAGGAGCGACACGTGTGCGGAAAAAGCGCTCTGATTCGAAATAATATTCCCAACTTTTGATTAGCTCTCCTTGCTATCCCTGCCACATGTTCAAGCCAGGACACATTTGCTCCCAAACTAGCGCCCAACAAATTGAATGACGATGCTAGGGGAATGGAGTGTCCCGACAAAATTATGCCGGGTTCAGCAACGTTAACTTTTTTAGAAAAAAACTACCGCCTGGGTTTTTGTAGCGTTAAATTCCACTTGGTTACTGTCACCCCAAGATAGAATTTCTTTCAGATCTTTGTTAAGTTGAACACCCTCCTGCTGTCTGCGGATATTCGCCTGAGCTGCCGACGTCCGAGCGTTCAAAGTGAATGAAGGGACAAGCGTACTGTCGTCTGCAAAGCTGTAGATTGGATTCCCGGTCTTTTCCACCAGATCGTTAATGTAAATGAGAAAGAGAGTCGGAGGCAGTATGGAGCCTTGGGGCACACCGGCGTTGATTGTAAAGGTGTTAGAAAGAAATCCGTCTTAGAAAGAAATCCGTCCTTTGATAGATAAGAAGGTAAGGAAAGGAGTGAGAAAGGACAGGTCTCGTCAAAAGATTCATTTTAGAGAAGCCTGACAATCTAACCGATCTGTCTGCACGAAGATTATTTACCTATTCTAAATAAATGAACTGCTATTAAAGAAATAATGGTTACGAATTCTTCAGTTTTTTTCCCAAATTTTAACTCAAAATTCACAAAAAATTTTTGATTATTCGTTTCTAAATTTAAAAAGTTAAAGAAGCATATTAGTTGCATAATTTAATAATAATGTCGTTCTTTTTTGAATTTTGAAATATGTAAAAAATCTGTTTCCTGTATGTACATAATAACGAAATGCCCCTTGCAATTGTGTTTCTATTTTGACAAAAAAAAATTCACCCAGAATGCTATTGTCGCCTTTTATACGACAGCAACCTCGTTGTAGCACTGACCAATTTGGTTATAATTTGTTTTTAATAACACAAACTTTATAAATATTATACCAAAAAATAAATAATTTTTTATCAATAATTTGTTTATTTTTCTGACGAAAATAAAACCCGGTTGGACTCTAATCGGGAAAACACAACTGTCAATTTTCAAACTCTGTATAGAAAAAACTAATTTTTGCTTGAACCACAACGTAATTTGACACAAAATAGATATGTGTATTAAATACTACAGCTAGCATATTATATATACATACACATATATATATATATATATATATAATATATATATATATATATATATATATATATATATATATATATATATATATATAGGCTCATATGAATGCCTAAAATTGTTTATATAAGGCTCTTAAATTTCCCTTGAGATGTTTTTTTTACGAGTAGCAGTTGATGCCAATCTTTCTTATTTTTGATGATGACAGCATGACTGCTTCTTTTATCTTGAACGCTCGAATAACAGCTGACCATGCATTGTTGACAGACGGTATAAACAACAACCGAACAAAGACATGAAATCAGTTCTATCCTAGATAAAATTTAATACTATAAAACCGAGGTGGAATTTTTTTAAAAAGAGTGAACGTTTGGAACTGAACATAGTTAAGTCAGGGAGCTCTATTCTGTTAGCATCGCCAGTTAATTTGCTAAACGTTGCATAACTTAGGAGCAAATATGCATAATCATTAAATAAAACGTGCGTAAAGAGGAAAATTTGCATCTTGAATTGATAAGAAATATGTTTTTAGTAAAAATAAATTTTCTGGTCTTCTTATACATGTAATATTTTTAATAGTAGAAACGATAATTTTTTTACCTGGCCTTTTTGCATTGTGCTATTAGTTTTATAATATTTACTTAATTTTCAGAATGACATATTTTGAATATCTCTATCAGCCTATCTCTATCTATTTTCGAACTTTCCCTTGGTTAGACGTTTGTTTTTCGATCTGACGACCCATCTGACTGCGCCAGGGAGGTTTCCAATGTTATTTTGGCTGGTATGGAAGCTTACATTCCTTTTTCGAAAAAATGCCCTTCCGACAGCAAGCCTTGGTTTGATTGAAAATACAAAGAAGCTGTTGCTTCTAAACGTCTTGCCTACCGACAACGGCGTGGTAAATCCTAACACCATAAATCTTAACACCTTTGTTCGTGCCCGGAAAAGATGCAAAGAAATTATCGACCAAACCAAGTAGGCACACACTCAATGAGTTAGAAACAAACTTCTCGCTTGTCCCAACAATTCCAGGTCTTTTTGGTCAGTCGCTAAGACCGTGCCGAGAAGATGAATGGCTCAGCGTTTATGAGTCGCAAACGGTTCCCCCGGATACCGGGCGCCCTCCGGGAGTAAGTAGCCTTGCTGTGGCATCCAGGCTCTGCCGCAGTCGACCATTCTTTCCTAGGATACTCGTGGGAACACTATGTCACAAAATAATAATTATACTAGCGATAATGGCAGGGTGCTGAGGAGGCGGACCCCTGTCGTACAAACAGCTACAGCACCACCACAACAACAACAACGACAAACGATCCAACCAACCGCCTCAGCTGAAACTACTCCCGATAGTTTTACCAGATCCGACATTGTAGGTGATGGAAATTGCCTTTTCCGTGCAGTTAGCTTACACTTATATGGCCACCAAAACCATCATGAAAGACTCCGAGAGGCTGCTCTAAGAGATATATACAACAAAACTGGTCGGAACTTAACACATTTTCATTAATTGGGGACGACGATATGAAAGACTTCAATAACTACTATAACTATATGAGGAAAAATGGCACCTATGGAACGAGCCTAGAGATACTTGCCCTCTCGGAAACCCAGAATAGCAACTTTCATATCTTCTCAAAACAACGAAGAACAAGAGATACAAAAATAACTTTTAGGGACAAGCCAACAATAATAAACACAAGAAAACACACCGAAACTATTTACCTTCTACTAACAGGCAACCCAATGTCGGGACACTTTGAGCTTCTGACACCACAAAACACTAAAAACATCCCAAACAACAGTAGACCAATAAAAGAAGCATCGGGCGAGCGACGTAACGGTCGAGGACGTCGCGGGAAATGGCAGCTCGACCAAAACGATGAAGACCGGGCAACTGACAATGGACCTGCCAAAAGTGTTGTGCCGGCGAGTAAGCCGACACCCACCAAGGCGGGAAAATCAAGGCAACGCATGAGTTATACTACAGGAACAAACGAACACACCATGCGTTGCTTTGATAAAAGCACAAGTCCTGACAAAGAAACCACTGAGAAGGGAATCACTCGCCGCCTAGATCCACCACCATCAATCCCAAACGCAACCGACGAAGTATTTAATCAAAAACTCCCGCAACGACAAAGAAATCCCAACAGCACAAAACCAAAATTCAATCGGCAAATAAGAATAGAAAACCAAATCAACAACATCAGGAGATATCTAGGACACCTTACCCAGTTTATCAACGGGAACGTGTCCAAACGAGTCACGCAGAGTATAAACAAGATCAAGTCCGGGTCTCCCGACAGAACACTGCCAGAAATCCTGGATACTCTGAAACAAAAATTATCCGTATATGCCGCAAGACTTCGTAGATACAAAGAACCAAACGAGAGGAAAGATACCAACAACCTCTTCCGAAGAAGCCAAACACATTTCTACCGGAAAACTATGCACAGCAAACAGACAGCAGTGACCGAACCACCAAACAAACAAGAACTCACAGATCATTGGAAAAATATCTGGTCAGAACCCAAACTACCCAATAATAACACCCCCTGGATCAAAGCCAAAGAAGGCAAAGATAAACATGTTACAGAACAGGAAAATTCCACATTAACTACTGTGGGACCAAAGAGCATGATGAGGCGCCTGGATGCAAGAAGTTCCGGAGGTAGAATGGCCCCCCGTTCGGATCTCCGGGTAGGGGCTGGTTCGGAGGCGTGGACTTGCAGACATCATAATTTTAAGATAGATTTTTGCAACATACGAGGTATAAACTCGAACATAAATTCAGTGCATCAACACCTGCAATCAGATAAACCTCATGTACTCGCTCTATGTGAAACCAAGGTCAGTCCATCGACCAGCACGGTCAACTATCTTTATCCTGGGTACGACTTCTATTCCCGATTTAGGCGTAACTTTGGAATCTGTCTTTTTGTCAGAAGCGACCTCTCTTGTCAACGAGAAGAAGCACTGGAGCCCCCAAACTTTGATGTTATGTGGTTAAAAATAACGACTCAACAAACCACAAGGTTCATCTGTATCCTGTATCGACCACCAAGTGATACCAATTTTCGAACACTTTTCGCTTCTCTTGCAGACACCATCGATCATTTACAAAGTAACTATCCAAGTGCCGAAATTGCCATCCTGGGCGACTTTAATGTCCACAATATCAACTGGCTCAAATATTCAAATACTACCGACGAACAGGGTCGTGAAGCTGAATCATTCTCTATCAGTTATGGCTTAACTCAGCTTATTGACGAACCAACACGGATCCCTGATCGAGACGGGGAGTTCGCCAGTCTTCTTGATCTGTTTTTAACCACCAATCCGGAGATTTACACGGTCACCGTAAATCCGCCGTTAGGTTCTTCCGACCATAAACTGCTTTCGACATCGAGTATCCTGCCAATCAGTGACAGAGAGGCGCCTAGGCCGCGCAAGATTTGGCACTACAAAATCTGCTAAATGGGAAGATCTCATGGAATACTTTCGAACTTTCCCTTGGATGGACGTTTGTTTTCGATCCGATAACCCATCTGACTGCGCCAGGGAAGTCTCCGATGTTATTTTGGCTGGAATGGAAGCTTACATCCCTTTTTCGAAGAAATACCCCCCTAACAGCAAGCCTTGGTTTGACCGAAAATGCAAAGAAGCTGTTGCTTCTAAACATATTGCCTACCGACAATGGCGTGAAAATCCTAACACCTTAAATCGAAACATCTTTGTTCATGCCCGGAACAGATGCAAGGGAATTATCGACGAAATCAAGGAGGCACACAATCAACGAATTAGAAACAAACTTCTCGCTTGTCCCAACAATTCCAGGTCCTTTTGGGCAGTCGCTAAGGCAGTTAGTCAAAATTTTACCAAATCCACCATACCACCACTCACACGGCCAGATAATTCCATTGCAACCACACCTGTTGAGAGAGCGAATTTGTTGGCTGAACTCTTTGCTTCACATTCTACTGTCGATTTCCAAGGAAAAACACCACCTACTATTCCCATATTGCAGTCAAAGATGCCCAATGTTGTCTTCAGACAGCGCATCATAAAGCGTATTTTAATGAAGCTAGACACCAAGAAGGCTTCTGGCGCTGACGGAATACCTGCCATAGTTCTCAAAAACTGTGCAAGGGAACTAACACCAGTTTTTCTGTAGACTTTTTAACCTATCCTACAGAAAGGGAATATTTCCGTCCTGCTGGAAATGTGCCACGGTTCAGCCGATACCTAAAAAAGGTAAGAAGACCTTGCCAAATAACGACCGACCAGTTGCACTGCTTTCAATAATAGCGAAAGTCATGGAAAAGGTTATCAATGAGCATCTTCTAAAATATCTTGAACGATTCAATATTATTAGCGATCACCAATATGGTTTTCGTAAACATAGATCAACAGGAGATCTTCTGACTTATGTAACACATGTTTGGAACAACGCAATTGAACACTTTGGAGAATCTCGAGCGGTTGCGCTTGACATATCCAAGGCATTCGACCGTGTTTGGCACGATGGACTGTTGGCTAAGTTGCGCTCTTATGGTATGTCTGAAAGGTTCTGTTTGTGGCTCTCATGTTTCCTCAGAGAGCGTTCTTTACGAGTGGCGGTCGACGGATTTCTTTCTAACACCCTCACTATAAACGCCGGTGTGCCCCAGGGCTCCATACTGTCTCCTACTCTCTTTCTCATTTACATTAACGATCTGCTGGAAAAGACCGGGAATCCAATCTATAGCTTTGCAGATGACAGTACGCTTGTCTCTTCATTCACCTTGAACGCTCGGACATCGGCTGCTCAGGCGAATATCCGCAGACAGCAGGAGGTCGTTCAACTTAACAAAGACCTGGAAGAAATTCTATCTTGGGGTGACAGTAACCAAGTGGAATTTAACGCTACAAAAACCCAAGCGGCAGTTTTTTCTAAAAAAGTTAACGTTGCTGAACCCGACATAGTTATGTCGGGGCACTCCATTCCCCTAGCATCGTCGCTCAATTTGTTGGGCGTTAGTTTGGGAGCAAATATGTCTTGGCATGAACATGTTGCAGCATAGCAAGGAGAGCTTCTCAAAAGTTGGGAATATTATTTAGAACCAGAAAGCTTTACACCCCACAGCAACTGTTAATTCTTTACAAAGCCCAAATTCGACCAACTATGGAATACTGCTCCCACGTTTGGGGCTCCGCTCCCAAACATACACTGCATTTGTTGGATTCTGTTCAGAGAAGAGCAGTCCGTCTGATTGGGGACCCGGAATTTACCGGCGGCCTTGATTCGCTGGAACATCGAAGAACGGTTGGCGACTTGAGTCTGTTCTACAAGTATTTTCATGGAAAGTGTTCTAAGGATGTAGCCCGCTTAATTCCTCCCAAAGCGGTGCATGTTAGAAATACACGTCGCGCTGGTGCTTCGCATCCGTATGAGGTTTCAGCTTGTTACTCCGCGTACGACACTTTTCAAGCAATCTTTTATATGGAGAACGTCATCCCTTTGGAATAATTTGCCCCGCGCTGCGTTTTCCCACCGAGTACAATTTACAGCGATTCAAGAACAACGTGAATCGCTTTTTCCGCACTCGTGCCGCTCCTGGAGCGCTTTAGGGACTTCACTGCAGCACGTGTGCTAGACCAATAAAAATATATATATATATATATATATATTATATATATATATATATATATATATATATATATAAAAATATATATATATATATATATATATATATATATATATATATATATATATATATATATATATATATATACGTATATATATATATATATATATATATATATATATATATATATATATATATATATATATATATATAAATATATATATTATATTTTACGTGTTCTTGGAATTGGATCATTAAAACTGTTCTTGGTTCTGTTATATATTTATTAACGTTTCGACCTTCCGAAGAGGTCTTCTTCAAAATTTGCTCTAAAAGATTACATTAGAAGAATTAAATATAGCTAGTTTTAATCCGTTTTGTTGTATATTTCGGGGTTAAATATTTGTGTTTTTTCGTGGTTTTTAATTTAATAAAATTAACTGTATACATTAATGAGGGCCTTACCTTAGAAAGTAGTTCATTTTGTTGGGTGTTGAGTTTTAAAACAACTATTAATATCACATTTTTTCTTTCTACAAACAAACCACTTAACTTGATGGACTTTATATGACTAGTAGGTAGATACGGTTTAGGTTATTCACATCTGTTTTTTGCGTTTTATTGCAGTGGGGTGTCAACCGAATATGGACGGATTCGAGAATTTCCCTTTTTTTTTTTTTTTTCTGAAGGTCGAAACGTTAATAAATATATAACAGAACCAAGAACAGTTTTAATGATCTAATTCCAAGAACACGTAAAATATAAAAAATATATATATACCAAGATCAAAGAACCTTACACTCAACAAAAATATAATATATATATATATATATATATATATATATATATATATATATATATATATATATATATCTATATATATATATATATATATATATATATATATATATATATATATATATATATATATATATATATATGGGACGATCCGCGTCAACCGGATCAGAGCTACGACCAAAATTAAAAGCAACCAAAAAACTTGACCAAAGGGCTACTTTTAAATGCCGAGTGCGTCTTTGAAAAATCCAATATGGCGGCTGGTAGCTGGAGAAAAAAATCCAGTGTCCAGCAAAAAAAGCTTGTAAAAATAAAAATTCGTTTTGGGTCGTTTTTTGGCTCAAATTGTAGCTGATGAACGCCCCAAAAAATGGGGGTGGTAAGTTGACAAAATCCAACATGGCGGATCCAATATGGCGGTCAAAAATCCAGTATGGTGGCCGAATTTTCGCAAATGAATCGATTTGCACTAAATTTGGTAAACGGGGGTTTTTGGGGACGCTAATTACA
>CM032456.1:141591443-141623943 GCA_019049505.1 Pachyrhynchus sulphureomaculatus
TTTACGTTCTTGATCTTATTGCCATCTATTTCAGTATTCAAGTTTTTACATTTATATATATATATATATATATATATATATATATATATATATATATATATATATATACGAGGCATGTTTTTTAAGTAAGTACCGTTTTGGAAATTAAAAAAAGACGTGCAAAGATATCGCTATAATTTTATTTTTACATGAAAGCCTGTACCTTAATCTACTTTTCTACATAATTTCCGTGAATATTTAGGCACTTGTCATAACGTGGCACCAGTTTTTGAATACCCTCCTCATAAAATTCTGCCGCCTGAGAAAAAAGTTCTCGGTCACAATGCGATACAAAACACTACGAGAATATTGAGGAAAGCAGTGCACAATGAATGAAATTGTAAAGCGTCTGTTTTCTCTCACCTTTTCGTCCACTTTCTGCATCAAATCTTCATTAACGACCGAAGGACGCCCACTCCGTTCTTCATCATGCACATTTGTGCGGCCATCTTTAAATGCTCTCACCCATTTCCTTACCATTCCATCACTCATAATGTTTTGTCCGTAAACTTCACAGATCTCAAGATGAATATCGATCGGTTTTACGCCTTTAGCACTAAGAAATCGTATAAACAGCCCGTACTTCACAATCGGCGGAACTCACGATTGTCGGAGGCATCTTAAACACTCAGTAAACAACGTATACAATGAAGAATCAGACTGTAATGGCATCAGTGCGTAGACAAGAGATGTAGGTTACCAGCGCGCATGCGCGGAACGCCGACCGTATCGCTGCGGCGGCGGAATCGCAAAACGGTACTTACTTAAAAAACATGCCTCGTATATATATATATATATATATATATATATATATATATATATATATATATATATATATATATATATAATATATATATATATATATATATATATATATATATATATATAATTTATATATATATATATATATATCATATATATATATATATATATATATATATATATATATATATATATATATATATATATATGAGTTTAAACGTGGCCGTACGGACACTGCATATGCTGCACGTTGAGGATGTTCAAAGGAGGTTCCTTCTTAAAAAATGGTCGATAAAATTCATGTTTTGGGACTCACAGTGTATTAACATAATTGACTAGTTGGAAAAAGGTAACACAGGGACTGACTTTTATGATGCATAGTGAGTTGAAGCGGAAACTACCAACGGCAAAATTGCACAAGCTGGGCTTCAAATTAGTTCCCCACAAACTCTATTCACCAAATTTGGCACCAATTTATTTTGTTTTGTTTTCTAACCTCAAAAATTGACTAGAGACAAGAAATTTTCATCGAATGAAGAGGTTATCTGTGTCGCAGCTCGAAATATATGTATATATATATATATATATATATATATATATATATATATATATATATATATATATATATTCTATTTTTCTGAGGGGAATAAAAGAATTGGAATTCCGCTGGACCAAATATATTGAGCTCAATGGAGATTATGTTGAGAAATTAATTTTTATTTTGCAAAAAATGTTATTTACTTTATTTTTTACAAGACTTTTCAATCCACCCTCGTATATAGATATAAAATGGTAAATAAACGTACCACAAGCAATAATTAAGAATAATGATTTACGGCACTTGTCTGTAGTAAACAGGTACGTCAATTATAATTGGTACAAATTTTGATAATACTCATGATCTGTAGTAGTGTTGGTATGATTGAACTTAAAAGATTTCGTATTTTATATTACATATATAACAAGTTTATAAATTTTTACATTTTTCTATTTAATGAGAATCTTAAGGAACGTAGTTTAACAAAGAATCCTAAAACAAATTAACAGGCAATACTAGTTTTTTTATTCATAACCACTACATTTATTTTAAATAATGCTAACTATTCTTCTGGTTTCATTATTGATACTAAAACATAGTATAAAAAACTAGACTCAGAATATAGGTTTTGGTCACTAACTGTTGCTTCAAAAGACAAAAATATAAAATATTCAAAGAATATTCGGTCAGATACAACTTCGGTATAAACTGTAAGAGACGGAGAATAAAAACCTTCTTCATACCAAACAAGTATATAACGTTCACTATTTACTCTGAAGTTTACAAAATACTAAAACTAGTATACTAAAGCCCTAAGAAGTTTTAATTTTTAAGACAATTTAGCGTGGGTCCTCTTAATTTAGAGAATGGTTAACCATTTTACCAGAACTAAACTTGCTGCCATTTGCCAGGCTCACGTGGCATTCCCAGAAAATGGTCGCCATGAATTTGATGAAATATGACTGAGTTTTCACCATCTTTGGAAGCGAAGGAACCTATTGCATCGACTTATGCTTCGTGGCAGATACCAACAGAATACCCAAATCTAATCGCCTGTGACAATTCAAGAAAAATAAAGATCGCCATTCTTTAAAGCAGTTAAATACTCTTAAGAAATTTCTTTCCTTGCCAGTTTGTACTGGTATAAGAAGTTTGGAGATCCATCATGCAGAAGCTTTATTTTATGATTATATCTTCGTCCATAATCTTGAAAACTGTAGTTTCGAATACTCATTCACTCATTTTTCCGAAAAACAAAAAAAAAACGTAAAAACTGCAAAACGTAACAAACCTCTACATAATTTTATCAATGTACTAAGATCAGAAATAGCAATTTGATAAATCATCATTTCCATTGCTAGAACTAAATAAAAACACCCTTTTTACGAAAAAGACATAACTAGCTAAGTAAAGAAAGTACTAGTAATATTTAAGTTTTAAATCTCTAGTAAGTCTTATCTTCTTCGAACCGCAACACCGTTCATCTAAACTCGTAAATAATTTAGTGTTTTTCTAGAAAGATAAGACAAAACAAATCGTTAACAATTTGTGTCAATTTTCCTTGTAATAAGATAGACGAGTCATTAACATTGACTAATACTAGGGAATTATTGAGACCCTTTTTTTCTTTTTTCGGAAACCAAACTCGTTAATTATTATTTGTCAGGAAATAAATTATTGGAAAGCCGATTTTTCACTAATGATGGTTTATTATGAAATTCTTTTCAGGCAGTAAAAGTAAATTTGTTATGATTAAAAGAGTTTATTTACAATTTTTGAATTATAATTAATTTGAAATAAGCCAATATTATTAATTAATTATGACATAAAAACGAATAATATATTATATTGCAGCCATATTATAATAAATAGGTTCATTGTAATTTTCCTGTTTTAATTATAATAATTTAAAGCGAATAATAAATTTCGATTAGTTTTTTTGTTTATACTGTAAGTTAATATACTCTGGCCTTTTTATTCACAGAAATAATGAATACCTTGAGTTTACCGCAGAAAAAAAAGAAGGTAAATTTGTAAGATAAAAATTAAATGTTTATATGGAACCTTTATCTTACATTTCATAGGATGGGGGTCTTTGACCAATATGTTTAAAGGAAGAAACCTCAGGGTGAGGTATTGTAAGACTATCAAGTAAAAATGGCTCACCCTACATAAAGGTGAGAAAAATATTGGCAAAGGAAAACGCGGAAGCTACCTAACACTCTAAAACAGGGGTGCTCAAACTTGAACTGCTGGCGATTTACCTCAATATTGTTAGACTACGATCGATCGACTCTGAGAGGCTGCAAGTAAGTGTGATGCAGGATTGACGTCTAGGGGTGTATCGTGGCATAGATATTAGTTTTCCGCACAATATGCATTTTTTTAGTCAAGGTAAGTGTAGGTCTGCTCTAAAATGTCAATGAAAAAACTCATAATTATTCAAAATTGCGAGTTTATTGGTTCTTACAAAACAAACGAGTTCTAGTGTCTAAACTTAACTAAAGAGTGACTTTGGATGTTGAAGCGTGGTACTGCATGTCCTCAGCATACTTTTCATAAGATGGTACGTAATTACCGAGTGCTAATCGCAAGCATGATGACATATGTTCGTCAGTTAGTCGATTGCGATATTTTGACTTAATTATCTTCATTTCAGAAAATGCAGACTCGCACAAGTAAGTTGACCCAAACATTGCCGTTAGTTGAAGGGCGATTTGCCTTAGATTCGGATATTTATCTTCAGATATAAAACACCAGAATTTTGAATCAGATGCTGTGGCTTTGAAATGTATATCTGATATAATCTGCACTAACTCATTTTCAACAGAAACATGAGTCCATGTTAAACTGACTTGCTATTTCAGTAGCTAATTCCTCAATGTTTTTACACGAAAAAGGATAACTCATAAATGATGCGATATATGCCAATTTACTGAAATCATAAAAACGTATTTCGAATTGGCCCAAAATATTTGATAATTCTGCCTCATAAATATCATAATTCAACTGAGGAATCCTTGCTTTCAAAGACGGAAAATTTTTCAGATCCTTTCTTTTCAGTTGATCTATCATAAGTTGCAATTTACTTTTGAATGCGTTTGTTGCGCTAATCATCTCAATAATAGTTTTTCCTTTACCTTAAAGCTCCAAATTAATGGTGTTTAAATGCATTGTGATGTCTGTCAAAAATGCCAAATCAGTCAGCCATTTTCCGTTTTTCAGCGTCTGAGTGTCATCACCTCTTTCGTCCAGAAAAGCTGTTATTTCGGGCAATAATTCTTGAAATCTTCTAGGAATTTTCCGCGACTCAACCACCTGACGTCCGTGTGAAGAACTACTAAATCAGTGTATTCAGCTGACTCTCTATCTTCCAACTGCAATTTAAAGAGCCGTCGTTGCAAGCTACATGCACGGATAGAATTCACAATTTTTATTGCAATGCCCATAATCTCCTCCATGTTTAGAACTTTTGAACACAAAACTTGTTGATGTATAATGCAATGGAAGGAAAAAAATGAAGGGAAATCATCATTAGCTCGACACAATGCCACAAAACCGTTTTCGTTTCCAGTCATTGCTGGTGCTCCATCGGTTGTAATGCACACTAGTTTATATATTGGTAGCTTGTAGTTTGTTACAAAATTGAAGAAAACGTCATATATATCTTCGCCACGGGTCTTTCCTTTCAGAGGAATCATTGTCAAAAACTCTTCCTTAGTCGACATGTCATTGAATACCATTCGAATAAAAATACACAGCTGGGCAGTGTCTGTCATATCGGTGGATTCGTCGAACTGTAAAGAAAAGTATGTACATTCCATGATATCATGTTTTAGTTTATCTGCCATGTCCTGATTCATGACTTCAACACGCCTTGTGACAGTCGGACGAGATAACTGAAGTTCTCTAATAGCAGACATAATCTCTGTTTTATTTTTAAAATCTCCAAATAAAGTCTCACCCGCTTCAATAAATGCTTCCTTCACAACCAATCCATCATCAAATGGTTTCTTGTGTTTCGCCAATATATGAGATATTTTAAATGACGCGATCGTTACAGCTTTTGATTGTTTGGCTGGTCTTGTAAACATGGTTTGTTCTTTTTTCAAACAAGTTATCAAATCACGTACTTTTCGTTTTCTTAATTCACTCTGTGACGGAAAATCCTTTTCATAGTTTTTATAAACCGTTTTATGATACCTCTCACGCTTAGGTATTGCAACTGACGCACGGCAAATGAGACAAATGCACTTATCCTTTACCATACAAAAGAAAAATTCTTCCTCCCAATCGTTATTAAAATGATAAGTTTTACTTTTCTTCGCCGCTCTCATTTTGGACTATTTATTAATAAACTTTGTATCGATGTATCGCCTTCAAGTTACAACTCAGACTGACTCCTATTCCTGCAGGCGCAACATTTATATCGGCGCGAACGAAGTCTCGAATGTTCCCGTCAAACACGCCGCCCGAAGTTACTAGAAAAATAGGCAGGAATCAAAATCCCGGCTTTTCTTTGACAAGTACCACGCGTTCCTTTGATAAAGCCGCCTTTTGCCGCTAGCAGGGGGTTATTACGATAAAAGAAAGTGATGAGGGGGTTATTCTGGCCTAATTGTGGATCGAATAAATTTTAGTAGTTTATTCATTACATTTTGTTTTAGTTACCTAAAACAAAATCTGTGAATAGTTCTATATCGGAATTTTTTTCTCGAGATCGACTCAAAAAGCACTCGCGATCGACTTGTCGATCGCGATCGACCGTTTGAGCACCCCTGCCATAGACGATTGAATAGAAGGTATAGGAACTCCAAATGTGCCTACATTATAAGCACATCTTGTGCTGAATTCTACATTCTGTTTTAGTACCGAGTCACGTCTCATATCCTAACTGCCTCTATTGTGAAAAATCTAATGAGAATAAATACTTCTATTCTTACCATATATCTTTATATGCAGAAAAACTTTTGCTTCCTTCCTTCCTTCATAGTTTTTTTTTTTTTTTAAATTTTAAATATATTGCTCTTAAATAATTTTTTGTTTGTAAAGACAAACTGTTTTTAGTATTCCATACGAAACACTTATAAGAGCATTTCGGTATCTGTCCGTCTGTCCGCGTGTCTGTCCGTTTGTCAAACTCGATTTTCTCCGAAATTATTTGACGTAGAAAGTTAAAACTTGACACTAATATAGGAATTGATGGCCTGATTAGAGCTGTGTCATTTTAAAAGTTAAATTTTGACTTAAGACGTTAGTTTTAAGGGGTGAAATCGGAACTGAAAAAAAAATTACCAGGTCGAGTGGGGTGTCAAATGAAAGCTTGTAACAACACTAGTTAAAAAATATATATGATGTAATACTTGCGTACAT
This sequence comes from Pachyrhynchus sulphureomaculatus, assembly GCA_019049505.1. Classification (NCBI taxonomy): domain Eukaryota; kingdom Metazoa; phylum Arthropoda; class Insecta; order Coleoptera; family Curculionidae; genus Pachyrhynchus; species Pachyrhynchus sulphureomaculatus. The sequence continues at coordinate 141,598,156 of CM032456.1, forward strand.
TTTTCTTTGTATTATTGCCAAAAATCGCTGTCACCACCCTACCTTAAAAAGTACAGATCTAAAAATTTTACCTTTCATAATTTATCTGACATATAAAAAAAAAAAAACAAGGTCATCAGTTTTCAACAAATATCGGAAACAAACTTTCTTGAAAAACTCATTTAGGGTCACAAAAATTTTTATTTTAAAAGCAATCACCGTACGAAACACTAATTGCGCAAGTCCAACTTGCACTTGGCCAGTTATTAGCTCGCTAAAATTAGTGTTAAACGTTGATTGTTGATTTTCAAGCTTATCGTCGTTACTATCTACCAATGCCATGAAATAAACTCCAACAATAATATATATATATATATATATATATATATATATATATATATATATATATATATATATATATATATATAGATATAGGGTGTTATGAAGATAGTTTAACATATTTATATGGGCGGTTCCTGGAGCCAAAAAAAGACAGATCTAATATATATTTTTTTTTGTCAATACGGACCATTTTGCAACTTTGAGTTCGTTTATCAACAAGAAAATCGGTTTTCTCTTAAAGAGTCGCAGAAATATTGTCGAACTATATATTTTTGGGCTTAAAAATAGACAAGAGAAAAATATTTTAAAAAAACTAATTAATCCATAATAATAACAACCACAATTTGAGATAAATGAGCTATTAAAGGTTTTGCTTTGCTCTTTACTCAACCTTGAAAAGAGCTGCTGAAAATAAACCATATGGAAAATTAAAAACTAATTAGGTAACATCTGAAAAGCATTTAACCAGAAATAATCGGTCAAGTATAAGTTGGACTGGACGCATTAGTATTCCGTACGTTGATTGCTTTTAAAATAAAAAATTTTTTTGTGAGGAAGCTATAAAATGATCGATGATCAAAACACACCCTAAATGAGTTTACAACAAAGTTTTTTTATATACCAAATAAGTTATTAAAGGTAAAGCCCTCGTAATAATTTTCTTTGAATCTACACCCTGTGGAGAATAGTCTAGAATTTTTCATCAGTACTTTTCGAGATAAGAGGAGGACGGTGATTTTTCGCGATTTTTTAAAACAAATACAAAAAAAATGTGTGTATTACATTATATATACTTTTGAGCTCCTGTTTTTCATTCGACAACCCACTCCATGACATGGTAAACAAAAAATTTTCACTTCCGATTTCATCCTCCAAAACTAACCCCTTAACTTAAAATTTAACTTTCAAAACTACACGGCTCTGATGAGGCCATCAATTCCTATATTAGTACCAAATTTCAACTTTCTATGTCAAATAGTTTCTGAGAAAATCAGGTGTGACACGGACGGGCGGACAGACACCGAAGTGATTTTACAAGTATTCCGTACGGAACACTAAAAATTGTCCATAAGTAGTATTGATAATTCTTCCATTAAATTTTTCGCTGAACACAAACAAAACAATTAACCTAACCCAATCTAATATTATGAAGTAATTCATAAGAAGTTATTTTTTGCATTATATATACGAAATAAAAACATTGTATATTATACACAGGGAATTATTTTATAAAACATTTCCAAATGCAGCAACTGTTTAGTTCTTTTAAAAAGGTAATTGCGTCCATAAAGAAGCCTCTTTTCACATTTTTAGTGTTCCGTACGCAATACTTATAAAATCACTTCAGTGTCTGTCCGTCCGTCCGTCCGTCCGTCCGTCCGTCCGTCCGTCTGTCACACCTGATTTTCTCAGAAACTATTTGACATAGAAAGTTGGACATACTAATATATAAATTAATGGCCTCATCAGAGTTGTGTTGAAAGTTAATTTTGATATAAGGGGTTAGTTTTAGGGGGTGAAATCGGAAGTGAAAAAAAATTTTGTATACTAGGTCATCGAGTGAGGTGTTAAATAGAAGCTTGTCAAAATACGAGTCCAAAAATGTATATAATGTAATACTTTCGTACAGTTTTCTTTGTATTGTTTTTAAAAAATCGCGAAAAATCGCTGTCCCCCCTTATCTCGAAGAGTACTGATCAAAAAATTCTGAAAAAATTCTAGTATATTCTCCATAGGGTGTAGATTGAACGAAAATTATCACGAGTGCATTACCTTTAATAATTTATCTGGTATATAAAAAAAAAACAGAAATATCAAGGTCATAAGTTTTCAGTAAAGATCGGGAAAAAAAACTTTGTTTAAAACTCATTTGGGGTGTGTTTTGTGAAGCCATTGATCATTTTATACCACCAATTGCGAAATTCCGACTTGCACTTGGCCGGTTATTTAATACTAATTCGTATTATCAATTTATCGAACAAAATCACTGACATTAAAAAAATGTTTTGACAGCTAAATTATTGCGAAAAATGATCATTTGGCCAACTGGTAATGTTAAAGTTATCAATTATTTTGTTAAGTTATAATTTTTTAATTTCAAAAGAAGTTTAAAAAATTAACTTTTAAAAGTGCATAAATAATTTTGGTTAAAACTCACATCCATCGAGCTAAATGATCTTAGCTGTCGATGCGCCCTGCCCAACAGAAACAAACAAACAAACATCCATCGAACGACATTGCTTTAGTCTTTGATGAAAACCGAGCAGATTTTCTTTGAGATATCTATTGGAAATATCCCTCCTTTATATAGTTGACATAAAGTCACTCACCGCGTTGTATACGTTGGCCGACATCTTTAAACCGAAACATGTGGCCAAACGTGTACAAGATATTTTCAGTTTTGTATGTAATCTTCGCAGCAAATAGTCGTAATCAAAGTTGTTATATATTAACTTTCAACTATTATTTATATAAGCTTCTCTGCGTAAGTCGGCTAAAGTCATAAACTTCTGCAGTCGAAAAAAAATATAATTCAATATTTATCTTTATTAATATTTAACCTCAATTTTCCCGCCGGGTTGTGAGGTATACCGATTCGGAACTACATTAATGGTTTTTTATTAAAAGTACCTACAAAGCTCCGGGTTAAGACAATATTGTAGTAGAGGTAATTAAACAAGAAGGACAACAAATTATTAAATCTTTTAAAATGTTATTAAATAAATGCCCCCTGGAAGGCATAACTCCATCAGACCTTACAAACTATCGGCCCATTAGCCTCCTAAGCCATGTTATTCACGAAAACACTTACCAAACGTCTAGCCAATAAATTCGAGTTATTCCTTTCAAAAGAACAGGCAGGTTTCCCCTCGGGGTATGGAACAAACGACCATCTGCTTACTTACAGTTAAAATCCTCATTGAAAAATGTATAAAATATAATAAGCCTCTTGTGCTCACATTTATGGCCTTTTTGGTTCTGTAAATCAGCAGAGACCTTTGGAAGCGCTTGCCGAGTGTCGTATTGGTCATTGATATTTTAATGTAATTAAATATATATATGTTAAAACACAAACTAACCAATCCACCAGCAAATTTCCAATCGAAAGAGGAGTGCGGCAGGCTGATACGCTCTCTCCCAAGCTTTTCGTAACACTTCTAGAAAGTATTCTAAAATCAATAAAGTGGGAAAGAATAGGACTTAACATTGGCGGTGAAAGGTTAATTCACCTTCGGTTCGCCGACGATATTTTCTTAATAACAGACAAAATACAAGAAGCACAAACTATGCTGCATATGCTTTACGAAGCTTCAGGAAAGGTTAGTCTAAAAATCAGTCTACCCAAGACCCAGTTTATGACAAATATTGTATTAAGCGACACTATAAAACTGAACAACGTAGAGATAGAGCAAGTGCACCAAAATGAATACCTAGGACATGAAATCAGAATAGGACAAGATAACCAAACACATGAAATTCAGCGGAGAACAGGGCTCTACTGGGCTGCATATGGCAAACTGGCATATATATTGAAATCTAACCTTTCTATGTGTTTAAAAAGAAAAGTGTTTGATACATATTCCCCATTCTTACGTACGGAGCCCATACTCTCACAATGATGAAGAAAATCATCAATAAAATATGTGTGCGAAAAATGAAGAGGTCAATGTTAGGCGTTACTCTTAGAGATTACATCCCAAATCACATTCATGCATCAGGAAGAGAACGAGGGTACAAAACGCAGTCAAATTCATTCTGTATAAATGGACCTGGGCTGGGCAGGTCTAAGGATAGACGATGGATAAAGAGAATTATAGAGTGGTGACCAAGATCCCAGCCTATCGGAATAGAGGTAGACCACCAAGTCGGTGGATTAATGATTTGAAAAGAGTGGTTGGAAATTGGGTACAGGCGGCCCAGAACAGAATAAAATGGCAAGACTTGAAGGAGGCTTTCATCCAGCAGTGGACAGTGTAAACAGATAATGATGATAATGATGATATAAATTGAAAACAGCTTAGTTTTTAAGTTAATTTCCTTGAAAAAAAATCTCTAAAAAATATCTATTAACTCGTTTAATATTATAAATCATAAAACAAAATAGTTCTTACTATTACTATTACTATGGTAAGATGAGATGGGACAAAATATGTTCCTTAAAATTGAGAATTAATATGTTAAACTACTCAATAAAATAAATCAATTGATTATGTTCGGTATTAAAACTTAATTACAAACACAATAACGCCTCTTGATATTTACGTTTTACCCTCTTGTCAGTAACATTTCGACATGCTATCCAATTGGACTGGTCATTTATTCTGACAAACTCTTGTTATTGTTACGTCATTTTCCTTTCAAACTTCCATTTTTTGATAAAAAAAAATGACGTTTATTCTAATCATTTTTTTAACGACAATTGTCTTTTACCTACTGATAAAAAAAATAAAATGGTTGTACGATTTAAGAATGGTGAGAAACTAAAATGCGTTACCAAATCACTGAAATATTTTGTCAATACTTCGTATTTACCATAATAATGCTAACAATTATAGTATTTTTATTATAAATTGTTTTTAGTGCTAAAATAAAAAAACCTGCAATAACATTGATCTTTATCTCACTTTACTCACGACGTACTGCAAAATTTGTAAACGTTCGCTGTAAATAAACAAACTAAACGTAATTGGACGTTTTGGTAGAAGGCGTTGTTACTTGGCCACTGCCAAGCAGAGGAAAGTAGGACAAACCGAATTTCAGTTTAAAAAACTCGAGATTAACCTTTACAAAAATGTTTAACGTTGATGAAAGTGGATTTTCCACCGTTCAGAAAAAAACTCAAAAAGGCTTAGGCTATAAACAAATCGGCACATTTACAAACGGAGAACGGAAATAGGACAGCCTTTTTTTGTGCCAATGTGGTTGAACAGTTTGTGCCGCTAATGCTTATATTTAAAAGAACGCGACAAACTTCTGAGAGTGTTGTCACTATTTCAGACAATTGCTATGTTAACTCAAACTTATTCGTAAGAAGGATAGAACATTTTAAAAGCTAACCCCTGAAAATCACGTTTTACTTCTGCTAAATGGAAATACGATGCATTCGCAAACCTGGAAGCGCTGAACATAGCAAAGGCTTACGGGATAATAATATTACAACTGCCAGGCCTTATTGCTCACCGGATTCAGCAACTGGAAGTCTCTTTTTTTTTAAACCTATGAACAGTATATTCAAGCTATATTCAAATAACAGAAACATGGTTGAGGACAAATCCAGGTCGTCAAATAACGCAATATCAAGTTACAAGTTTACTTGCAGAAGATTACCATTGGCTCCATTGTGAATGGATTTAAAGCTGCTGGAGTTTGACACGTGGACGAAAAGGTATTTTCCGAAAATTTGTTTAAAGCAGCAATACATGGTGTTCGATATTTACGTCTCCACTAGAAGCTACCGACAATGTCAATCCTTTATTGTCGGTGTGAAACGCCGACAAAAAATCCTTTGTCTGTTTTAGAATAAAGTAAAGCACCATAATATCAAGGGCTTTGCAACCTATCTTAACAAATTATTATTGTGTCGTCGCTTGTATAAAGAAGCAAATAAAATTTTAGTGAATTACATGTGTCAAAATTTTTACTTATTATGATAAAATATTGAAATATAAAACTTGTCTAATTAATTTGTTGGTGTTAGAAAGTAATTATTTTTATATATTTTTTCTTTTATTAAATTTGTTAGGAAAAGCCTAGTCAAATCTCGCAACATTGTAGACTTGACCTTCTGGTGAACGATCGACCCTATTATGTACGTGTATTTTTTACCAGTGGCGGCAATATTCATGTCATCACTTCTTTAAGGCCGATTTTCCCTTTGTTATTGAAAGGTTTTTACAGATGGTGGATTGTAATACATTAAAATTCCAGGTTAGTCTAATAATGAATTTGCACGACATTTCACCAAAATCTCATTTGCCATTTTCAAGTGCTCTTGCTGCTGTTACTCGATACTGTGTTCTTGCTGATGCTGCCGCAAACTATTCTCCGGTTTCTCAGTTAACTTCGAGCGGCAGCAGCAGCAGCAAGAGATTACCCAGAATTTTATTGTATTATAAATATATATATATATATATATATATATATATATATATATATATATATATATTTATTTTATATATATATATATATATATATATATATATATATATATATATATACATATATATATATATATATATATATATATATATATATATATATATATATATATATATATGTATATATATATATATATATATATATATATATATATATATTATATATATATATATATATATATATATATATATATATTTATTTATATATATATATATATATATACATATATAAATGTATATATATACACATATATATATATATATATATATATATATATATATATATATATATATATATATATATATATATATATATATATATATATATATATATATATATATACATATATATATGTATATATATATATATATATATATATATATATATATATATATAATGTGGAATCTGAAGAAATTCCCGATGTAACAACGGATAAAATAATGAACGCCCTGTAACATATGACCAACAACAAAAAACCAGGAGACAATGAAATAACTATAGAAATGATAAAGTATGGAGGGGCATCGATTCAAGCAGGTGCCTAATAGAAAGTAAAACACCTTGGGTAAACGCTTATTTTTAAAAAGGGGAACAAATTTAAATTGGAGAATTGCAAACCCATCAGCCTGTTATCGGTACTATACAAAATCCTCACTAAAATCATAACATATAGATTGACTAACAAATTAGACAGTTATCAGCCACGTGACCAAGCGGGATTTAGACGGGGATACAGTACTTTGGACTATGTTCAAAAAATTAGATTACTGGTGGGAAAAGCAAATCAATATAAATCACCTTGTGGATAGCAATGGTTGACTATGAAAAAGCATTTGATTCGGTAAAGATATGGGCAGTCCTTAACGCCTTAAGTAACAGCAGAGTCGATGAAAGATACACAACTCTTCTCGAATACATATATAAAAATGCAACATCACAAATAATGATTGAAGAAAAAACAAATAAAATCAAAATTGAAAGAAGAATTAGACAAGGCGACTCGATATCCCCAAAGCTGTTCACATTGACTCTAGAAGATATGTTCGAATCATTGAAGTGGGAAAATAAAGCAATACTAATGAACGGTGAACGATTAAATTATTTAAGGTTAGCAGATAATGTCACTCTGATCGCCAAGACAAAAGAAGAATACAAGAAATGCTGATGGATTTAAATAATAAGTCTCGAGGAATAGATCTAAAAATAAACTTCACCAAAACCAAATATTTGAACAACGTAAGTGAAGATAAAAACCAGGAACTACTAATAGAAGGTGAAAGAATAGGAAAGGTACAAACATTCATATATTTAGGACAAAAAATCGAAATATCAAAAAATAATTTAAAGGCTGCCTTTGATATAAGAATCTCGTTAGCTTGGTCTGCGTTCGAAAGGTTACAATCTACATTTAAAATAGACATCCCAAATACAATAAAAGCCAGCGTATTCAATCAATATGTATTGCCGGTATTAAGTAAGTAAGTATAGTAAATAAACGCCAGGTAACCGAAAGAGCAATTGAGAGAAGAATGCTAAATATTAAACTCCAAGATCGTATTCCTAACATCGAAATACGAAGTAGATCAAAAGTGACAGATATAATACGATGAATACGTATATTAAGGTGGAATTGGGCAGGGCATGTCGCAGGGATGAATGATAACAGATTGACATGCCGTATAGTTGAATGGAGGCCCAGAGAATACAAAAGATGCATAGGTAGACCACAGACAAGATGGACGGACGACATAAAATGATTAGCAGGACACGATTGGATGCAAAAAGCAAACAACAAGATTCATTGAAGACAACTTGGGGAGGCTTATGTGCGACTATTGATGGAATAAGCTAATGATGAAGATGATAGATATATATATATATATATATATATATATATATATATATATATATATATATATATATATATATATATATATTAATTAAAGCGAAAGAGACCAAAATAATAAACTTTAGTAATAAAACTAAACTAATTTAATTTTAAATAAAAATAATACCAATTTATTAATCATTTTAATAATGTTAATATCGTGCTGTTTAATGTGTGTAGCTAATTGTGATTTTAAATTAACAAAATAATGCACTAATAAATTTTTTGTAAACAGAAATAAAGTTATTCGAATTCTATTTAAATGTTATGTTAATAGTAATATTGATTCATATTATGTTGCTTTTAATTATATTTATACATTGTATGAATTGTTACGAATTTGCCTATATTTTAATATATCGAAGCTACAGATTTAAAGTTGTTGCAAAAATTTTTGAATACAAACTTTATTAAGGAAATAAATGCATTATTTATATATATATATATATATATATATATATATATATATATATATATATATATATATATATATATATATATATATATATATATATATATATATATATATATATATATATATATATATAAAATATTTACAGCAAAATATATAAAAAAATTGTTTATTGACAAGAATCATACTGTACTAAATCCAAATGAAGTTTTCATTGGGCGATAATATGTACCATGTTAATACTTATATTTACTTCACGTAATTCAACATAAATTTCTGAAAATTTATATTTAAGACTGACTATTTCGAAAATTTAGCGCGTACCGATGAGTGCAGATAAGTAAGGAGTAAGTAAAAGTATAAAATTAAATCTATAGCTTCTGAGCGCCTTTGCACTCTATAGATAGAGGCGACTTGTTAACTAATAAAATGTAGACATTGCTTGAAATCTTAGTTTGGAGCGAGTTAAATTCCCGTTTAAACTGAAAAAGGAACGAAGAGGAAACAATTCGAAATTTCTCAAAACTCGTACAGTAAGAAGAATAATCACATTAATTATATATATATATATATATATATATATATATATATATATATATATATATATATATATATATATATATATATATACAGTCGACACTCTATATAGTGAAAGACCAAAATGTTGACCGAAATTTCACTATAGAAAGTTTTTCACTATATAAAGAAAAAATCCGTATATATTGCTATGTATGTATTTTATATTGGTAATATTTACTTGTATTTTATAAGGTACAAGCAACAAAAAAAATTGCAAAATTGAATTTTTAGAAGAGATTTTATTAAACATTTGAAAGTTTAGATAGTACATAGCATGTATCAGGGCTAAATACATACATAAAGTCCGTACGTTATATCTTTACCCGTGTGGCATAGTTTTCAGGCCATATAACAGACGACTATTATATTATTTGTCTCTTTTCACCAATAAATCGTAGGTATTGGTAAAAAGAGACAAAAAAATGTAATAGTCGTCTGAGATATTGCCTGAAAACTATGACGCACGTGTAAAAGACATAACGTACGGACTTTATATATGTATGTACTACATACGAAATAAAAAGAATAATACAAAATCTGTTAATACATATGTACATACTACGTACTAGGAAAAATAATCAGTTATTTTTCTTTTGAACATTACTTTTGAAAAATAATTGTTGCTCAACAAAATTCTCGCATTTATTCAAATGCATAAAGATTTGATCAGGTACACTTTCCTAATTTCAGTTTTTCTGAGCCATCCATGTTTGCTCCAACCATAAGTGTCACCCTTTCTTTACTTGTTTTAACACCAAAACATTTATCACTTTTAAAAGCAAAAGTTTTATTTGGCAAACATTTAAAAAACAAACCGGTTTCATCACAGTTGAAAATGTTTTTTGGCTCGTACTTTTTCAATGCACTTTTTAAAACAGTTTCAGTCCAAATGTCACAGTCCTCCTGACTAACGCTTGCATTCTCGCCAGACACCGTCTTGAAAACAATTGAATTGCGAGTCTTCCAGGCACTCAACCACCCTTCACTAGCTTGAAAATTAACGCAGTTAAATTCTTTAGCAAATTGTAGAGCCTTTTGCTTTATTAAATTTCCGGTTTTGATGCGTACGGGCCACTTGAAACCATCGTAAAACTGCTTCATTTACATCCTCGTAAGTACTCAACCGTACTCATTTTCGACTGCTTGGAACACTAGGTTTCTTGATGATACTGTCGCGACTTTTTATTATCAGAGAGACGCAACTTGGAGAAACACCAAATTTTGCAGCAACATCAATTTTTTTGCAGTCTTTATCAACTTCCTCCAAAACTTTAATTTTCTCAGCTAAACTTAAACACACTCGCTTGGACATCTTACATGATTCTTAAACAAAAAGAAACTGAACCTGAATTTGCGAATTACTAGGCCTCAACTATAAAATGGGTTTTTCCCCGGGTTTCTATAAAATGGGTTATTCCCCGGTTTCTCACAGAAATCTACCTGATTTATTGCCAACCATTAGGCGTTATAAACGCGTTAAGAACCTTTTCAAAAGAATGCGTTATAAAAATGGAATTCGTGCTAATGTTAGATAAAAATGGGAAACTAGAAATGGCCAAGATCTCAATAAATGCATAAAAATTTATACATAAAATTCCGGTAAAAAATGTTATTATATAGAGTGTTACTATTTTACAGATTCACTATATGCAGGGCTTTTTACATGAAATTTCATTCAAATATTCTAGGTCTTGAAAAAATTGCACTATAAAGAATTTTTCACTATATAGAGTTTCACTATAAATAGTGTCGACTATATATATATATATATATATATATATATATATATATATATATATATATATATATATATATATATATATATATATATATATATATATATGTGTATGTATATATATATATATATATATATATATATATATATATATATATATATATATATATACATATATATACATATATATATATATATATATATATATATATATATATATATATATATATATTCATGTATATATATATAATATATATATATATACATATATATATATATATATATATATATATATATATATATATATATATATATATATATGTATGAAATGGCGGAAAATTTTGCTAAGCCCGTTGGTAAGCGTAAGATTCTTGTAACGGTTGTGTTTAAAGATTCACTCAGCAACGCTCACTTGTTTATTGTCAATCATCGTAAGTGATCTGCATTACAAATTTCGTGGAAATGGATAAAGCCTAGTATTATGCAGTTATAAAATATTTTTATTTACAAAAGTAAACTGCTGCCCTGAGAGCAACTGAACTGAAGGAAGTTCGTGCAGACTCTGCACTAGCACACAAGACCATTTATCATTGGTTAAATAAGTTTAAACGTGGCCGTACATGCATTGCAGCTACTGCACGTTTAGGACGCCCGATTGAGCTTTCTTCTGAAGAGATGGCCAATAGAACTAATGGTATCGTGATGGAAGATCGTCGCATTAAGATTCGTGAGATTGTTAAGACGCTAGGCATCTCATATGAGTGGGTATATAAGATCCTGCATGAAATTATAAAAATAAAAAAGATGAGTGCGCGATGGCTGCCGCGTTTGTTAGTTCCTGACCAAAAGGACGGACATTTCAAAATCGTGCTTGAAAAAGTTGCAGCGTTATCTGGTCTCCTTAATAATTTGCAACGTTATTGGACAGCTTGTATAGTGAGATGAAGTAGAAGTAACAAAATCAGCATGCAAAAAATGCTCGTTCATCAGGACAATGCGCCTTCTCACATATCGCTCGTTGAAATGGCAAAACTGCACGAGATAGGTTTCAAAATAGTTCCCCGCTTACTATATTACCCAGATTTGGTTCCAAGGGGCTTTTTTGTTTCCCAATCTTAAAAATTAGCTAGAGAGAAGAAATTTTCGTCAAATGAAGAGATTATCTGGCGGGTAAACCAGTATTATGCACACTCTAATTAAGTTATGTTCCCTGCATGAAAATACATTTCTAGATTTGTCCATTCCTTCCACTAACATTTGAGGAGAAGAGAAGAGAACACCTAATGAAATAGTCAACTAACTATAATATAAAATAGGTATGGATCAGTAGGACAGTTGTCAGTTCACCGTCAAACAAACATGGGCCGCGACATTTTTGAATTAAAGGTGGAAATGGTTTTGCGTGTGGTTATCGAACTGCGTATATATATATATATATATATATATATATATATATATATATATATATATATATATATATATATATGAACTGAAAACTCTCCTACTGATCCATACTTATTTTATATTATAATTAGTCGACTATTTCATTGGGTGCATGTTTTAAAATATATAACAAGCGAGGTGCTTCTCCTCAGAAATTAAAAGTTACGTAGTAAGAAATGCATTAGCCCATTAAATATACACTTAAAATTAGATATACATACGCAAGATGAAAATATCAGTGCTTTTGTTTAATTGAGCAACTTCTAACAAAAAGTAATTATCCATGAATCCATGGCAATATTAACAACAAATCATATATACTTTTTGCTTTACTCATTTACAATGTTTGACGAAAAAAAAAAATTATTCTGGCAAACGTTACACGGCGTAAACAAAACTTTTGAGAGTTCACTGACCAGTATATCACTCACTTTAAAAACTCACTTTCTCCCTTTCTCTCATTGCATGATAATGTTTATCTCAGCCGAGTGAGGTGCAATATTTTCTAAAAGAACCTAGTCCAGTTTTTATAAAATTTCAACTATATTCAAATTTAAGAAAAGCATAAGGTATGTCTCCAGTTTTTTTCGAGGGGTAACCAATTTCAATATATTACGAGATATATATATATATATATATATATATATATATATATATATATATATATATATATATATATATGTTAGCTTATATTTAAAATCAAACTATTTTTGTAATTTCAGAATCAATCACTTTTATACAGTAAATGCTGACAGCTTACATACATATATATATATATATATATATATATATATATATATATATATATATATATATAGAGTGTTATGAAGGTCACTGCATATATTGACAAGGGTGGCTCGTGGGGTCATATAGCAGCACATTCAATACATTTTTTTTCGAATCCGAAAAATTTTGAAAAATTTATAAAAAAGGGGCAAAACTCCCTTGAAAGGCTGACATAGAAAAGAAATTCCTTGGAACGTTGAAGAACAACTCAATCATTGCTCGTTAACATATCATTTTCAAGTAGAGGAGAGTAGGAGAAATCGACCCTTTGAAAAAATCGTAGTTAAAAATGCATTTTCATCTACAAAAATATTTTAACGTTGATGAAAGTGGGTTTTCCACAGTTCAGAAAAAAACGCGAAAAGTTTTAAAGCGGAGAAAGAGGGCCTTGTGTTGTGATAGTATGCCTAGACTGTTTGTGCCACCAATGCTTATATTCAAAAGAATTGGGGAATATCACACCTTTTGAGAGTGATGTCCCCATTCCAGACACTGAGTATATTAATTAACACTTATTTATAAAATAAATGAAACCTTATATAAGCGTCGTAGAGCCAACCCTTGAAAATAAAGTGTTACTTCTGCTTGATGAAAATACAACGAATTCGAAGAACCTGAAAGCATTAAACATATCAAAGGCTAATGTTACAACTGCCAGGCCTTACTATTCACCTGCATCAGCCACTTGACGTGTCTGTTTTTTAAACATATGATTCAGATGGTCAAGTAATACAATACCAAGTAGCAAGTTTATTTGCAGAAGTTTACCAAAGAGCTGCTATTATTGGCACCATTGTGAATGGATTTGAAACGGCTGGAGTTTGATCCGTGGACAAGAACGCCTTTCCCATATATTTCTTTAAAGCAGCTGAAAATATAAATGGTCTCTCTCTCAAACAAGCTCAAGTAATGAAAGCACATCGATCTTAGAAGACGCTTCTATTATTATCAATAAAAAAGAAGCAAATTGCTCAGAAACCAAATGTCTTCGAATTTGTCACATTTAAATAGGAACAATCTACTTTCGGATTTAATAATAAAGCTATAAATAAAAAATTAAAATTTTTATGCCCAATATTATAAAAAATACGTTACAAAAAATTGTGGAAATTACATCAAGTTCTTTTTTTTTATTGTTCCCATCCCCGCCTGAGTAGAGATTTTTACCCTTTATCATATCCTGAGGATACCGGCAGAGATGTCACAGTACCCATCAACGTTGTTCAAGTGCCGAAACAACAATTTTGTATTTCACGGCACCCTTTATGGTAGACAACGCGGTATTGCTGCCACGGACGTTATTGCATTTCTGCGAACAACTACACCTATGTACGTGGCCAGGTCAAATATACTTAGATGAATTAATAAATAAGTATACCGACCGAATTGAACCCTCGACCTTCTGCACCGTAAGCAAGGTACTACGCCACGAAGCCACGGGCGACTACAAATACAAAAATATGTTGGAAGTATCATCACCAACCAAACCAAGAAAAAATACAACTAAAAAAAGTCATCAATAAACAAAAGAAGGAATCAAAAAAAGAAGAAAACGCCAGTAAACAATAATACCTCCACCAACTTAATTTAAAAAGCAATGGACAGCTGTAGACGCTCAAAAAAACGTTTTGAAGCCGGCATCGACCACCGTAGCAAAAAAAGAATTTCTTTTTGGAGCTCGACAAGTAGCCTTTAGAAGAATCCCGAACGATTTTAAAAACCAACCTGAATAATTTATAAACAAATTCACATTTTAAAGAGGAGAGTTTAACAAATTAGACTCCTTAAAATGAAGGAAATACAATTTTAGCGAATTACATGAGTTAAAATGTTTACTTATTATTAAAAAATATTGAAATAGAAATCCTGTGTAATTTATATTTTGTGTCAGGAAGTAATTATTTAAAAAATTAACAATTTCTATAATGTTTTTATTATTAAATTTGTTTAAAAAACCTATTCAAATGTGAAAAATACTGTAGTAACTGTGTGTAACCTTATATTCTGGTTCAAGAATTTTTTCCAGCAAAGTAAATTAAAAAATTTAATAACAATAGCCAAAGTACCTTCACGAAAAAACACAAATAAAAATAATCATTAAAGGATAAACATGACTGAAAGATTATCGGGTACAAACGAACTGTTTATTGTTAAAACATTCTTACCAATATGATTCTTAAAACTAAACTTATTGATTTTTAGAAATTTATATAATATAAGAAAAGTAATAATAATAGATGTAATTTTTATTTATAATATTCCATCTTTCTAAATATAGACTCATATAATTTCAGAAACAAATTTCAGTATTGGACGCCAAGCAGTCTCTTCAAATTTCAACATTTAGAATTTATTTCACGGTTAGGTAGCTTATAATCCATCCCCTTCATCAGAGCTATTATATAAATTTCCCTACCTTCCCTAATAAGTGATATATTATTTATGAAATAACCCTTTACTAAATGACTTGCACATCCTATCCTAGGTTACCGTTCATAATCATGCCGATTAAATAAAAATAATGATAACAAAATTGTCTCGCCAAACTCTTACTTTTTGCTGTATACAGGATATTCTTCAAGTTGGAACTTCCCTTTAACGGTTTGAAGTGCCCATCTGGATAAATCAAGTTACGAAATATCTTTATTACAAAAATTATACAGAATATATGTAATATATAAAGAATTATGAAGTTTTTCAGATCTACAATACCCGAACAACAAAATTATTAATATATCCTATCCCACTGAATTATCAGAACTGTTAAGGTACTTTTCTTCTAAGACTTTGTTTACCATTACTTTTTAAACAGTGATTTATGTGAAATAGGTATTTTTTAAGTACTTTCTCTGGCCTGGACCAAATACAATTTTTTAGAGTTTTTTCAAAACTATTATTTAATGCAGATTTCTGTAAACTGCTTTATTGAAATAATTGGTAAAACCTAACAACAAAATTCAAACTTAAAATCATTTTGTTTAAAACTAATTTTCATTTCCATTACAAAAAGTTCATAATATTACAAATTGTTTCACATAGTTTGTATATTAAATATTATAATACAAATATTAACAATGTTACATATGACATGGCATATACTGACATATTTTTATAATAAATTTAATTAAATATATTTTAATTAAAATTATTAGTTATAATTCATCATATGCCCCAATACCTCTATTCGGTAAAAAATTTATTAATTCAGTTAAATTATTTATATATTATTATATTACGACATCCACGCCGATATCCTTAGGATATAAAAAAATAAAACTATTTTTATTACGGGAAAAAAAACAGAATTAATGATGTACTTTCTATTATTGTTTTCAAACTCTGGATAATATTTAGTTACAGTTATAGCTTATAAATCAATATATTTCTTTTTTTTTATCGCTCACCTCCCCGCCTCAGTAAGGATTTTACCCTTTTTCCATATCGGCGAGGATGTCGTAATACCCGTCAACGTTGTCCAAGTGCCAAAACATACATGTTTGTATTTCGCGGCACCTTTTAAACAACGCGGTAGAGCTGCCACGGACAACTACTACCCATATACGTGGCCAGGCCAAATATACTTAAATAAATTAATAAATAAGTATACCAACCTGCGGATTAAACCCTCGACCTTCTGCACAGTAGCAAAGTACTATGCCACCGAGCCACGACCAGCCGCACATTACTTTGTCATAAAGAGTTTTCATTTAATATTTACCTTAGAATCGTATTGTACTCGTTGGAGTTCAAAATTTACAACAATAATTTAGCTTTAAAAATCATCTAAGCGTTATAACTCTTTTTTATTCCAATTAATGGGAATACGGTGTTCAATCTAAGGAACAAAGAACTATCTTTAGTATTAACCGAACTAGTCTATTTTTATACATATTTTCATTCTATTCTTATGAACTATATTATGATTCTAGTGCATCATATAATTGATATAGCCAATTAGTTTTTAAAATATTTTAATCTATATAAAATTAAAAGTGTTTAGTATAGCCTAACTTGTATTCCATCCTCTTCATGGAAAAATTATTTTTGATTGTTAAGTCTGTGATTTTTGAGAAGATGTAAATAAACTAGAAAAAATCCTCTTTTGTCGAAAATATTAGATTATAAATGTAAATACTACACGCGGGTCAACAACGTAAGAATTGTGTCTTTTGAATAAAAATCATTAATATATAGCAACTTTTCTTGACTTTAGTTTTTTTTTTAAGAATTCCAAAACAGATTTAAAAAATTTACAGCCTCGTTAAGATGCCTTGGATATACAGTGACGAGATATTTGAATTTTCTAAGGTTCAAACTACAGAAGTCACTCTATTTATTGAAATATCGAAAACATTTATTAGAAAAAAGTATTTGAGATTTTATTCTATGGCAGTCTGTAAAATTGTAGGTAGATGGACAAAATCGTATTTTGTTAGTTTTTGACCAATAAAAATATGATCACCAGAATATTTTTATTTTTTGAATTTTAAAATATATTTCTTCGATTGGTACAAGAATTTACCAGAATACAAACATTTATTTTTTTATTTCGAGTTATGTTCTACTTATTTTACAATCAATAATTAAAAAATTCTGATTTTCGTAAAACTGCAACTGTCGCACGGACATCTATCGAATATTTTACCCTGTTACTTGTTGGTTGAGGTTTTTATTATTTAAAGGACACTCTAGAGTCATAACTTATTGCAAAACATAAAAGAAAACAAGTGCATCAATCTACATTAGCGAACGATAAATTTATTTCAATACTTTGAATTTTTCGAGATTTTTCTTACAGTACAAATTTGTATTCACGTATACTACATGTGTATACAGAAAATAGACAATTCATTCACAATATTTAAGCAAGTATTTCTCCTCCAAAATTTAAAATCTTTTTAGATCTCGAAAACCAAAGAAGTAAATGAACGTACTTTATTTTCTTAATAACTTATTACATATTTGCCGTAAATAATATAATGCAATTTTATTTTAGCTTTACATAAAGTTGGGTCTGGATGAAATAGAAAAATTATGCTTATATTGTCTCTGCCGTAAGGATGTCATTTAATTTTAGTATCTGTCAAATTGTATATGTGTATACTGGCAGCTGAAAAACTATCTTGTCAAGAAAAAATTAAAACTGTTTTAATATTTAAACTTTGAATTGTTGTGGCTGTTACTTGATGGAAATTCATAACGAATGTAATGAAAGACTAATATTGTCAAATTTCCACTTTATTTAGTTTCACTGAAACTGTATGACGCGTTTCGCTATACTATAGCTTCTTCTGATACAAAATGATATTTGAGTATTAGTGTTGTTACATTTATATAAATACCCTAAGGTAGATAGGTAATAAAATTAATACCATATGCTAATGAATATTGCTGGGAAATCCATTCTGAATATTAATTGTATAAATTGAGTAAAGGGGAGTTACCATGGGCCAGACAGGTATCTTTTTGTTCGTTTAAGATGATGTCTGAATTTTTAATTCTATTTATTTCTAAATTTTCTAATAGATTTAATTTTACGCCTTTGTTTTGTATGTGTAGAATTTTAAATTTATCGTCAAAAAGAAGATTTGATTCTGTTAGATGATTACTGTACGCTGAGTCAGTTTTGTTTTTTAAATAACTTCTTTTATGATCTAAAATCCGAGTTTCGAATAAGCGACCTGTCTGACCTATGTAACTTTTATGACAAGAACCACAATTTAACTAATACACTCCAGATTTTTTTGATCTATTTTGTTTTCCCTTTGCGTTTTTAATGAATTTTCCTAAGTTGTTTGTTCTAAAAGCTTTTAGAACAAACAACTTAGGAAAATTCATTAAAAACGCAAAGGAAAAACAAAATAGATCAAAAAAATCTGGAGTGTATCAGTTAAATTGTGGTTCTTGCCATAAAAGTTACATAGGTCAGACAGGTCGCTCATTCGAAACTAGGATTTTAGAACATAAAAGAAGCTATTTAAAAAACAAAACTGACTCAGCGTACAGTAATCATTTAACAGAATCAAAACATCTTTTTGACGATAAATTTAAAATTCTACACATACAAAACAAAGGCGTAAAATTAAACTTATTAGAAAATTTAGAAATAAATAGAATTAAAAATTCAGACATCATCTTAAACGAACAAAAAGATACCTGTCTGGCCCATGGTAACTCCTCTTTAATCAATTTATACAATTAATATTCAGAATGGATTTCCCAGCAATATTCAGTAGCATATAGTATTAATTTTATTACCTATCTACCTTAGGGTATTTATATAAATGTAACAACACTAATACTCAAATATCATTTTGTATCAGAAGAAGCTATAGTATAGCAAAACGCGTCATACAGTTTCAGTGAAACTAAATAAAGTGGAAATTTGACAATATTAGTCTTTCATTGCACTGTTTTAATATAGGGCGATAATTATCAAAGTTCGCGAAATGGTGCTAAAATATTTAACGAAAGGCATCCTGACCAAAATGTTCATCATTTGTCGATGGCAAGGCTCTGCAATATCTTTAAGAAACATGGTTTTGTAGGTAGTTGATACAAAGTCCGTCATGGCAGGTATAGTACTAAAGAAGAAGAAAATTTTATGTAGTATTACAGACTGACAAAAATCCTCAAATGGCGCTACTTAAAAGACGTAAATATGTTGGAATGTCAGAGCAGCCGATCAGGCGAGTTCTAGTTCAAAATAAATTTCGTAGTTATAAAATTTATTCGCATTTTACAAAAAAGTGCTTATGATGTTCCACTAGCTTTTTGTTCTTAGTTACAAGGAAAGAAATACCCTTTGTCCTGACGAAACTACGTTTTCCTCTAACGGAATAGTTAGCTTAGAGAATTGCAGATGGTGGGCAGACGGAAATCCAAATTTTGTATTAAAAACCAAAAATTAGTACTACTTTAAAGTGTGGTATGAGATATGGAAAACCCAAATTCTTGACCCTTTCTTTTTCTAACAAGGATTAATTTGAGAAAGCTATTCTTAAACACAGGAATATTTAATTTTTTTACATGAAGTTCATTTCAGCAACGCAGCGAACTATTTTTTCTACAAGTTGGTGGATCCATGCGTCCAGTACGTTCCAAGTGGAAGAATCGCTGGATGAACGATTTGAAGACCAGTGGATGATACGTTATTCTGGTAATCCTTGACCAACGAGATCTTTAAAGTTAACATCGCACGATATTTTTTATGGGGCTACCTCAAAAACACTGTGCGTGAAGATCTTTCAGAAATATTGAACAATTGAAAAATGCAATAGGGCAGTAAGTAAGTAGCTTTCCTGTGCATATGTTAAGAAATGTTTTACAAGAATTACATGCTCGAACAATTCAGTGCATAAAATCGGGCAGTGGATGCATGGAAATGCAAACTAGATAATTTTATTAAGTTTATGGTTTTTTTGTTTATTTAAACTATTGAAGTGTCTGTAATTTATTTATTTTTTTGTCTGTCTATAGTAAATGTCTTTGTAAATATTAATTCACTTTTCTTTTTTGCAATAAAATTATGACACTAGGGTGTACTACTGTACTGTATGATATAGCATAAAAATATTAGGTAATTGTCCGTACGACACTTGCTGTTTTGCGAAAATCATGCTTTTTAATTATTGGTTGTGAAAGAAGTAAAACATGGCTTGACACCAAGAAATAATTTTAAAATTCTTTTTTCAATTTAACCAATGCATTTCAAATTCAGAAGATACAAATCTTCTTCCAATCATATTTTCATTGGTCAAAAACTGAAAAAACACGATTTTTGTCCGAATTTTGCACACTTCCATAAAATGCATTTCTAAATATTTTTTTAATAAATATTTTCGATATTTAAACAGAGTGACTTCAAATTTTCTACTAAACGACAAATGATAATCGGCACTGCAAAATCAGTTTTTAGATTTCAAGTAATGCAGAATCTACTCACAAATTCCTAAATTTAATTAAAGAAAAATCCTGTTTGTTACACACTTTCTGCCTGTCACTGTATATTGCGCTATTTAATTAAAATCCAGAACTTGCATTTAATAACTAGTTTTGAAATTCTCCCTTGTATTTCTGATTGATGCTTTTTCTTTCTGATTAAAGACCGTGATTTAGCCTTTCTTTTTAATTTTAGTTATTGTAAGCTTAAACCGTTTCATTTTCTCTCCTTAAGGCTTGTTTTATTAGGCTGCACTAGACCAGTATTCCAGTTTAAATTAACTACTGTAGTTTAGCCATATACAAAAGTAGCAATTTATAGACTTTATGTTTATTTCTTCATTTTGTACAGTTCGAAATAGCGTAGTCGATAGATTGTTCTTCATTTGGATAACTAATTTTGTTTTTACTACCAAATTTTCCCTGGAATTATCTCATCAGTTTTTCTTAAGATTTATTATAAGTTTTTCTTCAGTTTTACCATCAGATTTTTCAAGTTTTACTAACACTTTTTTTCATCCAAATTTACGATCAGTTTTTTTTTTCCATTTAATCCACTAGTTTCATGACGATAGTATTTAATTATCAGTTTTTTCGTTCCCCTTTTTTCTAATAATTTTTTTTAGTTCTTTTGCTATATTTTTAGTCATAATTTTAGTACAATATTCAACAAGAAGATGTCTTAAAACTTATATTTGAGCAATTAGGAACTGTGCTTTTGACCAATCATATTTTAGTAATATATTGCCACCGTTTTTATTTTTATTTGAAGCATGCGCCCACCGTTTAAAGTTTGCGCAGTAGTAAAGGGAAGAAATTAAATATAAGGACTCAGCTGTTATTGTTATTTGAGGCATGCATATTAAGGATAACGATTTCCCTTATTTAGGTACTTATAAGAGAGGTTATTTGAAGTTCCTTATTCTTATCACAATTATGGTAGGGCCTGTCTTTTTTTTCTACTTAGGTACACAAACCACTAAGAAAATACAGTAAAATTGAAATGATAATATTTTATTATATAAGGAAACCTGCTAGACATAATTTTGTTGATCCATCAAATACTAATAACCGGTATGCTTGACCATGATATGAATAAAAAAAAATCCCCTAAGTTTATAGAAGATGAATACTAACCTAATCTTGCAATTCCTTCGCGTTAATACTGCGCATGCTTGAGATAACCATAAGGACAAAGGAATGTGAAAAATCTCTCTAACAGAAAAATCCATCATTAACTGTATATTCTCGCCTAAATAAAAACACCTGTATAAATATTCATTTAAATTATTTGAATGAATTAATAAATATTTTCACCCAAAAGAGGTATCGGTGCACATGATGAATAATAACTAATAATTTTAATCAAAATATATTTAATTAAAATTAATATAAAAATATATCAGTACATGCCATGTCATTCGGAACGTAGTCAATATTTGTATTATAATATTTAACATACAAACTATGTGAACCGATTGGTAATATTATGAACTTTTCATGGAAATGAAAATTATTTTTACACAAAATGATTTTAAGTTGGAAATTTGTTACCAGGTTATACTACATAAAATAATTTACAGACATCTAGTTTAAATAATAGTTTCGAGAAAATCATTAGTAATTATATTTATTCTAGCCAAGAGAAAGTTCTTAGAGCAAGTTAGTCATATTAAATGAATCATAATTTAACAAGGAACGGTAAACAAAATCTTAGAAGAAAAATATCGAATGGTTCTAAAAATTCATCAAAGGCACTAGGAGAGCATATTTAATATTAAGAATTTTATTTTTCAGGTATTAGAAACCTGAAAAAAACATTTAACTTTTGTATGAAAGACATTTGGTAACTTGGTTTTTCCATGTGAGTAATTTAAATGGCTGAACGGAAGGTGCCAACTTAAAGAATATCCTGTATACACTAAAAAGTGGCATTCGACCGTGCTTGCCATGATGGATTGTTGGCTAAACTAAGCTCTTTATCTAAAACGTTTTCTTTATGGCTTTTAGCACCTTCCCTATCAACGCCGATGTGCTCCAAGGTTCCATACTGTCTCCTACTCTTTTTCTCATTTATGTTAATGATCTGCTGGAAAAGACCAGAAATCTAACACACAGTTTTGCAGATGACAGTATGCTTATTTCTTCATTAATCATGAACGCTCGATCATCGGCTACTCACGCAAATATCCACAGACAGCAGGAAGTCTATCAACTTAACAACGACCTGAAAGAAATTCTATCTTGGGGTTACATTAACCAAGTAGAATTTAACGCTGCAAAAACCTAGGTAGCAGTTTTTTCTAAGAAATTAACGTTGCTAAGACCGACATAGTTATGCCGGGACACTCCATTCCGTTAACATCGTCATTCAATTTACTATGCGTTAATTTGGGAGCAAATATGTTTTGGCATGAACAATTTGCATGCATAGCAAAGAGGGCTTCCCAAAAGCTGGGAATATTATTTCGAACTAGAAAGCTTCACACTCCACAACAACTGTTAATTCTGTACAAAGCTCACATTCCACCAACGATGGAATACTGTTCCCATGTTTATGGCTCTGCTTCCAAACAGACACCGCATTTGTTGAAACCTATTTAGTAGAGAGTTGTTCGCCTAAATGAAGAACCAGAACTCAATAGCAAGCTTCATTCCTTTCAACACTGAAGATCAGTTAGCGATTTGAGTCTATTCCACAAGTATATTCAAGGAAAGTATTCGATGGATATAGCCCGCATAATTCCTCGCAAATCGGTGTATGCTAGGAATACACGTCGTGATATACTTCACATCCATACGAAGTTCAGCTTGTCACTCCTCATACAGTCCTTTTCAAGCAGGTTTTTATATGAAGAATCTCATCACTTTGGAATTATTTGCCCAGGACTGTGGTTCCCACCAAATACAATTCACATCGATTCAAGACGTATATATATATATATATATATATATATATATATATATATATATATATATATATATATACACTCCTGGACAAAATTAACGCAACAATATATTAAATCATACAAATCTCTATAATGTATGTATCTATAATTTTTTATTCGGATACTTTAAAAGTGAATTACCTACCAAATTTCTCTATAAGATTCGAATTAAAATTATTCTTAAGACCTAATAACAAAATCGTTGAAATTATGTAATAATGAAAAAAATAAACTGGGACACTAGTAGCAAAATTAATGGTGTAAATGGGACACTAGTAGCGTGTGTTGCCTCCTCTACTTCGGATGACAGCGTTTATGCGCCTAGGCATGCTTCTAAGATAAAATCTTGAGGAATTTGCTCCCATTCTGTGATAACTGCATTTTCAAGTTCCCTTAGGTTTCTAGGTGCAGGTATATGACGTTTCACTTTTTCTTAAGGTGATCCCATACATGTTCTATCGGATTCAGATCCGGGCTTTTTGGTGGCTATTGCATAATCGGTATATCAACTTGATTAAGATAATCGAGTACCTCCCTAGCCACGTGAGGACGAGCGTTGTCTTGCATAAACAGGAAATTGGGCCCCACAAAATGACCGAAAGGCATCACATGTTCTATTACAATATTCTCAAGATAGTAGTCAGCATTCATGAATCTCGTACGAACAGGAGCTAACTCTATGCGAGCATCAAAGCAGATGCCACCCCAGAACATAACAGAGCCACCGCCGAATAGAATCCTTGCAGAGATATTGCAAGGAGCAAACCTCTCTCCTGGTCTTCGGCATACTCGTTCACGACCATCTGGATGTTTTAGACTAACCCTAGTTTCATCTGTGAAGAAAATTTGTTTCCAATCATCCACAGGCCAGTTTTCGTGATTTCGAGCAAAACGTAACCTGGCAACTCTGTTCTCTCTAGTAAGCAAGGGCGCAGTGGTCTCCTACTGTTTAACCGTCTTCTGACTGTTTTAGAAGAAATTGTGACATTGCGAACAGCTTCGAGTTCGTTTCTTATTATAAAACTAGTGACAGTCCTGTTTCTTAAAGCATATTGTCTTATAAAACGTTCATCTAGGTCGCTAGTGCATCGTTTTCGCCCTTGCCCTAGCCTTCTAGAATAAGTTCCTACTTCATTCAAGCATCTTACCATACGACTTATTATGGAACGATGTTTGCCTAACAAATTGGCAACATAACTCTGACAATATCCCTCGTCCAATAAAACTGAGGCTCGCACTACCTCGTGTTCAGTTAAATTCCTTGTTCGATTCATTTTTCTAATTCTTCGGGGTCAAAAATAAAACAGTCTACCACAAAAACGTATCACTTTGAAAAAGGGAACAATTTATAAGCTTACTTTTAAAGAAAATCTATCGCATTATTACAGAAAATTGTTTATCTTCTAAAAAATTCTTTAAAACTGTAAATCTAAACGAATTGTTTTGATTTCTGTCATGAACAACGAAACAAAATATGCATAGCCTACTATTCAAATACTCGATAAACTTTTAAAACTGACATAAGAAAAAATAAATTAATTTTCAGATTGTTGCGCTAATTTTGTCCAGGAGTTTA
>CM032456.1:141631443-141686443 GCA_019049505.1 Pachyrhynchus sulphureomaculatus
GACTTGTACCTGTATATTGGCTCAGTCGGTATTGTCATTTCAAAGAATAAAAATCATTGTGCAGTTGTAGGCGAAACATCAGAAAGCCGCCCCAATTTGACACGGGCTTGTACCATGGGACATTATTTCCCATCTGATCAAAGAACTTTCATATCGAATAATTATGTTTTATTTTTCCGAATAGTGACAAGTTAATTGCTAGGACTTTAAAATAATAAAGATATTGTGCCAAAACCTTTAAATGAAAATATACTTTTGTGCCAAATATCCACAATTTTTTATCAAATATAACATATAACTATATGTTATGTGGGATCAAGAATAGATTTTATGAGATAATTAAATTATCAAACTTTTGTTTAGGTAATTTAATGACTTCGCAGTAATTCGCAGAACTTAGAACTCAGGTCTAACCAACTTCATACTAATGATAATTTATTAGATTTAAACATCGTACAGTAAGAAGTTTGAAGTAGTGAGTTATCCGTGTTCATCTATAAAAAAATAAACATGAATAATAATAAGAAAGAAATATAAGAAAATAAATCTTTCAATTACAAACAGACAATTGATCATTGTCTTTCTTAGGTCTTTTTATTTTCATCACTGTTTAAATTAATTAAACCCTTTTCCGATATTTATTTCCATTTCGTGAACAAAGAATTACGGGCGAACCATTGTTATTAATTATGGCAATTAAGGTCTTGAACCCCTTCTGTCTTTTACGAGTATAAAATTGGTTAGAAAGCAATCTGTTGTATTAGTTGCCATTAAAAAAATTTACTGAACTTTTAATGTAACGTAGAATAGGAAAATTCAATTTTAAACAGAGGGCAGCCATGGATAGCTGAACTAGTATATTTTCGTTTTTGATGGAAATAATTCAATCTTAATATAATACTAACCTTCGTTTAGAAGAGGTGTCAAACTCAATTTTGCCATATATTAAATTTAGAATGTGTAGGCGGGCCAGATTCAAATAAAAAAAATGTACTGAATTATTATAACATTTTATTTATTTAATTATATAGTATATAATATACGGTTGTTAAAAATTATGATTCTTCATTGCGATCGCGGGCCTTATTGATACGTCCCGGGGCCGGATGCGGCCCGCGGGCCGGATACGGCCCGCGGGCCGTATCTTTGACATCCCTGAGTTTAGATGTTTAGGCTTCTTATTATAGACCGAACGAAAAAGTCAAACCAATAATAATGAAAGTGCATCAGAGTACCGATGTAAGTAATTTTGCAAGATTATGATGGCTCTGAAGACAAATCTTTAACCCGACCTTCTATATCCTCTCAATTTATTGGAAAGTATTAACGTCAAAGAATAGTATAGAAATGCAGATTCTGAACAAATTTCTGAGGAACACTTCACATATTTATATACAGTATAACACATAAATCTCCTTTTTACAACTTCAAAACATTTTCTTATTCTTTTTCTTTTCCTGGCACGAATTCCAGTACGACAGCCTGTTCATAACCATCATCATTTACTTTATATTGGAAGGGTTATCATTACAACGTTCATCATCCATCAGCCGTCCTCATTCACTGCTAGATATAAATCATCTCTAAAAACTTGATCTCTGTCTTGAATGGTTTTAATCAAATTTCCTGCCACTCTCTTGATGTTATCGCTCCATCTAGTAGGTCTACCTTGATTCCTGTTGTCTTCTCTGGGTCTCCATTCTATTAATCTTCTACATCATCAATGATCATCCCTTCGGATTGCGTAATATTTTGGATAATATCTATTACTTTTGTTCCTTGTCTGATAATTATATTTGTTATTCCATCCTTCTTTGTGATACCCGACATAACTCTCTCCATTGCCTGTTATGCTACTCTCGAGTTGTTTGCAGACTGTTTTTTTTAATGTGAATGTCTCGGCGCCATATGTGATTACCGGCAAAACGCATTGTTTATAAACTTCCTTTCTTATGCTCATTGGCAAATTACCTTGCAGCGTATCTCTCCGCTTCCCAAAAGCCATCCTAAACCCTCACATGGTTATCTTTACCAATTTGTAATTCAGAACATTGTAATTTTGGACTTGCTCCACTTCGCTTTCATTAAATTTCATATTTTTGTTCCTAACTAATAAGGTATCTTGCAAATTTTAGCTATTCTTTCATTTGCTATTCTATCTCTATGTTTGTTCTGTTCTATCTTTTTGTATAACAACCATTACCTTTTTTGCATAACTGTCTAATATTGCCACTCCCCTTTATCCAGTAGAGTATGTCCCTCTATTTTGTGTGCTATTCTCATTTCTGTTATTTCGAGTGTTTGTTTGAGTTTTGATAGCTCGACTCAGGTATCTACTGTGTGGGTTAGTATAGGTGTGATTGTAGCCTTGAAAAATCAAAATGGAATTTTAGATATGTGTTTGGCCATATTGAATCTTGTAACTATACCACTGTTTTTGTTGCCTCTGCGGCTCAGTTTTTCGATACTGTCTAGAGGTCACCAAAGTCTGATACGAGTATTGCGTGTATATATGTACGTATGTATGTTTATATATATATATATATATATATATATATATATATATATATATATATATATATATATATATATATATTAAGTTGCAGGTAGGCACTCCGATCCACTACGATCCCGGTAGAGGATAGGTCTACTTCAGGAATGCGCGCCTGTCTCCGCCACCCCCTTCTAATTTAAGTGGAAACCATGTTCAAAACCTTTATTCTATCCACAACCTATTTTGTCCTTCCATATCCCACCAACCAACTCGCTAACACGCAACGACAAGCGGCCCTCTAATGAAATTTCATTTCATTCAAACAGGAATACACCAGGCAAGTAGGACAAACTGACCAGAATCTTGCACTGATAGCGATTCAGCCAGTCCCATGGATTGTGAGGGTGACAGAAAATTGACACAGAGAGACTTCCACAAACATAAAACGAAGACGAAGATCCTAACATATAACGTAAGAACGCTCTCTTAACAGGAAAAGCTTCTAGAACCAGGACCGGAACTAAAAGCCATAAACTGGGACATTATTGGACCCTGAAGTTAGAAGACATTGACAACAACTTATCACCCTAAAGTCTGGAAATATGTTGCATCACACAAATTGTGATCTCAGAACATCATTCAGCCGTATAAGCCTATTATTAATAGGCAACATGCACAAAATATAACAACTATAAAAACAATATCAAAACGTGTAATATACTTGACACTTACTTTAAGCAACCGCTACAAAATGAGAAAATACAGATTATGAAGATGAAGAGATCAACCAATTTTATGAAGACGTCGGAATGGAATTAAAAGAATCAAAGTGTCACTATACCTCCCTCATAGGAGATTTTAATGCCAGAATTAGAACCGAAAGCGATGAATCTAAAACAGCAGTAGGGAAATTCGGATTGGAAGGTAGAAACGAGAGAGGGCAAATGCTACTAAATTTTTTACACCAACATCTTTTCTTCTTTTAAATGTAATGAACAGCTTTTTCAGAAAGAAGACTCGTCGAAGATGGACGTGGGTGAACCCCAATGGAAAACCTAAAAATGAAATTCAAAACAAAAAAGAAAGATCTCTGATGTCACCGTAATGAACGAACTTTGCGTGGAAAGTGATCACCGAGCAGTGAGAGCTAGAATTCGAATAGACTTGAAGAATGGTGTGCAAGAAGGAAAAATAAATTTGGAATGACCCGGAAAATATCGATGGATATGTAGATTCTATAAACCTGGTATTCAATCATAACCTTCCAAACGACGTAGAAACATTAAACGACAGAATTATAGAAACACTAACATTATTACAACAACGCCACTGTGAGGACACTAAAAACCTTATAATGGAGAGGATACTTAAAAAAGAGAACAAAATGGAGATTCAGAGGGATTAAGAAACATAAATAAGAGAATCTCAGAAGAGATACGGAAGGATGAAAGAAGATACAACACAAAAAATATACAGCGAACAACTGAAGAAAATAAGAGCATAAATGTGCTCAGAAGGAAATTAACAGATGGAAGAAGAGAAATACAGAGACTTAAAGATGGCGAAGGAAGTGAAACCACAAACAGGGAAAGACTTACAGAAAATGCAGAAGAATTCTACAGAAGACTATACACAAATCGACAAAGAGGGTCAACAACAAAGATAGTCAACAAATGAAGCTTCGAATTCACAAATACATAAATTGATAAACCAAGCAAGGTTCAACACTGGAAGAAGTAAGGCTTTCTCTCAGAGAAATGAAAAATAACAAAGCTGCCTGAGAAGATTAGATCGTAATTGAAGCTAAAAAAATGGGTGGTGAATGCTTGTTGAACGTTATAGTTTCTCTTTTTAACCTCTGCTTGAAAAATAATATAATCCCAAGCAAATCGAATAATGCAGTTGGTGGTCCCCATTCCTAAAAAATGAGACACAATCGACCTTGAAATTTATAGACCGATCAGTTTGCTCTTCCATTTGTATAAGTGGTTCAACAAAATCATAACAAAATGCCCAGACAGAAACTAGATTTTTATCGACCGCGCGAACATACTGGCTTTGGAAGTGGATACGGTGCTCACGATCATTTACGGACCACCAAAATCCTTATAGAGAAATCTACATCTACTACCCCCGTCTATCCAGCCTTGCTGTGGCATCCAGGCTCTGCTGCAGTCGACAGTTCTTTCCTAGGATACTCGTGGGAACACTATGTCGAGTAATAATAATTATAATAGTGATGATGGCAGGGTGATGAGGAGGCAGACCCCTGTCGTACAAACAGCTACAGCACCACCACAACAACAACAACCACAGACGATCCAAACAACCGCCTCAGCCGAAACTACTCCCGATAGTTTTATCAGATCCAACATTGTAGGTGATGGAAATTGCCTTTTCCGTGCAGTTAGCTTACACTTATATGGCCACCAAAACCATCATGAAAGACTCTCTAAGATATATACAACAACAGTGATCGGGACTTCACACATTTTCATTAATTGAAGACGACGATATGAAAGGCTTCAATAACTACTATAAATATATGAGGAAAAATGGCACCTATGGAACGGGCCTAGGGATACTTGCCCTCTCGGAAACTCAAAATAGTAACTTTCATATCTTCTCAAAACAACGAAAAACAAGAGTTACAAAAATAACTTTTAGGGACAGACCAACAATAATAAGCACAGGAAAACACACCGAAACTATTTACCGTCTATTAACAGGCAACCCAATGTCGGGACACTTTGAGCATCTGACACCACAAAACACTAAAAACATCTCAAACAACAGTAGATCAATAAAAGAAGGCGAGTGATATAACGGTCGAGGACGTCGGAGGAAATGGCAGCTCGACCAAAACGATGAAGACCGGGCAACCGAAAATGGACCTGCTAAAAGTGTTGTGCCGGCGAGTAAGCCGACACCCACCAAGGCGGGAAAATCAAAGCAACGCATGAGTTGCACCACAGGAAACCACGAACACACCATGCGTGGCTATAAAAAATCTGAGAAGAGAATCACTCGCCGCCTGGACCCACCACCATCAATCCCAAGCGCAACCGACGACATAATTAATCAAAAACTCGCGCAACTACAAAGAAACCCCAACAACACAAAACCAAAATTCAAATGGCAAATAAGAATAGAAAACAAAATCAACAACACCAGAAGAGATCTAGGACACCTTACCCAGTTTATGAACGGGAACGCATCCAAACTTCACACAGGATGTAGACAAGATCAAACCCAAGTCTCCCAACAGAACACTGCCAGAAATCCTTGATACTTTGAAACAAAAACTATCCTTATATGCCGCAAGACTCCGTAGATACAAAGAATCAAACGAGAGGAAAGACACCAACAAACTTTTCCGAAGAAGCGAAAAACAGTTCTATCGGAAAACTATGTACAGTAAACAGACAGCAGTGACTAAACCGTCAAACAAACAAGAACACCCAGATCTGGTCAGAACCCAAATTACACAATAATAACATCCCCTGGATCAAAGCCGAAGAAGACAAACATAAACATGTGACAGAACAAGAAAATTCCACATTAACTACTGTGGGACCAAACAGCATGATGAGGCACCTGGATACAAAAAATTCCGGAGGTAAAATAGCCCCCCGTTTGGATTTCCGCGTGGGGGCTGGTTCAGGGGCATCGACATGCAGAGATCATAATTTTAAAATCGATTTTTGAAACATACGAGGTTTAAACTCGAACATAAATTCAGTGCACCAACACCTGCAATCAAATAAACCTCATGTACTCGCTCTCTGTGAAACCAAGGTCAGTTCATCGACCAGCATAGTCAACTATCTTTATCCTGGGTACGACTTCTATTCCCGATTCAGGCGTAACTTTGGAATCTGTCTTTTTGTCAGAAGCGACTTCTCTTGCCAACGAGAAGAGGCTCTGGAGCCCCCAAACTTTGACGTTATGTAGTTAAAAATAACAACTCAACAAACCGCAAGGTTCATCTGTATCCTCTATCGACTACCAAGTGATACCAACTTTCGAACACTTTTCGCTTACAAATTAACTATCGAAATGCCGAAATTACCATCCTGGGTAACTTTAATGTCCACAACACCAACTGACTCAAATACTACCGACGAACAAGGTCGTGAAGCTGAATCATTCTCAATCAGTTGTGGCTTAACTCAGCTTATTGACGAACTAACACGGATCCCTGATAGAGGCGGGGAGTTCGCCAGTCTTCTTTCTCTGTTTTTAATCACCTATCCGGAGATTTACACGGTCACGTAAATCCGCCGTTAGGTTCTTCCGACCATAAACTGCTTTCGACAATGGTGTATCCTAGCAATCAATGACAGAGAAGCGCCTAAACTGCTCAAGATTTGATACTACAGATCTGCTAAATGGGAAGATCTCAAGGAATATTTTCGAACTTTCCCTTGGTTAGAGGTTTCCCATGTTATTTTGGCTGGTATGGAAGCTTACATTGCTTTTTCGAAGAAATGCCCTTCCAACGGCAAGCCTTGGTTTGACCGAAAATGCAAAGAAGCTGTTGCTTCTAAACATCTTGCCTACCGACAATAGCGTGAAAATTCTAACACCATAAATCGTAACACTTTTGTTCGTGCCCGGAAAAAATGCAAAGAAATCATCGACGAAATCAAGGAGACACACAATCTACGATTTAAAAACAAACTTCTTGCTTGTTCCAATAACTCCAAGTCCTTTTGGTCAGTCGCTAAGGCAGTTAGTCAAAATTTCACCAAATCCGTTCCCGATCACCACCACTCATACGGCCAGATAATTCTATTACAACGACATCTGTTGAGAAAGCGAACTTGTTGGCTGAACTCTTTGCTTCATATTCTACTGTCGATTTCCAAGAAGAGACACCACCTACTATTCCCATGGTGCACTCAAGGATGCCCGATATTGTCTTCAGACAGCGTATCATAAAACAAAAGCTAGACACCAAAAAAGCTTCTGGCACTGACGGAATACCTGTCATAGTTCTCAAAAACTGTGCGAGGGAACTAACACCAATTTTCTGTAGACTTTTCAACCTATCCTACAGAAAGGGAATATTTCCTTCCTGCTTGAAATGTGCCACAGTTAAGCCGATAACTAAAAAAGGCAAGAAGACCTTGCCAAATAACTACCGACCAATCACACTGCTTTCAATAATATCGAAAGTCATGGAAAAGGCTATTAATCAGCATCTTCTAAAATATCTTAAAGGATTCAACATTATTAGCGATCACTAATATAACTTTCGTAAACACAGATCAACAGGAGATCTTCTGACTTATGTAACGCATGTTTGTAACAACGCAATTGAACACTTTTTCATTTATATTAACGATCTGCTGGAAAAGACCGGGAATGCATTCTACAGCTGCAAATGACAGTACGCTTATCTCTTCATTTACTGTGAACGTTCGGACATCGGCTACTCAGACGAATAACCGCAAACAGCAGGAAGTCAACGTTGCTCAACCCGACATAGTTATGTCGGGACACTCCATTCCTCTAACATCGTCAATCAATTTGTTGCGCGTTAATTTGGGAGCAAATATATCCTGGCTTGAACATGTTGCAGGAAAGCTTCTCAAAAGTTGAGAATATTATTTCGAGCCAGAAAGCTTGACACTTCACAACAACTGTTAATTCTTTACAAAGGTCAAATTCGACCAACTATGGAATACTGCTCCCAGAGAAGAGCTGTTCGTCTGATTGGAGACCCGGAACTGACCGGCGGCCTTGATTCGCTGAAACATCGAAGAATGGTTGGCGACTTGAGCCTATTCTAAAAGTATTTTCGTGGAAGGTGTTCGAAGGATGTAGCCCGTTTAATTCCTCCCAGAGCGGTGCATGTTAGAAATACACGTCGCGTTAATACTTCACATCCAAATGAGGTTCAGCTTGTTACTCCTCGTATAAAGCTTTTCAAACAGTCTTTTATATGGAGAACATCATCCCTTTGGAATCATTTGCCCAGGACTGTGTTTCCCACCGAGTACAATTTACAGCGACTCAAGAACAACGTGAATCGGTTTTTCCGCACACATGTCGCTCCCCGTAGCCCTTTAGGGATTTCCCTGCAGCTCGTGTGTTAGACCCATAAAAAAAAAACATTTCCAATAATCAGGAAATAGTTGCTATTTGGAAGTGTCGATAAACGCTTAAAGAGGAAACAACAACATAGGATAAGAATGTATAATTGAATTAAAAGAAACAGTATGTTAAGTATTACATTTTGTACGATATTTTATTGTTTCGAATATCAATTTAACAGGTGGATTAAAATTTCTGTTAGAACATATGTTAGAAATAATTGTTCACATACACAATAAGAAAAATATTGCATGTTTAGTAGGAAATCGAACCTTTATCAAACGAATATTTAAAATTAGAACTTCTTCAGCCAACAATAGATCCCATATACAGAAGAATATTGTCTCTTAGTTACTCTGGTAAAGAATCGAAATCATTATTATAGAAGATATTATTTAATTTGTCTGCCAGTTGATCTAGAGCAGAGGCTTCCAACCTTTTCTGGACCACCGCCCCTTTTACATAAAAAAAAAATTCCAGTTCCTCTTCCATAATACATAGTTAATTATACCGAATATTAAAATATTGTTGCGTATTATGTATACCTATTTTATCTGTCGATCTATCTATTAAGAATCACAAAGTAGAAATAAATTAATACTACCATCAACTATAGTAAAAAATTGTTTAATGAAAATTTAAAAACAAACATAAAATCAAGAAGAAATAAAAAAATTAGTGAGATGGTTGAGACCGGTGGAGTTTTAACAACTTGTTAATGTCGGGTTCCAATTTCGTTAACATTAGTCGCAAATTGCCACCTTCAGTGATGTGCTGTTCCTTTTCTTATACAGTAAATTCGCTACTGCACTGAAGCCCTGAAATCCTTATGACGTCCATCATTGGTGGAGCACCATCAGTACCAGCTGACAAAATATTATCAATAGGAATTTCCCTCTCTTAAAAAAATTTGTTAACGGTATTAAATATTGAGTCTCCCTTTCTTTCGGTTTCCAAATTTTTAGCAAATAATAACTTTTGACAAATTTTTTCTTCTTTTATGAATCGAACGTACGACAAAAGTAGTGCTTCGTTATTTGGTAGAGTTGATTCATCGAGTTGAATGGAAAATTTGCAAGTCTTTAAGTAATCGCATAATGATATTTCAATGTCTTTAGCAATTTCATCTATTTTTCTTTGCACCGAATTATTACTCAGAGGAATTTCTCTGATGATATCTGACGGTGTCTTATGATGAAGAACAGTTTTTATTACCTCTTTGACTGCCGGTAAGATTAATTCCTCGCCAATTGTATGTGGTTTTCCCGTTTTTGCGATTAACAATGAAATATTATATGAAGCTCGTAGTCTATCATCTTCTTGTTTAGAAGACGACGCAAAAAGGTATGATATAGTTGGCTATTTTAAATATTTCTTTTCCAGTCTTTGAAAATAGGATAAATCTTTGTCCTTTTTGTCAGCATGCATTTTATTCAAATGTTCTTGTAGCGTAGAAGACTTCATGACTTCATTCGAAAATACTTTTTGGCAAATTAAACACATAAGTATTGATAGGAGAGTGCGTAAATCCATATTTCAAAAACCCAATAATGTACTGCTGGCATTTCTTCTTAGATTCAGACATTTTGAAATACAAAATTTGCCACGGTTTAAATAAATTAAATTTTCAACAGATTTATAGATAGTTATAAAAATAATGGCTATAATAACTTCTGTCACTTTCACTTACAAATATGGATTATTGGCGAAGCACACAAAAATAATAAGACATTTCTAGAGTTATTCCTGTCTTTTATAGATTTAATTTGGTGCACGCATCAACTTGGATGCCTTTGCTTATTTACGAGCACCGGCATCGCACCCGCTCTGTAAACAAGTAATTGCAAGCTCCAATATTTTTGTCGAAACATGCTTGTTTGCCTGAATCGCGT
The DNA here is from genome assembly GCA_019049505.1 of Pachyrhynchus sulphureomaculatus. Taxonomy (NCBI): domain Eukaryota; kingdom Metazoa; phylum Arthropoda; class Insecta; order Coleoptera; family Curculionidae; genus Pachyrhynchus; species Pachyrhynchus sulphureomaculatus. The sequence goes on from CM032456.1 coordinate 141,641,932, forward strand.
CCTTGCTTACCAACTTGCAAAGACTTGTCACCGACAATACTAAACCGAATTGGGTATATCTATATCTAATGCTAATTTAAATTATTTAATGCTTATTTACGCGATAACAATAAAATAAAAATTTTAGATAGCTTGATAAAATATTTATTCATGAAAACAGTAGGTATTCTCAAAGAATTTTATTAAATTAATTTCCTAAGTAGGTAGGTATGCCACGGCCGCTCCCTTGACTGTCTTAACTCCCTCCTCCCCCCATTCTGGACCCGCTACGGCCCCCATGGAAGGCTCTAGCGCCCACTAGCGGGAAGTGCCGCCCCGTTGGGGACCTATAATCTAGAGTATTAAGTATAAATAAAAGAAATAGAATCAAATACATTAGCCATTGACCACAACACGACGTTATTTATCACAAATATCAAAATCCAATATATGTTTTGTTATGTATAAATTTTATATCCTCGTAAACAAAATACGACTGAAAGTGTCATTTTTATTATCAATATAAGATAAGAAATTTTAAAATACTAAATGTATGTGGAACAAGAACTCTTCGATTGCCATATGTGTCCGAATTATTAACGTCAATCAGAAAGAGCTCAAAGTTTTTATTCTAGTTTTTTTGATTAGGCTATTTCTAAAATCTTATGATGGGGAAATTTTATTTGCAGCTTTGATTTTATATTATCGAAATTAACTATTTTCGGTTTAGCATCTCCGACACTGTGTTGTTTAATAAAAAGGCAACAGAAAAAATGTTGGATTTAGCAGAACTTTTTTAGCTGCAAACGGAAAAATTTATCATTGCTTTCATACGCCTTTTTATTTTTATCGCATTTTAAATTAATTAAACCCTTCTCCGTTATTTCTTTCCATTTCGTAAACAAAGAATTACGACGAAGCCATTGTTATTAATTATGGCAGTTAAGTTTTTGAACCACGTCCTAAGTATTTTAATTGATTTGCCTATCACTAATTAAAGAAAGAAACTTTCTCCCTAAGTAATCGATGTTCATTATTAACAAGGGTGGGTTTACTTTAAAGCGTTGAAAGAATTCCCATTCATTCGCTTCGAAATGGCAAAGTTCGCAAATTAAGATCAAGAGTTTTTGTTTTATAAGCATGTTGTTATTTATAAAATTTGACAATTCAGTTAAAGAATTGAAAAGAAGAAACTGAAATTGAATACTGAATTGAAAATTGATGAAAGAATTTATTTATTTATTTAATTATTTATTTATTATTATCAACGGTAACACCATTTCTACAAAAAAACATCGACAATATGCAAGAGAAAAAAAACAATATGAATGAACAATATAATTAAAGCTAAATCTAAAACTAATAGGTCAGAATGCTGGGTATTACAATCTAAATTAATCATTCTAAAGGCAAACAGTACTAGACATATAATACCAAGTGGAAACTACCCGAAAATTAAAGAAACTCTATAGCGAGGTCAGTTGCTTGACCATACCTTTGAATCGGTGTACTGGGCCATCAATTGGCAAATTATATTTATCAAAATTACGCTGCATTCTAAAGATTGGACTATGCAAGCCGTAGTTTCTGGTGACATTAGCTGGGTAAAATAACGACCTGGCGCGGGTGCGATGTACGGTATGAAAAGATAATTTACTAAGTAAGTACTTACAGTCTATATACCCATTTAGTAGCTTAAATAAGAAATGTAGTTCAGCTTGCATTCGTCTGTCCTGAAGACTGCACATATTTAACAATCTTTGTACCAGGTCATAGTTGGTATGTCCCTCAGTTAAAGGAATTATCAGTTTATAAAAACAGATACATAAGAATTTTTTTTGGACACTCTCCAACTAATTAATTACACATTATAAAAAGGAGACCACACCGGGCTTGCATACTCCAAAATTGGTCGAACGTACGAGGAATACAATAATTTAAACACATTACATGAAAAATCGGCACTAAATCTATCAATAAAACCCAAACACCTACCGGCTCGCTGCACCACACTCATTTGATGGCCGATGAAAGATAAAGAACAGTCAAACATCACACCAAGATCCCTAATCTCATGTACCTGTTTTAAAATGGTTGTATTTATACTATAATCAAACTGCATAGGACTTTTTAATGTGGACAATGATATACAGGAGGCGAGAGTTAAGACTTAAGCCGTTTAAAGTTGCCATTGGAAAAATATGTCAACATCCGCTTGCAAAACAAGACTGTCCACAGGACTAGAAATAATTTTGAATAATTTCAGATCATCGGCAAACATGAGAAAGGAAGTATTGGTCAGGAATTCCCTCAAGTCATTTACAAATAAGAGAAACAAAAGGGGGCTGCAGTGAAAGCCCTGGGGAACGCCCGACGGCACTATACTTAGGTTAGAGATATAATTATTTATTCTTACACTTTGCCGACGGCCCATTAAAAAACTCTCCAGCCAACGAAGAATGTGAATGCCGAACCCAAGTGACCCAAGTTTGCTCAACAATAACCGATGGTTCACTTTGTCGAACGCCTTGGAGAAGTCAGTATATATGGTATCAACCTGACAGCCCCTCTCAAATGTGCCCAACAGGTAATCCTCATATGTCAAAAGGTTAGATACACAGGAGCGAGAACTCTGAAAGCCATATTGTTCATCCATGATCACCCGCCTACAGTGCCAAGAAAGACAAGAAGTGACCAATGAGTCAAAAGGCTTTGGTATGGTCGACTGTATGCAGATACCCCTATAATTGGTCACATCGCTACGATCAACAGATTTAAAAATTGGGGTTACATAGGAAGTTTTCCAATAATCAGGAAATACTTCCAAATCCAATGGGAGATTGAACAGGAAGTGAAGTGGTTTGCTTAAGATGCACACACATTTGAATGAAAAGAGTTGAAAAAAATTTTCTAACGAATAAGTTGGCAAATAGATGTACAAATTAAACAAAAATGGCAAAAATTACGCAAAGTAACGTAAACGCTTTAAAGAGTATAGATTGTTTTGTAAGTAAAACCAAACCAATAGTATTCATATTTTATTAAAACACATGACGAAAAATTTGTATCTTCATGTTTTTTTAGTATTTTTTTTTCCCTGAACTAAGGAAATATTGCCTCTAATTTTTACATTTCTTCAAGTTTATGGTCCTTCCGCCTGGTAACTTTAAAACAAAATGAATTATCGATTTCAAAAGATCCCGCGATTTCTTTATGGAAAGTGGCTTTCACTCAAAGGGGTTCGGACTTTCAGAATATATTCTTGGAGTCATTCTAAATACGGTAAATATCTTGCTGAGCACAACGCAATCCTATGAGTTTTTGCACTGCAAGCATTTTAAGGGGTTAAATACACCTGGGCGCTGCAAAAATTATGTGTATTAAGAAAAATATATTTCATAGATTATTAAGTGGACAACATAAAAGAATGGCGATTATATATTTTTATTGTATTTTAAATTATAAGATTTTTAATTTTTTTTTTAAATATGTTTTAAAACATACGAGGCATGTTTTTTAAATAAGTACCGTTTTGGAATTAAAAAAAGACGTGCAAAGATATCGCTATAATTTTATTTTTACATGAAAGCCTGTACCTTAATCTACTTTTCTACATAATTTCCGTGAATATTGAGGCACTTGTCATAACGTGGCACCAGTTTTTGAATACCCTCCTTATAAAATTCTGCCGCCTGAGAAAAAAGTTCTCGGTCACAATGCGATACAAAACACTACGAGAATATTGAGGAAAGCAGTCGCACAATGATGAAATTGTAAAGCGTCTGTTTTCTCTCACCTTTTCGTCCACTTTCTGCACCAAATCTTCATTAACGACCGAAGGACGCCCACTCCGTTCTTCATCATGCACATTTGTGCGGCCATCTTTAAATGCTCTCACCCATTTCCTTACCATTCCATCACTCATAATGTTTTGTCCGTAAACTTCACAGATCTCACGATGAATATCGATCGGTTTTACGCCTTTAGCACTAAGAAATCGTATAACAGCCCGTACTTCACAATCGGCGGGACTCACGATTGTCGGAGGCATCTTAAACACTCAGTAAACAACGTATACAATGAAGAATCAGACTGTAATGGCGTCAGTGCGTAGACATGAGATGTAGGTTACCAGCGCGCATGCGCGGAACGCCGACCGTATCGCTGCGGCGGCGGAATCGCAAAACGGTACTTACTTAAAAAACATGCCTCGTATTTCTTTAAAAAAAAAAATTATAATTTAAAGTACAATAAATCGCCATTCTTTTGCATTATTCACTTAATAACTTTTCAAATATTTTTTTAAATATACTTACTTTTTCACAGCGCTCAGGTGTATGTGACCCATTGAAACATATTTTTAAAAAATTTTTTCTTGTAATTTAAAGCACAACAAAAATATATAATCGCCATTCTTTTGTATTATTCACTTAATAACATTTAAAATATTTATATATACATATATATATATATATATATATATATATATATATATATATATATATATATATATATATATATATATATACTAGCCGTGCCCACGGCTCCGCTCGCGTGGATTTGATTCACTACTATCGTCACTGCTTATTCCTTATGTTACCTAACGTAATCAAATATCTGCCATTATTTCCCCTTATCTCTCATTATTTTTCCTTATCTCCCATTATCTCTCCATAATTTCCATTATCTAGGCTTATCTCTGCTCATTTCCCTCTATTTCTCCTTATCTCCCATTATTTCTCCTTATCTCACCTTATCTCCCATTACCTAGGCTTATCTCGACTTATCTCGTAATATTTCTTCTTATCTCCCATTATTTCTCCTTATCTCCCATTATCTCACCATAACTCCTTTTATCTAAACTTATCTCCGCTTATCTCCCATTATTTCTCCTTATCTCTCATTATTTATACTTATCTCACCTTATCTCCCATTACCTAGGCTAATCTCGATTTACCTCGCAATATTTCTTCTTATCTCCCCCGTTATTTCTCCTTATCTCCCATTATCTCACTCTCACCTTATCTCCCGTTATCTAGGGTTATATCGAATTATATAGAACATATGTATAAATTTATAAAAACACGTAAATCGAGTAAGTGGTTCTCAAGTGATAAGCACACTAACGGACAGATAGACAGACAGAGAGACGTTGCATTTTATATACATTATATTCTTTGCAACATGATATTGTTCCATATTTAAAGGTTTAGGCAATGTATTGCAAGAGAACGCGCTAACGGTAACCTTTTTTCCAACTTGATTCACTATTATCGTCACTGCTTATTCTTTATGTTACCTAACGCAATAAAATATATCCTATAACTTGACCAGAAAACATATACGTGTTATAAAAAAAAAGCAAGTAACGCACTAACGGACAGAGAGAGATAGACAGACAGAGAGACGTTGCCTTTTATATATATTATAGATAGATAACATGGCCAGAGAACTTATGTATGTTTTAAAAAAAAGCACGTAAATCGGATAAATTGGTTCTCCAGTGATAAGCACACTAACGGACGGACAGACAGAGAGACGTTGCATTTTATATATATTATAGATATAAGATTATAGATAACCTGGCCAGAGAACATATGTATGTTTAAAAAAAAAAGTACGTAAATCGGATAACTGGTTCTCCAGTGATAAGCACACTAACGGACAGACAGACAGAGATACGTTGCATTATATATATATATATATATATATATATATATATATATATATATATATATATATATATATATATATATCCTAGATGTAATAAAATATATATCTACAACCTGGTCATAGAACATATGTATGAATTTAAAAAATTTCGTATATCGGATAAGTGGTTCTCGAGGGATAAGCGCACTAACGGACAGACAGACAGACAGACAGACAGACAGACAAACGTGGCATTTTATATATATTATAGATATAGATTATTATTATTATTATATAACCTGGCCGAAGAATATATGTATGAATTTAAAAAGGGCACGTAAATCGGATAAGTGGTTCTCGCGTGATAAACGAACTAATGGACAGACAGACAGACGGAGAGACATTGCATTTTATATATATTATAGATTATAGATATTCTTTGCTACATAATAGTGTTCCATATTTAATGGTTTAGGCTGTGTATTGCAAAGGAACGTCCAAGCGGCAAACTTTTTTCCGACTCCATTCACTATTATGCTACCTATCGTAATAAAATATAGCCTATAACGTGGCCAGAGAATATATGTATGTTTTAAAAAAAAAGTACGTAAATCGGATAAGTGGTTCTCCGGTGATAAGCGCACTAACGGACAGACAGACAGACAGACAGACAGACATACAGACGGACAGACCGACAGACAGAGAGACGTTGCATTTTTTATATATTATAGATAATTTTTGCAGCGCCCAGGTGTATGTCACCCCTTAAAATGCTTGCAGTGCAAAATCTACTCATAGGATTGCGTTGTGTCCAGCAAGACATTTGTTCAAAATGACTCCAAGAATATATTCCGAAAATTTGAACCCATTTGAGTAAAATTCACTTTCTATAAAGAAACTGCGGTGTCCTTTAAAGAATATAATAAAGTAGAAAATAGGTTTTGAGTACTATCGCTTCATAGTATTATAATAATGTTTCTTGGTACGAGTAAAGATAGTAAGCAATTTTAAGGCTAGCTATGTCAATTTAAATGTACAGGGTGAGTCAACGATAGAGTGAAGTTCATTATCTCATTTGTTTGGGGAATGAGGAAAAAAATTAGATACAATAGTTTTAGGGAATGTTTTAAATTATTTTTGAGTATTCAAGGGACTTCAAAAAAGTGTGGCCGACATAACATATGTTATTTTTTTAAATAGAACATCTTATTTTCTAATTGATTTTTAAATTCTGAGTAAAATTTTATAACTATTTAATTAATAATATTATATACCTAAACCTAGTAGTTTTTCTAATATTTCAATTTTTTAAAAAAATACTAGTTTTCAGTTTTGTAAAAAATTGCCAGTAGCGAGATTGTTTTTGAAGGTGGAATACTCATAATTGGTACTAGCATTCTATAGAGATGAAGAAAAAGATATATGTAAAGAAATTTGAGTTAGAAGCTGGTGTTAGAAGGTGTTCAAAATAAATTTATATATTTCGACTATTTTAAATTGAAAAATCTCATGTTTATTATTATTTTTTCTAATAGATTTTACAAAACCCTCCAACTTTTATTAAGTATGTCGTATACCTATTTCTATTAGTTTTCGATTTATTTTGAATTTTTCAATTTTTACCCTTGTTTTTAATACACTTACGCTATTGTGAAAACATAAACAAATAATTAATAATAACTTTAATATAGTTTAACTTATCTAATGATTAATTATTATGACATAATAAATATTCAAAAATATGCCCGTCTACTTGAATACACATTTTTAGTCGTTTTACTATATTTTCCTTCATTTTCCTTAGCATAAAGGGCGTTATTGTCCGGCACGCATCCCGTATCCTATTTTCCATATCTACTGGTGTTATAGTCACATAAAAACGACTTTTAATGTAGCCCACAAAAAGAAGTCTAAAGGTGTTATATAACATGACATATATCCATGAATCCATCCCTACCGATCGATTTTTGTGGGTAACGATCGTTTAAAGACAAGCTCCGTCTTGTTGAATTTACATTTGTTCTCTTTCAAAGTTATCAACTTCTTCAAGAAGCTCGGGTAATTCGTTTTGCAAAAAATTTAGATATCTAGGCCCGTTAAGCGGTTCGCGGAAAAAATATGGTCCAATAAGTCGAAAATTGAATATTCCAAACCATACATGAAGCGACCAATGGTTTTGGTTTTAAACTTCTCGGACCCAAAATGGATTAACTGTTGAATAATAATGCATGTTATGGCTGTTAACTGCTCCATTACTGCAAAAAGTAGCTTCATCAGAAAACATTATTTTGAATAAAAAATTTGGATCGGCCTCTATTGCTCCATTCATGGTGGTACAAAAGTTTACTCGTCGTTCAAAATCTCGGTCTTGAAGTTCTTGGTGTGGTTCCATATGAAAGGGGTGATACTTGTATATTCTCGTGGTGCGATTAGCCGTAGATTGGGATGTATCACATAAGTCAGCTAGTTGACGGCTGCTGACCTGGGGATCATCTTCAACATGAAGTAAAATCTCCATTTCTTTTCCTCACTGATAGCCTTCTGGTTTACTACTTTCCGTTTCGTATACTCAACACTACCACTACCATCAAACCGTTCCATTAAGCACTGAAAAGATTTTCTAGACGGTATACGTCTATTAGGATACATCGCTCCGTAAAGCCTTACTGCCAAAAGACTAAACCATATCAATTAAATTATTTTTAGGAAACTCCATAACTATTACCTTTATATGTCACTTACTACAACAAATTAAACTATTTTTACTTGCTTAACAGATATGTCAAAATTTGACAATGCCTACATTTTTGTTTTGTCTTGGCAACGATGATGTTATAGCGTAAATTTATTAAAAACAAGGGTAAAAAATTGAAAAATTCAAAATAAATCGAAAAATATTGGAAATAGGTATATGACATACTTAATAAAAGTTGGAGGGTTTTGTAAAATCTATCAAAAAATAAAAAATAAACACGGTGTGCTATTTAAAAAATTTGAGATTTTTCAAGTTAAAATAGTCGAAATGTATAAATTTATTTTGAACACCCTGTAGCATCTAATTCAAATTTCTTTACATATATCTTTTCATCATCTCTATAGAACGCTCGTACCAATTATGAGTCTTCCACCTTCAGAAACAATGGCGCTACTGGAAAATTTTTACAAAACTGAAAACTAATATTTTTTAAAAAAATTGAAATATTATAAAAACTACTAGGTTCAGGTCATTATTAATAAAAAAGTTGTAAGGTTTTAGGCAGAATTTAAAGATAAATTAGAAAATAAAAAAACATGTTATATCGGCCACACTTTTTTGAAGTACTCTGTATACTCAAAAATAATTTTAAACTATGTCCTTTAACATAACTTAAACAAATGAGATAATGAACTTTACTCTATTATTGAATCACCCTGTACAAGGGTATAAAGAAATGCTGAAAAGGGTGAGGGAGACGGCTTCGAATATACCGGGTAAAAAGTTTTTTTTATGAGTCTTGGATCCAAGGTATCTGGTACTTTTCCTTATTGATAATTTATCATAGTACGTAAACGAAAATTTCTAGTTTCAGCTCAAAATGTTTTTGAAGCTCTTTCTCCGCCTAATTTCACAGTAAAGTATCTATAATTTGTAATACCAAGTTTGTAATTATTCAATTACGTTATACTTCAATGTGAAAATGAAAATTTAAATATAAGACTTTTTTAGAACTACGTGTATGCAAGAAATGTATTGCTTAAATCCCCTTCCCGATTTCTTAGTAGAAAGTTTGCGATATTTTCATTTTTATGTAGTTTTTTACATCATAATTAAAGTATTTAAAATTACATAGAAAATCATAGCAAACATAAGCTTAATTTGACATATACATTTATTTTTAATGAGACAAATTTAAAAAGAGAGCCTGGATTTAAACGGTAAATTTACTTTAGTCTATTTATTATAACTTAAAGTTACATAAAGTTATGGCAATTTAATGTTATTTTTGTGATACTTCTTTAATATGATGTAATATTCAAATTATAAAATGTATAAACCAGTCGATAATCGACACTTCTTATTCAAGTCTGCTCAGCACCATCGTTTTGATGCTGTTGTTTGATGCCGTCGAGAATTCTTTAATCTTATTAGTGCTGTTGGAAGTTAATTGATAGCATTTCACAGACAAGCACACACACGTACATATTTACAAATATACACACACACACACAAACAACTACACATTAAGAAAATAAATTCTTTATTTCTTAATTATAACTTGATTTAAATTATTAGCTCTGCTTAAGTAGTTATATCTACCATGCAAGTGGTGGACTATATTTCGAAGAAAATATTTTTTTTTATCAGATTAAGATGAGTTGTCCACGTATAATCATAGTAATGGTTTAATCATATTAATGATGCTCAATTTTTTGGTTGTTATCTCAAAATTTGATAAAAAATCGAAACTCCATATATTATTAAAAAAGGTAAATTATACATAAGTTTGTGTCTCTTTTCATTGTGTGTGGAACTTCACCGTTATTTCTGGTTTACTTTAATTATTCCATGTTTTCGTTAGATCATATACTAAGAAGAAATTTACACATTTCAGATATAAAATATTCCTGTAAATAATGGAATTTTATATGAAAATACATTTTTTGTGTGTACGTAGTTATGAAGAAAAACTTGAAAAAAAAAAATTATACATATCTACCGTCTACACTTAATTCAGCACTTATTGAATATTTCATTCTTTTTGTTGGTGATCCCAAAAATGAATCTACTGTGGTTTTTTAATTATCATCTGAAGAAAATTTTCACCCCCGAGGTCTCTTGTCAGATCTTTGAACTAAAAAAGTTCCAAGACGCATTGTTGTAGTAACCTTGTTAATTCGCAGCTTCTAGTAATATCTCGAACTGTAAGGTGTGTGAAGATCAATCATGCAGTTATTTTTTCATGCCAAATCTTCCTACGCTTTCTCGAAAACTGTAGTTTCGGATACTCCAGCTTCTTTAGCAAACCCTTGGATATCCATTCGTCGATATGAAAGCAGCAAATCTTTAATAAGACTGATGGTTTTCTCAGTTCTTACCTCAACAGGTCTTTCTGATCTTGGGTCATCCTAAATTGACTCTAAGCCACATCCAAATTGTTTAAACTAAAACTATACCTATAAACAAGATGGGTCGAAACTGGCGTACGTCAGGAACCTTATTTTTTAAATATTTGGTATAAAGAGTTGATTTATTGGTCCGTTACTTTATGACAGTACATTTTAACAATAAAATAACTTATTTCCTTTGTTAACTGACACTAAATATATTTTTGTTTTTACAAATATATTATCGTATTTTCGTAGTACAACTACATTTTCAGACTCAGTCTTAGTTAAGGGTTTGAAAATGTAGTTGTACTACCAAATCGTGATAACGCGTTTGTAAATCTTTACAAAAATATATTTAGTGTCAGTTAACAAAGAAAATAAGTTATTTTCTTGTTAACCTTTGGTATATTTTTCACTTTATGGAGAAGCCTTATCACTTCGCAATACTCTAACACACTTTTCGAAAAACAAATCGTTATAATTCAAAAACTCCGTAGTAGCAAGAGTAATTTGACATTCAAGAATTTTATTGCATGATGTCATTTTCATAGCTACGTGGACATATTTCAAACCTGTATGTAATCTTATATAATTTTATGGAAATTTACATGGAAGCTTAAAAGGCTACAGATGTGGACCTAGGATTATCAATTATTTTTTACAGTGATATATTCATACCAATACATCCGATTTATGGTCAGTCTGTCCATATGCACACCCTAAATTTCAAGTAGATCTGTCAAGTCATTCATTATTTATCAACTGGTTAAAATATACGTGTTTCAGTATATTTTAAAAATGGAAAAAATTGTGCAGTGATAAAATTCTTTGTTTTGGAAGATTTATCAGTATCTAGAATCCATGCAAATTTAGTGGAAGTGTTAAAGAAATCTACTCTTTCATTTCCAACTGTTCATAGATGGACTTTAGAGTTTAAACGTGGTCGAACAAGCGTCAATGATGGATCCACGTTCAGGAGGTCCAAAAACTGCAACAACTAAAGAAACTGTTGTGCAAGTATAAGATATGGTAATGGAAGACCATCGATTAACCGTAGATCAGGGAGCTGAGGCTATGAGCATCTAACATGGATCAGTAAATGAGATCTTAACTAATGTTTTGAGTATGAGAAAGCTATTCACAAGATGGGTGCCGCATTTGCTAACATCGGAACAAAAACGCACTTTCTAAACAACAATTGGCTCGTTTCACAAAGAATAAAACTGGTTTTGTGGATCGATTTGTAACTATGGATAAGACTTAGGTTTACTAGTATTACCCTGAACTACGATAACAAACCGCGCAGTGTACTGAGACCGGTTGTTCAGCTCCAAGGCAGCCAAAGTGGTCAAATTCGCCAAACAAATTTTAGCCTCAGTTTTCTGGGATGCAAAAGGAATTTTGTTAATTCACCTTCAAACCAGTAAAGCAATCTCAGGAGAGTATTATTGCACTCTTTTGGACCAGCTGGATGGAAATAGCCGTTTGCAGAAGAAAAAATCGTCTTCATCATGACAGTGCACCTGCTCACAGAGGAGCGTTGGCAAGGGCAAAACTGGTCGGGTTAAAGTATGAATTGTTGGAACATTCACCCTATTCGCTAGATCTCGCTCCGTCTAACTTCTATCTGTTCCCAAACCTCAAAAGATTTCTACGTAGGCATCGGTTGTCAACAAATGATGAGGTGATAGCATTCGTAGATGGGTATTTTAAAGGTCTTCTGGAGGATCACTTCAGAGAGGGGATAAATGAATTGGAAAATCGCTGAAAAAAATGTACTGAGCTTAAGGGAGATTATACTGAGGAATAAATGTATTTTGACTCATTAATTCTTCTTGTTTCATTTCCGCTTTCAAAACGTATTGACTGACCTTATATACAATATTAACGCTTAAACTCTCTTGAAATTTATAAACTAAAACATTTAATAAAGTGTTTATTTAGTGAAACCATAAGAATTTGTTAAAACTTTGAGTGATATCAAAATCTAATAAATCGTTTTTATCAACATTTACAAGATTACTTTTATTTTTGTTTCATTAAACATATACAAAATAATACTAGGAATATGAAATATACGCAACAGTGAGAACGCAGTTATTCAGTTGTAAAACGTTATTTTAGCTCTGCTCATTAAGGAGAATTTTTTTAATGAATTTTTCTTTTTTATTGTGCACCGATCCGCCTGAGCAGGAATTTTATCTTTTTTTTCATATCCTAAGGATATCGGCGAGGATATGGTAATACCCGTCAAGGACCGAAAACATACATTTTTGTATTTCACAGCACTTTTTATACAACACAGTAGTGCTGCCCCTGTCGTTATTGCATTTCTGCAAAGAACTAGTACCTATGTACGTGGCCAGGCCATATATGCTTAAATAAAAGTATACCGACCTGCCGGGATTGGAACGCGGGACTTTCTGCATCACAAGCAAGTTACTATGCCACTGAGCCACGGGCCGACACGACAAGATATTGTGTATAAAAGAAATATCTCATAATTTAATTAACTTGATTATTTTAACATTTCCATGTACAATTTTACAAAGAAAACAATTATTCATTTTTAGACCGAACCAGAGATACCATCACCGAATATAGCGTGAAAGTGAATTTCATGCAAACTAAATACAATCTAAATCTAAATTTAAAAACAATCGCATATCCCATTTAAAGGCACTGGCGAACTCTGCTAAATTTTAAGGGAGAATTTATAATTTCTAGTTTTTTTCTTTCAACCACAAATATTTTACCTATTGTTGGTATACTGTTAGCAAAGTACACAAGGAAGTTCGCTCTGACAATAATTTCTAAATAGTAAGTAGTATGATAATATGCCTATTAATTTACTATGTTTTTAATTCCATTAAAGTACTTATGAAAGTACGAAAAATAAAGTATATATAATTAACAACAGTGACTTTCCACCCTTATCTTTCCAAAATACAAAATGAAAAGAGATAATAAAAAGGATTTTAATTAAGCAAGCAACTTTGTGGATAGAAGGGCTCTGATAAATCTGACAATTTATGTTTTTATAAAAAGGCCAGTTGACGAGGTACGCGGTCGTTTTTATTTTCAACAGGAAAACACATCCTGTGCCCAAAAGGAAACCACAGGTTTAACAGAAACCAAAGTACTTGGCTTCATAATTATTTAAGTTAGTTATTTTAATCGGTATAATTTACTCGAGCTTCCATGCAGCGTGTAACATGTTAACTTAGTTTATGGTCTTTTTAAGGTCAGTCAATAAGTTTTGAAAGCAGAGATGAATCAAGACGAATTAATGAGTGGAAATATAATTATTTTTCAGTATAAACTCTTAATATATTTTTTTCCAGCGATTTTCTAATTCATTTACCCCATTCCTGAAGTGGTTTTCAGGAAGACCTTCAAAATACCCATATATGGATGCTATCACCTCATCATTTGTTGAAAAATGCTTCCCACGTACAAATCTGTTGAGGTTTGGGAACAGGTGGAAGTCAGATTGAGCCGTGTCTGGTGAATAGGGTGGATGTTCCAACAATTCGTACTTTAATTCGGCCAGTTTTGCCGTTGCCACCTCTGTGTGATTTTTTTCTTCTGCAAATTAGGCCTTTTATCACGAATTTTCTCATCCAGCTGACCCAAAAGTTCGGAATAATACTCTCCTGTGATTGTTTTACCGGTTTGAAGGTAATCAATTAACAAAATTCCTTTTGCATCTCAGAAAACTGAGGCCATAATTTTTTTTGACGACTTTAATCACTTTAGCTGCTTTAGAAGTGAAAACCCGGACTCAGTCCACTGTGCGGTTTACTGTCGTAGTTCAGGATCGTACTAATAAACCCAAGTCTCATCCATAGTTACAAATCGACGTACAAAATCAGTTTTTTCTTTGTGAAACCAGCTAAAAGTTGTTTAGAACGTTTCTCTCGAGTGCGTTTTTGTTCCGATGTTAGCAAATGCGGCACCCATCTTGTGAATAACTTTGTCATATCCGAAACAGTAGTTATGACATGTGAGATTCCTATAGCCTCAGCTTAACCATCCACGGTTAATCGACGCTCTTCCGTTACCATATCTTGTACTTGAACAACAGTTTTATCAGTTGTTGCAGTTTTTAGATGGCCTGGACGTGGATCATTATTGACGATTGTACGACCACGTTTAAACTTTAGAGTCCATCTATGAACAGTTGGAAATGAAGGAGCAGACTCCTTTAACACTTTCACTAATTTTGCATGGATCTCAGTTGCACTGCACGATATTCAATTCTTTCCATTTTTAAAAAACACTCAAAAACGTCTACTTTAACCAGCTGATAAACAATGAATGACTTGACATATCGAATTGAAATTTAAGGTGTGTTCATGTGATAGATGTAGCTTCAAAAGGGTGTTCAACATTGGGTTCAAGTAATGCTCCATAGGTGTCGCTTTCAAAACTTATTGACTGACCTGATATATAGATTTTTGGAGTATTATTAAGGGTGGTGGTAACTGCTGCTCGAATATCTTCAGTAGTATTATATCGTTTTTCTTTCTTAGGCCTGAACTAACCTGAACTAAAAAGTGCTTTGTTTACTATTACCACCTGAGAATTATTAAATTTCTTAAACAAATACAAGTCTCAAACCGGGATTTACTTTTAGGGTAAATCCTAATTTCAATTTGCAAATCTTTCTGTTTTTCCGGAGTTTCCAGACAAATAAATAATAATTCCCTCAACGTTTTAGGATGAAGCTTTCTACCCTTGTTGAGAAAGTTTATTTCTCTAATTAGTGCCAGCAGATCAATTATATCAGCCAGGTCAAAGGTTTATATTAAAAATTCAGCCCCGCGAGCTATAGCAACCTCGTTCTGGGACATTAATTTGAAAATTCGGAAAAATATTTTGATAGAAGTTAAAAAAAAACAATATTCAAAAGTGTTTTAGAAAGAACTTTACCCGTAAACGTAGAAAAAAATCAAGAATAAATAGTAAAGACATGTAAAAGTGCGTATAACAAATTTATATTGGGACTTTGGAATCTTTGGAGCAATAACACTTCCCAACTGTTACCACCACTACACTCAACACTATGTTTTTGTACGCGACGCAAGATGATTTGACTGGTTGATCGGCGATTCTGATGATGCTAACAGAATTAGTGAAACGCAGAGTGCAAAAATAAAATGGTGTAGTAGTGATGACTGTTGTGTCGTATAACAAATTTGTTTATTTTTATAGGGAATAACTAACTACAGGTACACCCTCCTTGGAGTCAGATAAGGTACAAAAATAAAATGAAAACAGAATATCAGGAAACTCAGCTTAAGCGTTTTTAATTATCGTCTTCGGATATTATTGCAACTCGATGCAGCCACCCACAGGCTCAGCTTTCTAGATGTCTTACCTAGTCTTTACCTACTCTCACAAATAAAATACTTAAAAAATAAGTAAAAGTAAATTAATGATTATTACACACCAGTAAACATACAGTTTTATTAGTTAACGATTGGTGTGCAGAGGTGAGAATTTTTACCTACAAAAGCGAGGGTGTGATTAGTTGCAAACATAGAATGGGAGATTTCAAGGCTTTGATTAGATGAGAAATCGTGGTTCTTGGGATTAGACCATGTCAAAATGACTTCTCCACGTTTCGCCTACGATTGCACGAAGCATCGTCAGAGAGCTTTACTCTTCAAAATTAGAACACTGAACGAGCTCGAGGAAGCATAAGGCAAAGATGTATTAAAGAGAAACAGCTTATACAATTAGCTGTGGCTGAACATCAACACTCTATAGGTCATACAATCAATGTAAGAGGAACCAAAAATCTTGCTTTTGTTTCTAATTTCTATAAATGAAAGTTTAAAGAATCAATCAAAATTAAACGGTCACCCTAACAACATCAATAGACATTCATGTTACCGTCTGCATCATAGATAGAAAACGATTTTTTTTATGGTCCAAGCACACGTTCTGCAGGGAAATCCCTAAAGTGCTACAGGGAGGAGGGACACGTGTGCGGAAAAAAACGATTCACGTTGGTCTTAAATCGCTGTAAACTGTACTCGGCCGGAAACACAGTCCTGGACAAATTGTTCCAAAGACATGAGGTTGTTCATATAAAA
The DNA here is from genome assembly GCA_019049505.1 of Pachyrhynchus sulphureomaculatus. Taxonomy (NCBI): domain Eukaryota; kingdom Metazoa; phylum Arthropoda; class Insecta; order Coleoptera; family Curculionidae; genus Pachyrhynchus; species Pachyrhynchus sulphureomaculatus. The sequence continues at coordinate 141,658,755 of CM032456.1, forward strand.
GACTGCTTAAAAAAGGGTTGTACGAGGAGTACATCTCATACTGATGTGAAGTATTAGCGCGACGTGTATTCTTAGCATGCACTGCTTTGGGAGGAATTAAGCGGGCTACATCCATCAAACACTTTCCATGAAAATACTTGTAGAATAGATTCAAGTCGCCTGCCGTTCTTGGATGTTCCAATAAATCAAGGTTGCTGGCCAGTTCCGGGACTCCAATCAAGTGAACAACTCTATTCTGAATAAAATCCAACAAATGCAATGTATGTTTGGAAGCAGAGCCTCAAACATGAGAGCAGTATTCCATCGTTGGTCGCATTTGACCTTTGTACAGAATTAATAGTTGTGGAGTGTAAAGCAGTTCGAAATAATATTCCCAGCTTTTGAGAAGCTCTCTTTGCTATGCTTGCAACATGTTCATGTCAAGGCATATTTGTTCCCAAATTAACGCTCAGCAAATTGAGTGACGATGCTAGAAGAATGGAGTGCATCGACATAACGATGTCGGGCTGAGCAACGTTAACTTTTTTAGAAAAAATTGCCACCTAAGATTTTGTAGCGTTAAATTGCACTTGGTTATGTCACCCCAAGATAGAATTTTTTTTAAGTCTTTGTTATGTCGAACGACCCCCTGCTCTCTGCAGATATTTGCATGAGTAGCCGATGTTCGACCGTTCAAAGTGAATGATGAGATAAGCGTATTATTATCTGCAAAGCTGTAGATTGGATTCCTAATCTTTTCCAGCAGATCTTTAATATAGATGAGAAAGAGAGTAGGAGACAGTATGGAGCCCTGGGGCACACCGGCATTAATAGTGAAGGTGTCGATTGCCACTCGTAAGAAACTCTCTTTGAGGAAACTTGAGAGCCATAAACAGAACTTTTCGGAGATACTAGAAGAGCGTACGTTAGCCAACAATCCATCGTGCCAAACACGGTCGAATGCCTTGGATATATCAAGAGCAACCGCTTGAAATTCTCCACGGTGTTCAATTGCGTTGTTCCAAACATGTGTTATATAAGTTAGAAGATCTCCTGTTGATCTATGTTTACGAAAGCCATATTGATGGTCGCTAATAATATTGAATCCTTCAAGATATTTTAGAGGCAGCCTTTTCCATGACTTTCGATATTATTGAAAGCAATGCGATGGTCGATAGTTGTTTGGCAAGGTTTTCTTGACTTTTTTGGTGTCGGCTGTACTGTAGCGCATTTCCAACAGGAAGGAAACAGACCCTTTCTGTAAGGTAGGCTGAAAAGTCTACAAAAAACTGGTGTTAGTTCTCTCGCACCGTTTTTAAGTACTATGGCAGGTATTCCGTCAGCGCCAAAAGCTTTGTTGGTGTCTAGCTTCATTAAAATACGTTTTATGATACGCTATCTAAAGACAATATCCGGCAACGACTGCCCTATGGGAATAGTGGGTGGTGGTCTAGTGGAATTGGTGAAATTTTGACTAACTGCCTTGGCGACTGACCAAAAGGACCTGGAATTGTTAGGGCAAGCAAGATGACTAATTCGTTGATTGTATGCCTCCTTGGTTTCGTCGATAATCATTACTCTGAATCATCACACTGAATCACGCTGAAGTATAAATATTTGACTTGTGCTTCTTTGAGCTTATTCAGTGTTCGAATCTCGAAGAGCAAAATCCCTGAAAATGCCTAGTCTGCGCGTGGAAGAAACGTGGTTTAATCCCAAGAACCACGATTTATCATCTTCAGTAAATTCTTCATATATGACGTAGAAACTTAATTTATTCGCATGTTTACATACAATTTAATTATCACGTCTATCTTACTGGATAGACGAAATTCTTTAAAAAAACACTGTTTGATCCGTTATACTTAGAAAGTAAACACCGGTTAGTAATTAAATGATAATTTTTTCGTTTTCTCCCTCCCTGAGTAGAGGTTTTATACCCTTTTTTATATCCTAAGGACATTGGCGAGGATGTCGTAACACCCGTCAGAGTTGTCCAAGTGCCGAAACATAGATTTCTGTATTTTACATTACCTTGTAGATAACGGGGTAGTGCTGCCACGGTTGTTACTGCATTTCTGCACACAACTACTACCTATGTACGGGGCCAAGTCAAATATATTGTACTTAAATAAATTAATAAGTATACCGACTTGCCGGGATTGGACCCGAGACCTTCTGCAAACAACTACTACTCTAGGGAGCCACGAGCCGCCACATTTTTTACATTAAAATTTGACCATAAACACTAAACCAAATTTTTTTTTTGGTTCATCTATTCTTGTTGTCTTATCTATATCTACGAATTACAGAAATGATTGAATAGTTGAGCCTAATGTACTTAGAGAGTGTTGTCATCGTGCAGTACCTTTGCTTCAGTTGCCGATACAATTAATTCAAAATGTTTTAAAATCATTGTCATACAGTTGAATGTTTTTGGCGTAACTGAGAATACAAGTAATATTTCATAAAAGTAGCGCTCGAGAAAAACATAAATTGTACTTTGTTTAATTTAGGCAAAAAAAATTTACAAGATAAATCTGTTTAAAATGTACCTTTGCAATTTATTTAGTAAAATGTCATAGTTAAATGAATAATCGTTTCGATGTTTAAAAATTAATACCATCGCTTTAAACTTTAATAACATTTTAGAAATATGACAGATTTTATTATTTATAAAAACATAAATAGAATATATTTCATATTTTTAAAATATTACTATAATCTTACAAACTCACTTCTTAGAAGAACTTTTTAAGAGTGTCAAAACCCTAAAAATATATTACTCATTTCTCCCAACCTATTGAAAGGGAGTTCTGCATATTATTGAATCTATTTTGGCCAGTATCATATTTAAGATAAATTATATTTGATATATAAGAAATATTATATCATAGGCGAAGGAGGCCCACTGCTTAGAGTGACTTCTTATCATTTCTAATAGGATTGTCAGATAGTTATATGCAGGAAAAAAAATTATGATAAAATGGCAAAATAGAAACAAAAACTTCAGAAGAAGTAGTAGTACATATTTATCTACGATCTATTAAGAAATTCCAAATAAATATCGGCAAAGTCAATTGAACGCATCCAGAAGATTTATTGGTTCGTAGTAATATATATTAGTATAAAAAAATTAACGTTTCCTGCAGAACTTATTGCAAATCATTAACAAAATTGATTAAAAACAACTCGTAACTCTTAGCATCAAATATGTTTTTGAGAAACAATTTTTTTTTCTCATTTGCCGCGTAAGTTCAATTGTAATAAGAATAATTCAAAAACAATATTCTATTTGAATTTTACCGAAATAACGGGTAAAGGTAGTCTTTTAAAATACAGGAAAAATACTTGTGCATAGATTATATTTGATGAAGTGACTATATTGACTATGTGGAATATGTAGGAAAAAATAATAAACCAAAACTTTTTTTCCGTATATAAAAATTTATTACAAGGTAACTAATACTAAAAAAAGATCAGATTGACACTAGAGGAAGAATTCAGGATTATTTGAAAACATTAGATTTAATTGGTGGCTTTTATTAAATTAAAATAAATATGGCTACTTTCGCTAATAAATATCCACAAGACACTTTTTAACGCGCCGATATATTTGGCCACTTTTAGATTAATGAGTGGCCATCTAGGAGATTTTTAATGTAATCAATTGTTGGCTAAAGGTTTTACCTAACATTTATTCTTCTGACTACGAAATCATTTAGATTTTTGCAGTTTTTATTTTTTAATAGCTATTTATTATAGATGGGTATCCAAAAGCTTATATATTATATGAATACCGTGTGTGTGTGTATGTGTGAGTCTGTATCTTAGTTTATTCAATTCTCTATAATTTAGGAAGACATGGAATTTTTCAGACGTCAAAAATATCCTTCATTTAAAAACTTGTATGTACAATGAAGTCAAAAAGTTAACACTAAATGAGAAGCTTTATAACTATAATATCTTGCTATTTTTTGGTTTAATAAACCTCTTTTTTCCAAAAAAGAAAATATATGGCAATATTTTACTGCATTCCTTTAGTTATTATTTCGTATGAAGATGTTTTTAAAACTGTGTCACTTTTGAGATTCCGAGAATAAGTTATTTAAAAATTTGAAAAAATAATAGTATATGAGTTTTGTTTTTAAAGTGAACGGATCTAACAACTTTTGAGAGTTATAAAAAATTATAAATAAAACAATTATTACAGACTTTTTTTGACTCATTTATATACCTCTGTCTCGAAATTTGTGCACAAACTGTTGGGCAGATTTCTTATTGGATTCAATAAAATTGAACACATATTTATAGTAAATTAACAGATCCTTAAACCAGAAAAGCTTTTTTAGCATAGCAAATTTAAAAATAAGGTAATGTCATGATGGCTGCCATCTATAACAAATCATTTGCCGCATAAGTTCGGTTGTAATAAGAATAAATCAAAAACAATATTCTGTTTGAATTTTACCGAAATAACGGGTAACGGTAGTCTTTTAAAATACAGGAAAGACACTTGTGCATATATTATATTTGATGAAGTGACTATATTGACTATGTGAAATATGTAGGAAAACATAATAAATCAAATTTTTTCCGTATATAAAAATTTATTAGAAGGTAACTAATACTAAAAAAAGATCAGATTGACACTAGAAGAAGAATTCACGATTACTTGAAAAATTTAGAATTTATTGTTGACATTTATTAAATAAAAATAAATTGTTGCTTTTGCTAAGAAATATCCAAAAGACACTTTTTAACGCGCTGATACATTGGGCCACTTTTAGATTATTGAGTGGCCATCTAGGAGATTTTTAATGTAATTGGCTAAAGGTTTTGGCTAACATTTATTCTTCTGACTAAATACTAAGAAATCATTTGAATTTTTTTGCAGTTTTTATTTTTTAAGAGCTATTTCTTATACATGGGTGTCCAAAAGTTTATAAATATTTTATGACTACCATGTGTATATGTGTATGTGTGTGTGTATGTGTGAATCTGAATCTTAGTTTACTCAATTCTCTATAATTTAGGAAGCCATGGAATTTTTCAGACGTCAAAAATATCCTTTATTCAAAAACTTGTATGTATAACGTAGTCAAAAACACTAAATGGGAAGCTTTTTAACTATAATATCTTGCTTTTTTTGGTTTATTAAACCTCTTTCTTTCAAAAAAAATATATGGCAATATTTTATTTCATTCCTATAGTTTAAAATACAGATATATACATACATTTGTTTTTTATTTTGTATGAAGATGTTTTTAAAATTGTGTAACTTTTGAGACCCTGAGAACAAGCTATTTAAAAATTTAAAAAAATAATAGTATATGAGTTTTGTTTTTTAAAGTGAACGGATCTAACAACTTTCGAGAGTTATAAAAAATTATAAATAAAACAATTATTACAGATTTTTTTTGACTCATTTATATACCTCTGTCTCGAAATTTGTGCACAAATTGTTGGGCAGATTTCTTATTGGATTCAATGAAATTGAACACAGATGTAAAAGGTATCCCAAAAAATTTATTTTAGAATATTTATACTAAACTAACAGATCGTTAAACCAGAAAAGCTTTTTTTAAAAATAAGGTAATGTCATGATCGCTGCTATTTATAACAAATCATTTGCCGCATAAGTTCGGTTGTAATAAGAACAAATCAAAAACAATATTCTGTTTGAATTTTACCGAAATAACGGGTCAGTCTTTTAAAATACAGGAAAGACACTGGTGCATAGATTATATTTGATGAAGTGACTATATTGACTATGTGAAGTATGTAGAAAAACATAATAAATCAAATTTTTTTCCGTATATAAAAATTTATTACAAGGTAACTAATACTAAAAAAAGATCAGATTGACACTAGAAGAAGAATTCACGATTATTTGAAAAATTTAGAATTTATTGTTGACATTTATTAAATTAAAATAAATGTAGCTACTTTTGCTAAGAAATATCCAAAAGACACTTTTTAACGCGCTGATACATTGGACCACTTTTAGATTAATGAGTGGCCATCTAGGAGATTTTTAATGTAATTAATTGTTGGCTAAAGGTTTTGGCTAACATTTATTCTTCTGACTAAATACTAACAAATCATTTGAATTTTTGCAGTTTTTATTTTTTAAGAGCTATTTCTTATACGTGGGTATCCAAAAGCTTATATATTATATGAATACCGTGTGTGTATGTGTATGTGTGAATCTGTATCTCAGTTTACTCAATTCTCTAGAATTTAGGAAGCCGTGGAATTTTTCAGACGTCAAAAATACCCTTCATTCAAAAACTTGTATGTATAATGTAGTCAAAAAGTTAACACTAAATGAGAAGCTTTTTAACTATAATATTTTGCTTTTTTTTGGTTTATTAAACCTTCCAAAAAAAAATATATGGCAATATTTTATTTCATTCCTATAGTTTAAAATATAGATATATACATATATTTGTTTTTTATTTTGTATGAAGATGTTTTTAAAATTGTGTAACTTTTGATACTCTGAGAACAAGCTATTTAAAAATTTTAAAAAATAATAGTATATGAGTTTTGTTTTTAAAGTGAACGGATCTAACAACTTTTGAGAGTTCTAAAAAACTATAAATAAAACAATTGTTAAAAACTTTTTTTTGACTCATTTTGTGCACAAATTGTTGGGCAGATTTCTTATTGGATTGAATAAAATTAAACATAGATATAAAAGGTATCCCAAAAAATTTATTTTAGGATATTTATACTAAATTAAGAGATTGTGCATGGCAAATTTAAAAATAGGGTCATGTCATGATCGCTGCTATTTATAACAAATTATTTCCCATTATTAAGTCTGGGAGCAAGCATTGTCATTAAAATTTTAGTTTTAAAGTATTGTCACATAAAAAAATCAATTGACATCAAATTGGAGTCACGCAGAATCCAGCCCAAAACCAGTGTCTATCTAAGAAGTGTTTCAACCATCCTGCTGAAATTAGGTTATTGTTTTATTATCATCGAAATTTTGTCAAGGGGGTCTAAAAAGTTTTTGTTCATGGTGACATGTGGAATTAACAGTTGTTGTTCAGCTACTGTCATCTTTAAAGAAGTCCATGTATATTATTCCACTTTCCAGCATTGTATTCCAATCACCCACTTTAGAGGAATATAAAGGTTTTTTTTATGCTTTTGTTTTGAATTTATCGGATTCCAATAGTAGTAATTCTGTTTTTTGATATGGCCTTTAAAATGAAAATATGTCTCATCTCAGAATAACATGTCAATAAATATTGGAAAATGCTGAAATATTTGATCAACTAAACTGAGATTGGTCATTGTTAGTTCGTTTTGTTTCCCTACAAAGTGCACTGTAGAAACGTAAATCTAAATCCTTCTAAGGAACGAGTTGTGATAACCCCTTGGTTTATTTACGGTACTTGATTGTTTGTGCATTAAAAGGCCGTGATTCTCGCAAACCGTAACCAGAAGGTTTTCACCGCGTTATCTTGTCCAAGGTTTACTTTAATATATAAATTTCGTCAAACTTCTGCACCCATTTATTATCAGTAGAAACTCGGAGTTTCATTTCAGCTATGAAAAAGACGCAGAACGTGAAATGCCTACCTCACAATAGTCGTAGAATCATAATTACTGTAAACTATTCGCACACAGGGGATATGCTTCACCCGAGTGAAGGCTCCATTACAACTAAATTTATAAGGATTGGGTTTACTGTCTCAGTTGGATATTTTACGGTCTTGTTCTTTTCGCTAGCCGCTGTCGGAGTAGGCTCCTATTTCTCGAAGGTCTAATGCAGGTGTCCGACCCACCCGTATAAAGCGGTCATGTCTTTATACACCATGTAGTAAGTATTATACTTCACTTTGCCACTTTCTTATTCTAAAAATTTACACACAAACACCATTTATTTTTCTGACTGACATATAGTTCCGTAATTCGAAAAACATTAAAAGTAGTATTCGTTAAACATAAAAAGTAGTATCTGTTATAAACCAATACAAATGCAAAAACAGGAAAACCAGCAGCGTGTTTAAAGTACGTTTATGTTAGATTCAGCAAAAAGTGCCTATTGCAGCAATGGAGCGGAGTGGTATAAAACATCTACATGTTTTTAGCTTCGACAAAAGCATTTGCTGACGTGGCTAGAATTTAAAACTTTTTATGTTACTTAAAAGATCAAATAGCACCAGAGAAAGCAGTATACAATGTTTTGTTGTATCTAAATATTATACATATATATTTATATATTATATTACTTAAGTCTGTTAGTCCAACAAATACAAATTATATTCAGTGAAGTCAGATGTCATTTATTGCCAAATTAGTTAGTAACTAAATACTATAACTAATATACAATGAGCAGAATGAGCATGATTTACAATTTAGGTCTTAAGATATGTACATTGCAGAGACCTAACTAACTTAGCCTAGGTACTGGTAAACTTAAGATATTTCAACTTAAGATATTTCTGAACATATACTTAAAAATTGGACTTAATAATTAAACTTAATATGAATTTTAGCTAATCTTAAGAATATGCATGGTAGGGATCTAACTAACTTAGCCTAGGTATTGACAAACTTAAGATATTTCAACTGAAGCCGTGAACTTAAAAATTAAACTTAATATTTACTTACAGGAGGCGGCGGGCATGGCGTGGAGGGAGAAGCGGTCCTGACTGAGGGGTGGGGTGGAGGGCGGCTTTGTCCAGGAATTTGAGCTGGATGCTGCTGATGAATTCCCGGATTGTTGGCATTTGGAGGTCTCTGTGAAGCTGAGTATTGCGGACAAATCATGGGGCTTTCGCGATGATACGGAGGGCCTTGTTTTGGATGGTCTGGAGGATGGATCTGCGAGTGCGTGACATCTGGCATCATGTAGGGCTGGAGTAGGTGACTCCGGCTCGGAAGATCATCTTGTAGATTGTCAACTTGTTGTGTGTTAACAATTTTCTGGACTTGAGAAGGTGGAAGAGCTTGCCGAGGAGTTGGTTGGCTTTCCGGGCGGAGGCGGTGACCTGGTCCTTCCATACTAGCCGCTTGTCGTAGTGGAGTCCTAGGTACTTGATGCTGTTGGACCATCGGAGTCAGGTTCCTTGGAGGGTGAGGCTTTCTGGCGGTGGGAGCTGGGCCTTTGAGAACATGATGGCTTGGGTCTTCGCTGGGTTGAGCTGGATTCTCCAGTGTTCAAACCAGCGGACTAGCATGTTGAGATGGCGTTGAAGGCGACTGGTGATGATCCTCGTCGACTTGGTTGTGGCTGTGATGGCGGTGTCATCGGCGTATATGAAAAGAAAGGTGTGATCCGACTTGGGTATGTCGACAATGTATATGTTAAATAAATGGGGGGAGAGGAATGATCCTTGGGAGACTCCAGCTTGGATGGGCCTGACTTCAGATAAGGTCTGATCGACTCAAACCTGGAATGTGATTCGGTGAAGAATATTTGTTAATTTTGTTAAAAACACTTTTACAGGTTCACAGTTTCGGTTCCGATTTTATTACGAATGAATAAATTTTTGACCTGCAAAAGATATTTTGAAAATTTATATCCGGTTGATTCCTCATGAATAAAACAATTTTTCAAAAAGTTTATAAATAAAAGGTTAAAATGACAATGAGATTTCTTAAAATATAATAGCTTCTAGCAATTCAGTTGACTTTTTTCTAGACTATGTATCATTTTGTATTGTAAATATCACTGAATGAACAAGACAATTTAATATAACGATTAAGGGTTAAAGCACTTGAGCGGGTAGAAAATATAACGGTTTTAGAATTGTAATAAAATATTTTATTTTTATCGGCTTAATAATAAATAAAGACGAACTTTCTGATTTTTATTAAGCCTCATAACTTTAGTTGGTATGCTAGTGCTATGTAAAGGATTTAAATTAATTGCTAGAACAGACCAGTCTTAAAATCAGAACTTTTTAGTGAATCCGCCAGTTAATAGCAACACTAAAAACACCTAGGTTTATTAAAACAACTAAAAATTTCGATATGTAGTTAGAATATATATAGGTCGACCAAGTTAATCTAATACAAGTAGAGCTGACTACATTAATAGGGAGGTTTATTCCAAACTATAGCTTTTCGGGCTGTTACCGTGTAGTAAAATAAAATATAAGTATAAATACATAGTTTTCTATGGCAATAAAAAAATGTGTTATTCGCTTTATTGATATCAAATATCAGATAGTCTATAATTAGATATAAGCTATAGCAGCTCGAAAGAAAATTGGCTTTGCAAAACATACTAACTGCTTAGACCCTACTGGAAAATTCAAAATCTATAATAAATATTCTTGTTTCGATGATAAATCATAACTTTTGTGTATCAGGGACTTCTCCATACGAATTTTCCATTGTTGAAAGCAGTGCTGTAGGTGGTCTTCTGACAGGTTTATCATGCCTGCGCTTTTTTCTTCACTGGTTCAACGGATTCAAAACGGGTTCCTTTCAACGCACCCTTCACTTTAGGATACAAAAAAGTCACATGGAGCAAGGTTAGGTGAATAGGGTGGATGCTTCAACACAAAGATTATATGTTTCGCCAAAAACTCTTTAATTAAAAAAGCATTGTGTACTGGTGTTGTCTTGGTGGAGGATCCAAGACCGTTTATTCTACATTTCAGGTGTTTTCCTCCTCACAAAAGGTCATTAGAACCTGTTTATAGTAAACTTGATTTACAGTTTGACCTTTAGGCACCCAATCAATGTCAAAAAACACGAACATCATTGGTTCCAATTTTGATTTGCTTCCCCGCGCCTCGGTGAGTTTCGGTTTTTCAGTGCATAGATTGGCGCTTACTTTCAGGGTCATACGTAAAAAAACACAATTCATCGCATATTATTACCCTTTTTAAAAACTTAAGGTCAGATTCAATGTTTTTCATGGTGTCAGAGCAAATGGTCAGTCGAGCTTGCTTTTGATCGACAGAAAGGATTATTAGAACACTCTTTATTCATGTTAAAACTGTCATGTAAAATTCACCGAACTCTTTCTTTGTCAACATTCGCCGATTCGTAGATTTTGTCGCATGATCTGACCGACTTGTTCAATATTGTCGTATGTTAATGCCGTTCGTGAACGTCCAACGCGGAGATCATCTGTGACATCTTTGAATCATTTTACCTACTCAAAAACTTAAGTTCATGGAAAGCAATCATCACCTTATAGCAAGCTTAATATTTCTGTAGCAGACTTTTCAAGTTTACAACATTAATACTAAGCATTTTTTAGACGTAAATACTACTATATAATAAAAACAGGTATTATTTTGTCTTAGAACATAGTTTCTAAAGTCTCATTGGTATTGGGGTAAAGAATACTCTTTCTTTTTGTCAATCCTCTCCTTGTTGATTTTTACCTTTGTTATGTTGAGAAAAGTTTAGGCTTTTAAAGTTTTATTGTTGCAAAAAACGGTCATTTTGTTAAATGATCTTCTCCCGGTTTTCATTTTTCTTAAAATTGTATTGGAAAGATTCTGGCTTTTTCTCTTGGAAAAGTCAAACTAATATTTTTTAGAGAAAGGTTTACGTTGTCAAAGTTTTGTTACAGTACTTTTTTTTCTAAAGTCTCCCCTTCTATAAATAGATTCTTCTAAATTGTTCTTTCTCTAATTGAAGATCCTTTATATCCTCCTGCACCCCTCCTGTACCTTGGCTTTGGCTAAGCGAATGGATTCAATAGGATACAAAGAAAAACTAAGGGTTACAAAATTATTTCTTTTTTAGTGTTCCAAACGGAACACTTATGGGATCACTGCGGTGTCCGTCTGTCTGTCCGTCTGTCACTATTTGACATAGAACGTTGAAATTTGGCACAAATATAGGAATTGATAGCCAAATCAGAGCTGTGTAGTTTTAAAATTTAATTTTGACTTAAGGGGTTAGTTTTACGGAGTGAAATCGGAAAAAAAAATTACCAGATTATCGAGTGGGGTGTCAAATGCAAGCTTGTGAAAACACGATTTCAAAAATATATGTGATATAATACTTGAGCATACGTTTTCTTTGTACTATTTTTAAAAAGAATGGCCAAAGACCGCTGTCTACCGACCCTATCTCGAAAAGTACCGATCAAAAATTTTGAAAAAATTCTGGAATAGTCTCTATATAATGTATGGTGAACGAGAATTATCACGAGTATATTATCTAACATAAAAACAAACTAGTTGCCCGTCACAATGATGAAGGTTTATTTCGTCGAAAGTTGTGAATTGAATCGGGATTGATAACCACTGCTTTAAGCATGAGATACCCAGTGAAAATAATTTTATTTTACTTGTTTATAAATAAATAAATATTTAGATAGTAAATATGTGTTTTAAACTTTTACCACTAGAATCTAGAATAAGTTAGATGGATTTATTGGCTTTTAGGTAGCTAAGATACTATAACTATTATATATTATTGACTAAGAAAAACCGTAAAATTACATATTGGATCTTAGTATTTTTTAGACGGACTAGCCTGATTTCGTAATATATAATTTAAACTGAAAGACTGTTACTTTGCAGACTTTTCATATTAAAAATTTTATATTAGTTATTAGAATACATCTTTCATTATTATTTTCTAAACACAAAATCTGGCAGCGCAATCGGAATTAATTAGAACACTGGGGTTTTTAAACTCTGGCCTAAGTACTGTAATTGAATTGCCTAGCATTAATTAAAGAAACGAAATTTCTCTCTAAATAATTGACGTTCATTATTAACAAGAACGGCTTTTCACTGGGGCGTTACAAGAATTTTTATTCATTCGCCTCGAAATGGCAAACTTGCAAATTAAGATCAAAGTTTTTACTTTTAAATGCTTATTGTGGATATCTAAATCTTAAAAGACATGTATATAGAGTTAGAGAAATAGTTTAAAAAGATTTCTATAAGAGGAGATATACGAGACCTTCTATAAGACGTTTAATACGAATTTGTAAATGCATTTTCATTGTCAAATATATGTACAAAAAAGTCCAATTTATGAAGTAAAAAATATTATAAACAATATTATTATGAAGATCTACCATAAAAAAATTAAAATTGATTTTATTATAAATTATATCAATTTTCATATCACTCTTCTGAGCCTCTTATAATATAAAAAGTTTTTTAATATTACGGAGTGATAAGACATGTAACAGAAGTATGTAATCATGATGGTGCAGTAAGAATCTATCTCTTATCGAACGATTAGCTTTCAGTTAAGTTATTTAATGGTTAAATTTAAATGGTAAATAGTCGACCTACCTCACACAACTGGTAACAGTGGAGACACGATAAACTAGGGGTCAGTCCGCATGTCAGCTACTAGCTATCGATTACCTATAAACGTTTTCTGAAAAGTAGCAAGAGACAAACAAAACAGGAGAAAGAAATCAAACTAATATTTCAGGATAAAAAATTAACAACTCTATTATTGGACTTATTTTAACATCAATGAAACATAAGAAAAAAAAATATTTTGAGATGAAAGCGCCGGAGTGAAGAAGGAGTAAGTTAATAAATGAAGACTTGTACGGCAGATTTAAATGATCCCATAAATAAGAAACGGCAAACGATCCCATTAATTACAGTAAGCGGTAATATCAATTGACGACGATAGACAGCGACGTAAACGAACGACAGTAAACGACAATGTTAGCACATAACCGTAGGCGCTCATACTCACTAGCAATAGTGCACGAGGATACTTACTGACCACGACCGACGATAACCCTAGCAAATTATGGTAGACAGTCGCACGTATCGCTGACGGCAACAGGAACATAGTTGACGACAAGTGCCCATAGATAAGGAATTCCGGTCGAGTGCATTATATAGATAGGCAACGCAGTATACAAGGTGTGACGACACTTGCGTCTAGTTGAAAACTTAAATATCGTGGCGGCCAATTTAAATGAGCGCTTCTTCATTTAAATTGCTTTTAAATATTCATATTTTAAATTTAAAAATCTTTATATCTGGAAAAAATGCATAAAACACAAAAATTTTGCATACAAAGAAGTTTTTGATGACATTTATTTTTACGAACTTAGAATATTTGATCCAAAATAACGATTCTAAACAACGTGCTTGAAAATGTTTTTAAACTTGTTAAAATATACAATAGAGACAATAAAAACACTCAAAAATAATAAATCTGCAGGGCCTGGAGGTGTGGTAAATGAAATGATTAAGTACGGGTCTAATAAATTACATCGAATGCTGAGAAACATGTCCCACAGAGCGATAAATGGAGAAAAAATACCAGAGGAATGGTCAAAAGCTTATCTAGTATCTATATTTAAAAAGGGAAACCGCAGAAAACGCACGAACTATAGAGGCCTAAGCATAATATCGAGTATGGGACGTTTGTATGGAGAAATTATTAAAAATATCATAGAGGAAAATATAAAAGAAAAAATTGGAGAAGACCAAGCAGGCTTTACGGCCGGAAAATCATATATAGACTACATATATACTATAAAACAAACAACGGAAAAAAACTGGCAAAGAATAGAGAAGTTCATCTAGTCTTCATAGACATAAGAAAGGCCTATGACTCAGTACCAAGACAAAGATTATGGAACGTAATGAAAGAAATAGGCATTGACAAAGAACTAATATACGCAGTAAAAGCTCTCTACGAAAACAACACAGTGAACATAAAAATAGGATATAAAATAGGGAAGAGACTCCAAACATCAAAAGGCCTATTACAAGGATGCTCTACATCCCCAACACTATTCAAAGTATACCTCGAACAAACATTAAAAAAATGGAAGCAAAAATGTAGTGGAATGGGAGTCCCAATACGAGAAGATTACTTATATACTCTAAGTTTCGCAGACGACCAAGTAATCATAGCGCAAGTTGAGGAAGACCTCGGTTATATGGTAAGAAAACTGAAAGAAGAATACACTAAAGCAGGATTAGCAATAAACTTTGATAAAACGGAATATCTAACAACAAAGGAGGGAAACGTGGATAATCTAGAAGTCGATAACGAAACAATAATCAAAGGAACCGATAGATTTAAATATTTAGGAACCATCATTTCAAAAAACGCAACATCCTAAAGAAGAGATTAAAGCTAGATTAGGACAAACGCAGACATGCATAAGACAATTAAATTCGATCCTGTGGGACAAACACATTACAAAAAGAAACAAAACACGCATATACAAATCAATAATACAAAGCATAATGACATACGGGTTAGAAATATGGACGATCAACAAAAGAAATAAATCTAAAATTAACGCGGTAGAGATGGAGTATTAGAGAAGATGTTGTAGAGTGACACGTATGAAGAGAATAACAAATGAAGAAATAAGAAGCAGAATGAACATCAAAGAAAACGCAATAAACACCATTGAAGAAAAACGATTAAAATGGTATGGACACATAAGACGGAGCGAAGATAGGTGGATAAAGAAAATAACGGAGTGGAGCCCTATAGGGAGAAGAAAAAGAGGAAGACCCAGACGATCATGGAGAGACGATTTTGTACGAGGCTATGGATGACAGGGGTCTAACAGATGGAGACTGGGAAGATAGAAACGGATGGAATCAAAGGCTGAGAGAAGGAAGACGGCGTCAGCTGTAGAAAATCCTTGATATATATATATATATATATATATATATATATATATATATATATATATATATATATATATATATATATATACAATACTTACTACCTAATTTACTAACAAGCTCTAACTTTTAAAATAATCTAATTTGCAAAAGGACCACTCGTGATACACGTTGTTCTTGAATCGCTGTTGTTGTTATGAGGTTATGTTTAGATTAAGAAAGTTCATTTTTATTATGACTAAACTGATATAAATAAAATAGAGTGATAAAAATTCTGTTATATTCTCTGCCTGCCCCTAGGTCTTAATATTAAATTTTCTTATAACAACATTTAATTTATGAAATTTATATTATAAAATATCATATTATCGAAAACAAAAGTTAATTGGACAGTTAAACCTGTTATAACGTTTTACTTTTTCCTTTAAACTTTTTTGTAAATTTGACTATTAAAAACTAAACCTACCTATGATACGATAAATAATTAGTATTTTAGCAAATAACATACAAAATCACTAATTTCTAATTCAAATTGGTAATCTAGAAAAGGTTTGATAGCTACAAAACGTTATATTTTCTGTAAGTTGCAATTAACTTTGCCAAAAGAAACATAAAACATTATTTAAATATCACAACTTCCTAAAAGTAATTTTAATGATAATTAAGATACAAATAAAATTAGTACACTGAAATAAAAATCTCATGTAGAAATTTCGAAATTTTTTATTTGGGATATTCGTTTCTTAGTTTTTCTCTTTGATAAATATTTATTGCTTGCCTTATATAAACCAAATTATTTATAGATCGTACGTTACACTTTTGTCCATTTGATTTAATAAATTTTACTGACTGGAAAACTTTGATGTTTTCGCATATGTTCAAGTTAAAAATCGAAGGAAAAATATTTGCCTCGTGGTGGAGTGGGTTAGAATATCTCCTCCGGTACGTTCTGCCTGTCGTAGAAACCGACTAAAAGAACAACTTAGATAATAGATGCCCAGATCCCACCAGGCATCGCATCGATTAGGCTATGTGAAGTTGCTTAACGTTTCGTGGTTGTGCCGATGTCCCCGGATTGTAGGACCAAATAGCAGGATGAGGCACCTGGATACAAGAAAAAGACTCCCGTTTGGATCTAAAGGTGGGGGCTGATTCAGGGACGTCAACATATAGAGATAACAACTTCAAATAGATTTCTGCAACATACGAGGTTTAAGTTCGAACATAAATTCACTGCACCAATACTTACAATGAAATAAACCTCATGTACTCGCTCTCTATGAAACCAAGGTCAGTTCATCGACCAGCACAGTCAACACTCTGGAGCCCCGAAACTTCGATGTTATGTGACTAAAAATAACAACTCATGAAATCACAAGGTTTATCTGTTGCGTCTATCGACTGCCAAGAGATTTTTTTTTTTTTTTTTTTTTTTTTATTGGTCTAGCACACGTGCTGCAGGGAAGTCCCTAAAGCGCTCCAGGAGCGGCACGAGTGCGGAAAAAGCGATTCACGCTGTTCTTGAATCGCTGCAAATTGTACTCGGTGGGAAACACAGCGCTGGGCAAACTATTCCAAAGGGATGACGTTCTCCATATAAAAGATTGCTTGAAAAGCGTCGTACGCGGAGTAACAAGCTGAACCTCATACGGATGCGAAGCACCAGCGCGACGTGTATTTCTAACATGCACCGCTTTGGGAGGAATTAAGCGGGCTACATCCTTCGAACACTTTCCATGAAAATACTTGTAGAACAGACTCAAGTCGCCAACCGTTCTTCGATGTTCCAGCGAATCAAGGCCGCCGGTCAATTCCGGGTCCCCAATCACGGACCGCTCTTCTCTGAACAGAATCCAAGTGTATGTTTGGGAGCGGCGCCCCAAACGTGGGAGCAGTATTCCATAGTTAGTCGAATTTGGGCTTTGTAAAGAATTAACAGTTGCTGTGGGGTGTAAAGCTTTCTGGTTCTAAATAATATTCCCAACTTTTGAGAAGTTGTTGAGAGAGTTGTTGAGAGAGTTGAGAGATACTAACTTTAGAACACTTTTCACTTCATATACCATTGATCACCATCCAAATGCCGAAAATGCCATCCTTGGCGAATCTAATGTCCACATCAACTGACTTAAGCATTCTAGTACTACCGACGAACAAGGTTGTGAAGCTGAATGATTCTCAATCAGTTGTAGCTTAACTTAGCTTATTGACGAGTTAACATAGATCCGTGATCGAGACGGAGAGTTCGCCATTTTTTTTGATCTATTTTTATCCGCCAAACCAGAGATTTACACTGTCACTGTAAATCCACCGTTAGGTTCTTCCGACCATAAACCGCGCAAGATTTGGCACTAAAAAGCTGCTAAATGGCAGAAATTCAGGAAATATTTTCGAACTTCCCCGTGGTTAGACGTTTGTTTTCAATCCGACGACCCATCTGACTGCACTAAAGAGGTTTTCAATCTTATTTTGGCTGGTATGGACACTCACATTCATTTTTCGAAGAAATGTCCTTCCAGCGGCAAGTTGAAGCTGTTGCTTCTAAACATCTTGCCTACCGGCAATGGCGTGAAAATTCTAACGTCATAAATCGTAACATTTTTGTTCGTGCCCTAAACAGATGCAAAGAATATATCGACGAAACCAAGGAGGCATGCAATCAACGAATTAGAAACAAACTTCTTGCTTACCTCAACAATTCCAGGACTTTTTGGTTAGTCGCTAAGGAGATTAGTCAAAATTTCACCAAATATACTATACCCCCACTCACACGACCAGAGAATTCTATTGCAACAACACCTGTTAAGAAAGCGAACTTATTGACGGAACTTCTTGCTTCACATTCTACTGTTGATTTTCAAGGAAAAACATCACCTACTATTCCCATAGTGCAGTCAAGGATGCCCGATATTGTCTTCAGACAGCGTATCATAAAACGTATATGACTTTTCAACCTATCCTACAGAAAGGGAATATTTCCTTCCTGCTGAAAATGCACCACAGTTCAGCCAATACCCAAAAAAGCAACCCACTACCAGTGGCACAGCTTTCAATAACATCGAATGTCATGAAAAAAGCTATCAATCAGCGTCTTCTAAAATATCTTGGAGGATTTGAGATTATTAGCGACCATCAATATGACTTTGGTAAACACAGATCAACAGGAGATCTTCTAACTTACGTAACACATATTTGGAACAACGCAATTGAACACTTTGGAGAATCTCGAGTGGTTGTTCTTGATATATCCAAGGCATTCGACCATGTTTGACTGGATTGTTGGCTAAGCTACGCTCTTCTGGTATATCTGAAAAGTTCTGTTTATAGCTCTCATGTTTCCTCAAAGAGCATTGTTTATAAGTGGCAGTCGACGAATTTCTTTCTAACACCTTCACTATCAACACCGATGTGCCCCATGGCTCCATACTGTCTCCTACTCTCTTTTTCATTTACATTAGCGATCTGCTGGAAAAGACCGGGAATCCAATCTCCAGCTTTGCAGAGGACAGTACGCTTAACTCTTCATTAACTTTAAACGCTCGAACATGGGCTACTCATACAAATATTCACAGGCAGCAGGAGGTCGTTCAACTTAACAAAGACCTGACATGAACATGTTGCAAGCATAGCAAAGAGAGCTTCTCAAAAGCTCGGAATATTATTTCGAACTAGAAAGCTTTACACTCCACCACTGTTAATTCTATACAAAGCACAAATACGACCAACGATGGAATACTGCTACCATATTTGGGGTTCGGCTCCCAAACATACACTGCATTTGTTGGATTCTGTTCAGAGGAGACAAGTGAGCCTGATTAGAGACCCGAAACTGGCCAGCAATCTTGATTCGTTGGAACAACGAAGAACGGTTGGCGACTTGAGTCTATTCTACAAATGTTTTCATGAAAAGTGTTAGATGAATGTAGCCGGCTTGATTCCTCCCAGAGCGGTGCATGCTAGAAATACACGTCGCGCTAATGCTTCCCATCTGTATAAAGTTCAGTTTGTTACTCCTTGTACAATCATTTTCAAGCACTCTTTTATATGGAGAACCTTATCCCTTTGAAATAATTTACCCAGGACTAGTAAATAAGTGGTTAAATTGATCGGTCTGATAAATAGACTGTGGCCCAGATAAATGAATTTAAACGTGGCCGTATGAGCAATGCAGATGCTGTACGTTCAGGACGCCCGATGGAGGTTTCTTCTAAAGAAACGGTCGATAAAATCGATAGTATCGTGATAGAAGATCGTCGCGTTAAGCTTCGTGAGATTGCTGAGAGAGTAGGCATCTCACATGAGTAGATACATAATTTCCTGCATGAAGTTTAAAAAATTAAAAAGGTGAGTGCGTGACGGGTATCGCGTTTGTTGACTCAAGACTAAAAATAGTCGAGAAAGGACATTTCAAAATCGTATTTGGAAAAGTTGGAGCGTAAACCGAAGGAATTCTGGCATTTTTTCGTGGCTGAAAGGGAAACGTCGATTCGCCAGCACAACCCAGAGATAAAACGACAGTCAAAACAGTGGGTTGGTAAAGGTAAAGTTGCACCGAAAAAATCGAAAACAGATTTATCGGCGGTAACCGTTTTTGAGTATGACGTAGTATCATCATGATTGACTGTTTGGGAAAGGGTACAACAGTAACTGGTTCTTATTACGAACCGTTATTGGACCTTTAGCATAGTGAGTTGAAGGAGAAGCGACCAAGATTAGCGCGCAAAAAGTGCTCCTTCGCCAGGACAATGCGCCTGTTTACATTTCCGCCGTGGCAATAGCTAAATACTATAAGCCATGTTTCGAAATAGTTCCCTGCCCACCCCTTTAACCAGATATGGCTCCAAGTGACTTTTTGTGTTTCTTAATCTGAAAAATTGGCTAGAGGGAAGAAGTTTTTGTCGGATAAGGAGGTTATCTGTGCTCTAAACGAGTTCGAAACAATTTTTTTCTGAGGTAATAAAAAAATTGGAATCTCGCGGAACCAAATATACTGAGCAATAAAGATTATATGGAAGCACAATATATACAGTCAGTGCAAAAAGTCTCCATTCACCACCTGCTTTCTATACTATCTTTCTGTTATGTTGGAACTATGAGAAAACATGTTTAAAATAATATTTGCAACTTAACCAGCGAGGATTAGTATTAAAAATAACTATGGAACATTTTATTTAGAAGTTAAATCATTGTTATAAAAATGTAAACAAAGTTAATGTCAAAAGTCTCCATACACTCAAGAACTGCACTGAAACAAACACGTTATAATTATCCGCATTTTAACAAATTATCTATTGCTCGCAAAACTGAAAACAAATGAATAATTTTCGGCCATACTTTATAATCTGTCACTTGTTGCTAGTAATTTTGCGGTGAGTTTTCAAAGTTGTATTAAAAATGAGAGAAATTGTGAAATTCCATTTCAAGTTCGAAAGATCATAACTAATTTGTGGAAAGATGGTAAATCGTACAGAAATATAGGAAAAATTGTTAAAAAGTCGCATGCTACTGTTCAGTACATTGCACACCAATATAAATCAACGGGTTCCTATAAAATTCGACCACGCTCCAGTCGTCCCAAGAAAATGACTACACGTGAAGAGGCCAGTATTCTTAGACAAATAATTATAGATCCTAAGAAAAGTGCACCAAAATTAATAGAAGAAGTACGGGAACTATTTTCGAAAAATCTTTGTTCAGGAACAGTGAGAGATTGTTTACACAGGGCAGGCTATAAGGGGGTGGAGCCAGGAAGAAGCCGTTAATTTCGGAAGCTAATCGCAAAAAGCGGTTAGCTTTTGCTAGGGAATTCGATACTAAACCTCCTGAATTTTGAGAATCCGTAATCTTTAGTGATGAGACTAAAATTATCCTTTTTGGGTCTGATGGCAGAACTAAAGTTTGGAGAAAGAAGAATACCGCATTCGATATTAAAAACATTTGTTTCACGGTGAGACAAGGAGTGGCAGAGTTCTGCTTTGGAAATGCATGTCCACTGGAGGGGTTGGAAATTTACATTTTATTAATGGTCCCATGGATCAGCATGGTTATCTGAATGTTTTGAGAGACAATTTAGGAGAAAGTGTCCAAAAATTAGCACTCGAAAAAAGATAAGTTCCCTACAGAACAATGATCCAAAACATACCGCAAACTTGGTGCGAGAATGGATGATCTATAATGTGCAGCTTCATACACCTCCACAATAATCCGATGTTAACCCCATCGAGCATTTATGGGAAGAACTTAAACGACGCGCTCGCTAACATAATGTTTCAAATAAAGTAGAATTAAAAAACAGAATATTGAACGAATGGGAGAACATGCCAGCAGAAGTTACTAGATTGCTGGTTGCTAGAATGACAAAAAGTTACTGGAGATTATCAAGGCCAACGGCGGTTCCACTAAATATTAGTTTAAACGAAGTTGTTATTTTCCGCTGAACTCCGTCAAATTATTATTGGTAATTGTTAAGTGTATGGAGAATTTTTTTACGTTAATTTTGTCTACATTTTTATAACAATGATGTAACTTTGAAATAAAATGTTCCGTAGTTGTTTTTAATACTAATCCTCATTGGTTAAGTCTCAAATATTAATAATACTAATACTTCCAATTAATTAGTTCAACATCACAGAAAAATAGTATAGAAAGCAGATGGTGTACGGAGACTTTTTTGACTGACTGTATATAAACAAATAAAAGTTATTTACCTTCTGTTTTGTAAGACTTTAGTCCACCCTCATATATATATATATATATATATATATATATAATATATATATATATATATATATATATATATATATATATATATATTTTGCTTCACATTCTACTGTCGATTTCCAAGGAAAAACACCACCTACTATTCCCATAGTGCAGTCAAGGATGCCCGATATTGTCTTCAGACAGCGTATCATAAAACGTATTTTGATGAAGCTAGACACCAAAAAGGCTTCAGGCGCTGACGGAATACCTGCCATAGTTCTCAAGAACTGTGGCGAGGGAACTAACACCAGTTTCTGTAGACTTTCAACCTATCCTACAGAAAGGGAATATTTCCTTCCTGCTGGAAATGTGCCACAGTTCAGCCGATACCTAAAAAAGGCAAGAAGACCTTGCCAAATAACTACCGACCAATCGCACTACTCTCAATAATATCGAAAGTCATGGAAAAGGCTATCAATCAGCATCTTCTAAAATATCTTGAAGGATTCAACATTATTAGTGATCACCAATATGGCTTTCGTAAAAATAGATCAACAGGAGATCTTCTGAGTTATGTAACACATGTTTGGAACAACGCAATTGAACACTTTGGAGAATCTCGAGCGGTTGCTCTTGACATATCCAAGGCATTTGACCGTGTTTTGGCACGATGGGCTGTTGGCTAAGCTACGTTCTTATGGTATGTCTGAAAAGTTCTGTTTGTGGCTCTCATGTTTCCTCAGAGAGCGTTCTTTACGAGTGGCGGTTTGACGGATTTCTTTCTAACACCTTCACTATCAACGCCGGTGTGCCCCAAGTTCCATACTGTCTCCTACTCTCTTCCTCATTTATATTAACGATCTGCTGGAAAAGACCGAGAATCCAATCTACAGCTTTGCAGATGACAGTACACTTATCTCTTCGTTCACTTGAACGCTCGGACATCGACTACTCAGACGAATATCCGCAGACAGCAGAAGTCATTCAACTTAACAAAGACCTGGAAGAAATTCTATCTTGGGGTGACAGTAACCAAGTGGAATTTAACGCTACAAAAACCCAGGCGGCAGTTTTTCTAAAAAAGTTAACGTTGCAGAACCCGACATAGTTATGTCGGGGCACTCCATCCCTCTAACATCGTCACTCAATCTGTTAGACGTTAATTTGGGAGCAAATATGTCCTGGCATGAACATGTTGCAGGCATAGCAAGAAGAGCTTCTCAAAAGTTGGGAATATTGTTTCGAACCAGAAAGCTCTACACTCCACAACAACTGTTCTTTACAAAGCTCAAATTCGACCAACTATGGAATACTGCTCCCATGTTTGGAGCTCCGCTCCCAAACATACACTGCATTTGTTGGATTCTATCCAGAGAAGAGCTGTTCGTCTGATTGGACACCCGGAACTGACCGACGGCCTTGATTCGCTGGAACATCGAAGAACGGTTGGCGACTTGAGCCTATTCTACAAGTACTTTCATGGAAAGTGTTCGAAAGATGTGGCCCGTTTAATTCCTCCCAGAGCGGTGCATATTAGAAGTACACGTCGCGCTAATGCTTCACATCCGTATGAGGTTCAGCTTGTTACTCCTCGTACAACGCTTTTCAAGCAGTCTTTTATATGGAGAACATCATGCCTTTGGAATGGTTTACCCAGGACTGTGTTTCCCATCGAGTACAATCTACAGTGATTCAAGAACAACGTGAATCGCTTCCTCTCCGCACACGTGTCGCTCCTGTAGCGCTTTAGGGACTTCCCTGTAAGCGCGTGTGCTAGACCCATAAAAAAAAAAAAAAAAATATATATATATATATATATATACATATATATATATATATATTAATATATATATATATATATATATATATATATATATAATATATATATATATATATATATATTTATATATATATATATAATATATATATATATATATATATATATATATATAATATATATATATATATATATATATATCAAGCCGCGACTAAAAGAATACTTCTTATAGTTTTAAAAAGGGTAACCCCAATTCATAGTGTCAGCCGTTAAATTAATAAGTTGACAAGTAGGAATCGAACTTTTTTACTCTAAGAGCTTATTGTTGTCTTGACAAAATGGAAAAATGATGTAAGCTGAAGTATATGAAAAAAATACATAAAAATTATATAGGTCTTGAAAATTTAATAAATCTTGTTTTTATACCGACAGGATTTTTTTTTTATCTAAATATATTATGAAATATATTTGCAAACCAATCTTTAAAAAATCTCTTGGAAACTGAGAAAAGGTGCTTTAAGAAAAAAAAATGTTTATCTAAAGTTCCTAAAACCACTTAGATGTATTCTCCTCATGAGAAATTTACTAGTTTACTCGAGCCCTTTTTGTCAAAAAAAATGTAAAATATCTTTGTTAAGTTAAGCAGATTATGAGCTACATATTGTTACAATTGTACTACGTTTCACTTATTAATAACACTGGTCAACAAAAAAAAGAAAATTGCTTGTTTCCTGTGATTTTTTTTTTGTTTCTATCTCAAATTGACGCGTATTTTTTAAATATGGCAACCATTTTTCTCTAGCAGCTTTTGTTTTTGAGTTATAGCTAACTACCCTCATTTACTATTTTTACTTAGATTTTCGTTTTTTATTGGACACTAAAATATATTTTGTTGTTGTTTTAGATATGGCTTCGTCAAGAAGGTTTTGTGTGCTTAATCCCGATTGTTTTTGCTATATTTGTGGTGAATATATATATTGCAAAATATCGAAAACCTATATCGGACTTTGTGAAAACTGCGTATCATCAATACTTTAAAATAAAATTATGTAATCAGGACAAGCCATGGGTTCCTCATATTGTATGCCAGAAATGTGTGGTATGTCTATGGTTATGGTCCAGTGGAAAAAGAGATGCAATAATGTTCGTAACACCCATGATTTGGCGAGAACCTCGAAACCATCATGACGATTGCTACTTCTGCGTTGTGAAAATAAACGGAATTAACCCTGGAAATCGAAGTAAGTGGTCATATCCTAACTTATCTTCTGCTCAACGACCTCAATTAAAATCACGAGAGGTACAACCCAGCACATCTAAATCTTCTGATGATCCAAATCTCTGTGAACCCAAACGAAATACATCAAGTGAAGACTCTGATTCAGACTACAAATGTAGCCTTTGAGAACCTCAACCATTTAATCAGAAAGAACTAAATGACTTAGTAAGAGATCTGAACTTACCAAAAGAAGCTTCTGAAATTTTAGCATCTCGTTTAAAAGAAAAAAAATTTGCTTACTCCGGAAACCAACATTACATTTTATCGTACCCGAGAAAAAAATCTGTTACCGTATTTTTCTCAAGAGAAAGATTTAGTTTTTTGTAACGATGTTGGTGGTATTTTGCAGCAGATGGGATTAAAACAGTACCTACCTAGTGATTGGCGTCTTTTCATAGACAGCAGCAAAAGAAGTTTAAAGTGTGTTTTGCTTCATAACGGTAATAAGTACGGATCTATACCTATTGCACATTCGACGACTTTAAAAAAGAAGAATACGTAAATGTTTCTAAGGTTACGGAAAAAATTAAGTATCAAGACCAGAAATGGGTCATTTGTGTTGATCCCAAAATGGTTAACTTTCTTTTAGGTCAACAAGGGGGGTACACAAAGTTCCCTTGTTTCATGTGTCTCTGGGATAGTCGTGACAAACAACACCATTGGTCACAAAAAGTTTGGCCAGTGCGGGAAGAGCTAAAAGTTGGTACAAAAAATGTTATCAACGTACCTTTAGTTAGCCTAGACCGCATCATACTTCCACCACTTCATATTAAACTCGGCATAATGAAACAGTTTGTGAAGGCGCTTGACAAAAGTGGCGAATGTTTTAATTTTTTTTCCAGGATTAAGTTCAGAAAAATCGAAAGCTGGTATTTTTGATGGGCCACAGATTAGGCAACTCGTGAAAGATCCTAATTTTGTCAAATCAATGACTGAAGTCGAAACCAAAGCTTGGAATTCATTTGTTTTGGATATGAGTAGCTTCCTAGGCAAAAACAAATCTGACGACCATGTCGAGCTTGTTGAGTGCATGCTATCGAACTTGCAAGAGCTAGGGTGCAACATGAGCATAAAAATCCACTTCCTGCACTCGCATTTAGACCGATTTCCACAAAATCTGGGTGATTCTAGTGAGGAGCAGGCTGAAAGATTTGATCAGGATCTTCGGATAATGGAAGAGCGTTATCAGGGGCGGTGGGACTCACATATGATGGCAGACTACTGCTGGAGTTTGCAACGAGATCTACCTAAAGTCGTTCATTCAAGGAAATCTTATAAAAGATCATTTGCTAGTGTTCAATAGAAATTTTGTTAACATAATGTATTCTTTTTTGTATTTTTTTGGCAATATAATAAAACTGTATATTTCAAAAGGTAAAGCTGTTAGCAATCTCCCAGTATTTTTTTCATAGTCAGGGCCATAGAAATACCCAATAACAGAAAAAAAAATAAAGGAAACAAAACTTGTGTTGACCAGTGTAATTTTTAGCAAAATTTAATTTAGAATTTTAAAAAAATATGGCTACTTAAAATTTTTAAGAATTTAGCTTATATTTCCAGTGCTAGTATAATTATATCTACAACTAGAATTTTGAACTATGATAACACCGAGGAATAGTTATCCATTTCACACCACATATGACATACTATAGATTTAAGGTTAAAAAGCTTTATTAAAGAATACTTTTTGTGAGTAAACTATTTGTTAATTGTTTATTATTATCCATGTTATTATTATTCTCCAATCATCTATTTTAAAGTTCCACTGTAGGAAAGGGTGCCCAGAAAGCTCCCTCCCCACATCTCGTCATTGAAACTTTTGAAGAATGGGTCTAAGCTTTTACAGTTTTAGTACAAGAGGGTGTATTCTTTTCATCAAAATGTTTTGCCCTCCGGTTGTCTTTGGCTGCCCCCCTCTGGCTGCGTCAGTGAGACTGGGTGTCTTAAACTACGAGTATTGTTACACGACTACGGTATATAATCGAGATACAAATTATAATAGATAAAACCTGCTTCGATGTTAAGTCTTTATGGTACGACACGACGCAGATTGCTGGTCGTGGCTTGATTCTACATCAGGCTAAAATAAACCAATACAAAATCCGGATGATAATAATCAGGTAGTATTAAAAATCGCATACAGTCAGTAGGCATAAAAACTAAAAGTAAGAAACAGTAAGTACATGTACCTGAAAGATGGACCCGACACTTTGACATAGGGCTAAGGGAAGTTATTCAGAATTCTCTTTCAATTGTAAGTTCTGGGGCTAAAATACATTACAGTACACGTTACGTGTGGGGTACATGTCAATAGTCTCGTTTAGCAAATACGCTTCTTTCTCTCGAAATATTGGCCTCACAAAGTTACTAATGT